>CM053605.1:15211533-15320516 GCA_028646535.1 Procyon lotor | reverse complement strand
AATTTTGGAGCTCATCCCATCCATCTTCTTCCCTGATACAGAGTAGGTCTTATTGCTAAAAGTTACCAGGCAAGTAGAGTATTCTCCTGATGTCATTTATCTATGGAATTAGTCTCTAATTTGCCCATAATTGCCCTTGGGCGAGCCTAAACCCAAAGACAGATTGATGGCCCCTGCTCTTTCCCCAACCAATTAGGCACAATCCACATTACTGCCCTACACAGCAGTTCAGATCTTACCCAGAAGTCCAAGGCCAACATCACTTGGCCCCACTCAGTGACAGTATCACAGCCCATTACCATCTTGTTGATTCTGTTAGTAAGCCAGTTTCCCAAGCTGGACTTGCAGAATATCATGGGAGTAACGGAATACGGATGCATTGCTGATGATGGGAACTGGAGAAAAGAAGGGATTCTTTTCTCTATAGCCTGTGTTTCTCCTCAACATTAAGGAAGCACTTTATGTACATCAGGAAAGTATGGGACTGAAGTTACTCTCACTTGACTATACCCCACCTTCTAGAGATGCCTCTTCTTCACTGTGCTAGACGCAGATGGAATGAGAGCAAGTCCAGAGAGTGACGTTCATGGATGGTCATTGGGCCCCCTTGATCAGTCCATACCTTACCCAGTGTTTGATCATCATACTTTATCCAGCTGATCCCATGCACCAGCGGCTCAAGGAAGTGAAACTATAACAGTTTATGGAGGGTTCCCTATGTACAAAAGCATTTTCCATATGTTATCCCATTCTGTGCTTACAACATCCCTATGAAATAGGTACTATTAATATCTGCATCTAATAGGTGAAGAACTTCAGGCCTGAAAATGGTAAATTACTTATCCAGATTCACATAACTAGAAAGTTGCAGAGCCAAGATAAGGACAGCTGCTTCCTTGTTTCATATCACTTATCTTTACAACTCTATGAGGCAGATGCTATTCCTAAGGTATAGTAAAGAAACCAAAGCACAAGGAAGTTAGGTAACTTGTGCAATATCACACAGCTTATATGTGGCAGAGCAGAGAAGGGCACCAGGATAGCCTGAGTGGTGAGATGTTATGTTGCTGAATGTCTCTATCCACCAATAAAGCTAGAAGGTGTGGTGAGTATGCTGATATATCTCACTTCATTTCTTACCTTATATGACCACTTGATGTTAATAAATTTCTGCTGTGGTCCAGCCTAAACCTAAAACTCATATTTATATTAATATACACTTTAAGAAAATAATGTTAGTGTAGAGTGAGAATAAATAAATATCACTCTAGTCTGGAAATGAAGTGGGAAGAATGATGGAGAACTTTATTAGCATTAACATGGAGCACATCCTTCTGATATATGGTTGTGACTTGTGTCTTCCTTTATGTATTGAAGATGGAAGTGTCCATTGGGTTTCTCAATTCTGGCACTACTGACATTTAGGACCAGATAGTTCTTTGTTGTCTAGGAATGTCCTTTGCATTGTAGGATGTTGACCAGAATCTCTGGCCTCTACCTACTAGATGCTAATAACATTCCACCCATCCCAGTTGGGGCAATCAAAGTATCCACAGACATTGCCAATATCCCCTGCTAGCCAAAATCACTTCTAGTTAGAAATCACTAACTGAATGGGATTTCAGAGAGCAGATATAAAATAATTCCTTTGCCTCCAAAATTAGACACTGCCTGCACTGATTTGGTTACACTGAGCAAGAGACCCCAGGGAGGTATCTTTAGTTAGAGTGAGAGATTATCCTGACCCAGAGCTGAGTCAGGGCCCAGTGTGCTCATACCCTCTTCTCAGCAAGGGAAAGGGGATAAGGGAACTGAGGGGTAGCCAGAGACCACTGCATATTCTGAAAATACAACTCAAGAGAACTTTGATAAGTGTGTTGGAACAAATGCTTGGTGATATGGGAGAGAAAAGACACCTCTTATCTCATTTAGTCCCCATGATAATACAATAAAGGAGGTACGGTTTATCATTTCTGTTTCACAGATTAGGAAAGATGCCAGAGACATTGAAAGACTTGCCCAAGATTAGAAGGTGAGGGAACTGGAAAGGAGGACAGAGTGTCTGACTCAATGTCTATACTCTTTCTGTGCACCCTAGGGGTATAGAGAGAATCTTCTAGAGATCAAGTGGAATAAAACTGTCTTTTTATTCACTTATAGAGCAAAATATATGTACATCTACATCATGAAGATGCTATGCTACCCACCAGGGATACAAAGATAAATAAACTCTAACCCCAGGCTTACAGAGCTCAGATTAGTGAGAGGAAAAAATATATTTAAAAATTCCAATGCAGCGCGCTAAACATAGTGAAGGAATATGTATGCAGAGAGGGCCATGAGAGCATAGAACAGGGGAACCCAGCACAGGCTTAGGACAGGGAGAGTTCTTCAGGGAAGGCTTCATGGAAGACGTAGTCTCTGAACTGAGTCCAAGGATGCCAGGTGTTGAGATGGGTCATAGGGAATGACAGAAATCTCACAACTTACCGTTACAAATCACCTGCTACAAATTGTAGTTTGGATCTAACCATGGAAAAGTGCACTAAAATTTTTTGTTAAAAGAAATGCAGTGTGTTGGGCTAGGATATCACTTCCCTGAGAAACAAGTAGGAGGACTAATTGCCATTTGTAATGGTCAGTCTTCCAAAGAAACAGAAACAATAGAGGATATGGGAGACAGAGAGGAAAAGGGAGAGAGAGAGAGAGGAAATGAAGGAGGGAAGGAGGGAGAAAGAGATTTTAAGGAATTGCTCACGTAATTATGGTGGTCGACAAATACAGAATCTGAAGTGGGGGCTGGCAAGCTGGAGATTCGGAAGAAAGTTGATAACGCCACCTTCAGTCTGAATTCCTCCAGACAGCTCAGCAGGTGAGGAATCTCAGGCAGAGCTTCTACTCTGCGGTCCTGAGGAAGAACTGCTTCCCCTTTGGGAAAACTCAGGTTTTGCTCTTAAGGTCTTCAACTGATTGAATGAGGCCCACCCACATTATGGAGGGTCATCTGCTTTATTCAAGTCTACTGATTTAAATATTAGTCACACTCATCCACATCTTTTTTTTCTTTTAAAGATTTATTTATTTATTTGACAGAGAGAGAGAGTTCACAAGTAAGCAGAGCTTCAGGCAGAAGGAGAGGGAGAAGCAGGCTCCTGTTGAGCAGAGAGCCCGATGCAGGGCTCGATCCCAGGACCCTGAGATCATGACTTGAGCCAAAGGAAGAGGCTTTAACCCACTGAGCCACCCAGGCGCCCCCACACTCATCCACATCTAAACTAGTGTCTGACCAAACAGCTGGTTCTACAGCCTAGCCAAGCTGACATGTGAGATTAACCATTGTACCATTGTTGGTCATTTATTAATCTCCCCCAGAAAGGATTATAATTTCACACCTGGAAACCTGTTAGAGGTGGGAAGTGAGAACCCCTGTCACCACATGTGCTCCAGGCTTCAGTGCTTCTGGGAAAGCTGTATTCAGGGGGTTGGGGAAGGAAACACTCCAGCTAAATTCAGCTGAATATTTTAGTATGCCCTTAGAGTCATAAATTCTTGATGAGCTCTCACCCTAAAGTAGGTCCTTGAAAGAAATCAAGGAATTCTTAAAGTTTTGGTAATTCAACAATAATTTTAAATACAGAAAGGAGCTTGCTTTTTTAACACACTTAAGGTGAATTTTTTCAGAAAATAATAAATTAAGTATTGGGTTTTGTTTTGTTTTGTTTTGTTGTTGTTTTTTTTTAGTTTAGGGAAACATACTTGCGTTTCTAATGTCATATACAAAGTGTCTTGGGTTGAGCTGTGTGTGTGCATTATCCATCCCTGTTTCCTAACTGACAAAAGGATGTGATCATTTCATTCAGGTCTGATATACCAGTGTGTGCCTGAGCATGTCTGTGTATATATGTAAGCTATAATGTCTCAGTTATTGGCATAGGGGGGAGCATTTCTTTCCAAGAACATAATTTGTTGATTATATCAGGACAATTATTTCCCCTTTTGTACAGTGAAATTATCCAAGAAAGAAGCCCTCACACTGAAATCTATAAGATTATGTCCCTTGGATTTTTTGATCTCTTCATTTAAAAAAAAATACATTTATAAGGAACATAGCAGATTCCTAGCCAGCAATCTTTCATATAGTAACCAGATAATTTGTTGCAAAATTCACACACTATGAAAGGGACCCCATACAAAGAAATCTTGACAAATCTAACATGAATCAGTCAGTAGGAAGAAAGAAAAAAAGAGTCTTCCCTCAAACTTTGCCCTACACTTGCTCCTTGCCAAAAGGCCTAGAAGCGATTCCCCCAACTTTGCCTTCTAGAAAAAAGAAGGCGTCCGAAGTCCATGAGAAATGGCAGGTACATCCAAAAGAAGTTTGATTGCAAAAGCAAGAACTTCACTCTGGTTCTGTAGAATGAGAGGGGAGAAGGGACCGGGAAACACATGATAAATTATTCAGGCTTAAGAGACAGTGATAAAAATGCAGATGTAATCCTGCCACTGACTCTTTGCACCAGCTGAATAAATTCAGGCTAGAAGCTGAATAAGCATCTTGCCTCTGATTAAAACCAATTGAAAGCACAAAGACAGGAAGAAGAAAGCCTCGGAAGCTCTTTGGAAATGACAGATAAATTGATCAAGCATAACAGCAACCTGAAGATGAAACAGTTTTACGGATTATGTACCACAGGCCAAAGGGTCCTTCTAGCTCCCTTGAAATGGAAATACTTGTAATCAAAGAATCGGGTCTCACTGAAGCCCAAAAGTGATTATTACTTCATTAATTATGGTCATGTCTACTCTTTCATTGTGACCACGTGTAATCTTTTCCCAAGAGCAGTACATTAGCCTCATTTCATCTTTAATCAGTCCATCCCTTCCCCGGCTGTCCTCTGCATGCATGGATCCAAACCGCCAATCAACAGCTCTATATGCCAGACTGATGACCAACAACAGTCTATGATTGGTCTAACATTACCGTTGAGAAAGCCAAATACAAGAAATCCACCCCGCGTTGCAATGACATAAAACCAATTTTTTCCAGATCTATTTTAAAACAGATCAAGAGATAGGGCATAAATGGGAGCAAATGTATTTTTCTTGTGCAGCTCAGTGATTAAAATCATGGCTTTGGAATTCAGGCTCCCGGCTTTCAGAGACAGGCCCACCACTCCAAGGAAGCCAGCTGCTTAACTTCCTTCAGACTTTCTTATCTCTGACACAGGGATAATTACAGGGTTTGCTGTGAAGATCCAATGCGTGAAAACATGAAAAGAGCTTAGGACACATCTGGCACATACTAAGTGCCCAGTAAGTGTGACTTCTTACTAATATTGTGCTTTCATTAAGCGTAGGCCACCCACTTGGGGGTTGGACCAATGCAGTGCCCTGAGCCACGGGTGTGTATCTCTTTAAACAGCACGACCTTGTCTGTCTACTTACACGTATAGAGAGAGTTAGAGGCATAAGGGCTGATGTCCATGCTCTTCTCATTTTGGGCTATCAGCCCTTAGGAGACATTCTCACATCCCGGTGTAAGGAAAATTAGACAATTCTGTCAACATCAGGTAATAAAGCTGTTTAATGAGCCCATTCCCAAAAAGGCACTGAATGGTGCCCAGAATTATGTCAACCCTGATGGGGCACCAAAGAACCAGGGAACACTGGAAAGCCTTCTAGACGCTGACAACCATTCGGGGAGAGAAAGGCTTCTCTTGAACTACTAAACGATGAAGCTGTTATGTGAATTATGTAATTATGGACAGTCCTGCACTAAGCTAAACATATCATCACATGCTATTTGTGGGTTGAGAACTTTCTGCGAAGGAGAATGAAGGGTGATGAAGCGGGACAGGGAGCCATGTGCTGGGAGTGGGGGTATTACTCACAACGGCCCCCTTCCTTGCCCCACTGCGCCCCACCGCACAGTCAGGTGAGAGTTCTGAGGCTCCCCATCCCTGCGCAGCTTTCTTTTCCCTATTTAACCAATGTCATTTAAGAACCAAAACAAAACCAAAGCTCCTTCAGTGGCACGATGATGCTACACAGGGCTACTGACAGCTTCTGGCCTTTTTCACCTTTGCACGTGGCCACGCAGAATTTTCTGAGGGACTAGCAGGGCAACTGTCCTGGCAACCGCACGCACCCTGACCCACACCCAGAGCCTCCTGCACATCAGCGACACGCTAACCCTCACTTCTGCCTGTCATGTCCTACTTTTCTCCCCAGCTATGGCCAGAGCCGAGAGAAGAAGGTAAAGGTTACCCTTAAATTATGTCAGTTTCACTGGCCATTGAGTGCAAGGGCACTGGTTACACAGCTCTGTTTCCCCTGAAGCCAGGATTTTGTCCTTGGCCCTGCCCTCTGAGGTCGCACCGGAGGCTCAATGTGGGCATGGTCTGCAGCCTGGTGTGCCTGTCTGTCTGGGAAGGGATCAGAGTGAGGCCTGGGCATGTTAGTTTTTGTTTGTTTGCTTGGCTTTTGAGCCAATATTGGCAAGTCAGTAACATAAGAGATTCAGGGAAGTTCATGCAATAGCTTCCTCCCTGCCACTCCTCAGTGGCACCCCTACTCCTGCTCAGTCAGGCAGCTTGTCCTCTTGCCTAAACGTTTCTGCTTTGGAAGGATAACATGCCCAGGCTGATTCATGAGCTGTGGTTTTATCACCGTGAGTGATGGGCTGGACTTACTTCCTTTGAGTGTAATTCCCATCGGAGTGACCTCACCTTGAATAAATGAGTCCATAAATGGCACACGCTCTCTTTTCGGGTACTGCAGACCCATTCTGAGCCCAAGCACTGTGCAAGGTGCTGGGTAAGGATGTAAAAACATAAGTCATATCTAGTGCTTGCCCTCATCTTGACAAGCATTTTATATTACTATGAAATTGGTAGGAAGTGGAGGCAAGAATAGCAATTATTCGAATATAAGGCAGAAAAGCCCAGGTTGGGAATTTGGGAGAAGTTTGGGAAAGTTGTAGCCAAAGCGAATAGCATGAGCAAAAGCACTGATGTGGGAGGAGGCCAGGGAAATTCGCAGGCCAGCGAGCAGAAGTGTGTGGAGGTCATAGGTCATCAAAAAGCACTCTCTTTTTGTGAAGAGAAGTCACAGAGTGAAGCAGAGACTCTCAGAGAACAGTTGCCGACTATCTTTCTCTTAGGGCCTTGAAACTTGCCCTCTCTTGCATATCACATTCAATTTGGGGCCCACTTCACTTTAGTTTATTAACACGCAAAAGGCATACTAAAACCCTTAAGAGTGGTCTCAAACACTGAGCCTTTGTGGTTTCTAAAAATCGGAATCATTGCCTAGGAGGGGGAGACGCACAAGTTGTTTGCTCTGCCCATGGACTCTTGGAAAATAACACAGTGAAGTTACCAGGCAGCAGAGAGTCTCACACAAATCAGCCTGTATGCTTTTTCCTATCTCACTAATATTAAAACCTGGAAAACTATGTAATCACTAAAACAATCAATCATTAGAGTGAGCTCTTTTGGGAACGAAGGAGCACTGAACACTTTTAACAGAGGCCAAAAACTTTTGTCAAGAATTCTGTGAAAGGGACCCTGTTGCTAAGTGGGAGATTGGCTCGGCTCAAGTTTTTGAACCCAAATCCTGCTGTGGCCCAGCAGACTATTTATATACCTTCGTAAGGATGACAGGACTGAAGAGGAAGACAGACTCGGGAAAGGAAACAGGTGAGCAGGAACAGAGGGAGCGAGGAAGGAAGCGAGGAAGAATGCAGGAAGGAAGAAGAAATTGCTTTTGCAACACATGGGTCAGTATTTCAAAATATTGAACCAGAATAAGTCCAAATTCTAGTATAAATATCTTAAGTGAGCTCTTCAGTTTCATGACAAAAGCATGGACGTTGACACTTTGGTCATGAATTTTATGTGATCAGATTGGGCCATCAATCTGGATAGAGGAAGGGGGTTAAAGGTCAGCTTTAGGATGAATGATCTCCAAATACTCAGACATGATGATCCTCACTTTTATTTCTTTTCCTTTTTATTTTTTTTTTTCACTCAAGGCACTATTTATTTTGTTGAGTCAAGCAGGATGATCTGTTGAGAGGTAAGTGGTAAGTGTCAGCATGAATCCCTTCATATCGTCCACGTTTTCCATTCGCCCTGGGTTACGGTAGCCGGCATCTTTGCCTAGCACCCTGCATTATAGCATGGGCCTGGAACCATGTCAAGTGAAAATAAAAAAGATCTGGAAGGATTCTAGCTCTTCACTACCAGTTAGCTGTGTGACCTTTCCCTTTGTAATGAAAACCAAGCCAGTCAGATTAAAACTACCAGCCCATTGAGTGAGATAATTTATGTGACAGCGCCTTGAAGTAAATAAAAGTCACTGTGTCCCGGTAAGGTATCATTATGCAAATGGAGGTATAATGTGAAGTTCCTGACACCAGAGGTCTGGATGTACTCCAGGGTCTCTGTCATCTTTAAACACATGCTCTCTTGCTTGTGGATATATTAGGGTAGATGTACCCTGAGACTAGAAGATCTTCCAGACCCTTTAATATCTAGGCGACTACAGTGTGGTCAGTGGAAATTAGAAGTAAACGGGAGAGTAAAAATAAAAGATTTTGAATTATACTTCACAGAATGTAGAGCTGTTTGGAGACTTTCGTGGGAATGAGAGATGGCTAAGTCATTAAATTCTGAGTGTGATACTCCAACTTTTCTCTGGCAGTTTCACATAGTACATGGCACATAGAAGGTGCTCAGGCAACATTAGACCTATAGTCACATGGTATGCCTCATTCAGTATGGGCCAAGTTGTGCTGTGACACAATTTCCCCCCCTCCCATATCAGTAGTTTAAAAAAACAAATATCTATTTCTTATCCATGCTACACATTCCTTGTGTCTTGGCTGTACATTCTATCCCATACCGTCCTCACCAGAGGATCCAGCCCCAGGAAGCAACTGCCATCTGGAATACTGCTGGTCACTGTGGCAGAGGGAAAGAGAGCTTGAATGATGTCCTACCAGCAATTAAATGCTTTAGCATGGATGTGACACCCACCACTTATACTCAGAACTCCTCAGTCAGTACTAGTCACATCAGTAGAAGCCCAGGAAGCGCAATCTTACCATCCACCCAGAAGGCAGAGAGCCCAGAGTGTCTGGTGAATTGTGCTAATGATAATCAAATGACACATGTTTGTATGTGAATAAAATTGAACCAGTCTACTTGAGTAAAAGGTTTGGCAATGCTGTGGCTGAGTCTGCATTAACATTTCCCAAAGCCAATCATCAACATGGAAAACCAGAGTCCGCAGGGGGTCTTCTTAAGTCCGGGAGTGTACATGAGTTACAGATGTCATCACTGACATCTCTTGGCATTTTGCACCAAACAAAAGCTCAGCGTGAAATGGCCCTCAGGGTACCTCACTTACTTCCCTGCTTAGGATGAAATTCTTAATGAAAATTTCTGTAAATATGGCATTTGATGCCTGCTTGATGAGCAAACTGATTGCTAGGGTTATTTCCACACAATGGAAAGAATAAGTAATAAGTAAAAACCTCCCAAGCCAGGCCAGCCCTATGACAAGCAAAGATGGTAGGTGATGTCAACTGTACCAAGAGAATGCCACCTATCTCAAGGGCAAAGTGTGGAAAACTAACCATATTGGGCGTCAGACAAATTTTCTAGAATCTAAAAAGTGGGTATAGATGCATAATACCTGCAGATATAGTAATTGTGGTAACTCCGGTCTCCCAGGGTTGTTGCACCCTTTAGCTAATGCAGGACCTCCACGAGTGACTAAGTCCACTGAAGAATTCTCAGAGTCTCCTGGGTACTTCCGTGAAGAATTAATCTGCAGTTACTCTGTTCCAGTGGGTACAGCACCTTCTCTCAAGAGGCCACGGCGCCAGCCCAGGCAAGGCAGCACTACACTTGCTGTGTTGATACTGCCCTCCACCTGCGCATGTCTTCAGTCTGCGCTGGGCTCCATGGAGTACAAGAGCTCACCCTAGGAACTCAGCCACAGACATGGCTCTTCCTGAGTGCTGCTGCTCCTAGGCAGCTCCTTTGCTAATGGAGCCCTCCTTGTGCCAACATATACTGAGAGATTTGGTCAAGTAGAGAATTAACTTCCTTCTTTTCATACAGAGGACAGGATCCCACATGAGTGACACTTGTGTGACAAATAGCATGATGTTTAGTTAAACTTCCATGTTAGCATTTAGTAATAGTGCCCATGAAGTAAGCAACCCAGGCATGGATGACAGTGACAGTACCCAATGTCAGTTACACGTGAGTCACCAAGGTGTTCTCAGGATCACTCCTCATTCTCCATCCATCCATTAAGTTTCACTACAGGTTAATTTGTATAATGTATACAGTGGATGTAGACCATGGATGGATGTGCAGTGGTCCCTACCTAAGTATTTTCTTGTTGTGTTTGCTAAGAGTCCAAATGCTTCCTTGAGAGGTGATGTTCTCAGAAGGCTCCTGAGGCCCACTGCAAACCAGCTTCTGGAGGCCTGTTCCCAAAGATTGCCAGACAATCCCAAACATGTATGAATTATTCCTAAAGCTCATATAATCCTTCCAGTTCTGTTAGGCAGAAACTATTATCCTCACATCATATAGAAGAAAAGTAAAGTCCAGAGAGGTTAAGTAAGACCTTTCCCAAGGTCACGGAGTAAGAAGAAATAGAGCCATGATTCAAATTCAGGTCTATGAGGAGAATGAAGGGTTAGGACAGTGATTCTCAATCAAAGGTGATTTTGCACCCCCAGGAGATATAAGTGGAGACATCTTTACTTGTAATAACTTTGGGGTAGGGTGAAAGTGTGCTACCCTAGTGGGTAGAGGCCAGGAATGCTACTGACATCCTATAATGGGCAGGATAGTCTCCTACAACAAAAGAGTATGAATCCAAATTATCAATAGTGCTGAGGTTCAGAAACCCTGGATTACAGGAAGATAAGTCATATCAAATTGTTAGAAAAGGTTAAGCAAGGGCATGTCAAGAAGGACATACTGAAAATTGCGTTTGTGATTAGGGGATGAAGTGGGATTTGGGTGCGCAATGGGGGAGGTAGCATAAACAGCAGGGAAAGGAACATAGCAGGTATGTATGGGCAGAAAAAGCTCATATATAGGAAAGAATTGGCAACAGAAATTGGACAGGAAGTTGGGGGCTGATTTTGGGAGGCCTGGAATGCCAGAATTTAAGTGCAAAGAACCTGGGACAAAGCAAAATACTAAGTGATCTTAGAGTATTTGTCTTGGGGCTGCCAACCCAGTTTACCAAAAACCATGTGTCCATACATAAATTCATTCCCTTTGTACTCAAGCATTGTGCCTCAGTGGGACCTATAGATTGTCCTAGGCTATCTCAGTCCTACCTTGACTTGTAGAAGGGAAACCCAGGGCCCAGGGAAGGAGGTGACGTGTACATGATCACTGGCAAGTTAGTGACCAGCCTGGAGCCAGAATCTAATCTTAGAATGAGATCCAGTTGTTGTTCCCATTAAATCCACGGTATAACTTTGTGTCTGTAGTTGGGTCCCTGGAATCTGAGGAGCACAGCCAGCCTTTTTTCCTTTTAATTATGCTTTATCATTCTTATACTGGGATGAAAGATTTGTGATGGATTTTCTTCATAACTTTCCCCATTCCTACTAGAAGTGCCCAAAATGTGCAAAGCCAAATATTTTCTTACCCAAAACCAAATAGCATTTTCTACTTAAAAAAGAAAAAAAGTGTTGTTGAGGACAGAGGTATTGATGAATGGAAGGGCCATTGTTTGTCCTTTGAAAGCATCCTCCAAGGATCGTGATTGAACTGGACAGGTATTTCCCATTTGCTGTGTTGCAGGTGGGCTGGACTTAAGTGAAGAATTGAGATTTGGCTAAAAAGACAAGGAATATAATCTTAAAAAGAATCCTAGGGATGGATCCAGTGGAGGCAACTTGTACCCAGAACCAACCTTTGACCCACAGAACATTTTATAACCTGAGATCTCAGTTTGGTAATTCTTGTATTTCTTCTACCCAACTAAGCAAAGAAACTACATTCCCAAGACCACGACACTGCAACATAAAGGTTATTTGTTTCCAAACAAAAGAATTAGGAAATGTGAACTTTAAGTCTTTAAGACTAACATTAACTCATCTGCTGGAGACAGATGGTATTTAGTATTTTCAATGAAGAAGCTGTAAAATATGAAAACTTAATACATCTGGAATGAGTCATCAGGGTGAGTTAATTTGCTAAAATCTTAGCTTTCGCATTTCCTGATTAGATTTGTGTCTCTTTTTCATCCTTCATCCTGGCATCTGTGACCCTAACAATTTTCCATTTAACACAAAGGAAATACTTTGAATGTTCCTTTATTTGCAGTCTCACCTAGGGTCATTCTAGGGTAGTGTCCTCAAACTTAAAGTGACAATGAAGTAATTTGCAGGAAAGACTTTAATAGAAAGTATCATTTAATATAAAGGTGTCAGGTCAGCTCGATAGTGTGATAGAGCCACTAAGTACCATACATGAATATAACTTCTTTTCTTCCCTTTTCTTTTCTTTTTTTCTTTTCTTTTTTTTCTCTTCTCTTCTCTTCTTTTCTTTCTTTTGTTTTCCTTCCCTTTCCTTTTCTTTACCTTTTCCCTCCCCTTCCCTTCCCTCCCTCCCTCTCTCTCTCTCTCCCTTCCTTCCTTCCTTCCTTCCTTCCTTCCTTCCTTCCTTCCTTCCTTCCTTCCTTCCTTCCTTCCTTCCTTCCTTCCTTCTTTCCTTCCTTCCTTCCCTCCCTCCTTCTTTCCTTCCTTCCCCTTTCTTCTCTCCCTTCTTCCCTTCCTTTCCTTCCTCCTTTCCTCTTTCCTTTCTTTCCTTTTCTTCCTTCCTTTCCTCCCTTCCCTCCTCCTTTCTCTCTTTCTTTCTAATCATCTCCTCTTAATGATACCTCCTTCCACCCCTGCTTATTCCTTTTTTAAAAAATTAAATTCAATTAGCCCACATATAGTACATCATTAGTTTTTGATGTAGTATTCAATGATTCATTAGTTGTGTATAACATCCAGTGTTCATCACATCACATGCCCTCCTTAATGCCCATCACCCAGTTACCCCATCCCCCCACCCACCTCCCTTTCCATAACCATCAGTTTGTTTCCCAGTTTCAGAAGTCTCTCATGGGTTGTTCCCTCTCTGATTTCTTCCCATTCAGTTTTTCCTCCCTTCCCTTACGATCTTCTACTGTATTTCTTATATTCCACATATGAGTGAAACCATATGACCCCTGCATATTCCTGTTAAGTGTCTATGTGAGTCCTATCTATGATCTCTGGACTGAAGAGATGGGATTTTTTTTTTTTGTCTTCTTTTATATTTTCTTGATGCATCCCTTTTTTGTACGGCATTTCTTTACTCTATGAAATAGAAATCCTCATCTTCATTTAATGTATTCAATAAATATTTCTTAAATGTCTCAGATATATACATTCCTTTAGCAATTCCTTCATGGAAATATGAAAATCTGATACATCACCAGAAAGAAAATGTTGTTATGAGTCACCCACAAATAGCAGGCAGCTCCAGACCCTGGTATAAAACCTTTGACTATTTTTTCACTGAGTTACTTATCAGTCTATACAAAGCCTTCCCCCAGGGGCAACCTGAAATCCCATCTTTCTTGGGATCCCTCCCTCTTCCTTTCCCTCAGGACCCAGTCAGTCTTTGTGCAATTCTATCCATCCCCTACAGAATTCACCAGGCTTTACCCTGGAAGTGTGGCTGGTCAGATCCCTCAGGGAGAATTGTTTACTGAACCAACAAACATTTCTCTTGCTAATATTTGTTGGGGATTTAGAAATGATAGTTATTATCTCTCCTACTTCACTTTGGCACCAACTGAAACTTAGATACAGGACTCAGATGATGGGAAGAGAAAAACATCAGCCTGATGGCTAATAAAATTACTTTGGAAACTATGGCCTGGATCCACGGCCACAACTGACCTTCTCAATACTTCTGAGCACTCAGAACTAGACCCAAGACCTATTCTCAATGGAGGGTGAAGGTCTGCTGAGAAGAATTACTGCCCCACATTCACTCTCTCACAGCCACTAGGCTGCAACAGTTAAGAAAAGTCTGTCCTCTAGACAACTTCTAGGGATTAGTCTCACCTAGCCTCTGACCTCAGTAGGTCAGTAGGAAAGAGAGCTCAGTAGGAAAGAAAGGGCAAAGACCCGTGAAAAAGAAAACTCAGAAGAGACTGAATCACAGGCTTCTAAGTTCTAAAACCCAATCACACATCACTTAAGACAAAGGTGGAGAAGGAGAGGAGAGTTCTTTCCTACTTTTCCTTTCTGAGTAATGAGGTGGAAATGTTCTCCCCTTTTTGAAAACATGAAGAATTGTGCATGTTTTTTCCAACACTCTCAAGTGTTGTTCTTGTAAGCCATTGGTTGTAATGGAATTTGTGGTCTGCTGGGGGGGGTTAGACTGGCCCCTCTAAGGGCAATTCTACTCCTTGCTTTGCGAGGCCTCTCTCCACTTTGGCCTCCACTCCATTGTGTAGACTCCCTGGATCATAGAGGACAGTTTCACCTTTGTTCTGGAAAGCTCTCAAATGGGTATGAATGGTATATTAATTAAATACCCCAGGCTTGAAATCCATTTCCCTATGTCCCATCTCAAGTTGTCACTGGCCAAAATGCCCAATACAATTCATCAAAAGTTAATAGCATTACAATCCTAAATACGATGTCAGCAGAATAAGAGTGACTCAAACTTGAATATGAACTGCCTCTCAGTATTGAACTCCCAGGGAGCAATTAAAGTCCAAAATTCAAATCGCCCTTTACATTATAACCCAAAGAAATTGAAAGGCAACATTCTTTTTTAATTTTTTAATTTTTCAATTTTAATTTTTATTTTATTTTATTTTTTCCCCAATACTTTTATTTTTTTCAGTGTTATATGATTAATTGTTCATGCACCACACCCAGTGCTCCATGCACTGGGTGTGTCCTTTTAAAGGATAATACTCTTAAACTAAAGACTATAGAAATTAAAGTCTAAATAGTATCTTCTCCATTTGTTAAAAAAAAGTGGCACTTTGTCTCACACAGCAAGGCCCTCCAATTCCTTAACAGTGTTCCTTCAGCATCCACAGCATCTCATTGGAATGGGGGTGATTCCTTTAGACTCTTCAGAGTTGGATTAATTAAAGCCAAATTCTTGGGCACTTGGGTGGCTCAGTTGGTTAGGCGACTGCCTTCGGCTCAGGTCATGATCCCAGAGTCCCAGGATCGAGTCCCACATCAGACTCCCAGCTCCATGGGGAGTCTACCTCTCCCTCTGACCTTCTCCCCTCCTCTCATGCTCTGTCTCACTCTCTCTCTCTCAAATAAATAAATAAAATATTTTTTAAAAAATAGAGCCAAATTCTTATGTCCCTATTTTTAATGTGTAAGAAAAGTTAATAGAAATAAAGTTATTTTAGCATGTACCAATGGATTCATAAGCAAAACTCTTAGCATGAGTGCAGGGATGCAAATACATACTGACATAGATACATGTCCCAGAATCCAGTTTTTACTATGCCATTTTAACATGCAATCTAGATGCATGTTACTGTTTTCAAAGACCATACTAGTAGTAGAGGAGAGTTGGAGGGTATAGTAACCAAAATAGTTTGGCTCACTTAAAAATCACTTCTAACTAACTTCTCTCTTGCTTTTTTCTGTAAAAGAGGCTAGATAGCTAACTACTTGATTTTCTTAGTCATTGTCCAGCCTGGATTATCCATGTGACACAAATCTAGCCAGCATGGTATAAATGAATGTCTTAATAAATAGTTAAAGCCTCAAGTAAAACCTTTTGGCACTCAGCCTTCTTCAAGCCTAAAACACAGATGTGGAGCTGGGACATTCAGCAGACATTCTGTGACTAGGAAGGCTAAAGTCGTATGCTCTGAAACAGAAAAAAGAGAAAGAGCCTGGGGTCTTGATAGATCTCAGTTCCATAGTATGTCCACTTCTTCATTTCTTGCTATCCCTACTTCTGGTGGGTCTACTGGATTTCTT
Source organism: Procyon lotor (assembly GCA_028646535.1). Lineage (NCBI taxonomy): Eukaryota > Metazoa > Chordata > Mammalia > Carnivora > Procyonidae > Procyon > Procyon lotor. The sequence goes on along the minus strand of CM053605.1, from coordinate 15,304,459 downwards.
ACTGTGTGAAAAAAGGAAATTGTTAGATCTTTAAAGTACATAGGATTTCTATGACTTTATAGGTAAACATACTTCTAAATGGTTCAGAGAAAAAAAAAAAAATCCCAGTTCCAGCTTTACCAACATGCAAGTCAGTCTGTGATAGTTACCCAAGGTATAGCTCATGAGAATTAAGAGAAATACCCCATCAGTATGTGACTTCTTCCATCCTTGGGAGAAATACCCACCAGTGCATACCATTAAAAATTATACTGATGACATCACAGTCGCAGGATCTCACCTGAAGTGTCCTTGTTTCCCTTAGAACTTCTTGATTTCTATTTTCTCTTGAACTCCATGTTCATCCCCCACTGCCATGCTGAACTATCCAAACTAGTCCTTGCACTGATAAACTCTGCCTTTCATAGGATAATTTTGATGAATTACTATGTTAATATCTACTAAGTCTTGCCAAAGACCACCTTCAGAAAAGAAGAAAGTGGAGGGAAAGGAGGAGACAGGGGTAAAAACTAACATTCTGCCACAGGTGTGAGGTATTATGTCTTCCTTTGACTCCTGCACAACATTTACCAGGTGTGGATGTTAAAGGACTCACAGCTAGTAAGCTGGACACAGTATTTTCATCTGAAATGATGATACAACTTTGGATATGACAAGTGCAATTTTCATGCAAACAAGAAAATACTATGTTTTGTAGGGCTCAGAAGATAGACAGTAATTGCTGTTCTGGGTATTTAGGTAGACACAGAGGCAATATTTACATGTGGTACCCACCTTTCCTATCCCAGCTCAGAAAATGCAAGAGGAAGAAGAGCAAAATGGTAGCATCTTGGCTGAGGAAACAACATGAGCAAAACACAGAGGCAGAGAAGAGTTAGGCATGTCTTGAAAACTTGGGAATGCTGGTACTATAGTATAAAGGCGAGTTGGAGGAAATTAGTAAAAAATTAGTTCAGGTCAGGTAATGAGAGTCTTGAGGTGCTCTGACTATTTTTCAATGGTGTGAAACCATGGACAGTGGAGAGAGGTGAAACAAGCTGTTTCAAGATGGTTGATCAAACAACAGTGTATAAGTTTGCACTAGTCTCAGAAAGAGATAGAGGGACTGAAATGAGGAGGTGTAATTCCAAGGATCAGATGACTAATTGGATGTGCTGAGTCAAGAAGACAGAAGGTAACTAATGACAGAAGTTTCTGAATGGAATGCCCGAGAAGACGGTGAGGTCTTTAACTAAAATGAGCATGTCAGGAGAAGAGAAGAGAATTTCTTCCATTTCTGATCAGCAACAAAGACATTGAGGCAGTAAAGCACCAAAATAATGAACCAGAGCTTGGGGGAAAAGGTGGGACTAAAACCGGATGTAGTGGAAATTTTGTGTAGTAAAATTACAGTGTAGTAGAAATTGTGACAATGAATGAATCTACCAATGGGAAGAATACAGAAGAAGATGGTGGAGACATCAGAAATTTAGGGATGATTTTATTTCAGAAGCATGTAAGTGTTGATAACAGAAATCCAGGGTAGGAGAGATTTTCTAGATTGAAAAGATGAATGTATTATTGTCTCTGAAGTACGGAGTGAAATTTTTCTTATACTCTTTGGTTTTAGCAATTTCTGTTGCTTTTGTAAATAATAAAAGCAATGAGTATCACTTTTAAGAAAGAGAAGATGACTATAAGATGATAATGGAGGCAAACTGGTAATGTAAATGCCTCTTATGAGTTTTAAAATTTAAAAAAATTCAATTGGCTTTTTACCATGTTTAATATTTGTTTATTCTCTTAGCATTATCCAATAAGTATTTATGGACCATTCGTTAAGTGCCTGGCCTTGTTCTCAGATGTTCAGGATATATCAGTGGACAGACCTTCAGAGATCCCTTGCCTCTTGTTTCTTTCATCCTCTCTTCTCTTGCTAGAATGCAAGGTTACTTGCACTTTCTCAGGCATCTGATATATCCAGGCTCGACTGGTGAAAGATTCATGCCACCATCACCTTCAAGTCAACTCATTTTACTTATCCAAACTTCTGTTTCCTCAGTTGCAGAATGGAAATAATCATGATCATTATTCAGGGTGGGAGTGCAAATGGCATGTTGAAAGCCCTCCCTGTGTGCCTCAAAAGCTCACTGGGAACTGTGAATAAACAGCAATGGATAAAAGAACAAAAACTCTGGGTTCTAGGTTTGGATTCTGGTTTCATAGCTTTCACAGTGTTCTCTTAGATCTTTAATTTTATTATCTAAAGAACTACAAAATGATATAGGTAGATGGATTAATGGATAGATAAAGAGACACAGACAGACAGTCAGATAAATAGAATGGGGAGGGGATTTGACTCAAGGCTTCAAAAACTTTCCAATTAAGCCCCTAAGTAGCAAGGATAAGCAAATTGTGTATCCTGAGTATAACCTCAGGTATCTTGCTATAATCAGGAAATTTCCTTAAAGTCATATTTTCTTTTAATATTTCTGTGAATGTCTTTATATTAATTTCATTTAATCCTACACTTTAAATGCCTTATGAAGAATCAATATTAATAAATCTATTTTTACTGGGGATTTTTAGGTGTTATTCCTTGTACTAAATTCTCCTCTTGCATCAGCTTATTCAATATGCCATATTACCCTTCACATAGGTGTAATTATTATCCTCATTTTACAGAAAAAAAAAACCCTGAGGCTTACAGGAGTTGAAAAACTTGCTCAGGATCATATAGCTATGGTGCAAGTGGGATTCAAATTTTGGTAGTCTGGATATGCATCCACAGGTAGGATCTTAATGTGTGCCTTCGTTCACTGTGGTTATTTCCCTCCCCAAGCACCATGGTCCATTTTGTGGGTATTCAGGGGTGCCAAGTGGGAGCAGCAATGTATAATTTCCCTATCCTTGCACCCTTGCCCTTTCATAGTGGGGTCATCCATCTTGCATAAGATTTGGAGATGAAGAAGCATAGCCTTTCCTAGCACATGTTTCCCAGATGCTGAATTTTTCCAAAGGACACTGGAGTCTTCATTTCATGCTGCTTTTTGCAAAGGGAGTGGTGAGGTGGTTATGAATGAAGTGTTTCTCCTACAGTCCTACTCCTGCTGGGATGATTTACTTAATGTCTTCCTAATAGTTTGTGGCACAAAAGGGAGTAAAAGGGTTGGGATTGGGGGTGAGATGGGTAGAATGAGTGAAGGGAGAGATGACATGATTTATATTCAGACAGGGCAGTGCCTTTAGCCTGTCTCACAATGGAGGTTATTCATCAAGACCACCAGGGCCTCAGGGACATGAGGTGTTTGGATTTGGAACATATTCCATCAGTCTAATTACTGGTGAAACCTGAGGTGACAGGAGAGAAACTGATCAAGTGTCTGCTGCCCTACTTTCAGCCCCTCTGACCCAACACAGGAGGTTCTCCTTGCTTTATGGGCTTCTAATGTCACCTCTCTTTGTTTCCTCCCACCTCATTTTGTGGTTGGTCCAATGACAAACTTCTTTCTGTTTGTTGCTCTTAACCGAAGGGTAGGGTAGCTTCCCCTATAGAATACTCTGCCTTGAGATGTTCAGTCTGATTCAGATGGAAGACCAGTGTACTTGCAGAAGCCTTATTCCTCATTCCCACCAGTGTCCTGAGCAGAAGCAGAAGAAAATACATTCCTATCATTTTTACTGAGCACCATAATTTACTGAGCATGTAGTTCATCTCAGGGACTAGAAATATAGCATTGAAAAAAATAACTTGAGGCCCCTACAATTACAGAGTTTAGGCTCTGATGGGAGTGACTATTGCATAAACCACCTTGGCAAAAGTCAAGAGATATGATGGGAAAAGTATGCAGATGCATGGTCCCCAGAACAGGAATGTGCATTTAACTCCACCCAAGAAGGTGACTGCATAGGAGTTTCTAGAAAAATCTCCCCTTTCAGAACCTGTGTCTCAGGAAAATGTTACCTTGTAATGAGACTCCTTCTGGTCCCTGGAATGTTCTCTAAATCAATAAAAATATAGCCTTCAGTTATAGACAAGATGATGTATTTCTCTTAAAGTGTAGTAGTTACTTTCCTCTTTCTCTAAAGTTAGATAAGACTGAGGATCCAGGCAGACTTTTAGATCGTTTTGGCTACAGCACAGAGAAGGAATTAGAAGGGGACAGAATGGAGACAGTAAGACCAATCTGATGGCTATGACCATAGTTCACAACAGGAACCTGAACTAGCGTGGTGGTAGTGATAATAGAGAGAAGTAGACACATTTCAGGGATGATAGAAGCTGAAATGACCTTGCTAAATTTAAAATTGGTGAAGGAGAGAGAGAAGGCAAGGCTGCCTTCTGGATGCCTGGCATGAGCACCTAAAGAGATAATGGAATCATTCACTATGTGTCATGGACTGAATGTTTGTTTCCCCCAAAATCCATATGTTGAGTCCTTGACCCCAATGTTGGTGTTAGGAAGTGGGGTCTTTGAGAGGTAATTAGCTTTAGAAGACGTCACAATGGTGGAGCCTCCATGATGGAATTAGTGCCCTTATAAGAGGAGAAAGAGGCACCAGAGCTTCCTTTCACCAGTATGTAAGTCACAGCAACAAGGTAGCCATCTGAAAGCCAGGAAGAAGTCCATCACATCTGCCAACACCCTGACCGCCACAGACTTCTGGGCTCCAGAACTATGAGCAAAAAGTGTCTGTTGTTTAAGCCACCCAGTCTATGCTGTTCTGTTGCAGTGACCTGAATTCACTGTTCTTCACTGTGACAGAGAAGAACAAGTAGAACAACTCCAGTTTCAGATCAGAGCAAGTGCAGACAGGGTGCTGCCAGACATCCACATGGTGGAACAGACAACAGGGGTCAGAAGAGAAGTGTAGGTAGGCTAAAGCCATGGATTTAGGCAGAACATCTGGTAGAATATATCACATGACGTGCAGGAGGTAACCAGGGAGATGGGGAAAAGTGTGAAGAGAAGAGGCTTGGGGACGCCAACATTAAGGAAGCAGAGACCTGATTTTGTCCGTAGCATTCATAGCCACTAAGGTCCAGAGTAAGGAAGAGTCCAAAGGTTCCACACTGAACCACAGGCAGGTGATCTGAGCACATAATCTGCCCTATAAGGACTTTAGCTTTTGGCCTATCAGCAGTGATGCCTAAGGACCTCCCAACTATGAAAGGGCCAGAGTTAAACCTGACGTCTCCTATACATCACGTGGATTTTAAAATGCCCTACAGCTATGAAATGCTACACTAATAATGATTCTCACAATGATCAGACTACCTATCATCCTCTCCCATTTTAAAAGGGGAGACATTGCCTGTCCCAGTGAGAATGGAAGAGACTAAAATCATACCAGATCTTCTTGTTTAGGTTTACTGCTCTGTCCTTGTCTTCAGAAATTACTATTTATTACTTCTATATGTCTATGTCAGTTTATTTTCTAAACCTGTGGGTCCTCTCCATCAGAACCCAAAAGAAAAAAAAAAATGTTCAGCTGAAGACACAGAAAAATACAGCAAGAGGGATTTCTCAGAACCATTTCTGGGAGACCTAAGATGCCCTTCTCTTGCCACCTTGGCCTGTCAGCTGCTGCCAAGCTTGGGATAAAATGGGGAGCTAAAACTCAGGCTGTGTCTGTCCCTGCTCCTGCCTCATGTTTTTATTTCTGCTTCACACCATCATGGATAATGAAAGTTGACTGGCTGTTGGGTTTCCTTTCACTTTGCCACTGTCATTTCCATTTGCTGGGTCTCATGCCTTTTTAGCACAGTTGTTGTGTTTGGGCTGTAATTTGCCAGGCAGTGATAAATTCCAAGAAAAACCTATTCTTATTGAATTATTTTCGGAATGTTATGCAAACATGTCTAAATTATGTGGCAGCCAATTCTTCTCTGAGATCTGATTTTGACCTCATATTAATTCAAGTAGGAGAGAGAAAGAAAGAAACAAAAACCCAAAACGGTGACATGCCATCTTTCATTCTCTTAGAGAATTTTATATTTAAGTCTACTCCTCTTATGCAAGAGCCTAAGCTCCTTTCCAGAATGCTGGGTAGTGAAGACCATGTTCCAATACCAGTTCCCCCTCATAGAATATGCATAGGAGAAGCTTCTCACTTTAGTTCCCCAGGAGAAGAAAGTCTGAAATAAGCAACACTGCATGTAGGGTAAGGCTACGATTGCCTTTTTTTTTTAAAAAAAAAAACAAACAAACAGACAGACAAAAAAAACAAAACAAAACATTGAACAGGATTTCTTTCAGTGAGTCCAGACCTTAATCTAAGCTCTCTTGTCCAGGGAACTTAAAAAACAAAAAAACAAAAAACAAAAAAAAAACAAAAAAACACCCCACAAATAGTAATGATAGTAATGGCTATTTCCCACCACTATGTTCTCCATCACCAATTCCAAGAGACAGCTCAGTTGAGAACTAAGTTTTAATTTCAATAAAGCCAACACATTTCTGATCCTGGGGATGGACAACTGTTGTCTTTCATTTCCACATCTTCTAGCCAGAATCCCTCCCCTCACCCTTTCCCCCCCAAATATGTTTATTTTACTTTTTCAGTGTTACAAGATTAATTGTTCATGCACCCTCACCCTTTTTTTTAATGGAACATTCTATTCTTCCTATCACTGTCAATTTTGGAACTTGCTGAAACCTAAAGCTACTGATGACCCTTCTCACCACCAGAGGAACACTTGTTTGAGACTGAAGCCAGGACAGAAGTGTGGATGATTAAGAAGTGGAGTGTGTAGAGTCCTGACCACATCATCTGAGCTCAGCTTTAGCCATTTCCTGAGCCAGTTCTCTCCTCTGGACTCTACATACAAGAACCAATAAAAGTAAGAATCTCAGTTATGATGTGTTGCAAGTCTCAATGTATTCTTTTGACAAATGGAAAATACAGTATACTGAACCTTTAAGTATATTCCATAGATGTCTGGTATTCCAAAAATCTTGTTCATAATATTCTTGTTCAAAATGTCATTATTTGACTGACTACACAGAATAGAATTAGTGAAGAAGAGGCACTCACATTCCTGAATTAAAACTTTTATTGCAATAGTACCAATGGCCTCCATCATTAGAAGATTCCAATCAAAACTCCTCACCCCAGCTGTACCATCTGGCTCCACCTACATTTTCAGCCTTATCCCTCAACATCCCTTCACGCTTCCCATCCCCTGGGAACAGAGTCCTGTTCTTCACTCATCCTCAGTATTGTCCTTCCATGTCCTGGCAATCACAGTGCCCTTTTCAGGATGCCTCCACCCAGCCCCACTCCACATGACTATATCCCCCAACTCCACCCACCTGCAACCACTCAGGGTCCACCTTTTCCAAAATCTTCCCTCAACTCCCAGTCCCCTTCTAAGAAACAATTCCTTCTCTAAATCCCCAAAGCAATTTATCTAGACCTGACATATTACCAGATCAAGCTCTCGTCATATATCACCTCAGATTTTCCCCAGTTCTCAGGTGCTTCAGGGGGCTTTTGCTGCCTCAGTTGCCACCAAGGCAAGCAGCCCTGGGTGGCCTCTGACCAACTTCATATGAGCACAATGCAACAGTGACTTCCATATCCTTATTTTGAACCCCTTGCCTTCCATTTTGGCATATCACTGTTGCTACTGAGATATTAAATTAATGAGGGAAATGAGACATATGCATTTGCAAACCTATAAGGGCAGGGACTTAGTGCCTCCTGCAGCAAAATTCTGGTTGATGGGAGACAGGAACCAGTAAATAACTTCTCCAATCTCCTTTCCTGATCCATCATATACTTTTCTGACCCCCGGTAGTTCATAGGCTTCTAGGAAGACAGTCCTATGCCACTGAGCCATTGGTTACACTTGTAACCAAGTGGTGTCCTGCTGTGCTCTTATAATTGTTCTTCTTTCCATCTTCACACATTTTTCTTTTCATTCCTTGTTACATGGGTTTGTACTCCCCATTAAAGAAGTAGAACAATAGTTTTTGCATCTGGCTCTGTTGTGGAGAGTACTCAAACCTGTCACATAAACTCATCAATGACAACATCATTATTGCAGGTACCTTCAATGTTTTCTGTCTCTCTACTACAATAATCCCAGTGAGTGCTTGACAGAGTGTTGGTGCTCAAGAAGTGTCTGTGTTATGAATGCAAATAGACTTTAGGAAATGCTATGCCAATAGGTAGCATTGACTGACACACCCAATATGAAGGGATGGCAGGGAGTTTGATCTTAAATCATGACCTCTGTTCTCCAGCCAATGACATGGAGCTTTTTATTTGCTTGTTTGTTTTTAATTTAAATTCAATTAGCCAACATACAGTGTATCATTAGTTTCAGATTGGAGTTCAGTAACTCATCAGCTGCATATAACCCCCAGTGCTTGTTAATGCAAGCAATGGCTGTAGGATGCACTGGAGCACAGTCCAATCGAAGGATATTTTCTTTCTCTTCCCAGTACAACAGTGTGTACAATGAGGCGGAATATAGAAAATCATTAGGTCAAACTATTTTTGGAAGAGAGGGTAGCAAGATACTGGATAGCAGACCATAGGGAAGATAACTGGACTTTTCTTAGTTTTGTGATTTTAAGGCCAGCATGTATATTTCCCCATTGCTTTGGGGAAAGGGTAAAAAGAAACCCTAATGGCCTGATACCTTTCACAATAAATGCAGAAGGGAAAGGAGCTGAAGAGTCCCCTGGAGGAAAGACATTATTGGAACATATTATGAACTGGATGTCTGTGTTCCCCCAAAATTCATATCTTGAGACCCTAACCTCCACCATGATGGTTTTAGGAAGTGGGGCCTTTGGGAGGTAATCAGGTTATGGGGGCAGAGCTCTCATGAATCAGATGAGTACCTTTATAAGAAGAGACACAAGAAACTTCCTGTCTCTCAGCTCTCCATCATGTTGGGACACAATGAGGAGAGAGGAGAGGCTACCTCCCATCCAGGAAGAGAGCTCTCACTGGATACTGATTAAGATGCTAATTAATTAGCATCTTAATTTGAATTTCTTAGCCTCCAAAATCACAAGATATAAATGGCTGTAGTTTGAGCCACTGAGTCTATAGGATTCTGCTACAGTGGCCTGTGTAGACTAAGACAGAACATCAGGAGGACTGGGATGGTCCCAGCTGAGATCTGCTAGGAGAGAAGGATACCACAGCCTGTAAGAACAGAATTCACCTGAATGAACTGGAAACCCCTTTTACCAGCCTCTCCCCCAAGATCACCGCCACCACCACCACTTCACCACCTCTAATACAGTCTTTCCCACATCATGAGTTACTGTGGCTGGAAACTTGGTTCCCACATGTGGCCTCATATCTGGGTCCCCAAGGCCACAGAATGCAGAGAATCAGTATATATCAGGGGAACTTTTTAGAGAGGCACCTGTGGAAGGACCTAAAATGACACATCCAGAATTGGGCAGACAGTATACTCCAGTTTTCTCCCAGCACTATATCTGGAAACAAGATTGTGCACTTTGGACTATGTCCCCAGAGTTCTTGGACCTCAAGAAAGGAATAGTAGTCTTCCTGTTAATGAGGACTTGACCAGTTAATTGCACATTAAAAGAAGTGACCACGTTCTTAAAGTGATGAAGTGGTTCCTCCTGGTCATCACGGGACTTGCTAAGCTGTCTGTGGGAAGTACACTGTTCACCCCAGCCTTTGTAGAGTACCAGGTGTAGCCCTGGCTTGTTGGAAAGTGTGACCCATGCAGAGAAAAACAAAATAGGAGATGGGCAGGGGAGAGAAGAGGAGATGAGTAATTGTACCTGTCAGAAAATGAGGATAGTGATTAAAGCTACACGCACGGAAGCTCCGAGTTCTTCAGAGAAAAACATGAGTGCAAACATGAGGAATGATTTGTCCTCAGTCTCCCCCAGAGAAGGTGGAGTTGATTATTTGGGGCCAATGGCCTGTATCACCTTCCAGCCAACACTATTAATGTGCCTGCTCACACTTGATGAGGAGCACAGATATCATTTCACAATGCCTGACCGGCCGCCCATTCTGCAGATACAAGCAGCTCTAATTCTGCAAAATGCTATTTTTAAAACAACTAAATAGTTCGAGGCTGCCCCCACTGCAGCCCAGAGGAAGGAGCTGGTTGCTTCACCAAGTCTCTGGCACCCAGGGGCTTTGTTGGGGATATCTTCGTTCTACTGTCATACCATCTTGATTAAGATTAATTGTTCCAGTTGAAGTGAGTCACTCAGAAAGAATGGGAAGAGAGCTGTTTGCTCCCCGCCCCTTCAATGTTTGTTCTGAAAGACCTAGAAGAATACGGAGTGAAGTAGAGGAATTTAAAGTGTGGAACATGTAAAACAGGACATCAAATGAAAAAGTACAGGCTCCATGTTTATCCTCAGCTCAGTGACTTTCAGGAGAGTGTGCAGTTGGCTAGTAAATTTGGAGGATGTGACTGCTCCCTGCCAGTAGGAATCTTGACCTGAACTCTCCAAAACCTGGCAGACCTCATTAAGCCCGATCTCTTCTAAATAACAAGGCGAAGACACTCTCCTTTGGACAGACTCACACACACATACACAAAGGTGTATATATTGGAAGCTCCAAAGCCCATTTTGGATTTAGAAGTCATATACGACAAAGGAAGAAAATGAACAAGGAAAAAAAATTACATAACCACAAAACTCAAGACTGTACCAAACAGAAGCAATAAATATTCATAGAACAGCTTTGACTTACTGGGCATTAGCAAAGACTTGGTTTTCTGAGTTACTTCTCCAAGGCTCAGACTTGCACATCCCCTCTAAATATACCCAGCCCCCTGGGGTTTGAAGGCAAACCCTGACTCCCTGCAAAGCCCCCAGACTGCCCTCTTTTGGTAAAAAGGCCTAGGTCAGGCAGCTCATGCTGCTTGGGGAATGCTTACAGAATACTCATAGAGACCTCATCCCTAACTCATGATCACTACTCTCACATGAAATGGAAATCATCTATCACCTATGCTTTTTTTCTCCATCCCATTATCTTAACAAAAGGAAGAATGGTTTGGCAAGGAAATAAGTGTGCAGTTTTTCCAATTTTGTGCATCTAATAGGAATCAAGTTATCATGATCCACCAGGAAGAGAACAGGGCAAGTATCGGGAGACCAAAGCACATAGGATCCAGCCCAGAACAGGTACACTTGAAACCTGTTGGCAAAGGAGTGAATGAACTTATGTGTGAATTTCAGCCCATCAGTTAACCAGTTATGTGGCCTTAGATAAACTATTTTTATTTTCTGAACCTCAGAAATTATCTAGTTCAATGGAAAAAACTATATCTTATCTCTGGTTAGGTATTTCTCCCACTGCACCCAGCATCCTGGAGTTGGTACATCTCTGGAAGGCTGTCTTGACCTTCCCTTTCCTTGAAAACTCCATTTAGAACCATTTCTGTTCTACATCTACATCTTGGTCTGGATAAGCCTTGAACATTTAGATCTCAGTTTCAGCCTGAGCCCACCCAATGGCTTAACTGACACCTTCTCTGTGTTCTAGTGGTTCTAGTCAAGGGGTTGGCATATCTGTTTTCATCAAATTCAATTTTGGTAGATAATTCTGCAGCAACTCACTACCCAAACAGTAACTCATCTAAACTTCCTCTACCACTAAGCTCCATGTATACAACATGCCACAAGATGACTGGTTGTAACTCAAATTCATAGTCTCCTTGGGAAGTTTGTGTGGAGTGGGTAACTGGCTACATCCTTAAGTTACAGATAAGATACCTCTTATCTACAAAGGAGCAACAAAGGAATGTTAACATAACTCTGTCTTTCCCAGTATTTGGTATCTCCATAAGAGTTATTCCTCTTACCCAATCCAGGTTCATCCATCCTCTATCTCATTCTCCTTCACTCTTTCTCACCCTTGCTCTCATTCTCTGTCTCAAACTCAGAAAGAAGACTAGAAGCATTCTGGCCATGAGAACACAAGTCAGTGTAATCTTGACCAGGGTTAGATAAATGGGCAACATGCAGGTAGTGGTGGTCATACAGAAGGTTAAGCCAGAGGCTCAGAGGTCCAGTCCCATATTGTCCCATTTGTTCACCCTGACAATGTGGAATCTCTTCTCTACTCTTCCTTCTCTATTCTTCCTGCTACCTCTTCTGCTCAGGGTCTCAGACCTGCTTCAGACCTAGAGAATATCAGATGAAGAAATCTCAAGATCGATTCCACTCCTGCTGCCTTCTTTTTAGGGATTAGGAAACTGAGACTTAAAGATATTTAAAGTGGCCTGCCAATCACAAAGCTCGCAGAACCCAGACATGTCGCTCTAGCCTCCTCCTGTGTCTCTTTTATCACCCCACAGGATTCACTTAGTCTCCCTTATTTCCACAGGACCTTAGGCTTCTATTTCCAGCTGGAAGTCTTTTGGCAACAGTCTTTGCTGGTGACCAACCCGGGTTTCCCTGAAATGGAAAATCACAAGGTGCTTAATCAGGCAGGGTGGCCATTGGATCCACAGAGGAATAAAGGGCCCAAGAGGGAAGCCATTGTGACCCAACTATTTCCCTACAAGGCCAGGGAATGCTGGGTATTTTGCTTTGTTTTGCTGCTTTTTTTCTGACCTTTCCCCTTCATTTGTGTCTCTACTTAGTTTTTCGTGGGAAAGAGAAGGTCAAGGATCTGGGAAGGCAGTGAAGATATTTTATTGGCCAGAAATTGGCAAGGCCTCATATTCTGCTTCATCAGTATGCCTGACCCATTGGTTGGAGATGGATCTTTACCTCCTAGCTCCTCTTGGGCCCTGTAAATTCACGCTTTTTAATTTTTACGGAGCAGTTTATGGGCTACAAAGAGAAGAAGCCAGGGGGTTCTGTTGTCAGGGGCTGCATTGAGCAATGAACCATCATCTTGGTGTTCTTTTTCTTCCTTCCCTCTGTGAGTCTTGTAAACAAGCATTTAGACCCTCTGAGGGAGATGGGAAAAGGCTCCTTGGGGGCAAGGCATGAAAGAGTAGAAGGGTCATGAAGGGGTCTTCAGGAAAATCTGAGACACTGGTCTGTCTCTAATCAACTCAGTTATTTGGGGGGCAGAACTTTTAGCAGGTCATCTTCAGAACCCACTTTGAACTGTCCAACTTATGAAGAGAAGGGAAATATGTAACCCGATGATTTAAGCCAGAATTGCTTAATATGTTTCACAGTTCACATTTTGAGGGAAGTGCTTTGGGAGAAATGCAATCTAAAGAACTGGAAGCTATAGAGTTCTCTCTCGAGAGTTACTCCCCAGAAGATCATAAATGATAAGCAACATCACACAGCAGCCAGTCACTTAGAGATGATAACTGATGGAAACCAACCAAAGTAACAAAATTTTGAGTAACAAAAGAATTGAGCTAAATTTGAGAAAGATGTTATGTGTAGGCCAATAAGTAAGGGGCAGGGTAAGTTACTAGAATTTTATTTATCAATACAACAAAGTTAGGAAAAAGGACTAAGAGATTTTTTTTTAAGTGTTCCCAACTCTTTAAAGCTCAAGAACCCAACCAGAAGAGAGGTTTAAAATACTTGAGGAATCATGATGATGATCATCATCATCCTGCCCCTTGGTGAACATTTATTAAAAGCCTATTGGATGCCAGGCCTGTTCTAAGTGCTTTGCATACATTATCACACATCATCTCTCCTGAGATAAGATGTGATTATCTGCCTCTTGCAGGTTAGGAGAATGCAAGGGGTCTCTCCCCCATACCCTGCATACAGGCAGCAAATAGAAGAAGCCTTGGGTCAACATCTCCAAAACACTGCCAACAGCAGCTGCCATTGAGCCTACCAGGAACAGGAGGTGTGTTGTGGAATCTCTTCTCTACTCTTCTTTGATTTCTGCTCCTAAAGACCCTTGAGTTTTTCATCAAGTGCTGGGGGCTGTAGGGGGCAGTCATGTTTTACACCTGAAGAAAGTGAGGAGGAAAGGAAAAAAATATATATTACCATAAAAGCAAACTGGGAAAGCTAGAACTGGAAAAATCCTCCTAGGGAAACATACAATATGATTAAACCATAGATTCTTCTGAGAAGAGGTTATGTGTAAGGGGTGATGTGATGCTAATAAACAGCACACACTTGGAATCTTCAAAGGAGCAGGAAACCAGACTCCCTCCAAGGGCAAGGGTGATGCATTTAGAGAAATAACACCCCAGGATTGACACAAGCAGCCCTGTTATATACATGGCAAGGCATAGTGCCAGAATCCATGTACTTTCAAATCAATTTGCAAATCCATTGGATTATCAAGAATTTTATTTGCCTTTAGAGTGGACCAGGCTTATACACCATAAACATTTCATTCAAGCATTAAGTTTTGGGCTCTGCATCTCATTTACTTAGCACTGCTCCTGCTGAGAGCCTACTTCCCTACACTTTCCTTCCTTTCTCTCTTTCTTTCTTTCTCTTTCTTTCTTTCTTTCTTTCTTTCTTTCTTTCTTTCTTTCTTTCTTTCTTTCTTTTTTAAAGATTTATTTATTTATTTGACAGAGAAAAACACAGCGAGAGAGGGAACACAAGCAGAGGGAATGGTAGCTGGAGAAGCAGGCCTCCTGCAGAGCAGAAAGCCTGATGCGGGGCTCCATCCCAGGCCCCTGGGATCTGACCTGGGCCGAAGGCAGACACTTAACGACTGAGCCACCTAGGCGCCCCTCTTTCTTTCTTTCTTTCTTTCTTTCTTTCTTTCTTTCTTTCTTTCTTTCTTTCTTTCTTTTCTTCCTTTCTTCTTTGAGGTGGAGAGAACACGAGAGAGAGAGCAAGAGAGAAAGAGAGCAAGTGAAAGGTGAACGGGATGTGGAGTAGAGGCAAAAGGACAAGCAGATTCTTTGTTGAGCAGGGAACCCGACATGGGGCTTGATCCCAGGACCCTGAGATCATGATGTGAGCAAAAGCAGACACTTAACCAACTGAACCACCCAGGTGCCCTGCAATACTTTTCTTCAACTAAGCTTGATGCAGTTAGGCTATGCTCTCCAGTCACTTAAAGCTGAAAATGGCTTTTTATATATTACTTACTCTCCCATTCCTCCTCAGGTTTAAATACAGTGGTTCTGGTGTTGTGGCAGAACATGATTCCCTAAAGCTAGTCCATCCATATCCTAATCCCCCAAACCCGTGACTATGTTACCTTATGGATCAAAGAGGACCTTGTCCATGTGAGTCAGTTAAGGACCTTGAAGTTGGAAGATTATCCCTGGTTATTCAAAAGGGCCCAGTATAGTCACAAAGGTCCCTAAGAGATGGAAGGGAAGGGCAAAAGGTGCAGAGCTTAAAGAGATATGAAAATGGGAGCAGAGGTCAGTCCTTGCATCTTCAGCAGAGCCTACTGTGTCTTCCCTTTCAAGGTCAAATCTCTTCCACATGGCCTCCTTCTATACTCTGTGCCTCACCTTCCCAGCAACCATCACAGCCACAGCTAAAGATGGTTTGTGTGAGGGTTATTTGACTAATGTCAGTGTCCTTTACTAACACACATGAAAACAGGGACCACGCCAGATTTTGCTTCCTTCTGAATTCCCAGCCCACAGCAGGCATTCAATAAATATTTGTTGAATAAATGAGCAAATGAAAGGGTGAACAGGATCTAAACCTCCTGTAGTTCTTAGTATTCTTTAGTGTGGGTGGAAACACAGCAGTCCATGAGGTACCCCAGTGATGTGCTCTTGGTTTTTTTGTTTTCCTATCTTGCTCCAACCAGAATATTTATCTTCACATATGGTCTTAATACATCTCTGCTGAGAGAAGAGCATATCCGTAACTCCAATCAATTGCTCATAGTTTGCAGGGTTGGAAAATTTCCTTTTTCTATCTCATGACTTATATTTAGATTATTCTCATTTTAAGTCTTGATCCCATTGCCCCTTCTGGGTACAATGAACTCTTGTTAGACTGAAGAGGATCTCCCACTGTTTTTCTCCCCTCTGAATGTGAGAGATCATCCTCTTATTCCAAGACTGAGGTCCTGAGCCTGGTTTTGAAATATTACAGGGGGATCCCATTTTCAAATCACCAAAACAAACTTTATTGTATTTCACTTCAACCTTCTTGCACTCCTGCTGTGTTTTTAAAGGAAGTTGTGGGTGAGATTACAAAAAATAAACAACAGTTACAGATACTGGAAAGGTAGATTTACTTGGCTTGGGTAGTTAACACCATCTGTGTACAGAGCTCTGAAATAAGGTCTTTTTTGTTTGTTTGTTTGTTTGTTTGTTTGTTTGTTTGTTTTGGCACTCTCCTATTCCACCACAATTGATCACTTGTATCTGCAGACCAGTTAGAACAGTCCCACTCACTACTCACCTGGGAGAAAGACGAGGTAGGTGTTACTAATCTCTACTCACTACTTGCCTGGAAGAAAGACAAGGTAGGTGTTACTAATCTCTTTAAGAAATTACAAGGTACATAGACCAGTGGAACAGAGTAGAGAGCCCAGATACGGACCCGCAACTGTATGGTCAAATAATCTTTGACAAAGCAGGAAAAAATATCCAGTGGATAAAGACAGTCTCTTCAATAAATGATGCTGGGAAAATTGGACAGATTTATATAGATAAATGAAAATTGATCATTCTCTTAAACCATATACAAAGATAAACTCGAAATGGATAAAAGACCTCAACATGAGGCAGGAATCTATCAATATCCTAGAGAAGAACATAGGCAGTAACCTCTCCGACATTGGCCACAGCAACTTCTTTCAAGACATGACTCTAAAGGCAAATGAAACAAAAGCAGAAATGAATTTTTGGGACTTCATTAAGATAAAAAGTTTCTCAAATAATCCAATTAAGAAATGGGTAGAAAATATGAACAGACATTTCTGCAAAGAGGACATCCAAATGGCCAACAGACACATGAAAAAGTGTTCAACATCACTTGGCATCAGAGAAATACAAATCAAAACCACAGTGAGATACCACCTCACATCAGTCAGAACGGTTAAAATTAGCAAGTCAGGAAATGACAGATGTTGGTGAGGATGTTGAGAAAGGGGAACCCTCCTACACTGTTGGTGGGAATGCAAGCTGGTACAGCCACTCTGGAAAACAGTATGGAGGTTCCTCAGAAAGTTAAAAATAATGCTACCCTACAACCCAAAAATTGCACTACTGGGTATTTACCCTAAAGACACAAATGTAGTGATCCGAAGGGGCACATGCACCCGAATGTTTATAGCAGCAATGTCCACAATAGCCAAACTATGGAAAGAACCTAGATGTCCATCAATAGATGAATGGATAAAGAAGATGTGGTATATATATACAATGGAATATTATGCAGCCATCAACGGAAATGAAATCTTGCCATTAGCACTGACGTGGATGGAACTAGTGGGTGTTATGCTAAGTGAAATAAGTCAGTCGAGAAAGAAAATTATCACATGATCTCTCTGATATGAAGAATTTTTTTTTCTGATATGAAGAATTTGAGAGGCAGGGCAGGGGGTTGTGGGGGGGTGGAATAAAGAAATGAAACAAGATGGGATGGGGAAGGAGACAAACCATAAAAGACTCCTAAACTCACGAAATGAACTAAGGGTGACTGGGAGGTGGGGGGTAGGGATAGGGTGGCTGGGTTATGGACACTAGGGAGGGTATGTGCTATGGTAATTGCTGTGAAATGTGTAAGCCTGACGATTCACAGACATATACCCTGAGGCAGATAATACATTATATGTTAATTTAAAAAATAAAATTAAATTTAAAAAATTTCAAAAGAAAAGATAAAAAGTTTCTGCACAGCCAAGGAAAAAGTCAACAAAACAAACAGGCAACCCATGGAATGGGAGAAGATATTCACAAATGACACTACAGACAAAGGTCTGATATCTAAGATCTATAAAGAACTCCTCAAACTCAACACTCAAAAAACAAATAATCACATCAAAAAATGGGCAGAAGACATGAACAGACACTTCTCCAAAGAAGATATACAAATGGCTAGCAAACACATGAAAACATATTTATCATCATTAGCCATCAGAGGGATTCAAATCAAAACCACACTGAAATACCACCTTACACCAGTTAGAATGGCCAAAGTCAATAAGACAGTAAACAACAAATGTTGGAGAGGATGTGGAGAAAGGGGAACCCTCTTACACTGTTGGTGGGAATGCAAGTTGGTGCAGCCACTTTGGAAAACAGTATGGAGATCCCTCAAGAAAGTAAAAATAGAGATACCCTATAACCCTGCAATTGCACTACTGAGTATTTACCCCAAAGATACAAATGTAGTGCAAAGAAAGGCCACATGTACCCCAATGTTCATAGTAGCAGTGGCCACAATTGCCAAACTGTGGAAAGAGCCAAGATGCCCTTCAACAGATGAATAGATAAAGAAGATATGGTCCATATATACAATGGAATATTATGCCTCCATCAGAAAGGATGAATACCCAAGTTTTGTATCAACATGGATGGGACTGGAAGAGATTATGCTGAGTGAAATAAGTCAAGCAGAGAGAGTCAATTATCATATGGTTTCACTTATGTGTGGAGCATAAGGAAATACATGGAGGACATTGGGAGAAGGAAAGGAAGGGTGAATTGGGGGAAATCAGATGGGGAGATGAAACATGAGAGACTTGGACTCTGAGAAACAAACTGAGGGTTTTTGGAGGGGAAGAGGGTGAGAGGTTGGGTGATTCTGGTGGTGGGTATTGAGGAGGGCAAGTATTGCATGGAACACTGGGTGTGGTGCATGAACAATGAATCTTGTAACACTGAAAAAATAAAATAAAGTTTGAAGATTCTGAAAGAAAAAAGAAGAGAAAGAAAGAAAGAAAGAAAGAAAGAAAGAAAGAAAGAAAGAAAGAAAGAAGGAAGGAAGGAAGGAAGGAAGGAAGGAAGGAAGGAAGGAAGGAAGGAAGGAAGGAAGGAAGGAAGAAAGAAAGAAAGAAAGAAAGAAAGAAAGAAAGAAAGAAAGAAAGAAAGAAAGAGAGAGAAAAAGAAATTAATTGCAAGGCAAATTGCTCACTCTCTGTTTACCTAGATGTTTCATCTTTGTATTCCTGGTGCCTCTCTTGCAGGAGAATAAATGAAGAAATAAATGAATGCCTGGCTTCTTACTAATATGAGTATTTTGACTGACTTATCCAACATTACCCAGTCAGTCAATGAAGGGCCTTGGATTGGCCATCTTGGCCATCTAGTTCCAAGCCCAGTGCTCTTTCCTCTCTGCAGTCAAGAGAGGAATCCTGGAGAAGGATGAGGGATAGTGGGAGATGAGAGGTTAAACACTGCTTTGTACAGGAAGAGTCCTGTGTGGATGGTGGACCCATAATGGGGAGTTTAAGCCTCTTTGGGCAAAGAAAAATAAGCACAGAAGCTGGAAAGCATTCAGTTCACTCCGTCAAGCAACAGGAAGAATGTAGATGGATGGCAGACACAAATAAATGAGTAGTGATGCCCAGAATCTTCTCCCTGCCCCAGCTGCATCCCCATAAACCAGAGAGAACCCCCAAAATGAAGTGAGGTGGGCACACCCTGACATGGCACTTTGTCCAACGAAGGGGATTTTATAGCCCTCAGGATGTTTAAAGAAGCAAAAGACCTGGAGGATATGTATTTCTAGCCTATTAAAGAAAGTTTATTTTAAAATATTTAACATTTCTTTATTAAAGGCATACAGGCAGGATATAAGCTCTATAAACTTTCCAAGGAGAGAACATTGCTAGCATTCCAAATAGAGAAATTACTGCCTTGTGTGAGAAACCAGTCTTGCCTATTTCACTTTACAGATGGCCGCATATGGAATATTTTTCTTACAAGATCATAATGCATAATGAGCTTTTGAAAATTAAAACTGTAGCTGGATTTTTCTTGCTGCCTCATTACTATACTAGTTAGGAAGGAGGTTTGTGGTTAATTCTCAAGACAGTCTTGCCTAAAGCATTCCCTGTATTATAGGTAGGGCTTTGCAATGCTCCTCAAATTATATTATGTGGGATGTCAGCTGGGGCCTCTCTATCCTTCAGATATAAGCTTTCCTCTCAGATTTTCAGGGTCTGGTAAGATTACCAATGGAAGCTTCTGTCCACATCCTTTGTCTTCCCATCCCAAGCTCCATGCAACACCAGGAAGGGCTCACATGTATGAATGTAGTAATCTTAGGGTCCAACCCTCAGCTTATTTCCACATCCCTTTTACCAAATCTCCTTAGCCACTCCTTTAGCCTAGAACCACTCTTCAGAGGGTCCTAGGCAAGACACCTGTACAGGCCTAAGAAACCAGCTTGAAACCACTTGGACAGGAGATTCCAGAATCCCATGAAGGGCATGTGTCTCAGATGTGCATATCACTGACTCTGAAAACTCCTTACTCCAAAGGAAAAGTCCCAGCTGGAGGAAAGCCAGAAAGGGGCCCTCTGAAGTAGAAGGCCCAGAATAAGAACCTTGGTCAACCAGATCTGGGATAGAGCTAATCAGATTTAGGCAAACTTAATTTGAACTCTCCCCCAAACTCAAGTCTTCAGGCGTAACATCTGATATTTTCTCAGGGTTTGTGTATTCCTGGTCCCCTAATCTCCAGCTGAATACAATTTCTGTTTTGCCTCATACCAACCCAAACTTGAAATGCCACCACTTGACAAATGTTTAGGAAAAACTATTCTTGCACCAAATATCATATTTTTAGTTAACTCTACTTAGTTAACTCTACTTTCATTAACTTCACTGAAGACTTTGCATGTTGAACAACTCTTTTTTTATATCCTCTTTATATCCAAGGAGCAAAATGAATTCTATTCCTGTGTCATAGAAATATTTGGCAGTGTTGTATGTGTGTAAGATTGCAATGCATGTGTGCCCATACACAAACACACATGTAACTCAAGTTCACTAGAACAGAAACAGATGGGGTTTAACTAAGGCAAATTAATTGCAGAACAATCAACTGAAGATCTTGAGGACACAGAGGATCCCCTGGGCTGCCAATTCCTCTGTTCTAAATCCCAGTTAGAGTTAAGTTTCCCTTGGACTCCACAAAATGTTTCTGATGAGAAATACCATTACCCAATCACTACCTTTATTTGAGCTAGCTAGAATTTCCATTCCTTGCAAAAACTACTGGGTTGCTTTTCACTGTTTTTAAATGAGACTTAGAGAAATTGTGGCTTGCCCAAGGCAAGCATCTACTTACTGTTGGACCACAAATAAAACAACACACATGACTACAATTGTTGTGCTCTTTCCCACTTACTCACTTAAAGCCACAAGTTCATTAGATACTATGGGAGATCAGGTCATGGTTTAGCAAACATCCACTGCTTCTCTGACCTACTCCATGGGAGGGATGTATCTCCCTGCTCCTACGTTTCATCCCAAGAACATGCTTCTGTTAACCATTGTTCCAAGAACTTGGAGAACCACGTAAGGTAGATATGCTCAATATACTGCGGGCAGTAAGCCTAGCCAAACCCATTTAGATCAGCTGAATCCAGACAACTTGTAGGTACATGAATAAAAAACAAATGCTTACATCTGTGTACCCGGAGCCTTGGGTGGTTTGTCACACATGATTTTTACATAGACTTAGCTCTTATACAGGTACATAATCCACCTCCAAGATATTGCAAGCAACAGGTTTACCAAATGTTTCTCCACTGAATAATGGGAGACATCAAGAATTTTAAGAAACAAAACAGATGAACATGGGGGACGGGAAGGAAAATAAAATAAGATGAAAACAGAGAGGGAGGCAAACCACAAAAGACTCTTAACTATAGGGAACAAACTGAGGGTTGCTGGAGGGGAGATAGAGGGAGGATGGAGGAATTGGGTGATGGGCATTAAGGAGGGTATTTGAAGAAATGAGCACTGGTTGTTGTATGCAGCTGATGAATCACTAAATTCTACCTCTGAAACTAATAGTACATTATATGTTAATTAAGTTGACTTTAAAAAAATTAAATTAAAAAAAAGAAGTTTCCTTGCTGTGGGAATGCTTAACCTGAAAGCCAATGGCACACATTGTGGATTTTCTATTATAGTCCAGTTCTGGTACTAATATTTTTATTAGTTAGCTTTAGTCATTTATGCTGTAACAATAAACTACTAAAAATGTTGGTGGCTTACAACAACAAAGTTTTATATCTCACTGATCTTCATGCTGGCTGAAGCTCTTTACCATGGATCTTCTTCATTCCAAGATCCAGGCTGAAGGAGAAGCCCCTCCCTGGAACATATTATTCTTGCAAAAGAAGGAAAGGGGCAGCACAACCGGGTGATTCTTTTGAAGGCTTCTGCTTAGACATAGCCTGCAACAATTATTCTCACATTCCATTTGCCAAATAAAAGTCCCACAGCCAAAGCTGATCTGTGGGGTGGGTATGTGCAGTCTTCTCAAATAGGTCAAGAGTAATTAATTGAGAACAGGAACCCTATAATGCCCACAAAGAGCAACTTCTTCACCATTTTTCAAGAAGCAGCTCAAGAGATCATCTCAGTATCACCTTGGGGGACATCTCTTTTTCCTCTCTGTCTACAGCATATATAGCAATGCAGAGACTTGAAACAAAATACTGTTAGGACAATTTACTGTCTATTTAAGAGCATTTTGAGGGCAGGGACCAACCTTTATTTTATTCCATTTTCCCAGGGCTGAACGTAGTCCTTGGAACATCACGTATATTGCTCAATTAATGATTTTTTAAAATTACATAATAATATATGGACCCAATCATGAAATATGAGGGATATTAGGAGATAATTATACATAAAGAGAGGAAGGAAGACCAGGAACTGAGTTTTGTACTTTTTAAGTTGATATCTGTGTTTTTATCTATAAATAGATATGCAGGGAGAAATATAAAGTAGACAACTAAATTTATAAGCCTCAAGTTCGGGGTACATGTCCAGAGTAGAAGTACAAATCTGGCAGTCATCAGCACACAGGGGATGTCAAATGCTTTGAGATTTAGTGGCATGACTTTGGGAGGGCATGGAGAAAGAGAGGAGGTTCATGACATATTCCCCATTTCTCATCTCAGTTCTCCTACCTAGAGTCAAAACCTCAACTGTTCCCGTGGACAAGCCCATTGATAACTCTCAAATGGGTCTCCTGGGAGGTCAGTCTTGAGTGATCATGGGTTTCTCATTGGAGTGGGAGTATATACTCAGTCTCAAAACTCTGATTTCACTCTCTTTGTATCCTTAGGCTTGTGTCAGATTAGAGCTTGGCTCTATTCTTCGAAAGACCTTCAAAGGGCATTCCCTCTCACCCTTGGACTCCTGTTGCATGCATCATCCCTATCATATGTCTGTGATTCCCTTCCCTCCTCCTTCCCCATTCTCCATGTTGGTAGAATGTCAGACTTGGATTGAATAGGTAATAAGGGCGAGGTATGATAATAGATGCTTTGCATATACTATCTCATTCCATCCTCACCACAACTTGGTGAGGTAGACATTAACCTAATTTACCAACATCATATCTGAAGCTCAGAGAGGTTAAGTAATGTGGCTAAAGTCACAGCTAGCAAAAGGCAGGACTTTGAATGGTATATCTCAGTGAAGATACCATGCTTTATGCAAGCCACTAAGCTCTCTCAAACATAAGAAACCCTTGAGAGCTAGTCTTCTGGAAGGAGATACTCATACTTTGAAGCCAATGACACACACACACACACACACGCACACGCACACACACACACACACACACACACACACACACACACCAGACAGACATGATAAAGAGAGAGATTTGAAATTTAAAAAGAACTCACTGCATAGATCCCTACATTCCTAAATAGGACATGAGGAACAACATAATTTAATCATTCCTTAATACATTTATTTTGCCTACTCTCTGCCCTGCATCATGTCAAGAGCAGTGTTTTCATATTAAACTTATTTCAAAACACAATGATGGACTATATGGTGACTAACGTAACATAATAAAATAAAAAAATAAAATAAACTTATCTCAAATTAATTTTTGTCCTTCAAAACTCTTAAGAATTTGTGGCCTAATTGAAGGGGATAAGAAAGTTCCAAGTGTTCACATACATACACAGGTATGTATGAAACAAGTAAAGATCATATTAAGATGAATTAGGGTAATTTTACATATTGAAGTCTTTCTAATTTGGAAGGTGCTTTTCCACACGTTATGTCATTCGGTCCTCACAATAATCACAATCTCTGAAGGGAAGAATAGCAGCTTGGAAAATTGCAATGCTCTGAAGGAGATTACACAATGCTACATGCTATAGCTGGGGGACACTCCCTCCCTCTGTCACCCAGGACCCCAGCTCCTTAGTCAAAATGGAGCCCTGGCGTTCCTTTTTGCTAAGCCAGGTTGTTGGGTTTGGCTGGCTGTTGCCCAAGGGTGGGGTGGCAGGCAAGAGAATGCGTGTACTTTGCAGCTCTTGCCAGCCCTGGAGAGCTAACATTTTCTAAAAGAATGCTGGGTTCTCAGGAACACCATTGATAATGAGGTTGCTCATTTTTAAAATGCTGTAACCAGATATTCTAGGAAAACAGACCTGGTTCCAGGAGTGAGCCGTGGTGTTTGGGTTTAAGGTCAGAGGCGTTTGTTTAAGATGAGCTTTGAGCTGGGCTGCAGACCGGGCACAGGACGGAGACAGGCCTGCACAATCAGGCCGTTGTACTCACAGAGACATCGCAGGGCGCCGGGGAACCTAAACCTGCCACATTTTAAAGCAGGCTTTTCACCTCCTGGGCCCCTGGTGAGGATGAAGTGCAAGCACGCTTGTGTACGCATGTGTGTGTGCACGCGTGTGAGTGCGTGTGTTTTGAACCAAAGGAAACCAGCCCAGGGATTCCATGGAATCCCCTCAAGCCTCAGTCAGACCAGAGAACAATGCAAATACATTTGGACTGAAGAAGGAAATCCAAAGCCAACAGGGACCGGGGTGGCCCAGAGTGCTCTTCCAGGTGTAGCATGGATGCAATTTTCCCTGAGGCAAAGTTTTGCTCTGTGTATCTCCCCTGGGAAGGGCAGGGGCCTCAGCAGAGTAACATCCAAAGACTCGCACACCATGGGCAATCCCTCGCTCTGCTTAGAGAGCCACAGTTCAGCGCCAAGTGGATTACCAATAGGTCGTGTGGACCCCTGCCTCCTGGACTCTCTTCTTTCCTTCATACCTCTCATCCCACAGGCATGGGTCTAAGTGTTGGACATGCTCTAACTTATATTTAATTCTTGCATAGCCCCAAGCGGTAGGCCGTAGTAAGTATCCTTACTTTAGTATCCTTACTTTACAGCTGGAAGATAGAGACATAGAGAAGGAGTCTCGACGAAGAAGTAGAGTAGCTAGGATTCCACCCATCCGCCAACCCCCATCCCCTCTGAAACTCTCAGTTTGTTTCCCAATAGTCCATAGTCTCTCGTGGTTCCTCTCCCCCTCTGATTCTCTCCTTTCATTTTTCCCTTCCTTCTCCTAATGTCCTCCATGGTATTCCTTATGTTCCACATATAAGTGAAACCCTATGATAATTCTCTCTCTCTGCCTGACTTATTTCACTTAGCATAATTTCCTCCAGTTCCATGCATGTCGACGCAAATACTGGGTATTGATCCTTTCTGATGGTTGAGTGATATTCCATTGTATATATGGACCACATCTTCTTTATCCTTTCATCTGCTGAAAGGCATCTCAGCTCCTTCCAGTTTGGCTTGCTAATCCTTAAAAGTTTACCAACCCTAATGAAACAATAGGTGTCTGGTAGTGACAGCATTGATAATATCTCTGAAAATTAAGATGTATTATACTCAACTGTTCTATTTGATCTGGGTTCTGCTTTCAATTGGTGTTTCTTATTCTGCAGAATCTAATTTAAAAAGTCATTTCTTCAGGAGCTTATTCATAGCCTGTAAAACAAGGACCCAGTTCTTTCAACAATGGTGAACTGGAGTTAAGGAAGGAAACATATTTCTGGGACATAAACTTGGCCTCTAAATAACAATGTATCTGGATTTGTTCTTTCTTTCTTTCTTTCTTTCTTTCTTTCTTTCTTTCTTTCTTTCTTTCTTTCTTTCAACCCATTAAGATCTTGTTTCTCATTCAGTATCTTATCAGCCTGCTTGCCTTGAATCTCCCCACACCCTTGCTCTGGAGATGTCAGGTACCTAGTCTCAGTGGCACGTGTCTTCCTGGGGTGACTGCACCTTTTCATGCCCTGCTCTCTGAACACACTCTCTCTGACTTCCCACTCCATCCCCTCCACCTGGCTAACTCCTGCTAGTCTTTCAAAACTTCATCACCTCCCCCAGAATCCCTTCCCCAGAGAGCACCTTGGAGGTCAGGAATACTTCCTGACAGTTTCCACACTATCCTGTGCCTACCACTTGTATTTCAGCCCCTGTCACCTTGGCTGTTGTTGCCTGAATCTCTATGGCACTGTGAATTCCTCGAGGCAAACACAATTTCATTTACTCTGTACCTTTAGAGTCTGACACCATTCCTGGTACAAAGCAGGTACTTTAAAAAAAAATACCTAGTGAGTGACTGTGTCACGTTTATAAATCCACTTCTTAAATATAGATTGCTTTTGGGTTTTAAAGGAGCCAAGGTATAACCTTTCTAAAAGCAGGTCAAATGGGATGGTTACAATGATGCACAAGGAGGGGTTCCATTAAGCTAATTAGGATGCATATCTTAAGCCCGTTTTTGCTTTTATTTTAGTTTTTCATGGCAGACAGATTTTCAGAATTCCATGGTACAAGGGACAACACCATAAAGAATGGAGTTGATTTTAAGCATTGAGAAGGCAGAAACAGACTGACTGTGAGTCACACCAATGCACGTGCTTGTAGAGTGTACACCGACCACAGAGTGCAAACATTTAGCCATTATAGAAATATGCCATATCTGTATTTATCTATATAGCTATGGATGGGTACAGAGATAGATATAGCTTATTGTTATATATATTAATCCAGAGGAGTTCAACTTAGTTTCAACATTGACACCAGTGACAAAAATCAGCAAACTCTGTGAATTGGAGCCATGTTTATGATTCCTGATAATTATAATCACATATTTGTTTGAATTGAGTTCTCACATCTTATTATGCTTATTACTCCCTTCTTGAGTGTGAAGTTAGGTTTCAAAAGCCCTCGTTAAAGCTCCAGGCCATTATTGTTTTCATTTCTTTGATTCCCTACTGACTCTTCTCTATTTTTACCCTTTCGAGTATAGAGCTAGTGCATCCATGGAAAGAGGGCCAAGAGAGGAGGACTAAATGCAGATAGAAGAGGGATAGAAAGTTACCACACCATTCTTTCTAAAAGCAGGAAAGTAAAAGTAGAAAAAGCTGCAGTGTGTGCATGTGTGTGTGTGCACAGAAGAAAGAAGAAAATCCAAGATCGGGAAGCCCAGATCCCCCTCCCTCCTCTCTCTGGCCTTGGACTTTCTCTCTGAAATACAGCTGGCATTCACTTCTTATACACTGAGCCTCCTGACCTTGGCTGGTACCCAGGTTTAAACTGCATCTACGGGATCCAAATAGCTAATCTGGAATTGGGGAGGATGGGGAAGGAAGGTAGGAATTAAGGAATAGGAAGGAAAATAATACTCAAAACTGCAAAAGTTAAAGTTCCTGCCAGGTGGCTTCCAAATCGTCCAGCAACTTTATTCAAGGCTTTGAAGTTGTGAACCAACAGTTCCAGATCTGTAATATTTACCCTGCAGTCTCCAAAAACAAAAGTTGACTGTGTTCCTTGAAGTCAATCTCACCAGCATTTCAGGATGACAGATGGAGAGGTTGGACAAGAGTTACCAGATGACCTGAAACTCCTCTACTGTTCAGGAAGGTCTTATTTTGCCTCGGCCTCCATATATATATATATGGAGAGAGAGAGAGAGAGAGAGAGAGAGAGTAAAGTTAAAAAGGACATATACATACGTGTATGTCCTTTTTAACTTTGCTCTATTGCATCAATTTCTGTTTCCTAACCCAATCATCTGCTGCATTATTCAACAATTTGTCAGGTATGTCAAGAACGTACCCTGAAACAGTAATAGCTAACTAAACTCTCTAGCCTGACTTCCTTTAAGCCAGTAGTTAACCTCTGCCACTTATATACAAAAAAAAAAAAAAGAAAGAAAGAAAGAAAAAAGAATAAAGGTGGAGCCAATGCTATGGATGAGGCAAGATCTCAAGCTGTGCACTGATTCAGGACAGACCTTTGGGGAGGGGAAATGGGTGTTGGGTAAATGAAAACTTCTGAAACTGAAACGTACTCTGGAAGAGAGAACTCTATCTCAGCTCAGCCTTGACAGATGCTTGTCACTTAACTTTCTTCCTCCAGTCACTCACCCTTCTTTGCCCCTCCAAATCAGACTCATCTTTTAGGATTCCATGACTGTCGCCACCATCAAAATCATTCAATAAACATGTATGGAGAAACTTACCATGTTCCAGGCCCTGTCAGGCTTGAATTAAACAAAGTCTTTACCCTGTTGAAGTCTCTACCCTGTTACCTTACTGGAAAAGTTAGATGATAAATAGATAAGTAAATAAATAGATGATGATCCATGCTATATTAGATGGTAATCTGGGTTGTGTTACATGGTGATTCCTGCTGTGTAAGATGGTATCACTGCTGTATTAGATAATGGTCCCTGTTGTGTTAGACGTGATCCTTGTTGTGTTAGGTAGTGATGTATTAGATAGTTAGATAGTGCTCTCTGCTGTGCTAGATGGTGATCCATGCTGAGTCATCTCTGCTGTGTTTAGATGGTGATCCCTGTTGTGATAGCAGGTGATCCCTGTTATGTTAGATAGGGATCCCTGTTGGGTTACATGGTGATCCTTGCTGTGTTAGCAGGTGATCCCTGTTATGTTAGACATTGATCCCTGTTGTGTTATCAGGGGATCCCTGCTGTTTTAGATGGGGATCACTGTTGTTTTAGATTGTGGTCTTGTTGTGTTAGACGGTGATCTTTGTTGTATAAGATGTGATCTATATTGTGTTAGGTGGTGATCTCTGCTATGTCTGATGTCTAGGAATGTATGTATTCATGCTATGAATAAAAGTAAAAGCACAATGAACAGACGAAAGAGATCAGGGTATATGGTTGTTAGTTGTTGTATGGTCAGAGACCTGGAAGGGATGCAAGGAACAACAAAGAAGCTATATGGGAGAAGAGCATGCCAGCAGAACAGAGCCAAGATCCTGTGGTAGGAGAAGAAAGACCAACTAAGCACATTATTTGGACCATGAAGGAGTTAGGTAGGAAATGAGAGAGAAAGAGAGAATGAGAGAGAACAAGAACCTGTATGATGACGGGCTTTCAGAGGCCTTTGGCTCTAACTCTGTGTGAGATGGGAGCTCTTGGAGGATTTGGAGCAAACTCTAACATATTCTGCCTTCTGTCACACTGAGATGCTGTGTTGAGAAGAGACTATTTAAGGGGAAGGGATGCAGCAGTAGGCAGGAGTCGCTTTTCATCTGTCCAGGAAAGAGATAATGGTGGCTTGGATCAGAGTAATGATGGTGGAGGTCAAATTCTGGATGTGTTTTGAAGGCAGAGCCAACTGATTTAATTGCTAGTGGAGTGGATGGGAAGAATAAGGGAAAATGAGATGTTAGGGATGACTCCTTAGTTTCTAGCTTCAACAACTAGAAAGAGGAACTCTCAGTACTCCTCTGTGCCCCCAAGTACTTTTGTTAATATCAATATTATTAAACTCTAGTAACAATGGTACATGTAAATATCTCTCCCACCAGATGCTCTATCTTTTAATTTTCAGGTCTTACTGTGCTGAACCTCTAATTAAAGTTATAAACTATTGCCAATGAGGGGTAAACACACAAACAAATCCATGCAAACATTTACATTCAATGTCAAAGTTCATCTCCTGAAGTTCATCCAAGGGCTCCCTGAGTATCTCATGGATCCAAGATTTTAAAATGCAGGCACTAGACATTTTAACAATGTTTATTCTTCTGATCCATGAGCATGGAATGCTTTTCCACCGTTTTGTGTCTTCTTCAGTTTCTTTCACGAGCTTTCTGTAGTTCTTCGAGTACAGATCCTTCGCCTCTTTGGTTAGGTTTATTCCCAGGTATCTTCTGGTTCTTGGTGCTACAGTAAATGGAATCAATTCTCTAATTTCCCTTTCCATATTTTCATTGTTAGTGTATAAGAAAGCAACTGATTTCTGTTCATTGATTTTGTATCCTGCCACATTACTGAATTGCTGTATGAGTTCTAGTAGTTTGGGAGTGGAGTCTTTGGGTTTTCCATATACAGTATCATGTCATCTGCGAAGAGAGAGTTTGACTTCTTCATTGCCAATTTGAATACATTTTATTTCTTTTTGTTGTCTGATTGCTGTCACTAGGACTTCTAGCACTATGTTGAACAAGAGTGGTGAGAGTGGGAATCCTTGTCGTGTCCCTGATCTCAAAGGGAAGGGTGTGGTGCATGAACAATTAATCTTGTAACACTGAAAAAATAAACATATTTTTAAAAATAAATAAATAAATGCAGGCACTAGATTTATTTATTCTTTTAATAATTTATTATCAAGCACCTAGGACTCTGAAGACTTTGAGGATGTGTTGTGACCACGTCCTAGAATCTCTTCTCATGGAGATAGCAGTCTAATGTAGGAAATAGATGAGATGTTAGTAAGTAAATAAACAAGTAAACAATTATAACTTGTGAAAGAAGCTATGGAGAAAAAACAAAGCAAGGTGACATACTCTGCTGTTAGAGGATATAAGAGGATAGGGCCCACTCAGGAAGCAAAGCCATCCAAGCATCATAATCAAAGGGAATTTAATACAAGAAGTATGTTGTACCCATGATGGAAAGAACAGAGAGTTAAGAGAGTAGTCAGAGATTTGGAACACAGGAAATGCTCTGCCACCCCTAGGACTGGAGGGCAGTGGAAAGAGGTGATACTAGCAGAGCCCAGAAACTGGACTGCCTGTAAGCTAAAATCATAGAAGGGTCATTGCTCCATGGAAGTAAGAACTGAGAGTGAGGACCTATCTATTGGAGATGCCAACTGAGATAAAGCAAGAGAGAGAAAAATACCCTGACTTCTCCCCACCCTCCAGTAGGCAACTAGTGCCTCTCATTGGCCAAATCTAGCCAGAGCCCATTCTCTGTGATTCAGAGAGGAATGGAAATGAGCAGGGAGAAATCAGGTGAGTGACTGACATAGGAGGACCTACTCAGAAAGGGCGGTCAAGTACAGCTACTCTGAAAAGCTGAAATTTAAGCTTAAACTAGCAAAATGAGGTGATCATCAAGGGAGACATGAAAGGAGAGCATTTTTGGCAAAGGGAATGGAAGTTTTTGAGGTGTTAAAGAGCTCTACCTTTTGAGGGGTGGCAGGGCCTCATCCAAAGCCAGGCTGGCTGTTCCTGACTATCACATTCTTTAGATAATCAGAGTAGGAAGTTAGCCACATGGCCCTTCCACAACCATGTGCCAGGTGGCACACTGCAATGGAAGAAAGCTTCAAACCAGATTTCACCAGTTGCTCAAATGTTTATTAGTGAGCACATAGAAAGAGAGCCGTACAATCTGCTCTGGTCTTCAGGACACCCCGCAAGTACCTTGTCTGAAATGTGAACCCTGAGGTAGAAGCAACCATATTCTGACACTAAGATGTGTTGTCAGGGCCATCCAGTAAGTAGAGGCACCCAAAGCCAAAGGGAGGTCTAGATCAAGGACATCATTCAGAAAGTTCTGAGATGTTAGGTCTGCCACATTTTATTTATGCAAAGGTGGAGGTGTTAAACAACCCTCCAGTCCATCATGTATCCTGAACACCACTTATTTTATTAATGAAAAATTATTTTTAACATTACCTATGCTAATTAATATGCTTTCTAACACAAATTTAGAAATTAATATTTAAAGCACTTGCTGAGGCCATTTCTGGAGCGTAGATTCTTTACTGGGGTGATTTCGATATTATCTAACTTCCCCCTGGAGTGCAAATGGAAGCCAACCTGCACACTCAGTTAACAGGCACATCCCATCGTTTCTACAGAAATGCAGTGAGGTTAATTACAGACAATGCAACCAAGGGAATGAGAGGCGCCCAGCACGGCCAGGGTTTTGCTGGCAAAGAAGGGAGCAGAGTGAGATAAGGCTGCCAAGGTGGGAAGGGGCTAGACACCACAGGTCATCCTAGCTTGCATGTGACCCGAACTGCACTGAAGGGCTTCCAGGAGGGAGGTAACATAATCTGATTTGGTCTTTAAGCATTCTTGCTGGCTGCTTTGTGAAGGAGAGATTATAGGGGAGGAAGAGTAGAGCCAGGAAAGTCTAGGAGCTCACCTGGAGGTGATGGCATCAATCCAGTCTGATGGCAGTGCAGGTGGAGAGGAATGGAAGGGATGAGCCATAGTTTGGAGTTAGAAACACAAGAATGGTGACTGGATGAAAGTGTGGGATGGTGGCAAGGGAGAGTTTGGAATCAGGGAATTGCCTCTGGTTTGGGTCAATGTCCCTGGTTGTGGTGTGCCAGATTTTAGTAAGATAGAGGAGACTAAGAGAGGAAAAGACTTGGTGGTGGAGCAGAAAAAGGAGGTAGACGAAGTGTTCATTGAACACTTAAAAGCAAGGAACATGAGCTCATCTTATTTATCTGTCTAGCAGCATGGCTTTGGGGGATACGCAGCACATACACATATATATATTCAGGCCCTCCAATTCCAGATGGTGGCTCAAACCATCAAAGATGGGATAAAGCAACAACATAAGGCATTTTAGACAGAAACAACCTTTTAAGTGGGGAGGGCTTGGGCTTCATTTGGCAAGGTGACACCATTAAAGAATTAAAACCACACGAGCTCAAGTGACCAAGTTTGGAATCTAGATAAGAAGATGTATCCCATGAAGTCCCATGTCTCTAAAATGGCCTTCCTTTCCTCTTGCAGGATCCATCAATGTGCCCACTCTGCAAATCCAATAGATGACACCATTGCAAGTGTCACTATCCCTGCAGGTAGATGTGGCTAAGGTTTCCTCACCTGTAAAATAAGGGGGTTATTCTGGATGACCACAAAGACTTGAAAGGCTCCTTTCAGATGCATCTTATCTTCTACAATGATTTGCAAATGCATTTGAGAGAGCCAGCAATGCAGCAACACCAGCTATGAAGACCTCTCAGGCTTGGCTTCATGAAATAGAGTGAATAGCACCAGACCTCTATAAATTTAACAAAAGTCAGAGAGAAGCAGAAAGAGATCTTCAGCTATGCATCATTTCCACAGAAGTAGGGAAGTCTTCTTGTTATAATTCAGAAAAATATTCTCTTTTTTTTTTATTTCTTCATATCACACAAAGGAAAGTGAAAATAGTACTCCATGGTTTACATACTTTTGGAAGCACAGTAAGAGTTTTCAAGAAAGAAAAGCCTGCTAAAAGCATCAAAATTAAATTAAAATTAAAAAATTATTCATGCTATGTCTCATAATTTAACAACAGATTTCCCCAGGGCTATCCACATATTAAATTATATATAGTACCTTTTGCCTGAGCAGGGAAACAGGTATAGACCATTACTAAAAAGAAAACTTTACTGTTACCATATTAACAGACCTTAGGTGATGCTGCTGTACCCAAGGATAAAGGCAAAAGATCTAAAATGCACTGTCTAATATGGGGGCTCTTATCCCCATGTGACTTGAAATGTGACTGGTCTGCATGGAGATGGCTATAAGCCTGAAATACACACCAGGTTCTGAAACTTTTATATAACCAAAAAAGGGAAAATAATCTCATTAACAATTAATATATAATAGTAAATAATATTTTGGATGTATAGAGTTAAATAAAATATATTATTAAAATTAATTTCACCTGTTTATTTTAATGTTTAAGAAAACATGGCTACTGGAATATTTAAAATCATATATGTGGCTCCCATTCGTGTCTTGTTTACCTTACCATTTCTTGTTTACATTGCCATTGGACAGTGTTGCCCTCGAGGGATGATCCTTATGTTTCACGATGGATGTGTTCCTTTCTTTCCCTGCCCATCATTCTCCTCATCTATAAACTGAGGAATCCTAATACTCACCTACAAGAGCTAAGTAAACTGGTTCATATAAAATGCCTAACATTGTGTCTGACATACTGTAGGGCTCAAGAAGGGTCTTCCTTCTCTACCTCTTAGCCTGGAACCTTACCTTAGGGACCGACCTGGGGGAAATGGCAATATTCTGGCTCCTGACAGCTCTGCTAAAGGATCTGCCTGTGAGCTTCCATCCCTGAGGTCTGGGGCTGTTTTCTCTGTCTTAAGGAAGCACAGTACCCCGTGACTTCAGTGTCTCAAGATAGATAACACTAGCCCCTGTGGAATAGCCAGCACGATGACAGAGAGGGCCTGTTTATAGAAGAGAGGGGTCAAACACTACTCAAGGACTTTGTTTAAAATTCTTTTTGTAACCACACAGCTCTCTGTTTGGGTTTGCTGCTCTCATTAAATAAATATCTGGAGAGTCTTCAGGGATCATCCCAGATACGTGGGACTAGGGTTTTTAAGATAATGAACCACACTCTTAAGTTAAAATCAGTGGATTCCCCAGTGGCCTCTTAAGAGGTATGTAAGGATGGTTCAGAAGGGGTCACCAAGGGAGGATGATAAAGTTCTTCCTAACCAGACCAAGAGGAAAGGACCCTTGTAAAACTATGTGCAAGATCTCTGGGGACAAGCACCTTGCATTAATTTCTTATGGACAGTGTTTATGTCAGTGAGAAGGCACAGGGAAAAAAAGACCAAGACATTATGATCTGAAAGAAGAGAATTAAAGGAGCGAGGACCTCTTGCTAACTTTAAGTTTGCTCAAGACTCAGCTTCATGTTTTGAGTGAACGTGTGCCAATTATTTATGATTACCACAGAAACATAAATTTGTGTTTTGTTTTAATGAAATAATGTGAAGTGCTGAGGATACAGGAGTATTTGGATATCTGAATTTGACTCTCAGTAAATCTAAGTACTTTGAACTCAAACATTCCTGAAGGGAGACTCAGAGATGGAAAAAAATACATGGGATAAAAGGACTCTTCTTTTTTAAATTAATGGACTTTTTGGTTTTAAGTTTATTAAAAAACTGAACAGAAAGTACTGAGTTCCCATATATTTCCTCCCTACCACGCGCAGTTTCCCCTGTGCATTAATTTTTGCATTAATGTGGTACATCTAACATAGTTTTATATTATTATTAACTAAAGATCATAGTTTATATTAGGGTTTATTTTTCATGTTGTATATTCTATGAGTTTTGATAAGTTCATAATGCTGTACACCCACCATTATGATAGCATACAGAATATTTTCACTGCCCTAAAAATTCCCTGTGCTCCACATATTTATACTGTCCTCTCCCATACTCCCAGACCACTGAACTTTTTAATGTCTCTATAGTATTGCCTTTTTCAGAATGTTGTGTAGTTGGAATCATAGGGTAGGCAGCCTTTTCAGACTGGCTTCTTTCACTTAACGTGTGCATTTAAAGCTTCTTGAGGAGGACTCTTTTTAAAACATTAAGAAAGGAGTGCCTTTCAAGAGAGTTGAGGAGAATGAGAACAGATAAAAGGACACATTTCAGGCTGAACTATTGTTTTTGGCACCCAGCAGCTGAGGCACAAAGGACAAAGCCATTCTGGAGGAGGAAATCCCAAGATAAAAGGAATAACGCGTACATGAGGTGAAGGGCAGAAGCACAAATAAACACACACACCATGGGAGGATAGTGCTGGGGGCCAAGGGGATCTTGAGTTTGTCCACAAAGACTAACTTGAAAATGAAGTGAAGTTGGGTCCATTTCCTCCCTCGTAGAGAATGCAACTCAATGTTCCTACAGGAGTATAGACACAATTTCTTTTGGGGACAGGAATATAATACAACATCATTTAGATCTATTATTCCATTCCATTCCATATTATTCCATTTTTTTCTGCAAATAAAGAGAGTTTTATTTCTTCCTTTTCAATTCCTTCCTTTTCTTCTTTTTATTTCTTTTTCTCACCATATTGCATTGTACAAGAAAATCCAGGGAGAACATATTCAGAGAAATCAACATGCTAATTCTAAAATTTATATGAAAATACAAATGACCTCAATTACCTAAAACAGTGTTGAAAAAGAACAAAGTGGGGTAATTTACACTATCTAACTACTTCAATACCACACACACACACACACACACACACGCGTGCGTGCACGCACACACACACACAGGTACATAGAGTAATCAAGACAGTGTGGTTCTGATGTAAAGACAGACAAAAAGATCATTTAAAGAGAGCAAATATCCCAGAAATATGTTGTTGTGTTCTTGTCTAGTTTAATTCAATTTCCAATCACTGCTTCAAAAGTATAACTTGACCTTACAATGGGTCAAATTGATTATTTTTCTCGGCAGTTTTTTGTTCATTGCTATCTTTTTTTAGAGCCACATATTCCAGCTCATTTCTTTATGGGATCCTCACTATAATACAGGGGAATGTATCTTTATATCTTTTATTTAAATTCAATTAGCCAACATATAGTACATCAGAAAATCTGTCTTTAAAAAAAAAATCCCAAAGCCACAAACCTGACACCAAGAACATTTTTTTAATTTATTTTTTTATTAACATATAATGTATTATTTGCCCCAGGGTACATGTCTGTGAATCGTCAGACTTACACATTTCACAGCACTTACCATAGCACATACCCTCCCCAATGTCCACAGCCCAGCCACCCTATCCCTACTCCCACCCACCTCCCAGCCACCCTTAGTTCGTTTCGTGAGTTTAGGAGTCTCTTATGGTTTGTCTCCTTCCCCATCCCTTCCTGTTTCATTTCTCTCCCCCACTCCCCCCAACCCCCCACCCTGCCTCTCAGATTCTTCATATCAGAGAGATCAAAAACAAGAACATTTTTTAAGCAAAATTCAATTCAGAATTTTTTGTGTCAGAATCCTGGTCAGGCCAATATCAATGGGAGGCATAAATGAAAGGCCTGGGCTGGGGATTAGTGCAGCCTATAAGTAGGAAGAGCTGTGGGCTCAAGGACTAGATACCTGTCCTACCATCAAAGGGATGTCTATCCTTGAAGGTGGGAGCCCTCCGAGAAGCATCATCAGGTGAACAATGGCATCTTAATTCTTGTTCGGAGTTTCCAGGATCACTCAGTGCAGGGTAAATGAAGGATCAAAGAATCTCACCTGACTGGTGCACTATCTATGTTCCCAGTCTCTACTGCAGCCATTGCTGGCCCCCCCTCACACTCTTTGTGGTCCTTGCCTCAGGGAGCCAGCAAAGTACACTCAGATCTCTCTAAAGAGCACACTCAGGCAGCCATGGATTATAGGGGCAAAATGTTTTCCAATATTCAACTGTTTGGAGTAGTGTCAGATTTGGAGGAAGAGGCAGCCCATCACACTAAACATCACCAGGGAACTAAAATATCCTGGCAAAGTGAGAAAATAAAATTGATCAGGACTTACCTTAGGGAGAGGGTATATTGAGAGGGTATATTAGGGAACCAAGGAGCAAGGAGGTAAGACCTGCCTTCCTCCCAGAATTATGTATAAGTAACCCTAATATCTGCTAAATAAGAAAGATGAGTCCACTTACTTGCAGGTCTTTTCTTTATTGAGTGGACTATGATAGTTTGGGGACAAAGCGAAATTACCAAGGATAATGGAAAAGGAGCTGAGTGTTCCCACCTGGGGTCCCTCTTCCTCACTCTCCCTCCCACCTCCCATCAATCAGTCCTCTCTTTTACATTAACTATGAACAAGGATTTGAAGGAATGCCAGAGCACCCAACCATTCATTTTCTTGGGATGTCTGTGTGTCTCTGAGTGAAGTCAAGATGCATCTCTCTGAAAGGCCATGCCATCTCATGCAGGCCAGCAGCAACATGAAGTCAACAAGTTTACATCTTCTAGTTCCTCTGTTTGGAATTTTTCTCTTTCTTTCTTCCACAGCTGCCTGTCTAACCTCTACCTATCCTTTACGATCCAGCTCAAATGCATCTTCTCCAGCAAGCCTTCTCTGGAATTAATCCATCCCCTCCTTACATACTCAGAATTACCTGTATAGAGAAACAATGAAAGTATTATGAGACTCTAGAACAATTTACAACATGATGATATCTCTCTAAGGTAAGTTCATGGACATCAGCAATGTTTTCCTTTTTATCTTTATGTAGGACTCATTCTGAGTACCACAGGCCACACAGAGAAGGTACTAAAGAATTGTTTTTGTATTGTCATTGCTGTTGGTTCAGGGACTACCTAGATTGTCACCCATCCTCCAAACTCATTCTGCAGGAGAAAAGACCTCCATGATCTGCATTAGACTCTAAGAAACCAATGTGTGATATGAGGAGTTCCAAAGAAACTTTCCCAAGAGTGTGCCTACCACTGGACCAGAGAGTTGATATTTGACTAGCATTTATTTTTCTTCTAGTAACAGCACTCTGGTTTCCCTTTGAGAGCTCTCCTACCAACTCTTAATCCAAGTGGTTTCATATGTGGCTAAATCTACACCCCAGTAGCAGAAGTAGACACATGCCCCAGACCTAGCCAGTATTTTGTTCCCTTGGATAGAGTGTTCACTTCTGAGATGGCCACAAGACCCAAGCCAGATCAAGGAGATGAAATATGGGTTTTTTGCTAGAACTCTTGGGGTAAAGGGGCCTTATTTCCATGGTTTCTAAATTCTGAAACGGGAGTGTGGGGCTGCCAACAGCCATTCTGTCACCTTATGGCTGGAGCCTGCCTCAGAGTAATCCCAACATGAGCAGGAGGAGAAAGCTGACATAGTGTGGCAGGTAGATTGTAGCCAGATAAAATATAGGAAGCAATATGGGACATACCTGTACTAAAAAAATAATTGTTTGTTATTTCTCTGAAATTCAATTTCCCTAAGTGTTCCATATTTTTCTTTGCTAAATATGGCAACCGAAGCAGCAGGGAGCCTGGTCTTGGTAACAGCTTTTGGATCTCTACATTCATCTGCATCCCTGGACTTCTCAGCTCTGTGAAGCATTACCTTCCTGTTTTTGCTTAAAGTAATTTGAGCTGGGTTTCTATCCACTTACAACACAAAATTTCCTCCCTAATGTAGAAGTTCTGCGATTTCAATGACCAACAGTTCCCCTCTTAAAAAAAAAAAATCCCTTGGGAAAGAGGCATAGCCAGGAAGGTTAACAGCAACAACACAAGAACACTTTGCCAGATGTTTGGGGCACGAAAAGTGCTCAGATTTGGTAATAATTTATGCCTGGAGGGAGTGGCAAAAAAGCCAGGGACAAGGCTACTTAGACTAGGCTGGAAATATTAGGGAGACCAAGGGCTGCACTGGACCAAGCTCAAAAGAAAACCTCTATCAACAATGCAACTGGCTCCGTGCATGCCTGGTTATGCTCCCCAAACAGCTCACCTGTAAAGACTGCACTTCTACCTGAACTTCCGGGCTATTTATAGGAAACAAGAGCAGATTCAGATCTCCAGCACAAATTCCAAGTGATGGAAAGAAGCCAAAATGCTCTTGCAATTTGAGGGGGTAGGGAGAAGAGAGGGAGGGGAGAAAGAAGAAAGACTCCTTTCTGAACAGCCTCTGTCATTTGCCACCCCCACCGAGGGAAGGACAAACCGAGGGCAGCCTGGGTGGGAGACCAAACAGAAAAGTGTCTCTCTGGCACCTGGAAGCAAGCGATCTGATCCAAGGGCCCCAGAGACAGAGCTTGAGGACAAAGCTTTGCGGGGGTGGGGAGGGCAATGGCTTGCACAAATTCCAAAGCCTTCCCCGCCCTGCCTGCCCTGTCTCCAGGCGCCAGCATGTCCTGTCCCTGCAAACAAACAACATGGAGAAGACTGCCAGGAGAAATGACAAGGGTGTTCGTGAGTGGAGGAGGATTCCACCAATCAGGTTGGGCAGGGCCACGGAAGATCTTCCTCTTCCTTACTTGGGTGCATTAGCCAGAGCTTAATTCCGCAACTTCCGTGTGCAGGGGTACAGGAACGGTGGTCATTTAAACTCACTTGACAATCATTTTCCTGGCTTTTCTGCAAAGCGTTTTGGAAAACTAAGTCAAAGCTGGTATCCTCATCGCTCTTTGCAGGATCTCACACACAACTGAGATGCGAATCTTCTTAGAACACACAGGACATCAGCAACAAAGAAGAAAGCTCTCTGCCTCTCTGTTATCACTTCCAGGGCAGGGCCTTCCCGTCTGCAGAAAGCAGCTTGGAGTCCTTCAAGTCCACACCGAGAAACCCCTCTTCATAACAATTCTCCACAATTAACTGTAGCAGAATCAAGTTGTTATTATTGCTTTCAAAGACTAGAAACCGTGCTGCTGGAGACGATGCTGAACCCCCGCAATCAATATAGAAGGCACCAAAGGCTTTTGGTGATAGGGTGTTTCATTCAAGTTGGGGCAAGTCCAGGAAATGTCACCATTTATTGTTGACTTTGGCACTCTGCATGGTCTGTACTTGTGTAGTTCTTTGACTTCTCCTTCAAGCCAGTAGTAACATCTTGCTGGTTCCCTCGTTAATTATTGAATTACAGAAAATCTTTGACATGTGTTCATTTCATAATGTCTAAGAGCTGTGGCTTTACCCTTTAGCAATGGCGTGGCTGAAGAGAAGCCCAGAACACAGTGCACCTCAGTGTTCACAGATCCTCACCTTTGGGGCAGGTCTTCCTCAAAATTATGAAAAGCGAAAGCTTTCCTTCTCCATCATTACAGAGTTATTTCTGTGCCTATGTCCTCTTAAAGGGAGCTCTACTTCCCAGCCCTCCTATCCTCCTCCCGTCCCCTCCCTGCCAACCTAGTCAAACAATCCTCTTCTCTACCCTGGCAAAATTAATTTTCTGTAAAAGCTGATACTCATCCTTATTCAAGTGTAACTGAGATATGGGAGTAATATGTGTCCTCTCGTACAAAGCTTCTCTAACATGTTTCCTGGGAACAAAGCCTTTAGCCCAAGAAAAGAATGTCTATAGGTTGCCATTTCTAGGACAAAATCTCAGACCATTTTTTTTTACAAAGGCTAAAGGGTTTTCAGAGGCCCTGAAATTAGGTTTTGTCACTCTATCCAAGTTCTCTCTGCTCCCTGCCCAATCAAAAAAAAGAATATCCAACTTTTGTATCAACATGGACAAGACTGGAAGAGATTATGCGGAGTGAAATAAGTCAAGCAGAGAGAGCCAATTATCTCATGGTCTCACTTACGTGTGGAACATAAGGAAAAACATGGAGGGCATTGTGAGAAGGAAGGGAAAGGGGAATGGGGGGAAATCAGAAGCGGAGATGAACCATGAGAGACTGTGGACTCTGAGCAACAAACTGAGGGTTTGGGGGGGGCGGTTGGGTGAGTCTGATGGTGGGTATTAAGGAGGGTACGTATTGTATGGGCACTGGGTGTGGTGCATGAACAGTTAATCTTGTAACACTGAAAAAATAAACATATTTGGGAGGGGAAAAAGTATATTTTGAGTAATAACCCAGGAAATAGGCAGAGCAGGCTGTTACCTATGAAAAATTCTAAGCTCTAGAGAATAACTCTGAAGGACAGGGTCCATGCTGTTAGAACAGTGTTATTTGAGGTATAGCAGTCTATCTTACACAAGTAATCTGACAACAGACACAGAATATACACACTCTACACACATACAGTAAAAAAGCTTGCTATCATGTGTTGGGTCACTGTATAGGGTGTTGAGTGAGGAGAATAGGCAGAAGGCAGCACCAACTTTCTGCTGCTATCCTGTCTGGGAAGAAAGATACTAGGCTTTCAAAAGACCATGTTAACTTTTCTACCCTGGGTCATTGTGATCTGTCATCCCCAGTGGCTATATTTGGCTTCAGAGTTTTGACACTAAGTGCATGGAGGACAAGACAAGCAGCATACCCAAGAATGTATGCAATAGGAAGGCTTGTTCCAATCAACAAGCATGTTTGTCCCAGGTGTTTCTCCTTATGTCACTTCCCATAACTGTGTGACCCGCCCACTCTCTTAGATCCGTGGTTGAATTGATGAGACAGGTTTTGGGCTGGGACCAGAAGCACTCAGAGTCCAGTGGCATGGTGGATCAGACTCCTCTCCCACTAAGTTTAGATGGGGGAAACTGTGCATGAGGAATCTTCTAGGGGTCTCAGGGTATCTGGGGTCTTAGCTGTGATGAGCTGTAGCCCATAAGAAGTTAGTCACCAATAGTTACCACATCTGCCAAGCTCCATCTCTCCATCTATTCTCTTCATCTCACTGTGGACAGGCCTCCCCCCAACCCCAACATCCTAAACTTGTGTAGGGCAGTCGGGCCACAAGAAAGAGCCAAGAGTTCCTTCATTTAGGTGTCTGCCTCTGCAACTCTGAAGTCCAAGTGCTAGGGATGACCTGCGTTCCAAAATTCACCAGCCAATCCTTCAAAAGAATATATAACTAAATGGCAGCCGTGTGATTGGACCTTCACCTCTCCACTCTTTCTGCCCTCATACTTCAACTTCTAAACATGGACACAGTTTCTCCTGCACATCTAGAACACATGTGATTGTACAGTCCTTTGAACTACACCACTTGAAGAGAATTGTGTCTCATTCCACCAGAGAGCAGAGAGTAGACCAACACCTGCTTGATTGGGTTGTTTTCAGAGCCAGATCTAGAACAGAGCTGGAAGTATTAAGAAGCCCTTTCATCCGGGAATTTCTGTCTCTAGTTCCTACCCTGTTCACCTCACCTCCAGATGAAATAATTTAGAATGATGTATATAAGAATGCCTTGAAAATAATAATATGAAACATTTATTATGCACAGGTCAAATGCTTTCCATGAATTGCCATAGCTAATTATTAAAGCTGAAGTTCAGAGAAGTTCAGGAATTTGCCACAAACACACAGGTTTGTCAAATTCTTAAGACCCTGTTTTAATGCTGCAGCAACACGACTCCAATCTATTTACTTGAGGCGTTCACTCATATAGCTGATCAAGTGTCTCAGCTTTAGTCCTGGCCTCTCTCACTAAATATTTCCTTTTTTCTTTTTTTTTAAAGATTTTATTTATTTATTTGAGAGAGAGAGAAAACACAAGTGAGGGGAGTGGCAGAGGGAGAAACAGACTCCCTGCTGAGCAGAGAGCCCAACTCAAGGACTCAAGGCTCCATCCCAGGACCTCAGGATAATGACCGGAACCCAAGGCAGATGCTTAACCCACTGAGCCACCCAGACGCCCCTCTCACTAAATATTTCTTAATGGGATTAAAGACAACTCTTTAGTATCCCCACACAAACTCCTTCACAGGCCTCTGCACTCCAGAAAAAACAATTACCAACAAAGAGTGAATGACCAAATTACGAGGTGGGTGGCATTGTATGAGTCAGAACAAACAAGGCTCTTGCCCAAAGGGCATTTAGACTCTACTAGCTCTGATGCCTAGAGACTCACTTCCTTTAAACACCACCCATTTTATAGAATGTGTCAGACTGCATAAATCCCACTAGTTCTGAGTCTTCATTTCCCAACCAGGCTAGAACAGTGGGTGTTTAATTATTATTTTTATTACTTCCTGTATGTCAGCACTTTGATAGATGTTTTCAAATACATAAGCTCATTAATGTATTAGTATATAAGTGAAATATTAACCCTATTCCAGTGACATGAAAACAGTCCAGCAGAGTTCAGATCTTGGGAATTCTATCAGAGCCACTAATCAGAGTGCAAAGACAATGCAAAATCTGGTTTCTTTTCCACCAGGACTGGTGGGGTGACAACATGTACGTCTCAGTGGGTCACCAATCTATTTGACCTGAGTACCCTTATGGCTTTAGAAGGAAGGTTCTACATTATGTGGCTCCCTGAGCAGGTTGCACAGCATTTCTCTCCTCTAACAAGCTGATGTCACTTCTTTGGGTGACGCCTTGTGGTATACAATAGGGCTGTATCACATATCTTTTAAGCATCTATTATTTCACTACGTAAGTCTTAGACTAAGAGGAATTTCAGGGGTCATTTAACAAAATAATAGCATGCATTGAATCTTTGTGGTTTGATAACACTTCGTCATTTCTAAGCATTTTTACACACATTAGAACATTTGATCTTCACCACTCTCAGAAATGGTTCCTACCAAAGATTAGTTATTAAAAGATTTTATTTATTTGAGAGAGAGTGATTGAGAGAGAGAAAGAGCACAAGAGTTGGGGTGAGGGTTGGCGGGAGAAGCAGACTCTGCTGAGCAGGAAGCCTGATGCAGGATCCATCTTGGAACTTCAGGATCACGACTTGAACCAAAAGCAGATGCTTAACTGACTGAGCCACTCAGGCAACCCCCCCATCGAAGATTTTTGTTAGGATTCATTGGG
This sequence comes from Procyon lotor, assembly GCA_028646535.1. NCBI lineage: Eukaryota > Metazoa > Chordata > Mammalia > Carnivora > Procyonidae > Procyon > Procyon lotor. The sequence continues at coordinate 15,260,163 of CM053605.1, read as the reverse complement.
AAAATGCACAAGCACTTAGCATAAAGCCTGGCATATAATATATGCTTCATAAATATCACCTATTATTACTCTAAACACTGCACAGTAATAATACTGTAGGCAGTATTATTGCTTACAGTAGGCAGTGTGGTCCATTTCTTACCAACTCTCAATGATCTCCAGAGGATGGAGAATCCAGAGTTGACCACTGTGGTCACTCCATCCATCTCATATTTGCTTATGTTGTTTGCTTGCTTCCAGGAGTTTAGGTTAAACTCCTACTGTTATTTGCCAGCATTCCCTAGTAAAACCTGTGCTGTATTAGAATGAGAAAGCTCTCCCCAACCCTGGAATTTGGGAAGGTCCATTGTTATCACAGTTGACAGATCTGATAAGTGGATAATGGAATATTGGTCTATCAGCTTTGGAATCTTCATCCAGCAGCTTTATAAAGTTGAATCATATTACAGAGTAGAGTTTTCTGCTGGAATGGACCTTCAAACAGGAAACAGGAGTTAAAGTCTTCATCTTCATATACTGAGCCAATGAAGATCAGAATCAGGATGTTAGCCTTCCCTGCATGAGTTCTTGCCTCTTTAAAATCACTTGCTTCTGCTTCATTCACATACTTTATAAAGATCCAATACATGAAGTTGGAACAGTTTTAGAGGGTATGGGATTAAGATACTTATTCCCAGTCAGTTTAAATACTTAGCCAGTCACAAGGTGAACAAGATCATGGATTAACTTTGGTAGTTAAACCCAAAAGAAGGTCAAGAATGTACTGGGAGCACAGGCTTGGAAGTCCTTTCCTGCTAATATCCCTGGACAATTGGGCATTGATCAGGCAGTCACTCCATCCTAAACACCACCAAGTCCAGTGGCCCCCAGCCTTTGAGGAACAAGGGCACATAATAGCAGACTTTCATCAGGGCCGCTTGTCCTCCCATCCTCCTGATGGGATTCCAGGATGAACTCAACTGCAAAGTGGATCATTTGAGTCCAGAATGGAGATGGTGGCTATCATGGCAGGGCATTGGGACCCAATCCAACATAAATGCTTGTTGAGGTAATTACTGAGATGAGATTACTTACCCCCAGACTGTTTTCCTGTAGGTGTGGACCTGAGGTTACTGCTTCACCCCAGGAAGTCAGAGCTTTACTGTTCTCAGATCAAGATTGCTGCCAGGGAAACCTGAGATAAGAGCCCAGAGCTAGTTAGGTGTTTGGAATTAGACATATATACAGCCTACAGGCAAATGTTCTACTTCTCTACAGAGCAGGAGCACTGAGAGGAAGAACTACATGCTAATGTCTCTCTCTCTTTCTCCCACACAAACACATGCACACACGTACATAGCTTTCATCAAATCAAAGGAAATGTTAATATAAGAAACAAACACTGGCTTAAAGAACTGGGGGGAAGGAAGAAAGGACTGAGGCTAAATGAGATAGATGAGCCTAAAGAAGAACGTGGTCATTTTCCTGACCCACTACCAAGGGCCCCTCCTGCCAACCATGACCTAGGAGGTGCAGTGGAGTGAGTGCAATTGTATAGATGGTGTTATGAGTAGAATTGTGCCTGCTCCCCAATTTCATGTGTAGAAGTGCTGACCTTCAATATCTCAGTAGGTGACTTCATTTGGAAATAGGGTCTTCATAAAGGTAATCAAGTTAAAGTGAGGTCATTGAGGAGGACCCTTATCCAATATGGCTGGTGCCCTAATAAAAAGAGGAAATTTGGACACAAAAGCACATATGGAGGGAAAACATTGTCTGGGTCATGGAAAGAAGAGACATGGAAAGAAAATGTCATCTATAAGCTAAGGAGAGGCTTGGAGCAGATTCTGCCCTCATGGCCTGCAGAAGAAACCAATCCTGCAGATACCTTGATCTTGGATTTCTGGCCTACAGAACTGTGTGACAAACAATTTCTGTTGTTTAAGCCACTCAGTCTGTGGTACTTTTGTTTTGGCAGCCATAGCATAGATGGAACTGGAAGTATCTTTCTAGCTACAAACACCAGAACCTTTATTTGATGAACAGGTCTCCATGATCAAGTTGTGAAGTATTGGTGCAGAAAGTTTCAAGACCTCCTCTTTGATTTCAATCCCCAATTTGTACTTCTCTCAGCCAGGAACATAAGTGAAGAATGACATGCGTACCATTGAAAGCTCTTATTCTTATTCTTTCACCATAGACCTGTCATATGTTCACCTCATACAGATGTTTGACCTTTATTTTCTGACCAACTATGAACTCCCAACCAAAGTTCTCAACACAATGAAATTTAGTGATTCTCTGACCCCAACCTCTCATGAGACAGGTGAGGAAAGAGGAACCCAGACAGCAGAATCACCTAACATAAAAGCTACTTGGTTTGTTGAGAGATCCTGGCCAGATGTCTTAATACCAAGTCCAAGGTTTAATACTATTCACTACATTGGTTTTCCTCCATGGAAACAATTTTTAATGTGGGAAATCTAATGAAATTTCCTCTTACTCTATAGAGTTCCCTTCATTTACATCATCACCTCTTTGGTGGTTAAAGGAAAAGATAACGTCTTGCCCTAGATTGAGGAACTTTGAGATCATTTAACTCCTCTACAATATTTATGTCAAGTGGTTTGTCAGTCTCTGATTAATCATTTTCAAAGATTAGAAATTGGCTATTTCATTTCAGACAGCTCAAATGATGAGAAATTCCTTAAAACTGAACCAAAAACATGCCAGTTTCTGGAAGGCAGGGACTTTTTTTTTTTTTTAAGTCAGTTAGCTTGAACTGATGCCCAGGGCTTTTGGTTTGCCAAAGTCTCTGTGACAATTACAATGGTGACATTGGTTCAGATGACACTTCCTTTCTACTGGAGATCACACCACAGCAGAACTCCCTCCAGGGTGGTGGGGCTTGGTGTCCAGCTCAGAGGATGCTAAAAATGCCCAGTCTTTTAGATGGTAAGATTTAAAAAGGGTGACAACGAGTAGAGATTCCAATTTCAAAGCCTCCATAAAACATCTGAATTGAAAAGCTGGGATTCTTCCACAAAGAGAAGCATAAACTTATTTGCAAGGGGCAAGTAAGGTGGCCTTTAGGTCATAGTCCTGGCCTGCTCAGGTCAGTTCATCCTGCATGCTGGAAGCTGCCTCTGTTCCTGACCATTAGCCCATGAATGAGTGCCATGGTAGAAGAGGAAGTGCAAGGCAGGACAATGGATCAGATGACCCTTTATAATTCTTCTGCTCAGAGGATTCATTGTGAGTACTATTCGTCCCATCCTTAACAAAGAGCCATTGGTGACCATCCATAGATGAGTTCCTAAGTACTTCAAGGGTAACTTGCTGTAAGTCAGGACATCTGGTTTTGAAGTCCCAGCTTTGAGAGCTTGGGATCAGTGGATCATGGGATCATTGGATCATGGATCAGTGAATTTCCATGGACACTGTATTCCTCATTGGCATAAATGAAAAGGCCAAAGTTAGAAGGATAATTGCGCTCAAAGATATCAGAATTCTGTAGGGCTGCATGTCTAAAGATACCCACTTACACCCACTCCATCCTTTTCCCAGTGAGGGAAACTTCTGATAGGTGAATTAGAGGAACTGGGTTGGAATAAAATAAAGTTCTTCACTAGGCAAAACTAATTTGGACTGTTACTATTAACAATAAATACCTGCCACATGTATATTGAGTGATTACTAAAATGCCAAGCATACTCATCTCATTTAAACCACTGAAGTTTCTTTAAAGTAGTTGGCAATTGCCATTTCAGTGAGAAAACCAATGTTTAAAGGAGCTAAACAACTTTCCCACAATTACTAGCTGGTAAGTGTGGAGCCAGAATTACCATCTAGACAGTGTGACTTCAAAGCAAAGTTGCTTACACTTAATGGCACACTTGTGCCATGTTGAAAAAAAACACACATATATATACACACATACATATATACATATATATTTGAACATATCTGTAAAAATCCACATATACACATCCTTAAAATCCCAGAGAAATAATAATGTATTTATATATAAATTTTGTGCATATATACATATATAAATTTTATATGATATATATAATCTTCCTGTTCAGCAAGAACTTGTTTTGTGGAATGAAGACCCCTTCTTATTGTTTACAACTGTTGGAAGTCATTCATTCCAAACAAGAACTATGAAAAGGAGGGAATGTGAAGCCAAGGTGACCTTTAAGTAATAAATAATGAGGGCAGCAGATGCCTTCACATTCTCAAAAGTACTATTAGACCAATTTTGATACTTAGAATATTTTAGCACAATGTGCTTCTCAGTAAGTACTTTATTCTTAAACTTACAAAAACTTTAAAAATGTCAGAGAATAATTAAAAAAAAGAAAGCCAGAAAGCCATGTACCGTAAACACATCACCCAGATAACACCTTTGATATTTTAAAAAATAAAAATAATGAACAAGCATGGTTTAAAGTATAAACATTATGACAGAAGATAGGAAATGAAAAGTGAAAGCCTTTTCTTACTCCCATGTAATTTTCAGACCCTCTCTGCAAAGACAGTGGCCATTAGCCAACTTAAAAAAAATTGTTTGGTTATATGCTATTTGCATATGACATGAGACCATACATAGAAAACCCACCAAAGAAAAACCCTATTAGAAGTCATAAATGAAATCAGTGAAGTTGAAAGATGCAAAATTAATACACAGAAATCAGTAGTGTATAGATGTTAATAATGAAGTAACAGAAAGAGAAATTAAGAAAACAATTCTATTTATAATTGCATCAAAAAGAATAAAATACCTAGGAAAAAATTTAACAAAGGAGTCAAAAATCCTGTACTCTGAAAACTATAAGACATTGACGAGAGAAATTGAAGACAACATAAACAAATGGAAAAATATACCATGCTCACGGATTGGAAGAATTAATATTGTTAAAATGTCCATACTACCCAAAGCAATCTACAGGTTCAGTGCAATATCCATCAAAATACCAACAACATTTTTCACAGAACTAGAAAAAATAATACTAAAAATTCTATAGAACCACAGAAGACCCGGAATAGCATTAATCACTTTTAAAAAATCTTTTACACAAAGGGGTACCTACTTCTTACAGTAAGCCACATCTTCCTTTTTCATTGGTATGTATCTTTGAGACCTAAGTCCATTGCAACACATTTAGATCTGACCTAATGGTTTTAATGGGGAATTATGCTAATATTAATAAATCAGCAATAATAACAACTCATATTTATTAAGAATTTATGATATGCCACTCACTGTTCTAAGCACTTTCTATGTGATTATTCATTTAATTATCTCCAAAAGCACATGAAGTTTTTTTGTTGAGTATCTTCCATTTGCCCAACCCCCTCCCCAATCCTCTCTATACTCTGATGGGTGCACCAAAGAGCTGATCTGTAGGTAGAGCATCAAGAGCTCCTTTGCTTCTGGCTTCTAGTTGAACTCATCTACTAGGTGGCATCAGAAGAGATAAGGACAGTGAAGACAGAAGTCATGTATTTTGTCCCCTAGTAGTTGGTCTCCCCTAATGATCATCTGGTCATTAAATGATAAAGATCATCCATTCTTGGAATACAAGCCACAATACCTGTCATATGGCCTTCACCACAAACCTCTCTGTGCATTTCAGAGGTTGCCCCCTCCTCTCACTGATTCAGGGTTTTAGAGTATCAGTGGCTCTCCACTTTGGCCAACCTGCGTTGTCCCTTATGGCTTCCTTTACCCTCTCTACACTTTTGAAAATAGTCCTTTCTATTAAATTCTCTTTAAACTACTCAGTTGAATATCTAGCTTGTTTCTTGCTGCAACTCTGATAAAAATATGTGCCCCTGTCCCCATTGTACTACTGAGAAAACTAAGGCACAAGATAAAAGGTGCAAGGTACACAGCCAATAAATGTGAGAATCAGGATTCAATGCATGAATTGTTCCCCAGAGACTGTTCTCTCTCACTCACTACAGAGTAAAGGGACACAATTAAACATATATTCCCCTGGCACTACAGCACTTCCCGGGGTTTTGCTAATATGCATAGTGTTTCTATTAATATCCTTATATGTCAATCTTGGTAAACATATAGAATTATATCTATAGGGTAGATATTCTTAGCAGTGCCAAGTCAAAGAGTATGTATAATTTTTGATTTGAGGTGATATTGTCAAATTGCTACACTATTCAATCAAATTAAATACATTCATACTACGACTCAGTAATTTTACCCTGATATAGATTTAGATGTAGATGTAGATGTAGGGAAAAATGATATAAAGATGACAGAGATAGAGAAGAGAAAGCTATATCAGAAAAATCCTCATATATGTCCATAAAGGGATATATTCATGTACATATTCATTGTAGCATTTTTGTTTCTCTTTTGGCCAAGGTGAGGAATTTGAGGCAAGTGGGGAGTCCAGAACTGGGGTGCTATTAGGTAAAACATTGTAGAAACTCACTATGGAAAGAAAGGGAATGAATGAATCAGTCAAGGAGAGAAGGAGGCAGGAGATGGAGAAAAATATTGTCAGAGTTCCTTCTGTAAAGGTATTATCTTTTGTGTTCCTACCTGCAATGTAAGAAAGTGGCCATTTTTCCATACCATTTCCAGCAGTGGATGCTATTGAACTTTAAAAACATTTTTTCCCAAGCTAATGGGAAGTATCAAATTTTTTCCAGTCTGATGATTTGGCTTTCATTTTTCCATTATGAGTGAGGATGAGTTACTCATATCTTTTCCTGTAACTCAAGATGCTATATTCATTTTTGGAAATATCCCTGGCTTTTCAAGGGGTTGGCAGATCCAGCAGGCAGAGTGTTAGGTCAACGGGTCTTCTGTCATCTACAAGCACAGTGATGGTGGCCACACAATCCAGAATGAAAATGAGTGTAGGTGCCACAGTCAACTCCAAACGCTCTCTCCAGTTCTGAAGTCACCAGCTAATGACTGGTGGCCCTCTAACCTCAAACCAGGAGTCCATCTGGGCTTGGTTGGTAACCCCAGCTGCATGTTCAGAGCATTTCAAACACCTTCAAATTCACTGGCACTTAATGTATCAAAAAGTAGGGCTCTCTGTGCTCTGAGTTACTTAATGAGGCAGGGCTGTTTCCATGAGCACTTTTTGTTTAGCTGGGCATTTTTTTAAACCTTCCCCCCCAACATTGCCTCATTTTTTTTTCCTTTTCTTTTCTTGGAAGAAGTTGATCTTTTGCCAAAACTAAATGAAACTCTGGCTCCAAGTTCAGCTCAGAATTTACTAGCTGATAAATTGGATGTGGGGAGTGGGTTGTGAAGGTGAAGGGAGGTTGGTGAGGGGGAGGGAGGCTTTCATTTGGGAGCAAGTTCAAACCTGGAATCAAGAGCTATTAAAGTGTCTGATTTGTGCTGAGTCATATGGAGGCAGGAGTCAGGGGATGATGCTGGCTACCTGCCAGCCACACGCACTGCCCAGGTTGATGAATGAGCCTCCAAAGGAGCTACTACAGGATTATAATTTTTCCAGCATTTTAAATACATCATTAGAAGCCAAGTGCATGACTCTGAGCAAGCAATCAGCCTGGGCCTCTTGAGTTCATCTACCTGACTGGTGCCCGAGTCTTTCTTAGACCCCAGACTCTCATTCAGTTCTTCCCCTAACTTCACTCACTATTACCCTTCTTCCTACCCTCCCTTCCTTCCTCCAACAGAGTAGTCTCTTCATTCAACAAGGGATAAGGTGAAGCTGTGGAGAGGATGCCAAGCCTTGAACAGTTGTGAGAGCACAAACTTTCCTAAGAAGATGATGATCATGGTAATGATATTAACTCATCTAATTTCCAAAGCAATCTTATAAAGTAGATAGTAATCTCTGTCGATAAAGAATCAAAGCACAAAGAACATAAGCAACTTCTGGCAGGTAACAAAGCTAGTGAGTGCAGAGCTGGGATTTGAACCTAGGATGTCTATGCTCTAGCACTGCAACCTCTGTTCCTCTTTCAAGCACCTCCGTCTCAGCTCAGAAGTACTGATAGTCCCCCAAAGGGTATCTTCTCCCTCCTGTTTCTGAGCCTTGTCACTTGCTGTTCTCAAGGCAGAGAAGGACAAGAAAAGAGCAGATCATTCCAGGTTTTTTTGTTCCTTCCACATGATTTCCTTGCTCAGATTCTACATTAAAGATCATCCAAACATTCAGTTACTCCCTTTTTTCTCCCAACATTTTATTATGAAAAATATCAAACATACAGAAAAGTTCACAAAATGTTACAGTGATCCCCCCTGTTCATACCCACCATCTAAATTCTACAATTAAGGTTGTGTTATATTTGATTCTGTCTCTCCAGGCCTTTATCCATCTACCTGATACATCTGATTTTTTTCATTTCCTCCATAGCTAGCTGTAGACATTACTACATTATATATGTAAACTTTTCTATACCTCCTTCTTTTTTACTTTATACAAAGAATTGTAACCACCAATTACCGAGTGCTTTCTCTGCCAAGCATGGTGTCCAGCAACTTCCAAACATTTCATGATTTGATTCTGATAGTAATTCGATGAGGTAGAGTGCAATGACCACCCTGATTTTACAGGTGAGAAAAACTGAAGCACAGAGAACAACACCTACAGCCAAAGTTACTTCGCACATCTTATAGGCCATGCATGATGCCAAGGGATTTCCATGAATCGTCTCCTTTAATTCTTGCAGCAAATCTACAAGGTAAGCATTATAACAGATGAAGAAACTGACATTTGGAGAGTCAGGTCCAGCAGTGTAATAGACTTTGGGACCTGGTTTGAATTGAGGACTATAACTCCATTCCCTCCCATTTGCCCTCATCTCTATTGTCATTTCTTTTTATTATTGTGTTTTAATTTTCTGCCTCCACTTATGTTTCCCATCAGACCATGGCCTCTCACAGGCAAGAGTCATGTTTTGGTATTCTTATTCCCACACCCTCAGTCAAATACAAGTAAGTACTTCATAAATGTTTCCTAAATGGATTCATAAACAATGAATAATCATAATTGAAAACTCTGTGTCTTAGAACCAGTGCAGTAAAACAGTGCTAAGTTTATGACCATTCTAGAAAAAAAATGATGGGGAGCTTGAAAGCTGATGTCAGATGCCACTGCTGGTACCCTGGAGTTTGCTTTATACCAGTAGGACCTGCAACTCATCAAAAGCAGCCCACTTCATGCAGTGTGGGTGACCTGAAGGATGAGCGGGCAGCCTGGGGGAGCCAAGGGATCTTGGAGCTCAGGCTGGAGCACTCACTAGTGCTCTTGGGTTCACAAGGCATCTTCTATGGTGTCTATAGGACAGACACCAAGCTAATGGCCAAGGAGGGAACAAATGTAAAACATGCAAGGACCCACTCAAGAATCCGACTCTAAACAGGGCATAGAAAAGACAAGCACATTCATCACTAGAACCAAAGTTGTGATTGGACAACATAAGTTTGTCTTGTGAAAAAGACAAACTTAGTTTTAAAGGACTTCCAAAGAAGGACACATCAGATTCTGGTGTTGGAGGAGACTCCACAATAGCCTGGTCAAAAAATGTTGTAATGTAGGACGGGCACAATTATCAACAAGCAAGAACGTGTCAGAACTGAGAGAGTGATGGTGGGGAAATTTGTTCCATGATGCTCAAATTGCCAAGAAAATTGAAAACATATTTAGGAGGGCTGCATTAGCCTATATAGGATGAGAAAACAGACAACACTAAGGCCAAACTCAATCATCATATTACCAGGCAAAGTAGCACCATGGATGTGGTGGTTACAACAGACTCTTTCCAGGTTGAAGTTAATGCAAGGTACCCATGGCAACAAGATGCCAAGGCTGTCCCAGCTGGTATTGAGATGCATTGAAACAGTGAAAGACACAGGGTGGAAAGAGAAAAGCTTGAAGGAGCACATCAAATAGTGTGTCCAAGTTACCAAGGATACGCTATCCCATGTTCAAAGTTCTTTAGTTTGTATCATCTCATTTGATCCCAATAACAATAGATAGGAGAGTTGCTATTAGTCCCAGTTTTTCAAATGAGGAGACTAACACTAAGAAACTTTGATGAATCACCCAGTGTCACATGGTCTGAGAGAGGCAGAGTCATCGACTTTAGACCCAGTGTCCTCGGTATGAAATCTCATAATGGGACAGGGAGATGGTGGTTTTAGAAATGAACATGTCATGGCACAGAGATAACAATTACTTTTTTTTCCAAATCTGAGTACTTGGCAATCAGTCAAGTATTATTAACTGCCTTTACCGGGGTGATTGAGGGAAATAATCCAAGAATTTTGAAAAGTCAAACCTGACATTGGGCAAAACTAACCCCTCAAATGGAGTTTACTTAACAGCATCTTCTGATACAGCTTTGTGGTTACAAAGACAGGCTCTGGAACCAAACTGGCCTGGGTTTAAATCTCAGTTTATTATGTACTGGCTGTGTGACCCTAGCTATATGACTTAACGTTTCTGTGCCTTAGTTTTCTTATTTGTAAAATAAAGATAACAATCCAGTTGTTAGGATTAAATATTTCATGTATTTTAAAAATCTAGACTAGGGCTTGATACACAATAACTGATAAGAGTAGCCTGATTTATCATTTATATCCCATTTTACAACTTTTTGTTAGGTGCCACTAGATTTCAAAGGATGGAGGAGAACACAGGCGGTAACCTCTTCAGCTGTGGCCACAGCAACTTCCTCCAAGACACATCTCTGAAGACAAGGGAAACAAAAGCAAAAGACAAAATATTGGGACTTCATCAAGATAAAAAGCTTCTGTACAGCAAAGGAAACAATCAGCAAAACTAAAAAGCAACCCACAGAATGGGAGAAGATATTTGCAAATGACATTATATATAAAGGGCTGGTATCCAAGATCTGTGAAGAATTTCTCAAACTCAACACCCAAAAACCAAATAATCCAGTCAATAATTGGGCAGAAGACTTGAACAGACACTTCTCCAAAGAAGACATACAAATGGCTAACAGACACATGAAAAAATGTTCAACATCACTAGTGACCAGGGAAATACAAACAAAACCACCTTACATCACTTAGAGTGGCCAAAATTAACAAGAGAGGGAACAACAAATGTTGATGAAGATATGGAGAAAGGGGAACCCTCACACACTGCTAGTGGGAATGCAACTTGGTACAGCCACTCTGGAAAAGAGTATGAGGTTCCTTAAAATGATAAAAAATAGAGCTACCTTAAGACCCAGCCATTGCACTACTGGGGATTTACCCCAAAGATACAGATGTAGTGAAAAGAAAGTGAACCTGTGTCCCTATGTTCATAGCAGCAATGTCGACAATAACCAAACTGTGGAAGGAGCTGAGATACTCTTCAATAGATGAATGGATAAAGAAGATACGGTTCATATATACAATGAAATATTAGCGGCAAGAAAGGATAAGAAAAATATCCACTATTTGCAGCGACATAGATGGAACTGGAGGGGATTTTACTAAGTGAAATAAGTCAATCAGAGAAAGACAATTTTCATATGGTTTTATTCATACGTGGAATATAAGGAATAGCACAGAGGACCATAGTGGAAGAAGGCAAGACTGAATGGGAAGAAATCAGAGAGGGAGACAAACCATAAGAAACTCTGGACTCTGAGAAACAAATTGAGGGTTGCAGAAAAGAGGGGTCGGGGATGGGTTAGCCCAGTGATGGGTATTAAGGAGGGCACGTGTTGCATAGAGCACTGGGAGTTATATACAACTAATGAATCATTGAACACTATGTCCAAAGCTAATCATGTACTATATGTTGAATAATTGAACTTAAAAAAAGTTAAAAGGGTTTCAAAGGATGGAGACCTGTTCAGGTAACCTTGAGGACCAAGGTTTATTATAAAGACATGTGGCATGAAAGCTCAGGGAGCTCCACAGCTGCATGGCCAGGCCTCTGAGATACAGAAAATGATTCTTCCCTCTCAGGCTATTGCTCCCATAGCTCATTGTATGACCAAACAGTGTTAGTCTGCCTGTGTCCCAAAGGAAGAATCCTTGACACCCTGTTCCTCATTTTTTCCCATTTTCGTGTTTCCTTCCTCTGCCAGTTTCAGCAGGTTGAGCAAATTGTACTTTTCAGGTCACTGTCTATTCTCTGTCCTCTTTTTTATTTATTTACTTTTATCCTCACTTCTTCCTGTTCTTCTCTGCCCCCACCCCTTAGGCAACCACTCTCCTTTGTGTCTAACGTAGATCTTTGGGTTTGTATCTGTTCTTGTGTAACAAGTGCATTTTTAAAATGTGTGTATTTTCTATTTCAAAAAATGGTACTTGGTCATATATTTTTCTTTTTTGACCTGTCACTGTCTATGAGTTCATCCATGTTATTAAACATTCGTGCAGGCTGTTCATTCTCAGGGTTGCTTAGTTCTCCATGATATATACCCACCATGTGTTGCCTATCTAATCTCCACTGATGGATTTCAGATTGCCGCCAACTTCCTGTCACCACAAACAATGCTATAAAGAACATCCTCAAGTACATCCCCTTATGGGCTTGTGTGAAATATGTTTGGGAAATATACATAGGATCATTTTAGTTTGACTAAGTTGTATCAGATTGCTCTGCAAAAAGGCTACTCCTGGCAAAACCCCCAACACCAGCGCATAAATCCACTCCAAACCATTGGCATTCTGCAGCTTTCTAAGTGAATCCATGCCTTCTAGGTCATTCTCTATTTCCAGCATTCTGCTTCTTTCTGTTGTTCCCTCTGCCTTTATTTCCCACCCAGCCCTGCCCTACAGCTAACCTGTCTTCAGTTTTTTCCCTAATCTCCTGGACTCCTATTGTGGTTTCTTCCTACTCTTGGTTTCTTTCACTTTCTGAAGCAATGGTGTGTCTTCTTGGCCTCTTTATCTTTCTATTTCACCTTCAAACATGCTGATGGTTCTTTAGTCATGGCTCAGTCTGGTGCACATTTGTGGGGTCCATTTCTTCCCTCGGGCCACCTCTTATGACCGCCACTGATTCTGACATCTCTCCCTGGTCCAGTTGGATGTCTCCAGGGTGCTGAGGGTCACATGGTATAAACTCTCTTGATATCTAGGGAAGGGAATATCTGTTACAGATTCTTACCACCAAGGGAGTATGGATATCATGGACATTCAAAGTTTCATGGACTGCCTGGTATACACACTGATTTGAACGATATACTAATTTTTATACAAGGTATCTGTAATTATTCAGGTAGGACATCAATCTCAAAGGTTATTTTATATGTAGATGTAGTGGAAAAATAACCTCTTAGGTGCCCATTGTTTGCCATGGGCCCCTCTTTTCCTTCTCTTTATATTCTTTCCTCTAACTCACTCTCTTGATATTAGAGAAATATTGTCTTAATACAAAAGTCATGTTATTCTTGCTGCCTGGAACATTCTTCCTTAACTTCCTTTGTCTTAACTAAAGAAACTCTATTCTTGACAAAAATTAAATGTCATGTCTCCAGGAAGATCTTTACTTACGTCTCCTCTGGAATAAATTCTCCTACAGGATGTCCCCATCCTTTTCCATCACACACACCACACTCCATTACAGTTAAGTGTTGTTTTACACTAAAAAATATGAGCAACATCTGATATCTAAGATCTGTAAAGAACTCCTCAAACTCACAACTCACAAAACAGATAATCACATCAAAAGATGGGCAGAAGACTTGAACAGACACTTCTCCAAAGAAGACATACAAATGGCTAACAGACACATGAAAAAATGCTCATCATCTTTAGCCATCAGGGAGATTCAAATCAAAACCACACTGAGATACCACCTTACACCAGTCAGAATGGCCAAGATCAACAAGACAGTAAACAACAAATGTTGGAGAGGATGTGGAGAAAGGGGAACCCTCTTACACTGCTGGTGGGAATGCAAGTTGGTGCAGCTACTTTGGAAAACAGTGTGGAGATTCCTCAAGAAATTAAAAATAGAGCTATCCTATGACCCTGCAATTGCACCACTGGGCATTTACCCCAAAGATACAGATGTAGTGCAAAGAAGGGCCACATGTACCCCAATGTTCATAGCAGCAATGGCCACAGTAGCCAAACTCTTGAAAGAGCCAAGATGCCCTTCAATAGATAAATGCATAAAGAATATATGGTCCATGTATACAATGTAATATTATGCCTCCATCAGAAAGAATGAATACCTAACATTTATGTCAACATGGACAAGACTGGAAGAGATTATGTTGAATGAAATAAATCAAGTAGAGAGAGTCAGTTATCATATGGTTTCACTTATTTGTGGAGCATAAGGAAAAATATGGAGGACACTAGGAGAAGGAAAGGAAGAGTAAATTGGGGGAAAACGGAGGGTGAAATGAAACCTGTGAGACTGTGGACCCTGAGAAACAAACTGAGGGTTTTGGAGGGAAAGAGGGTGAGGGTTGGGTGAGCCTGGTGGTGGCTATTGAGGAGGGCACACACTGCATGGAATACTGGGTATGATGCATGAACAATGAACTTTGGAACACTGAAAAAATAAAATTAAAATTAATTTTTTTTTAAAAATGAGCAACCTGAAAACATGGATTGCATCTGTCCTATTCACTGATACTTTTTTTTTCCCTTAACAAAGTACTTTCCATCTGGTATGTGCTCAGAAAATATTTGGGCAGTTTTGTTGAATGATAGAGTGGTGACATCTCCACGAAACTAAATTTAAATACCAGTTCAGTTGTGAGGTCAAATCATAGTTCCTGTATTATCTCCCTCACAAAGTTTTTACATATGAACATGACTTTTTAGGTTGTAAATATGACCAAGACATTGGCTGGGTAAAGATCATTAGACAATTTTTGTTTATTAAGAAAAATTTAAGTGCCAGTTACTTGAACAGGAGAATAAAATAATACTCTGATCCTAACATAATTTCATAAAACAAAGATTATCATCAAAAGGGTATTAGAGATGGAAGGAACCCTGGAAATTGTCCTGTCTAGATACTTTGTTTCACCCAGAAAGGCAATCAGCTGAAAATCTATTGTGACTTGCCACATAGCTATATACCAAGAGGGCTAAGAAAAAGGGTCTTCATATTGCATGTTGCACTGGGTGTGGTGCATGAACAATGAATCTTGTAACACCGAAAAAATTAAATTAAAAAAAAAGAAAAAGGGTCCTCTAGTCCTGTGTCTTACATACCCTGAGGCATGTGCCTTTGTGGGAAGAAGCATTATCTAGCTGCACGTGGTCTCTAAATGCTTTCAGAAGCCAAGGGGCCTCCTCTTTGGCTTTGGATTCCAGCTTCCCACAAGCCATTATTTCTTAGAATCGTAGACTCATCAAATTTTCTAGCTTTTTTTTTTTTTTTTTCTTGTCTTTGTGCCTCTCACTGACCCAGTTTTTCTCCCTGGCCCATGAAGGAGTAGGAAAAAAAAAAAATAGATATATATATATATAGAGAGAGAGAGAGAGAGAGAGAGAGAGAGAGGGAGAGAGACAGAGAGAGGGAGAGAGGGGTCAGAACTTTTATGTGCTCTGATCCAATAGGCATCTTCCTGCCCTCTTAGTCCCATTAGTTGGCTGTGGAGATATCTAGGGGATTCAGACCTCTGATTCCAAGTTGTTCCCAACACACACATGGCTTCCTAGTAGGGAAAATTACAATATTTACATTTTTTTTCTAGTTGCTAGAGGAATTAGAAGCGGTGGCAAAAAATAATCCTAATAAGGAATCCTTTGTCCCTAGCTGTTATAAAACAGGATTTTTCACAAGTATTTACTCTCCCTGCAGAACGAAGCATTGAAGTGCAAAAGTTCACCCCAAGCATGCCCACTGCTTTTCTTTAGACCTTCCAAGAGACACACAAGCCTCTTATTTTTCAGAGCCCATCTGGCCGTAAATCGCAATCGACTTTAATTTATGAAAACAAATGACACCAGCCTACTCCACGACATTTTGAAATGGGAGAATTAGGCAGGGGCAATAAAGCAAGAGTAAAATGAAAACACTCACTCAGACCCCATAGCTGCCCTGGCAATGTCCCAAGCCACACAAGGACCCTGAGGATCCCTATGCCAACAAATTTTGCTCTTGCAAAGTTAGTTATTTGCTCACAAGACACAAAATTAACTCTTTGTCACAGAATATGGCAGGAAATTAAACACATCCAAGGCTCTTTCATGTGACTGGAATCACCGCTCCATCTGCAGAGTATATATATCAATGGTGATAACCACAGATAGAAAAAAAAATGATGTAGCTGATGGCTTAATCCAGTCTCTCCAAGGGCCTAATGGACTTATTTTGTTCCCGAGACTATTGTCCAAGATTTTAGATGCAGAACTTTGATAGAGTCAAGAGGGTGATTCATAGGCATGCAAAAGAAATTGGTGTGATTTGACCTCTTTCACATGCATCTTCATTTTCCAGAATTAAGGAGACATGCTGTGAATATGCTGTTTTAATTTGAATACCAAAGGAAAGATGTGAAGAAGGGCTGGACAATGCATCTCTGACTCTAGGTAAGGCAGCCGACCTCTCTGGGTATCCATTTCTCTGGATGCATAGACTTGCTACTTCTGAATTTTTCAGACATGAGTACTAATGAAGGTAAGATACACATAAACATACAACAAGAATCTTTGGAACTCTGGGAGCCAATCAATTGGCATAGCTTTAGAAAGCATTTTCATTTCAGAAGACTACATTTGGCATAAACACTTTAGATGGAGGCTGGTGCGGGGGGCGGGGGGAGAGGGAGCTATAGTCTACTCCTCCAGGATCCACCTCATTGAGAGAAAAGATACAAGGTTCAGACTGTTTATTTGAAGAAGAATATACCCAATCACTCCATAAAAGTAAGACTCAGAGAAAACTCTTGGACATAAACCTTAAGCTTAACGAGGCTTTTTATTCCACCCACCCAAATCCTGGACTTAGGACCCACCTGTTTGGACAGCTGATCTATGGACTTGGATCTGAATTTGCCTGCCTAGCTTACTTCAAGGACCACAGGCCTGCCTCCATGCTCTAGCACAGCTAGAAGACAGAGAAAGAATAGATGTCCTTCCTTTCCCATCCATACTAAGAGAACTTGCTGAGGGGAATTCACCACATGGAGTTTTCCACAAGGAGAAGACCCTAAACCATGAACCCATAATTCCCGAGAGAATGCAGAAACAGTACCAAGTGTCAACTCTGTGTAACATTTAACAGTGTCATTCCACCCACTATTAAATGTTGTGAAGGTCAGGCCCTCACCAGTCAGCTTAGTTACTCCTCCTCCCTTGGGGAGAAGAATATTATCAGTTGGAGGGATAAGATTGGAAGTATTGTAAAAAAAAAAAAAAAAAAAAAAAAAAGATTGGAAGTATTGTATTCCTTCTCTACAAGCCAAAGAACAAATGTGAAAAGAGGAATATAATTGTCCTTTCTCCCATCTATCAGGAAGGACTTCCTGACCTAGGAGAATTGAAAAAAAAAAACCACAATCTGAAAAAAAAAAACTTTAGGAAGACCTTTCATTAGGAAGTTTAAAGACCAAGAGAGAATGCAACCATTCTGCTCTTGAGAAGAAACTCATCCCAAGTGGCACAGAAATCTGCATTCTTTTCTTGAAATAGTTCCATCCTGGGAACTGTATTCATGGTGATATATCTCTGATTGATCCCACCCTACCATCTTCCTAGTTGGTCCTGAGGAATGGGCAAAAAAATAATGCCGTGCTTGTAAAAACCAAGTTCTCTCTCTTCTACTGGAAAATGAAGTGATGACCTAAGGGACTTGTGACATAGAGCCCAAGAGCAGAGTTTTCACCATTAGGGAAAAGATAGAATGTTCTCTAGACTTTCCTAAGCCTGAGATGGGAGAAATATAAAAGCTGTGAATCATTCACTTGAGGACAGCTGATGAAAGCTCAGGGGAACTGAGGGGGAGAAAGAGCACAAGAAAAGATTTCCAGAGATAGAGAGAACAATTCTTCAGTGAGCCAGCTTGGAAAAAGCAATTTAAGGAAGGCACATCTTCAGCCTGTCTTTAACATATGTGTACTAACTCACTGTCTTCCAGGAGCCAGCTGTGGCTGACTGAAGAACATTTACCATCACAGATCTCTTGTGGTGAAAAAGAATGAAGTTGAAAAGGGATGGCACCAGATTGTATCCATGATTTATCATTTTAGTCTTGTCACCAAGAATCAAAGAACCCTATTCAAGGAGGCTAGAGCAAAAGAAAAGATAAATAAATATATTTTATATGAATGAATTATTTGAGGTCAATCTGGAAAGTTCTTTAAAGTATATTTTAAAAAATTAGAAAGAAAGAATAATAATCTAGTGATCACTCATGGCAAATTTCAAGGATCAAGAATTTAATTTACTAAGGATGTAAAGCAGCACATTTTCAGGATGGAATCATACCTCAACAACTTAATATGGATAGATCCCTGGGGTAGCACACCTTCTCCAGAGGCAATTTTACCCATTACCCTGACTCTAAGAAGAGTTATAGTCAGGCCAAATATGGAAGTCTTTCTTTCTTATGACTGTTACCTATTCCTGTACTTTGTAGTATCTGGAAGCAGCTTGCTTTTATGATAGAACTTAGGACAAATTTTCTTTCACTTTTTGCCTTTTTTCAGATTTTTTCCTCCCCTTTCTTGCTTCAGGAATTTTGCTGCCTAGAATACTCTTGCTTCAACTCTACCTGCTTGTCCTTCTCACTTTTCTAGTCTTGGATGCAATGTCACCTCCTCTAAAAAGTCTTCCCTTATGGTCTCATCTAAAGTTAAAACAATCCCCTATTATTTTTTATCCTATTGCTCTGTTTGTTTACAATGTAATAATTATCAGATTGTCACACTTTGATAATTATCAGATTATCAAAGTGGAACTCAAAAGGGAAATTAAAAAGTATTTTTAACTAAATTAAAATCAAAGTTTAGTAGTACTTAGGAGGAAATATATAGCACCAAATAGTTATATTAGAAAAATAAAATGCCCTCCTAAATGCACTTGATGTAATGAGCACTGGGTGTTACATGCAATTGATGACTCATTGAACTCTACCTCTGAAACTAATAATATACTATATGTTGATTAAATTTAAATAAAATAATTGTTTTAAAAAAGAAAGAAAAATAAAATAAAATTTCAAATTAGTTACTGCAGTCTCCACCTTAAGAAAATAGGAGAACAAACTAGATCCAAAGTAAATTTTCAAAAGGAAATTATAAAATCAAAGCAGAAATCAATGAAATACTAGGTGTGGTACATAAATAATGAATCTTATAACACTGAAAAAAATAAAATAAAAGTATTTGGGGGAAAAAAGAAATCAATGAAATAAGAAAGAGTAAAATAATAGAAAATTAAATAAACCAATGAAACAATATGTACTTCTTTTAGAACATCAGTAAAATCAATCAACCTATAATCAGGTTGATCAGGAAAAATCAGAGAGAGAGAGGACACAAATGACCAACATCAGGCATGAAAGATGACATTACTATAGATTCTACAGATATGAAGGAGATAGTAAGAGAATACTATATACAACTCTGTGCCAATAATTTGATAATCTAAATGACATGGATATATTTTTTAAAAGACACAAACTACTAGAGCTTACTCAAGAAGTAGATCACATTAAGATGAGTAGCCCAGAATCTAAGAAAGAAATAAAGAAATTGAATTTGTGGTTAAAATCTTCTCAAAAGAAAACTTCGGGTTTAGCCAATAGTGAATTATGTTTTAGGCAGAAATAACTATATTAACAATCTCAGAAAGTTAAAAAAAAAAAAAGGAGGGGGAGAATATCGGGGCTCCTGGATGACTCAATGGGCTAAACATCTGTCTTGGGTACAGGTCATGATCCCTGCTCAGCGAAGCCTCTGTTTCTCCCTTTCTGCTCCTCCCCCCACTTAGGCTCTCTCTCTCTCTCTCTCTCTTTCTCTCTCTTAAATAAATAAATAAAGTCTTTTTTAAATTAATTTATTTTATTTTATTTTATTTTTTCGGTGTTCCAAGATTCATTGTTCATGCACCACACCCAGTGCTCCACGCAATACGTGCCCTCCTCAACACCCACCGCCAGGCTCTTTTTAAAAAATAAAAAACAAAAATAAAAAAGGGAGGATATTTTTCAACTGTATCTATAAAGTCAGCATTACCCAGATACAAAAAACCATACAAAGACATCAAAGGAAAGTAAAATTACAGACTAATAGCCATCAGGAACATAGGTACAAAACTTAGATGTTAGTGTATCAAGTCCAACTATATTTATAAAGAAAATGACACATGATAAAGTAGAAGTCAAGGTTAGATTAACATTTGACAATAAATTGATGTAATTTACTATACTAGCAAACTAAAACTAATAACAAAGATCACCCTAATACATACAATAAAGCATTTGACAAAATCCAACAACCATTCCTGACTAAAAAATTAAAATAAAGAACACACACACACACACACACACACACACACACACACACACACCTTTTAGCCAGCTAGGAATGGAAGGGAACTGCCTCAAACATAATGGTGAAAAAATAAATATGCTCCCTCTGAAATCAAGTACAAGAAAAAGATGAGTGCTCTTACTGTTTCCATTAAACATTGTATTGTGGGTTCTAATCAGGATAAATCAGGCAAGAACAAAATGCAAAACCACACAGATTGAAAAAGCAGAAGACTTACTTTATTTATAGACTACATGATTGCCTAAGTAGAACATAAGATGGAATAAAAAAATCTATTGGATTTCTATATCTTAGCAATGGACCATTGGAAATTGATATTAAAAACAGGATTTTTATAATAATACAAATATAAAATACTTATAGATAGTTCTGACAAAAGATATGAAAGTCCTATGCCCTGAAACATATTCTATAAAACTCCTAGAAGACAACATAGGGGAAAACATTTGTGAACTTGGATTAGGCAAAGATTTCTCTGGCACTACAATCCAAAAAAGGGGAAAATTTGTACACTGAACTTAATAAAAATTTAAAAGTTTTGTTCTTCAAATGTCCCTGTGAAGATAATTAAAAGACAAAAGATAGCCTAGAAGGAAATATTTGCAAACAATACATCTGATAAAGAAGTTGTATCCAGAATTTGTGAGGAACACTCAAAATTCAATTAATAAGAAAGCAAAACATATTGCAAAAAAATTCACAGATACTCACTCAAGAAAGTGTATTTGGCTAATAAGTGCATGAAAAGATGCCTGACATCTTTTATTATTAGGGAAATGCAAATTAAAGAACAATGAGATATCACTACAGATTTATTGGAGTCATGAACATTTAATACACTGGTTCATACCAAGCTTTGCCAAGGTTGTGGAACAATTATAACTCTATTACTGGTAGGAAAGTAAAATGGCATAGCCACTTTGAAACATAGTTTCTTAAAAAGTTAAATACACACTTATCATAAGACCTCCCAATTCCACTCCAAAGTGAAATAAAAACTATCTTCATACAAAAAAAAAAAAAAAAAAAACCCTATACATGGATGTTTATAGAAGCTTGATTTATAATTTCTTCAAACTGGAAAAGGCCCAGATGTCCTTCAAGAGATGAATGATTAAACAAGATGTGGTGTGTACTGCACATATGAGGGTAACAAAAAGGAATTAGGGGCTGATATAATCGACATACGGATGAATCTCAAAATAATTACCCTGAGTGAAAGAACCCAGCTTTCCCTCCCATAAAAGTTGCAACAACCAGGCAGAATATCCAGTGCTCTGCCCCCACCAGCCAATGGGATTTAGAAATGATCACTTACTTGTGGAACATAAGGAATAACATGGAGGACATTAGAAGAAGGAAAGGAAAAGTGAATTTGGGGAAATCAGAGGGAGAGACAAATGATAAGAAACTGTGGACTCTGAGAAACAAACTGAGGGTTTTAGAGGGGAGGAGGGTGGGCGGATGGGTGAGCCTGGTGGTGGGTATTAAGGAGGGCACGTATTGCATGGTGCACTGGGTGTGGTACATAAACAACAAATCTTGGAACACTGAAAAAATTAAAATTAAAATTAAAAAAAGAAGTGATCTTTGTTTGTCAAAGATACCTATGGTATAAAACACTCAGAAAATGTCAGATCCATACCACTTGATTGTGCATTCAGACACTAGCTTATTCTCTGGTCTGTATTTTGGGATCATTTCTCAGGTAACTGACATTTCTTTGGACATCTACTCCCCTCCCCCACAATACTGCCACTACCACAATGTAGTTTCCAGAACTATGACCCAGAACTGGGAAGGTGTTAGACTCATGTCCCAGGCAGCTCAGGCATTCCACAACACAACCCTTGAATTGCAACTTTGATGCTTTAAGCTGGAAGTGGGGAAAATGTGGCCATCAAAAAATGGCCAATAAAATAGACAAAAATCCCTCCCAGTACTTAGAATATTCCTGCCAGAAACCTCTAAAATCAGATTCTCCAGAAACATAGCCTGGTAACTTGACTCATTCAAGTCTCCCTTTTGCTGAGGATGTGAAGCATGGAGAGCTGATCTTGCCCAAAGTGAAGATAAACACGGTTAGGTGCAGCACAGGTGAAGCATGAACTCACCTCCTTTGGGTCTCTATGTTTCTGTCTTCTGCCTCCATTCTGACCTGCTGGTTCTTTCTTAATAACCTCTAAAACCAGCTTTTATTTCTAATTATGCTTTTCAATCTCCCACTTAACTCAAAGAATTCATGGCTGATTTTCTTGTTTAAACCCCCAACTAAATTCATCCCGAGGGAATTTCTTTGGTGGTCTGCCTCCATAGTCACCATCTCCCATCCTTTTCAGGATGACCCAGCTACCCAACAGCAGGCCTGAGTTTCCCGTGTCATGATACACACTCCCTCTATTTCCCTGAGCTGCAGCAGTTGCACATCCTCTGGGATTATGAGAATTCCCCGAACTAACCTACTCTCAGGAATTCTTTCTACCTCTTCCAGACCAAGCAGCTTCATGTAGAGTTACATATTCTTAAAAGGGTCATCACTGACAGGTCATCTGTCCCCCAGTTCCCAGTCTCTACCATCCCCTCCAGTTTAGCCCACTGGCATCACTGCCTGTGTGTGCTGAACTGTGAGGGGGAAGGTGAGAGTAGAAATTTCCAGGCCAGGAGGCATATTTCTGAGCAAGTGGGAGAAGGGCATGAATACAGCCCACTAGCACCTCAGAGAGAGTTAACTAACCCCTGAAGAACAAAAAACTGTAGATAGTCCTATGATGTTTCCATAATGCCAACTTGGCAGCTTGTGTTAGTGCCACCTTCCTATTAAGGAAGGAAATAATTAGAAAGAAGTTAAGAAAAGAGAAAGAGCAGAAGAAGTGGTGAGAAAATGCAGAATGCTAGCTTTCCTTTTCCTCCTTCCTTCTCCCTTCCCCCTCCTTCTACTCCTCCTCCTCCTCCTTACCTCTTTCTCCTCCTCCTCCCCCTCCTACTCCTCCTCCTCCTCCTCCTTCTTCTCCTGCTTTCCTGTGCTGTTCAGTTGAAAACCAAGAATTCTGAGAAAGTTTAGTCATGCCTCTCCAGCTTTGCCCATCACTGGACTCCTTCTGGGTTATCACTGCCAAATATTTGAAAATTTCTGAGAGATTATTTTTTGTGGAAATATGGTCAAAGGTTTCAGGGAAACAGACAAGTTTCTGAGAAGCTGGACTTCAAGAAAAGGGTTCAGTGTGAGTGAAAAGGAATATTTTAAACAGATCCAGTCCTAAGACCTCAGCTATATTCAACAGTGATTAAGCAGTATTTAAGAATTAGGGAGAAAGATGCCAAGTGGTATAAAAGTCTTTATTTTAAAGATGAAACAGAGATTAAATTTCTGAACTGTTGCTGGAAGACTACACTCTTTTGATAGAACTATTCTCTTTTTTTCCTTTTTAAAAATTTTCATTTTAGTAATGTTATGGGATGGAAATCCACTCCATTAACCTTCCAGAGAGAAGTGGCCAAGAAATCTCAATCAGGGGTCCAGGATTCTATTGACTTCTCAGTGACAATGTAGCCCAAATGGAGGTTCACCTCTTAAAGTGAAGGCCAAAGATCCTGAAAACCCATAGAAAATGACAAAGTAATGCACCACCTGTGTTACCCACCTCATTTTCTGCTTGTCCATCTACACCCCCCCACACTTGTATCTCTCTTCTCTACATAAGCAGAACCTCTGCATTAGCATGCAATAAGCACATTTCTAAAGATGGACCTCATCACTTTTCCTCTAGTTATATCACCTCCAGGAATATAATTTTTTTTCCTGATGTGTAAGATTTCACTCTAGTATGTCCTTTGGGCCTGACATTCTGAATATTGAACACCCTCTGTTCTAGGTCTTTTTATTCTTACTTGCTTCCAAAACTAAAAGTATGTAAAACTGAGCAAGATTCCTCAACTAAGGTTTTTGGTGGCTTTCTAACTTTCTTACATCAAGCCCTCTAAAAAATCATTACAGAGGTAGGCACATAAAAGGGCAATTAGCAAAAACAAGTGGACCTTCAGGAGTGCTCAGGGGTCTCTGTGACACTCAGACACAGAATGTCAGAATTTGGGAGGAATTTAGGAATTATAGCCCAACTTCTGCCTATCTCTCCAGCTGTGGCATTAGTCAGGGAGTGGACTCACCATTTGCATTCTCTGAGCATTGTCAGTCACAGAGCCAGGTTGTGACCCCAGGTTTTCTGATGCCTTTCTTCCATTAAGCATTTCCAACCGTATTATCTTGGTGTTCGTTCACTCTTGGGTATAATGAGAAACAGAAGTTCTGTTTCCACCTGGGATGAGCAGGGTACCCTATATTGAAAATGTTCTCAGATCTCACAGCACCAGCTGTGAAGAGTCAAGTTAGCTCCTGAGGCTGGCTAGAATAAAGACCCCAAAGCAACCATGGAGTCCACCATCAACTCTGAAACCATCAAGGAGCAGCAAACCTCTTAGTAGAGATCAGCATTGACCATTAGTTCTCCTTTCCTAGAAAACTGTTTTCTCTCTCAAGGCCCCCAGCCCCAGTGCCCAGCCTCAGCTCTGGAAAAGTGAATCTTTTTTGAAGAGCACTTGACCTTGCTGAATAAGGGCTAGAGAGCTATTCATTCATCATGGAACATTTTCTAAGCAAAAGGAATGCATTTATCTTAATTCTACCCTTATGTTTATATGATTCTTTTCCTGGGGACTTCTACTCTTAATTACAAAGATAGAAAGAGGAAGAAAAGAAAATCCTCAAAGAACACACTTTATAGCTCCCTGTATTCAGGTCATGCTGATAAACTAGGCTTGTGAGCAGAGCAATTTAGGTTTCTATTACCTCAAGCGACCAGGGTTGTGTGGTCAAACCATTTCCTGAGAGTATTCTCCTTCCTTGAAGGCCCACCCATTCCAGCCCATTAGACTTGCCTTGAAGGTTGTCTGGAGTTTACCACTGCTCCTCAGGACTGGAGCTGAACCCTGGGAAAGGCAGATTGCAGAGCTATTGAGGAAAAGACAAGAGAAAATGAGAGCTAGCATAAACAACAGGAATTTAAATTATATAAACAGCAAAAGTTGGCCTGAGAGAATTCTCAGTGATCAGTGGAATATATTTTAAAATCTCCATGAATAGATGAAGATCGAGATCAAGCCAAGGGGCAGGAAAAAAATAAAGATAAAGGAGGCTGAATGAGAGAGATACTTATTTGTTTCACTTACCCATCTATGACTACACTGAGGTACAGGCTACAGAAACACTTGGTCGTCTGTGCAAGGCAAACTGTGTGCAGGTTGTTTTCTCTCTGGTTTACTGTCATCCCTCTTCTTGGCCTTTGTTTCTCCCAACCCCAAGCACCATAACACACTCACATCCTAAACCTGTTTTGTAGTTTAGTCACTTGCCAGCACTTTGCTTTTCTCTTCAAACTCAAACTTCTGACCTTTGAATTCAGAGGCCTTCTGTCAACCTTATTTTAACCCACCCCAGCTTTTCCTCAGTCTTACCCCTCCACCAGGTTGGCCTTCGAATCACCCAGAACCAGCTCCAGCCAGAGATAAGGAGATAAGCCACCTCTACAATTGAGCCCTAAATTTCCTTAGCCCCATCTCCTCTTCTCTGGGGGGTTTAATGACTGTACTAGCCCATATTTTATATATAAAATTCCCATCATCTTCATGGGCAAGGCTGTCTTTCTCAGGAATCAAGACCCAGCCCTCTGGAATTCCCTAAGTCTTCCTGCTTCAAGAACCTGCCAATAGATAAGGACATGAAAACAAAATTTTGAACCACCCAACAGTGCCTAAAAACTGATCTCACAGGTGACTGGTCTGAGTGCTAACAGTTACAGTGGCATTTTCAACCCCATAATCTCTTTCCATCCTCACAGCCATCCTGTGAAGTGGCATAGAGACATAGTATAGGTTTTTGAGGTCCCAGTTAAGGAAGGAATTTGTCTGAGATGATGCTAACAACTTTTCTTATCTAGAGTAAAAACCAACCTCTTTAACATAGCTTACAAGAACATACATGATCTGTTCTATCTTTCTCTCTGATCTCATTTTCCACCACTCTGACTCTTCATTCATTTTTCTACTTTCTGCTAAAGTATAATTTTCAAAACCTTAAAATATTATTTTCATCAAAATATGCAACCAACACATGTCAAATATTTTACTCAACTCATTAATTAATGAGAGAACCTGTTAAGATTTGTTCAGAAGAAAATTTGGAGAACAGGCATATATGTATACAGAGGCTATCAGAAATGTTGAAGTGAACTTGCTAATAGATGCAAAACTGGTTAATATATGAGAAAATGAAATACAACATTTAGTTTAACATGTATTGATTTAGATCAATACAACTGATACATATTGGTTAGGCTGACCAACAGAAAAAGAGAGGACTCAAATTACAAAAATCAAGAATGAAAGAAGAAACATCATAAACAATCTGACATAAATAAAAATATTTATAAGGGAATACTATGAACAACTGTATATCTACAAACTAGGTAACTTACACAAAATGGATAAAGTCTTAGAAAAAGACATAAAGAAATTTAATCAAGAGACATAAAAAATAGAAAGAGAGCTATAACAAGTAAAACAATTGAATTAGTTATTTTAAAATTTAACAGACATTCAAAAAAAATGAATAGCAATCCTCAAAACACTTACAAAAATGCAGTGTAGAGTACTTCTCAACTTCTTATGTAAAACCAATTTTACTTGGTCCTCACAAAGACATCACAAGAAAATAATATTGGAATAGACTAATCTCCCGTATGTCTATGAATATAGACAACAAAAATACTCAAAAAAGCACTGGCAAACTGAAGCAATAAACATATAGAAAGGATTATACACCAAAACCAAAGGTGACTTATCCTAGCAATGCAAGGTTAGTTTAATATCTGAAAATCATTTAATGTAATGCACCATAATAGTAGAATAAAAGACAGAGCCATATGGTTATCTCAGTAGAAATAG
Source organism: Procyon lotor (assembly GCA_028646535.1). Lineage (NCBI taxonomy): Eukaryota > Metazoa > Chordata > Mammalia > Carnivora > Procyonidae > Procyon > Procyon lotor. The sequence goes on along the minus strand of CM053605.1, from coordinate 15,232,731 downwards.
AATAAAATAACTGACAAAAATTAAAAACTTTTCATGATTAAAAAAAAGCACTTAGCATATCAGGAAGAAAGGATCTTTTTTCTCTGTGGTAAAGACCATATATGGAAACCCACAACTATCATACCTAATAGTGGAAGGCAACAAAAAGAAATAAAAGTTATCCAAATAAGCAAGGAAGAAGTCAAACTTTCACTATTTGCAGATAACATGATACTCTATGTAGAAAATCCAAATGATTCCACCAAAAAACTGGAACTGATACACAAATTCAGTAAAGTCACAAGATACATAATCATTATACAGAAATCTGTTGCATTTTAATACATGAATAATGAAACAGCAGAAAGAGAAATCAATGAATTGAAACCATTTACAGTTGCGCCAAAAACCATGAGATACCTAGGGATAAACCTAACCAAAGAAGTAAAAGATCTGTACTCTAAGAACTATAGAACACATATTAAAGAAACTGAAGATTACTTCGGGCACAGCAACTTCTTGCTAGACATGTCACCAGAGGCAAGGAAAACAAAAGCAAAATGAACTATTGGGACTTCATCAAGATAAAAAGCTTCTGAACTGGAAAGGAAACAATCAACAAAATTAAGGCAACCTTCAGAATGGTAAAAGATTATTTGCAGATGACATATTTGGTAAAGGGTTAGTATCCAAAATATATAAAGAATTTACCAAACTCAATACCCAAAAACTAAATAATCCAGTTAAGAAATGAGCAGAAGACATGAATAGACATTTTTTCAAAGAGGAGAAACAGATGACTAACAGACACATGAAAAGATGCTCAACATCACTCATCATCAGGGAAATACTAATCAAAACCATGATAAGATACCACCTCAGACCTGTCAGAATGGCTAAAATTAACAACACAAGAAACAACAGATGTTGGTGAGGTGCAGAGAAAGGAGAACCCTCTTACACTGTTAGTGGGAATACAAACTGGTTCAGTCACTCTGGAAAACAGTATGGAGTTTCCTCAAAAAGCTAAAAATAGAACTACTACAACCCAACAATTGTATTACTAATATTCAGGTATTTATCCAAAGGATGAAAAATACTGATACAAAGGGGGCACATGCACCTTATTGTTTATAGCAGCATTATCAACAATAGCCAAATTATAAGGGGCACCTGAGTAGCTCATTTGGTTAAGTATTTGCCTTCATCTCAGGTCATGATCTCAGGGTTTTGAGATTGAGCCTCACATTGGGCTCCCTGCTCAGTGGGGTATCTGTTTCTCCTCTCCCTCTGCCCCTGCCCGCTCCCCCATGCTCTCTTGCTCTCTCTCTCAAATAAATAAAATCTTTTTTAAAAAAATAGCCAGTTATGGAAAGAGCACAAATGTATAATGATTGATGAATGAATAAAGAAGATATGGTGTGTGTGTGTGTGTGTGTGTGTGTGTGTGTGTGTGTGTAATGGAATATTACTCGGTCATCAAAAAGAATGAAGTTTTACCATTTGCAATGACAGGGATGGAGTTAGAGTATATTATGCTAAGTGAAAAAAGTCAGAGGAAGTCAAATGCCATATGATTTTACTCACATGTGGAATTTAAGAAACAAAATAGATGAACACAGGGAAAGAAAAAAAAAAGAGATAGAGAGAGAGAAGGAGGCAAACCATAAAGGAGACTCTTAACTATAGAGAACAAACAGCGTTGCTGGAGAAGAGGTGGGCAGGGGAAGGGTTATATGGATGTTGGGTGTTAGGAAGGGCACTTTTTATAATGAGTACTGGGTGTTATACATAAGTGATGAATTGCTAAATTCTACTCCTGAAACTAATATTACACTATATGTTAACTAGCTAGAATTTAAATAAAAACTTGAAACATTAAAAAAAATAGTGAAAGACTGAATGATTTCACCATAAGATCAGGATCAAGACAAGATCATCCATTCTTACAACTTCTTTAACATTGTTAGGGGTCTAGCCAGGGAAATAAGGCAAGAAAAAGAAATAAAAGTCATCCAGATGAGAAAGGAAAATGAACACTATCTACTTGGCAAATGGCATGATTTTGTATATAGAAACTTCTAAGGAATCCCCTAAAACAAAAAACTGAAAACTGGTAAATGAATTTCGCAAAGTTTCAAAATATAACATCCATATAAAAATATCACTTGTACTTCTACGTACTAGCAGTGAAAACTTTGAAAATTAAATTAATAATTTAATTCTATATATAAGTGTAAAATATTTAATATAAGAAGTATAAGACATACACTGACAATTACAAATTGTCATTGAAAGAAAAGGAAGAACATCTAAATAAGTGGACAGATATTTTGTGCTCAAGGATCAAATGACTTAATAGTGTTAAGATGATTTTACTTCCCAGATATAAAACTATCCATATTAGATACCAGCTGCCTTTTTTTTTCCAGAAGTTGACAAGCAAATCTTAAAATTCCTATAGACATTCCAGGGATTCAGAAGAGTTAATCTTAAAAAAGAAGAACCAAGTTGAAGAACTCACTTCCTAATTTGAAAAATTATTACAAAGCTATAGTAATCAAGAAAATGTGGTGATGGCATAAAGATAGACACATAGATCAATGAAATAGAATTGAGAGTCCATAAATAAATACATATATCAACTGATGCTCAACAAGGATGCAAAGGTAATACAATGGGGAAGAATAGTCTCTAAAAAATGGTGAAGGGACAAATGGATAAGAAACAACAGATGAACACGGGGAAAAAAGGAGAGAGGCAAACCAAAATAGAGAAACAGACTCTTTTTTTTCTTTTCCCAAATATGTTCATTTTATTTTTTCAGTGTTACAAGATTAATTGTTCATGCACCACACCCAGTGCTCCATGCAATACATGCCCTTCTCAATACCCACCAGCATGCTTGCCCAACCCCCACTCCCTCCCCTCCAAAACTCTCAGTTTGTTGCTCAGAGTCCACAATCTCTCATGGTTCATTGCTCCCTCTGATTTCCCCTCATTCAACCTTTCCCTTCCTTCTCATAATGCCCTCCATGTTTTTTCTTATGCTCTACACGTAAGTGGGACCGTAAGATAATTGACTTTCTCTGCTTGACTTATTTCACTCTGCATAATCTCTTCCAGTCTCGTCCATGTTGATACAAAAGTTGGGTATTCATCCTTTCTGATGGAGCCAGACAAAGATCTGATATCTAAGATCTATAAAGAACGCCTCAAATTCACAACTCACAAAACAGATAATCACCTCAAAAAATGGGCAGAAGACATGAACAGACACTTCTCCAAAGAAGACATACAAATGGCTAACAGACACATGAAAAAATGTTCATGATCTTTAGCCATCAGGGAGATTCAAATCAAAACCACACTGAGATACCCCCTTACATCAGTTAAAATGGCCAAAATCAACAAGACAGGAAACAGACTCTTAACTGTAAAGAACAGTCTGATGGTTATCAGAGGGGATAGGATGGGTTGAATAGGTGATGGATGTTAAGGAGGGCAATTGTAATGAGCACTGGATGCTGTATGTAAGTGATGAATCACTAAATCCTACACCTGAGACTAATATTACACTGTATGTTACCTATCTGGAACTTAAATAAAAACTTGAAGAAAACAAGGGTGCCTGGGTGGCTCAGTTGGTTAAGTGACTGCCTTTAGCTCAGATTATGATCCCAGAGTCCAGAGGTTGAGTCCCACATCAGGCTCCCTGCTCAGTGGGGAGACTGCTTCTCCCTCTGACCTTCTCCCCTCTCATGCCCTTTCTCACTCTCTCTCACTCAAATAAATAAAACCTTTAAGAAAAAAAAAACTTGGAGAAAAAAGGAATTAATGTAGACCTTTACCACCTGGTGTACACAAAGTTAACTCAAAATGAGTAGTATACCTAATGTAAAAGCTAAAACAGTAGAACTCTTCAAAGAAAGCATAAAAGCAAATCATGGTCTTCGGTCAGGCAGTTGCTTCTTTGATACAATACCAAAAGCACAAGAAAAAAATAGATTAAGAGAACTTAAAATTAAAAACTATTCTGCCAATAATACCATCAAGAAAGTGAAGACAACCCTCATAGTGGGAGAAAATAATTGCAAGTCATATATTTGATAAAAGACCTCTTCCCAGAATATATAAAGAATTCTTAAAACTCAACAGTAAAAGACGAGTTTAAAAAATTGGCAACGGTTTTAAATAGACATTGCTCCAAGAAAAATATAGAAATGGCCAATGAGTGCATGAAATGATGTTCAACATCATTAGTCATTAGGGAATGCAAATTGAAACCACAAGAAATCACCTCATACCGACTAAAATGGCTATAATCAAAATGATGAATGATAATAAGTGTTGGCAAGGATGTGGAAAAATTGGAACCCTCACACACTGCTAGAGGGAATGTAAAATGGTACAACCGCTTTGGAAAATAGTTTTACAGTTCCTCAAAATACAAACTATGGGCCTGTCATAGGACCCAGCAATTCCACTCCTAGGTAGATACCCCATAGAAATTAAAACACACATTCAGAAAAAAGCTGTTCACAAAAACATTAGTCACACTATCCCAAAAGTAGAAATAACCCAAATGTCCATCAACTAATAAATAGAAAGACAAGATGTGATATTTCCATGCAATCGAATAATATCTGGTAGTAAGTAATGAAGTATTAATACATGCTATAATCCTTCAAGTTATGCTAAGTGAAAGAATCCCATTCCAAATGACCACATAGTATATGATTACCTTTATATGAAATTTCAAGAATAGGCAAATTTATAATGACAGACAGTAGATTAGAGATTATCTTGGGCTGGTATGGGGGAGAGGGATGATGGAAGAGAACCTACTAATGAGTATGGGGTTTTCTTTATGAGGTGGACAAAAATCAGATTGTGGTGATATTTGCATAACCTTCTAAATATACTGAGAAAACACTGATTTAAATGGGTGAATTGTATGGTATAAAATTTTTAACTCAATAAAACTGCTTAAAATGTATTGTTTGGGGCCATCTTTCCTACAAGGTAGAATTCAGTTATATCTCTACTGGACAAAATTAATTATTTGCTTTAGAAAAGAATCATTTGCATTCCTATCAGTTTTCTATAAGTTGAATTCTACCTCAATGAAATTGTAAAGAAACTTAGGCAATCAAAATTCAGTCAAAGAAGAGTATCTCAGCACAACCAGGTAAGCTCTAGAAAATACCCTCAGTGATGCCCAGAAGTCCCCTGAACAGATACCCACTAATATCTTACCCATTTCCAAATCTAGTACTATTTTCCTGTGATATGCCTTTGAAAATCTCCAGCATGTTCCTACCAAAATTTGTTTGCCAGTTCTATGCTTCCTGCTTCAAGCTTTCTTCATATGTATCTTAACCTGGCTCATTTTCTCTCTTCATTATGGTCTCGGTTCAACTATTACTTTCTCAGAGAGAGAGATCATCCCTAAAATTCATGTATTAGTTGTCTATTGCTATTTAACAAATCATCCCCTAAAGCTCTGACTTTATACAACAAATATTTATCTCAAGTTGTTCTTGGTCAAGAATCTGAGATGAACTTATCTGGGGGTTCTAGCTTAGCATCTCTCATTCACTTAGGAAGTTGGTAGAGACTATAGTCATTTGAAGGTTTGTCTGAGACTGAAGAACCAATTTTCTAGATGGTTCCTTACAGGGATGTTGGCCAGAGGCCTCAGTGCCCTTCCACCTGAGCTTCTTTAGCTGCTTGAGTATCCTCACAACATGACAGTGGATTTCTCCCAGAGCAGACAATTCAACAAAAACAGGAGGAAGATGCAACAATTTTATTATCCAGCTTCCAAAGTCATACCCCATAACTTCCACTTCAGTCTATTTCTTAGGGGTATGGGGAATTAGGTTTCACATTTTGAAGAGAGTATGAGAGAATATATGTACCTATTTTAAAACACCAGGACACAACCACACACAGATACATCTTCTTATCAGGTACTGTCTACTGCCTTATTCAATTTTTGTTTTCTTCATACCATTTGATGATATTACTCATGTGGCAATTATTGACTTTCCCCCTGTAATGTAAGACCTATGGACACAGGAATTTTGCATTATCCCATACCAAATAACTCAACACTGAGAATAGTACCTGGCATATAGTAGCTCAATGACTATTTTGTTTCCTAAATATACGAATGTATGGATGAGTTACAGGAATAAAACCAGGCTAAGAGTTATGACTCCTAACCTTGTACATTTCCTTTTTTTTTTTTTTTTTTTTTTTTGTATCTCAGAAGAATTCTAAATTTGGAATGTTACTCAAACAGTGATTGGGGAAGAGGGAAAAGGGGGGAGCCTGCCCAGATCTCCATGAGGTCCCTCCAGTTAAAACCACTTCCACTTTTCCATTCTTCCCAAATCCAAGACAAACACTGCTGACCAAAATTTAGGGAAGGCTTTCCCTGCTCCATACACACAAACAACCCCCGCCCCATCTTTTAAGAATCAATGTGGGACTGGGGAATAAGGATGCATCTGTGGGCCCCATGTTCCCTCCCCTATAAAGGGTAAGTTGGGGAAGCATTGAAGCAAGCCTGGATTCCAGGGTTGAACACAAACATTACATGTAGATTTGAGATTAAGAGATCTTGAGCGTTACCTTGCATATCCATGTTTATTTGTTCAGGATTTAGGAGCATTTCTGAAGTCAAATGTTGATGCTCCCTGGCTCTGGAGAATAAGGAAACCCATACACAGTTAGGAAACAGATTGTAATGGGAAGTACACAAGATTGGGAGTGCTCCACTAATTTGCTGAAAGCCTTATTTTCCACACTTGTAAAATGACAGGTATGATTGGGGAGTGCATACGTAACTTCCCATTTCTATTCAGGTTCTAATATTTTATAAAGTTCAGAGATGTCGTAAGATCCCTTGAATAGTCTTTTCCAGCTTATTACCAGGATCAGCATGGGATGCACTTGCATTTCTCTCTCCCTTGTCTAGCAGCTTCTAGAATCTAGAGAGTTGGGACGCCCCCCCCCACGCCCCACCACACACACACACACACACACACACACACACACACAAAGTAGAGCAATTATGGCACCACACTGCTTCCCAACCAGTGTGGGTTGCAGATGTGCCCTGCATCTGCTTCCCAATAAAGGAAAAAAGTTGGGGGGGGTGGACCAGTGCAGAGGCAAGAAGAGTGGCAATGGCTCAAATGTGGAGGTAGAGGTGTTATTTCAGAGATAGCGGCAAGTTCACCAACTCTTGGCAGGTGCACATCTCACTGCTCCCCTTGGTGTCCCTTCAATTAAGCTTCTAAATCAAGACCAAAGGAGCCCTGGTGTTCAGAGCAACACCAAACCTTAGAAGCTGCCTCATTAAGCCCTGTGTCTTGGCTAAAGGAGTGGTGGTGAGGGTGGAATGGGGTAAAAGAATTGGTATTCACCCTTTAATTAATTTGCAGGGAGAAAAATGTCTTAAAACTTTCCATCTGTGTGTCTGCCTCTGCTGAGTGGAGGAGCAGTGCCCTCAAAACAATAACAATGATGATAAAGAGGAAAGCAACAGCCATACTGTTGAGGCCTTAGCTCCAGACAACTCCCTTCCCTGCAGAAGGAAAGGACATAGGACTGTCTCCCTCGGGAATGTCTGAGAAATCATACCCTGGTTAAAGATTTGGTTCCTAGGGCTACCACATTTCAATCAAAAGCTCTTTTAATAGAGTGGAGGAGGAGGAAGAATAAAAAAATTATTGAGAGGCAGAATGGGTAAAAGGGAAGAAAATGCAGGTTTTTACTCTAGGCCTGTGATATAATCAAGCTGCCAGATGTGAAGGAGTGCCAGGGCTGGGAGAGCTCTCAGGGATGTAGTCCAATGCCCTTTTATTTCAGATGGAGAAATGTCAGAGGTTAAAGTCTCCTGTCATGGTCACATTGGTGGCAAGACCACATGAAGGTCAGGAGGCTATTGTTAGAGCTGCAGACGGGACTGAAAGGGTCTAAAGAACACAAGAAGCAAGCAAGAACAAAAGGTGATGGCTTCCACTGATCTCTAGAAACTGATCAGTATTTAGTGACTCTTAGGGAAGGTTACAGTGGGGATAAGATCTAGGGCATACTTGGATTGCTGGTATGGGATACCAGATGCATCAGTGGTTTCATTTATTAAGACAAGAGACACAGGAAAGGTTGTGAAATTGAGAGGGAAGTTCAACATCCAATAATCAGTTAGGCTTGGAGCTCAGGAGAGAGGTCGGGTCTGAGGGACAACAGCATGCAGGTGATAATGGCAGTCATGGGAGTGTAATCAAGGGTACTGTGTGAAAACAAATCTGCAGAAGAGGATAGAGAACAGGGCACTTGAAAGGCACTGGTGCTTGAGAGGCAAGGACAGAAAAAAGAACCTCAAAACCTAAAGAGATGCCAGAGGGGTAGGAAAAGGAAAGGGACTAGGTGTATGAAAGCCAAACAGCTAACTCCAGCATCTGGGGATTGTGAACCCAAGTGTGCATAGTCAAGCTCCAGGAAATTTTGCTCTTTCCTGCCTATCTATCCTTCCCTGATGGTGGATGAGCCAGGAAGATCTCCAATGCCCTGTTTGGTCCTCCTAGACCTCCCAGTATGAGAAAGTTGTACAAAGGCACAACCAACACAAAGTCATGGTTCCCAGATGTAACTCAGGGTGGATACCTCTCCACTCAGAGGTCCCCTGAATGCTCTGTTGACCCCATACACTGAAAGTCTGGTGTCAAATGTGTCTCTTCAGGCCAGGCAGATGGTGCATCAGTATTTATAAAATTGCAACCACCTGAACTGTCTCCCATTAGCTGACTTAGATGAGAGATTACAGAAAGGTAAGAGGAAACAGAAAGAAGAGAAACAGTAAGGAAGAAGGGAAAAGGAAGAGCAAGGAAAAATCAGTGAAAGCCAAAATACAAATGGAAGTCTATGCTTTCAAAGACTTGATTTCTCTTTGAATTCTGAAGTGTCATCACTATATAGGCAACAAGCTTCTACAACAATGGTGTGAACCAGAACCTCAAATGAGCTCCAAGAATCAGTGAACTAGCAGTCAGAGGGTGTAAGAGAATGAACACAAGGGTAAGAGTCATGGGACTTAAGTTCTACATTTGGTCCTGCCAGCAGTGAGTTGGGGGTCTATAGGATATCTCTCTTCAAGATGTATTTTCCCCGCAAGTAGACAGTCAAGGTTCTATGGCAGGTCCTACAACCAACAGTTACACACAAGACATCATCCCTACTGAGAAGAAGCTCCTTGATGAAAATGCAAGAACACAGTACTGTTGGAAATCAAGATAGGAAGAAAGGGTTTGACTCCTAGGGAAAGAGAAGAGGGTTTTAAACGATGAACGTGATTTTTACAGTATGCAGTTGCTATAATATGTGTTATGTAACAGCAATTTCGGGAGCAGAGAAAGGATATAAACTTGTTGGAGAGCCCTGACATCCACTTTCACTAGAGGATGGGTACGTGCAGGAGGGATGGCAGATAAAGCTGGAGGCATGGAATGGAGCTATGCAAACCATGTTTGTTCAGCTAAGGGTGGGGGACCACTGAGGGTCTTCTGTTATTTATGAGATTACAACTGAAGTTTTGTCTCATTAAGATAAGTTACCTTAGGTGACTTGCTCCTAACCCATGCAATTGGAGACACAGAACCTGAAAAACTGCTCAAGAGGCTGTCTCAGCCTCTTGTCTTCTATGAGCTCTGTTCCTTCATCCACACAAGAGAGGATTGGGGTAAGCTAGTATTGAAGGTCTCCAGTCTCTTCTGACAATCTGCTTCTAGCTTTAATGAGATGTAAAGGAAATGGAAGATAACTAGGCAGTTCATGGGAGAGGTGGGTGCCACATTGGATGAAGGAGCTAAAAGAGACCTGGGAAAATTTGCCACTGATTGTATGTGGGTCTATGTTATTATTTTTAAAGTAATTGAATGTTCCCCAATATTATTCAATAATTCAGTCTCATTTTATTAGAGGCTAATTTATTATTTTTAGCCTTTCTTAGGTACAGAGTCATGTCTTACTTGTTTTTGATCTGGTCAATGTTTCGTGCTGAGTGGGAGCATCATGCATGTCCATGAATGAATGCATTCGAAGGTCCTAACACTAACTATCACAAACACCAAGCACAAAATGTGCAAGTGCTTAATATAACAGAGTCTGATATCAAACATCTAGCTCCTTGATGTTTCTTTTGGAAGACTATTTTCCCCGTTTATCCCAACCCTTCTTTGCACTGGCTTCTCCAAGTTCTGGTTTCTCTAAGGCATTTTAAGAATGAGTAGCCATTCTTAATGCTAACTATTCAGTTTTTTCAAAATGAGAATTCATACAAAATATTCACACAGGCACAAAGGTATGCATTGATCTCAAGAAGTTGGGGATTTCCCAACGTATTACCCCCATTATTTTCCACTGTGGGCTCCCAGATGGGTTGGATGGGGCTCAGTATTCTTTAGTTTATTCCACATCCTGCCCAGCCAGCTCCCAGGGGCTGAGCCCAGTCTGGAACCTCAGATCGGTGGATTGTGGATTTCCCCGGCATCCAATCTTCATCCTTGAATGCGTCTGCCTTGCCAGGGACCCATCCTCTTGATTTCAGTTCAACAATCTTGCCTGTTTTGGCAGGACCTGCTCCCACCAAGCTTGGATGTAGTGGTGTGTTAGGGGAGGAGGAGGATTAAATTCTTCTCCATGTTACTTCTTGCCCACCCTGAAATAGTCAACTGGACTCTAACACTTGGTTTGGGAAAGAATTTTATCCTGAAGCCATCTGGCGAGACAGAGGAAATGTCTTTTTATATTCTGCTCTCCTCAAGAGTACTGGGCCAAGATAGATTCATATTTGTCTCACAAACAGGACATGACTGTGGCTTCTGGGGACACCTCACTGTAGGGCAGCAGGGTCAAGAGGAAAAGAGGATGGGAGAAAGTAGGATGTTACTCTGCCTCTACCCATCACCAATTTTGGGATTTGTCTATAATCCAACCTCTAAAGCTCATTCTTCCACATCAATAAATTGAGGGTGAGACCCACTATCCCACCTCAGATTACTGAAGTTAAAGCAAGAGAAGAGTAGTGAAATTTTGAGGAGCACTGACAAGGATATCAATCATGATCAATAGAGTCCTCTATGAACAGGCCTTTGACTGAGTTTTACAGGTGGATTTGTTCAACTAGTGTAGGACACTATGGTCCATCCAAATGATTCCTGTGCAAGTTCAACCCAAAGTGTGCAACATAATTCCTTCTGCATCTCATTTTCTCAACTTTATCATGTCTACAGGACATACTACATTTCTCTGCATAACTGTATATCAAATAAAAGTGAATTGGAGGAAAGTGGCATCTAACCAAACTTTGAGTCCTTGGTCAGGGATATAAACTGTAGAAAGAAAGAGTCTGGTTAAACAATTTTATATAACACTACAGAGTAAAATATGGTAGTACCAATAAAAAATTTGGGTAAACCTTTGGAGCCTCTTGTTTTGAGCCATTCATCTGTAATGAAGACAAACATTCATTACAATCACTCAGATGGTAAACAAGAGACAAGGTAACGCCTTTGCTTTCACAGCATATGAAGGTGCCATGGCCCTGAGGAGAGTCCAGCCATCCTAAAGATGCTACCATGTCATCTCTACACACTCTTTTTGTAAATTTATGTCTGTGTGTGTGTGTGTGTGTGTGTGTGTGTGTGTGTGTATATATATATATATATATATATATATATATATATATATATATATTTATATAATCTCTTCTTTCTCTGCAGGAAGCTCATTTTGTTGTGGATCAAAATTAGTCATCTGGACTGTCCACTAAATTATCAGTGAGGTATAAGAATGGTCTGGATTGGGGTGCCTGGGTGGCTCAGTTGTTAAGCATCTGCCTTCGGCTCAGGTCATGATCCCAGAGTCCTGGGATCGAGCCCCGCATCGGGCAACCTGCTTGGCAAGAAGTTTTGGTTTCTCTAAGGCATTTTAAGAATGAGTAGCCATTCTTAATGCTAACTATTCAGCTTCTCCCACTACCATTCCCTCCGCTTGTGTTCCCTCTCTCACTATGTTTCTCTCTGTCAAATAAATAAAATCTTAAAAAAAAAAAAAAAAAAAAGAATGGTCTGGATTGGTATCTGATGTACAGGAAATGGGTAATGACCTTGGAGAGAATAGGTCTGGTAGCCTGAGGTCCAGGAAACACAAGCACAATATGGATTTTTAATGTCTTTGGTACAGTTCCAAGCAAATGTGTTTTTTTCCACTTTACATCCCAAACTCAGGTAATGAGGTAGGAAAAGTTAATGTAACTGACAGAGTTGAAAACAATGAGGTCTTCCAGTCTAGCCTCCCATCCTAATCACTTGCCAGATATTCATCCAGCCAAGCTGCTACAACACAGAAAAAGAAAAAGAAAGGTCTTAGAATGTCAAATAACTAGGTCTAGGCCTGTCACTTCTCCTCATTTTGCTTATGCCTGGCTGTATAACACAGAGCAGGTCACTTACCTCTGGAATTTTCCATCTGTAGAGTTATATTACAGCTAAGAGCTGACCTACCAGAGGGCAAGAGAGCAGATGTCAGCACCTCGGCACCCTGGTGTTACATTTGGGTTGCTCAGTCTAAGGATGGTGACACATGCCTCTGTCCACAGAGCATAGATGTGTGGCTACCACTGCCTGCTGTGCCTCCAACCCAAGGCCCAGAAATAGTCTTTTTATTCTTTGGTGATTTTTTTGTTTGTTTGCACATGTTATTTTCTTTGTAAGTTATAAGGATCTGGGGTAAAAGAGGAGAGCTAGTGATCTAGGATTTCTTTAGGAACACTGGATTTCAGTTGTGATTCCAAGCACTCGTTTACACCAGATAAGTGTGGTTAGGCACTGATGGCTGGGAAATAGTGTGTCTGGCAAGGCAGGAGAGGAGTCAAAGCAGAAAAAGGGTGACAAAGCATGACAAGCCCAAGAATGGATCCCCCAAGGGTCCCAAAACCCATACAGAGAGGCCCAGACTTGCATAGATCCCTACATTTGGGAGCTGGGATGAGGAAGTGAATTTACAAGAGGCAGTTGGTCCTTCAGCCCAGGGACTTCCCTTTATGGCCTGACAGCCATACGGGTCATACGGGTTCTCCAGGTTGGGGCATGGAGAGTTGCTGCCCAAGCATGGCTGGCAGACCCCCCAGATTCTTAAGATTTCACCACTGTCCCTGGTATGTTGGCTAGGCATGCCTCACTCCTTTCCTACCTTCTGATTCCCAAGAAAGGGATGCCATCCTGTCTGCTTTGTCTGGGACAATTCCACTGTGTTTCTGAGAAGTGCTGGCCTTCAAGTAGAGGCCTCCAGTCGTCCCCCAGTTCAATCCAGCTACAGAAAAAATGTTCATTCCCTTCTTGTACCTTGACAACAGAGAGCCCACTCACCTGCTTTGGCAGGAGGAAAGCTATGCTGGCTTACTTCCCCACTCTCTTCTTTCACCTCCTCTCAAAGTTTACTCAACATAGCCTAGAGCACCCACCTAATTGAAACCATTCTATTCAGAAGTAAGGGGGATGAATAACTTGTTTCTGAGACCTTGATCTTTTTGAAGATATCCTCCTGTGCTTTTGCTGAGTCATGTCTAATTTTCCTGGTCTCCAATTGTTCCCCTCAGTTACTACTCCTGCCCCCTTTGCTGGGGACTTGTCGCGTTGAACTCAGACACAACAGTGTCTCCCAGGAACAGATGCACTGAAACACTGCTCCTCCCACCTCCACACACACCAGAAATCTCACAAAAGCTACCTGGAAAAGTAGTTGGCCTGGAATTACAGTTCAGGACACTGCCTAATTTCTCTTTCATTTTCAGAGATTTTAACATCTGTTGAAAACGATACCAGTCTTTGTTTTCAAAATTACATAAAACCAAAAAGTATGAAAAAAGGTAAAATGTACCCCAGTGTTCATGGCAGCAATGGCCACAATTGCCAAACTGTGGAAAGAACCAAGATGCCCTTCGACAGATGAATGGATAAAGAAGATATGGTCCATATATGCAATGGAATATTATGCCTCCATCAGAAAGGATGAATATCCAACTTTCGTATCAACATGGATGAGACTGGAAGAGATTATCCAGAGTGAAATAAGTCAAGCAGAGAGAGTCAATTGTCTCATGGTCTCACTTCCGTGTGGAGCATGAGGAAAATGATGGCAGGCATTGTGAGAAGGAAGGGAAGGGGCAATTGGGGGGAAATCAGAGGGGGCGATGAACCATGAGAGACTGTGGACTCTGAGCAACAAACTGAGGGTTTTGGAGGGGAGGTGGTGGGAGGTTGGGCGAGCCTGGTGGTGGGAATTGAGGAGGTCACGTATTGCATGGAGCACTGGGTGTGGTGCATGAACAATAAATCTCGTAACACTGAAAAATAAACGTATTCGGGGAGGAAAAAAAAAGGTTAAATGTTCACCATTAACCTGTACCAACAATAAGTAAAAGTTGTTCCTGATAGTTCTCAGTGTATAGAGAGGGGCATAATTTGACAAAAATGGGATCTTACTACTTTTTAGGTTTTTTAAACCAAAAGTACTAAGTTTGCTCTTGAATGCAAATGAAGAAAGAGACTGTTAGGAAACTAAAGTAATTGTTAAGTATCAGAAAAATGTTTCCTGACCACATGAGATACTAATTCCTAGAAGAACACTCTGTTTGGGGTGGGGAGACAGTGGGGAGGAGTGGCAAAGCTTTAAGATTTGGAAACCACTACTTTGTAAAATTCTTTTTGTTTTAGGCACTGACTTTTCAGGCCAGAGCTTTCATTTTGCACGTGGTTTTAAGCTGTATTCTTCAGAAATGAAATCAGAAGTCACAAAGTGTTTGCATTACTCTTAACACTACTGATTCACAACTTTTACATCATTCTTGCTATATAAAAAGCAGGAAAACTCCTCCTTCCATAAGAATATATAATACCAGTGAATGGGAAGGGATGGGAGAGATTCAGAGGCTCTTCTCTCTGGAGAAAAACCATTTGAAGGAAGCTAACACGGCTTTCTGCCTAATTACTCTATTCTTTCAACAATGATGGCCTAACAACTATCTTTAACCAGGTTTCTAGAAAATTAGTCTTCCCACTCAAATCGGCCTTATGCCATGTGACTTAAAAAAATTAACCCTTATTTTAGTGGCATTTATGTATATATGAATGTTCTTATAAAATTGCCTGAAAAGGGTAGTAGGTAGGTATCAGAATAAGTAAGTGTAGGGCTTAAAAATCTGTGGGACATCTTCCAGTACCAAAGTGGTACTGAGTGCAAAACACCATGGCTACACAGATCTTCCAATCTTTACTCACATCTCTTTCTTAACATTTCAGGAGGTCCAACAATATAGGTCTAGGTTGCATCTAGTATCCTGATCTTCTGTTCTTTAACATCCCAAACTCTCTGGCCCCTCACATTTGCATGCTGGGGTAGAACTTCCCCTTTAACTCCTGCCATTTTGTCCCTCCATCTTGACCTCTCAATCATCAGTCTCTACCAGTGTACTCAGGTGGTGTCATGAAGCGATGCTGCATCCCTTCTCTCTCAAGAATGTGCTTGTGCTTTCTCTTATCAGAGAGTATAGGGTTGGGAGAAGATGAGCAGACAATATCCAATTGCTCTGTCACAGGAAGAGAAAAGCAGGGAGTTTGTGAACCCCATTGTGCTAATGATCTTTGTCTAGTCACACTAGCTTTGTGGCTGAGCTCTTGGGAGAGGTGGTAATAGAAGGTGGGTAGCAGATTGTTTGAAACCTTACCATCTCTCTCTTACTGATTTCTCTGCTCCTGGGGGCAGAGAAGAGTGGGAAATTAAATATATGGATATGGAAGTGGTGCTACTTCATAATTAGTGCTCCCAAATATCAGAAAAAGCCGATTTTCCTAGCATTTACATGCATGGAAAGGGTCTTTTTAACAGTTGTTTTCTGTCTTAGACCAAGGCTTCTTTGTTAATGATTCTGAGTTTACTCTGTGTGTGTGTGTGTGTGTGTGTGTGTGTGTGTGTGTGTGGTGGGGCCCTGGGTTCAGATTGAATGGAGTAAAGAAAAAGAAGAGAACAATAAGAGGAAAGTATGCATCAGGTGCTTTTTAAAAAATCAATCAAACAAAAATAGCAAAGGGATGTCTGTGGACGGCTATGCTAGCTGTGACCAGAACTGAAAAGAAAGGCTCTCGCTGCAGGGGTTGTGTAGCAACAGAGCTCTGATTGGCCAGACCTGGGCAAAGAATAGGCCCATAGCAGGGCTCTGAGCAGCATTCTTGCAGGCAGCTGAACTAGGGCAGGCCCAAGCAGGCTCTGCAAAGACATGCTCCAAATGATCCAGAGTACAGCTGTCGGCTAACAGCAGTTGTGAGTCCTGATAGCATTGAGCTTGTTAACCCAACACTTAACATTATGGCATACTGCCTATCCTTATTGCTCCTGCCTCCCATGAGTTGGACTTGTGTCCTCAGATACCATAAACTATTCAAGACAGGGTCTTAGCGATGGAGGTAATGCAGGCTACGAATGTCTCTGAAAGAAATTGGCCAGGGTGGAGCCTGGTTTCTAGTTCTCTATTAAGCATTAATTAGTGAAGACATCTATGATTAACAGAAGACTTATTGTCTGCTGATAACTGTGGCATATACTTCACCATATTTATCCATAAGCCTCACAACAACTTGAGGAGATAGAAACAATTATTCCATCTCCCAGAAAAGAAAACTGAGTTAGAGAGAGACCCAGGAATACATAATCTGTAACTGTGTGAGCACATGTGGATGCTCCAATATCTGCTGGTTGACGGTAGGTCAGGGTCAACTGGACAATTAAATTACTTTATATGCAACAAATCTTCTGACCAACTTTGGTCTGAAATTAAAGTATTAGGATGAGCCAATAGTTCTTATTATTTAAAGTAAAATATCAGGAGAAAAGATAGATAAATCTGAATAGTTTTCAATGGGGAGTTCATATTAATAATGGATATGTGATGGGATCACAAATTAAATGCTTGCAAGTAGTTTAAAATGAATGAACTGGGTGTATGTGCCTAAAAAACTAAATTTTAAAAACACTGTTGACTAAAAAAAAATGGTCATAAAACAATTCATGCAATATGATATCATTTAGGAAAAAATGTAAATATACAAAGGAGTGTTATTTCTGATACATAAATCTGTAATAAGCTAATAAAAACATGGGCTGGAAGGATATAAATCAAATCCTTGACAGTGGTATTTCTAGAAAGAAAGGAAGGGGCCTGGAATGAAGAAGAAGAGCAAAGTTGTTTTCAACTTTAACTGTAAAGATAGTTTACACACACACATACACACACACACACACATTTAGAAACTATTTGAAGCCTAAGTAACAAGTAAATATTTTAAATATTAGCAGGGAGACGTGTGTGCTTATCATATTATTCTCTTGACTTTTCTGAATTAAAAAAAAAAAATTGGAGATCCATCTTTCCTAAGATCATCTTCATTTGTGCCACCCTGTTTGAGTGGGTCTAGAAATTAATCCTGGAGGCTGTCGATCCTGGGAACATCCTGTAGGACCAGGAGGGATTGTTAGAGATGAAGATGTATGTGCTGCATTGAAATTAAAAGAAAGTAGGAGCAGTCGAGAGCCCTGTATTTCAGAGGGGAAAGAAACTTGCAGGAACCTTAAAGATGTTACTCCATGCTGTCTAAACTCTTCTCCTTCCCTTTCTCCTCTCAGCCTGAAAACAGCCTTTACTAAGTTCTTCCCTACACAGAGCTCCAGCCAATCTCAACCATCTATATATGCTGTAATTACTATATTTTTCTAAGCATTTTGAAGGTAACGCATGCTTATCTGTGAAAACATAGTTTTTAGTTTTTTTGCCTTGCACCCTATTTGCCTTCATGACTCAGAAAACGAGGGCAAATAGCATCTCAGGTGGAAAGAGAGTTTTCTTGTTCCAAGAAATGTTGGAATGTTCCAAGCCCACCCTACCCTGCAGTCCAGAGTGGAAGGGAAGCTACCTGCATGTCCCCAGGGGAAGTATGGGAAGAAGAGAAAAACAGAAAAGTAGGGCAAAAGACTTACAGGTCTTTATTTTCCCTTCCCAGGATGAATCCCAAGGCCAAAGGAGACAAGGTGGAAATTTCTGGGTAGGTATGAGAGGAACATGAGAACATTTCGGGTAGGTACTCTTCCCTAAGCACAGCCCGGGGGAGCTCATGAGCATCTTGGCAGGGCCATACAAAGCCACAGTCATGGTGGCCCACACAATAGCTCAGCAGCAGAACATAGAAATGGCTGGATGGGCAAGCCTATAGCATTGCTTTTCAAACTCCCAACACACAGACCATTGGTGGTCAGCAGTGGACCCAAAAGTTTATAAGTGCTCCAGAGAGAGGCCAAGGACTCCTAAGAGGGTTAAGAAGGTGACACATTGCCTCCCCGAAAGGCCACTTGAGACCAGTGGTAACCAAACCAGGAACCAGACTGGACCAGCCACACCACAGTGGAGACTGGAAAGAGACCAGAGGATATCCTCTGACCCATAGCCCCCTTCTTTCCTTCTACCATGAAGTTGCTCTAGTCCCCCTTAACCTCCAGGTGCCATCTGGGAGGAGGAGAATGCCAAACAACTCCAGCCCTCTTTGGGATTAGTTATTTAACCCAAGAAACTGAAGTATCATTAAGTGGCAAGGTCGTTTTCTCCCCTCACTAGTGCTTTTGAGACTCAGAATAATGGTAAAAGTCACATGAGCCACATTTTCTTTGTATAATTCAATGCAGTGTGAATCAATTGGTGCATGTGATTTATAGTTCAGTTTTGTCCTCAGTAGTGAGAATAAATATGAGAGATCATAATTAAGGGAGGCACAAGGAAGGAAGACCTTCCTAGATCTCTCTAGGAACTTAAATTCTCCATGTTCATTCCACGACCTTTCTAAGTGCTTAATTCTTATGAATACATTAATTTTTGTTTGTTTTAACAAAATTTAATTTTGTCTGTGGCTTAAAAGGCTGTGGTGGAAGGTATGGAGTTTCATTTTAGAATAGGGACTATGGTAAGTAGAAAAAGCAAACAAATTTTTTTTTCATGTGTACATGCACACACACATCCACATCCAGAATGCACGAATGAACCAGATAGATGCTCTGACACTAAGCTGCTAGGCAATTACCTGGACTACAGGATCAACAAAAGCCTAAGTCCAAAATTCAGAAGGCAGTTAATGGGCTTAGCATCCATCATCCCTGGCATCCCTATAATTCTTCGCTGAAATGAAATATAAAATAGGGCCTAAAGAAGTTTGGCTTCAAGCAATAAGGTTTCCTTCACTTGCCTGGTCCCAGCGGCTCTCCCTGGCAGTGACAGCAAGCCCACCCAGATAGGGTAAGCTTTGCGAATGCAAGCAGTCTTGCCAGTGGTGGGGGTGGAGATGAAACTTCTTGGCTCCTTGTTGCAGGACAGGGAAGAAGGTACCCATTTGCCTCACCCCCTTCTCTGACCTGGGCAGTGGGAGCTCCAGGCAAGCAGATGAGTGCCTTTCTCTGTCCTGACCCATGGGCTGTCCCAAACTGAACTCTGCTCAACTCCACCCCTGCTACCCGCCTGCTCCCTGCAGAGTGAGCCTGCCCCTTACTGGCTCGGCCTTCCCTGCCTTATTTGGTTTAAATTGCTTCTTTCAACTTTGGTCTCATTATTTTTGGACCATCATTTGGTCTGGAAGATTTTCTTTCCACAGTTCCTTCTGTTCTCCTTTCGTTCACTCTCTTGGATGGGCTTCCCGGGTCTCTTTTTAGTTTCTTTTGGGTGGTTTTTATTACCTTCATGAATCTTCATCTGAGTTGGGGGAAGCTCCAGGAGCATCGTCATCCTGCCCCCTTCTCTGGATGTGCTTGTTGAGTTGTGTCAGAGCTCTTCAATTTAAAGGGCTGAAGGAACCCTTCTTATTTAGCATGTAGTGACCCAGTCCATGGAATGACCTTTTCTAGTTTGATGTGAGAAACCAGGTTCCACTGTCATCTGGTGCTGCCAAAACTCACTCCCTGCTCTCGTGACAAAATCATAGGCCTGGAGTTGCCCTTCAATGGTCAAAGATCCCATGGTACTATTTCTCTCTCTCTCCCCTAAAAGCAAGAGTTTGCTATGGCAGTTGAATTGGTTTGGGTGCTTTGAGTTGTAAGTAACAGAAAGCTGTACATCTCAACTGGCTTGAACAATTAAGAAAACAAGTTACTTTTCATAACAAAAGTCCATGGGTAGGTAAGTTTCAGAGTTGGCTAATAGAGAGCTCCATGACATCAGCAAGGCCCAAGTTCTTACCATTCTTCTGGTCTACCACCCTTGCTGTATGAGTTGAATTTGTCCTTGTGCTAGCTAACTACTAGTTTTAAGGTAGCTACTATAGTCTTTTTTTTTTTTTTATGTTCAGTTGAGCAACATGTAGTAGTACATCATTAGTTTTTGGTGTAGTGTTCAATGATTCATTAGTTGCATATAACACCTAGTTTTTGGTGTAGTGTTCAATGATTCATTAGTTGCATATAACACCCAGTGCTTATCACAACATGTGTCCT
The DNA here is from genome assembly GCA_028646535.1 of Procyon lotor. Classification (NCBI taxonomy): domain Eukaryota; kingdom Metazoa; phylum Chordata; class Mammalia; order Carnivora; family Procyonidae; genus Procyon; species Procyon lotor. The sequence goes on along the minus strand of CM053605.1, from coordinate 15,212,160 downwards.
CCTTAATACTCATCACCCAGGAGATCTGGCAAGATGGCAGAGGTATAGGATGCACAGAAAGCACCAGGTCCCAGAAGTCCAGCAAAAGAGGCAGAAAACCACTCTAAAAGCTGGCAAACACAACAGGAGAGAGAAGAGAATAAGAACAGCAATTCTAGGACCAGAAAATAGACCACTTTCAGAAAGGTAGGAGTGCAAAAAGTGAATTTAAAGTGACAGGAAGAGAGACCCCGGGGGGGAGGGGCCGGCTCCCAGCAACCGCAGAGACGCGGAGCACAAAATTCGGAACTTCTAGTCCGCTCCGCTGAGGGACATCGCTCCGGAGGCTAACCGGGGGTTCAGCCCTCACGGGAACAGTGTGGTTTCAGGACCCGTGGGGTCACCGAGGGACCAGGGGAGCCCGAGTGTGGCAGAGCTCCCAGGTATTGGGGCAGAGAAGCCGGCGGCAGAGAAGGAGCCGCACAACGCCGCATAGGCCTACTTTGGACTATAGGAACTGAGACATATAGTTCATATAGGGCTGCCGTACTTCAAGCGGGGACCCCATGGGAGGCAGCTCCGGAGACACCCCCTCCTTCCTCCTCCGGGAGGAGTGGTGTGGGAACGCGCAGCAGGAATCTGCTGGTT
>CM053605.1:15163171-15211033 GCA_028646535.1 Procyon lotor | reverse complement strand
AAAAAAAAAAATACTCATCACCCAAATGCCCCATCTCCCCACCCGTTCCCTTCTGTAACCCTCAGTTTGTTTCCCAGAGTCCAGAGTCTCTCATGGTTTGTCTCCCTCTCTGATTTCTTCCCATTCAGTTTTCCTTCCCTTCCCCTGTGGTCCTCTGCACCATTCCTTATGTTCCACATGTAAGTGAAATCTTATGATAATTGTCTTTCTCTGCTTGATTTATTTCAATTAGTATAATCCACTCCAGTTCCATCTATGTTGCTGCAAATGGTGGGTATTCTTCCTCTCTGATGGCTGAGTAATATTCTATTGTATATATGGACTGCATCTTCTTTATTCATCTATTGAAGGACATCACAGCTCCTTCCATATTTTGGCTATTGTGGACATTGCTGCTATGAACATTGGGGTGCATGTGGCCCTTCTTTTACTACATCTATATCTTTAGGGTAAATACCCGGTAGTGCAATTGCTGGATCTTAGGGGAGCTCTATCTTTAATATCTTGAGGAACTTCCATATTATTTTCCAGGTGGCTATACTGCTTTCATTCCCACCAATAGTGTAAGAGGTTTCCTCTTTCTCCACATACTTGCCAACATGTGTTGTTTCTTGTCTTGTTAATGTTGGCCATTCTAACTAGTATAAGGTGATATCTCATTGTGGTTTTGATTTGTATTTCCCTGATGGTTAGTGATGTTGAACACTTTTTCATGCGTCTGTTAGCCATTTGTATGTCTTCTTTGGAGAAGTGTCTGTTCATGTCTTCTGCCCATTTCTTGACTGGATTATTTGTTTTTTGGGTGTTGAGTTTGAGAAATTCAGCCCTTTATCCGTAATGTCACTTGCAAATATCTTCTCCCATCCTGTGGGTTGCCAGAAAAGACCCTAAATCTCCAGGGGACTGTTGGAAAAGAAAACCAAAGCTGGGAGCATCATGATGCCTGACTTCAAGCTCTATTACAAAGCTGTGATCATCAAGACAGCATGGTATTGGCACAAAAATAGACACACAGATCAGTGCAACAAAATAGAGAACCCAGAAATGGACCTTCAACTTTATGGTCAAGTAATCTTTGACAAATCAGGAAAGACTATCCTAGGGAATACAATGGTCTCTTCAATAAATGGCGCTGAGAAAATTGGACAGCCACATGCGGAAGAATGAAATTGAACCATTCTTTTACACCATAAACAAAGATAAACTCAAAATGGATGAAAGACCTCAATGTGACACAGGAATCCATCAAAATCTTAGAGGATTTCCAACTGCCTTCCACTCACATCCTAGAAGAGAACATAGGCAGTAACCTTTGGACATTGGTCACAATTTCTTTCAAGACGTGTCTCTAAAAGCAAGGGAAACAAAAGGAAAAATGAACTTTTGGGACTTCATTAAGATAAAAAGCTTCTCATAATGCCCTCCATGTTTTTCTGTATGCTCAGCATGTAAGTGGGACCATAAGGTAATTGGTTCTCTCTGCTTGACTTATTTCACTCCGCATAATCTCTTCTAGTGGTGGGTATTGAGGAGGGCACGTACTGCATGGAGCACTGGGTGTAGTGCAAAACAATAAATCTTGTAACACTGAAAAAAAATAAATAAAATTTTAAAAAATTAAAAAAAAAAAAAGACAAAAAGCTTCTGCACAGCAAAGCAAACAGTCAACAAAATTCACTGCAGTCTTGCCCACAATGTCCAACTAGCTGTGAGCTTTTTCAAGTTAATTTGTCTTTCAAGACCTTTATTTTCTCATCCAAAATAACAATAATACTATTAAATTAACTACTTATATAGCAATTGCTATGTGCCGACAAGTCTTCTAAGTCTTCTCATATGTCAATACATTTAATCTGCACAACAATGCAGTGAGATAAGTACAATTACCATTCACATTTTAAATTGAGAAACCTTAGGGTGCCTGGGTGGCTCAGTTGGTTAAGTGTCTGACTTCTGATCTCAGCTCAGGTCTTGATCTCAGGGTCATATGATTGAACCCCATTTGAGGCTCCACTCTGGGTGTGGAGCCTACTTAAGAAAAAAATTTTAAAGTTAAAAAATACATAAAATGAGGAAACTGAGCCACATGGAAGTTAAGTGACATGCTGTAATCACATAGCTACTAAGGAACAAAGCTGTGACCTAACTCTATAGATTTCTTGACCCTAACCACTCTTTTTCCTGCCTCTTAGTGAAATGGCAAGTCAAGGGATGTCTGGGTGGCTCAGTCAGTTAAAAATCCAGCTGTTGATATTGGCTCCAGTCATGATCACAGGGTTATGGGATAGAGAGAGATCCAGCTCCACTTTGGGCTCCAGCTTGGAGTGGAAGTCTGCTTAAGATTCTCTCTCTCTCCCTGTCTCTCTGCCCCTCCCCCCACTTGTGCTCACACTCTTTCTCTAAAATAAATAAATAAATCTTAAAAAAGAAAAAGAAAAAAAGAAATGGCAAGTCAGTAAAAACAATGCTTACCTACCCATGACCTGAACAGGTTTAAAATAGATAACACGAGTCAAGCATTTAACCAAGTGGCATAAAGCATAACAAGTGCTCAATGAATACTAGGTAAAAATTTGACAGTCCCTTCACATGTGTACAGTTCAGCCTGGTGCAGGTTGAGAGAAGGAAACAGCCCCTTACTGGTTCCCTTGGGTCAAGTCTCCTTCTCCTGTGCCATCTCCGAGAACCTAACCTAGGTTTGATTTATTTCTAACCCCCACCTTACACTTTAACTCTTAACAAACCAAGGTGAAACTTTCAAAAATACAAGGTTATTTGATCTACACACTCAGCCTGTATCTTTACCTTGCTGTGACCTTGGGATCTTTCCCAAGTCTTTCCCTGGATGTAAGGAAATCCTACATTGCCATCAACCCATACTGGTTTTCATCCTCTTTCTCTACCTGTACAGTTCTATCTCTCAGTATTTTCTCGTGAAAAAAAATCATGAGATATTTTAAATATAGAGAAAATCATACAGAACAACAAAACATACACATGCAGCACCACAGATATTTTTGAAATGTTAATATGATGATAGGTTTCAGGCTTTATAAAACTAAGTAAACCATTAAAGATACTGCTGAAACACCCTTTTCTCCTTCCTTTCTCCCTTCTTTAAAGATGTGTATCCCTCACTGAAAAAATAAAATAAACATTTTTGGGGGAAAAAAAAAAAGATGTGTATCCCATCTACACATACTTCTGTGTTTTCAGTACATTTTTATGCAAAAATATTTACTATTATTTTGTGAGTGTGGTAACTTTAAAGGTAAATGGTGTCACACTGTACATAAGATTCTGCAACTTGCTTTTTTTAAAACAGAATCATAGATATTTGTGGGCCCCAAATCTGACCACCTCTTAAGAAGCCTCCTCTCCCAGGTGTGCTTAGCTCCGATCTTGGCTCCCTGTTTCCCTACCTGCCTTCCACCTTCTCCCAGCACCCAGCTCAACTCTGTCCCATTCCAATGAAATAGCAGCAATCAGTAGAGATGATTAACAAAGCCAAGTGTTGCTTCATGAAAACATAACGGCTGAGACAGAGAGGGAGACAGATGGACAGACAGACAGAGAACCACAGACAGATATAGAAACTTCTGATGAAAACGGGGTCTTTAATCATTACCACTCCTTTTGCCAGTCAAGTCACAGATGACATACTCAAATGGGTAATTCAGGAGAGTGTAATAAAGGGACTACCTACCTGCAAGGGTGTGGTGAGAAATCATGAAAGATTAGTAAAGTTCTCAAGATCAGCAAGAGCAGGAAACTGACAACTTCCCTAGGTCTAAAGAAGCAAAAAGAATAGAAGTAGTCAACAGAACTAACAGAACATCAGAGCCATGGCCAGGGAAGATGGTTGCCTGGTAGGACTTAAGGCCTTTGATAGAGACCCATGGTACACTACCAAGCCCTAACCAGGTAAGAGGAGAAACAACGGAGCAAATATCACAAACTCCTTCTTCTCCAACTCTCTAATGTCCTGCTGGTGCTCCTCAGGGGCCATACCCACCTCGAAGCCAGACTGCAAGGGGCCTGTGCCACAATCGTGAAAGGTCAGTCTCTCAGAGCACACATGGAAAATATCAAGCATGGATCTGGATGTGGTAAATAGAGACTGTCCCAAGACTATCTATTTCTCAACTCACTTCCATGTGAAAAAATACGTAAATAAGTTATCTTCCCAGTCTTCAGCTACTGCCTTTTTGCTCTTCTACTTCATGGGCCATTTTTTGAAGGAGTAGTCTAAATACACTGTCTGTGATTTAATCTCATTCACTCCCTTCCACTCACAGCTTTGCAAACCCTGGAGTCTCTCTCAAAGAGAGGAGTGATTTCCTGCTGAACTCTAAGTCCAGTCCAAACATTTCAGTTCTTCCTAAGTTCTCGAGGTATTCCCTTCCAAAAGCCCACTCCTCTCCTGTTTCTGTGAGAGCACCTTTTCCCAGTTTTTCTCTTAGTCTGCAGTGGCAGCGTGGAGGAGGAGCTGCTCCCTGGGCTGAAGAAGTAACACCTGGAGAAGACCATTAGGCTCTGAGGAGCAAGGCCAACAATGGCTGGGGGTGTGGTGAAGGGTGAAGGTGGAGGACATGCCCCAGCAGAAGAAATAGCTTGTGTGATGGATGTTGCTTCTTGCTCATCGTCAGTGGTTGTGCAGTTGGCCACCAAACTCTACAAAGTCACTCTTCAGAATGGAAAAAGCTGAAGTGACCTGGAAGGAAGGTAAGTTTCCATAGCGAACACATAGAGAAAACTTGAAAAAAGCATCTGACTTAAAAAATCCCTAAAATCTCAGCCATCCATCAGCACTCTGTCTACTTGATATGAGCTCTTCCCCCAGTCCACTTCTGGCTCGCTTCAAGCCTCTGCTGGCAGCACCTAACAGTGTCAGCTGACAGCAGTCACCTTACAGGACAGCTGGACAATGGAACCCTAAGCAAGGACAGGACCAGTGGCAGGTCCTATCCTGGAAGGGAGCGCCCCATGTTACCCTTTTCTTCCTCTGACAAGTGAGAAGAGAGAAGCAGGGTGGAAGGAGAAGAGGTGCTGAAGGCTGAGCAGGCAGGTGGAATTCAAAGCCCTTTTTTTTTTTTCTCCAAATTAAAGAGACATATTCTCTGCCAGGGCTTCTGGGCCCTGATACAGCAGTAAGTCAAACACCAACATTCATCTCCCTGCAAATGGGATCCACCTCCCCACCTTGGAGCATGGACAGAACGCAGTTGAGATGCCCAATGGAAAAAGCTGAGTATAGCTGGGCAGATCTGCACAGGCCTGTGCCTCTGGATCCCCTGCGGTCCCTCCCCAGGAGTGCTTGACAAATATGCACGGCTTCAAGGCAGTCCAAGGAATGCAGTTGTTTCAGCCATTTACTACCCGGTCTCAAAACCACTGGGCAGGAAGAGCAGACAGTGAGAATGGGGTAAGATGTGTCTCGGATGAGGTTTGGAAACAGGAGATGCCCCTGACTGGGCAGGCGGAATTGATGTGGTCTGGCCTGGGGCAAGGGAATGGGCAGAATGACCTTCCCAGCTCTCGGCCAGCCTGGTGGGTCTATGAAAAGAGACATTTTATTCATTCTCGGGCTCTACCCAAGTGACTCTGAAATATTCCTAGACAGTTGCCAGGAGAGTCAATGGTGGGTGAAACAAAGTTCCAAGAGCCAAGATTCTGGGTTTCAAGCCATTCCCTTCAGCTCTCCTGTCCATATGTTTTCCTTTATGTTGGTTTAAGATTCCCCTTTTCTGACAAACTGTAAGACCCCTGAGGCCAGAGGATCTTTGCTTTCTTGTCTCCTCCTGCAAAGCCCATGCTGGGTTGCCTTAAAAAGAGCAATTACTGTTTGACTCAAGTTCATTTCTCTGGGTCACAATTTGTCAGCCACAGGCTATGGAGAGGATGAGCAGATGAGCCGTGGCAGGAATGACGAGGAGGAAAAAACCTGGAATCACGATTACTCATTTATAGTCTTCCTATTTGTACCATACTCAGATGCCCACTAAAGGGAAAGAGGGTTAGTTTAAAAAAAAAAAAAAAAATGTAGACACATTGCCATCTCAGACCCAGAAAGTCAAATTTCTTACCTAAAAGAAAATCTTATCAAACAGAAAGGCTAAATGGCCCCCAAAGCTGATATCTACCCACATTTGCGTACACTGGATCCCTGTTGAGACAGCTCTGTGCAGACAGATGGATACATTGGAGAGATAGTTGGAGTTACTCAGGTAGGGCAAGCCAGAGGGAGTAAATGGGGAAAGCTCTCCTACAGGACAAAAGCTTTGAGTATGGATTTGTGAATGGGGGGAAAGTTGTAACAAGGAGAGGCAAAGATAGTTTTCTGCAGGTTGTCATGGGTAGAGGATGGAAAACATGGAAGTTGAAGCATGCAGACCAGGACCAGGAAGAATTTTGGGGGGAACCTAAAAATAATGGGAAGTTGGGTATATGGTGAAATTGGGCTGGGGAAATGAAGAGGTGGTGAAAGGCAGCTCTTGAAGCTCAAATTGAAGAGAGTGGATTTAATACGAGGGGACATACACAGCCAAGTTGAAAATCCATCCAAATATCTGCGGAGGCATGCAAGAAGTTGTGGTCTCTCAAGGAGAATTGTGGGGACTCTGCTGATGCCTGAGGGTTTCCAGTGCAGGCAGATCAAGGGAAGAAAGAGAGACACTTTTTCATAAGAGCTCAGAGTCAGGCGGAGGTGGGATTAGCAGCCAGCAAGTAAGGGCATGTACCTCTAGCCAAGCTTTTAAGAGAAATCTTCCCCATCCTAGAAAAGAAACAAAAGCCCCACTCTTTGGATGGGGATGGATATAAAAGGGCTTGCTTTAACATCTGTGAGTTACATCTGATATCTCAAACATGCAGGAAGAAACACTGGGAAGGAGGGCAGGAGAGGGACCTCACTGCATGAACGTCCTTCATTCTGCTGGGCACCTAAGACCGAGAGCTGGCATGAGGGCTGGTCCTTGGCATTTGATGGCTGCCCTACACCCACAGCACAGACAAGATATGATGTGGAATGGGCTCTTTCAAAAGTTCATCTTCTCCAGGCTGCTTTAGTTCTACAAACAACTTTTGAATGTCTGTGTCAAGCCAGAGAGTTTTTGGTATTCGGAAGCACTAGGATGGGTGCTTCTACCCTAAAAGAGATGCTTGCATTCTAACGGGCCAAAAGGAAACTAAACAAGTAAACATACAAATAAGATCATTTCAATTGGTGCCAAATACTATGATGGAAAGAAAATGTCTAGGCTGAGCAGGGAAGGAAGTGGCATGCTAGTGAGGGACATGCAGCAGAAGGATGGGGGCCTGGGGTGCAGAGACTTGTTCAAAGAGTCAGTATTTGTGCTAAGGCTGAGGTGACCATCCAAAGAACCAAAGGCAGAGCCTTCCTGAAAGACAGAGCAGGAAGTCAAAGACCTTAAGTAAGGCGGGGGTTTATAAAAAGCAAATTAATAAGAGTCACAGTGAAGGGTTCATTGTTCAAAGAGTGAGGGAAGATGTTATACATATGAAAATGAAGAGTAAAATACCAAATGCTTCAATGGGACTTAACAGAAGTCAAGATAAGAGAGAGACAAAAAGAAATGGACAGCTGGTGAGCAGCGTGTTTCCTGTGTGAGCACCTTCCCTACTTAATTAGCTTATGCTCATGGAGCCTGCAAGAGTGTGCTCACCAAGCTCACACTTGAGCGCTGCTCTGGGGAACTGACTTCCAAGACCCTGAGCACAGGCTGAATACATCTCCAGGAAATCAGTTTAGAGGTGCAGAGAGAAAAGCATGGTGAGCCAGTGCCTGGGGCCTCCCCACTCTTCAGGGTGGTGATCACTGACCATGCTTTCAGGGCCTGTCTTTCCACAAGTTTCAGGGCACATGGCCACGCTCAGTGCCTATCCACAATGTGGCCACTGTGGTCACATCCAAGAGTGTGGAGATTTCCTTCATGCTCTCGACCTTTGTTAATATTTCAAATCAAGGAGATAGGGAGGTGGCAGGTACTAAACACTGGACTCACTCCTAAGATTTGTGGGCTCCAGTCCTGGTTGTCCCACCAACTCTCCATATTTCTTTCTCTTGGTGCATTTTAGTTTACCATATCGAAGGTCAGGAGACTGGGAGTTGGTTTCTAAGGGCTCTCTCAGCTCTGGCAGTCTCATAAAACATGCGAGGTTTATAATGAGAGGAGATACATGGGAACATTAACAACTACATCGAAGCATCATCCAGTCAAATGGAGCAGGGAGATCAGATCCTTTGGTTAGGAAGGTATTTGGCTGCAAGTAATAGACATGTAACTAACAATAGCTTAAGTTAAAAGAGGTTTATGTTCCTCTGATAACAAAAGATGCAGTGTTATAACACAGGCTGCCGCCTGAGTAGGAAAGAAGTAAAGTTGAGTCAGAAGGGACTGGCTATCAACTAGTGTACTGGGGGGGATCAAAGACACTCAGTGCCTTCCAAGACATAGCTCTAGCAGTGGAGGAAGAGCAAAGGAAGACAAGGTGGTGTCAGTGAGGAGTAAGTAGTTTCAATATCAAAAGGAAGGGTCTGGGAGATGAGAGCTCTCACAGTGTGGTCTTGACAGGGGTTGCTGAAATCCAGTGAGGATGGAGAGGGAACTAATGATCTTTTCTCAGCAGCCCCTAGAATCACCACCTCCTAGTGGCCCTGCCCACCCCCTTTCTGCTTTACCCATATCTAGAACATTGAAAGAAGAGGTGGGAAGCAGTGAGAACAATGAAGCACATCCAGGAATGCAGGGTAACCTGCCTGCAGCTGGCAGAGCTGGGAAGGAGTGGAGAATGGTCTGGGAACCAGCAGTGAGAAGCAGTAAGAATCTGCTCCACTGTCTGCAGGGAGACCAAATAAGCAAACCCAGCTGCTCCCTTCCTGCCAAGGGCATCCCTGTGCTCCAAGGACCAGTCTCACCCTGGCTCTAAGAAGCTCTTTAGCTCCTGCCCCTCATGATTTGTCATGACTGCCGTGTCACAATGGAACCATTTAACATGACTGCCATGTCACAGTGGGCTTAAATGGTCATTTCTCTTGTGAATGCCTTTCCTGCTTTCCCTCTTTTGAGATCTTAACTGCCACTACCCCTGTCCCTGAAACTATTGAATGCCACCAATATCACAATTTTTAGAGATCTCCAAACAATGGCTTTACTTTCAGCATTAGAAGGACAAAATAGAAGGACAAAGAGTATAAATTCCATGAGCCCTCATAAGTCATTAGCTCCCTGGAACATAGGTATTGTAAGGGCTACATTTTCTGTTTGCTCACTAGTGATTCTCAATGATAAGATAAAGACCTGGCATACAGTAGGTGCCTAACAACTATTTCTTTAATAGGAGCAGCCATGTCAGCACAATGACACAAATGTGTGTCACTCCAGCATTATACTCCACAATATCCTTCTCTGCCAATAATTGATCATCCTGTCAAAGGCCAGCTACTTTGACTCTCTCCTGCCTCAAGTGAAATTTCTATGCATATGAAGTTAGTGATGATCTTTCTGGATCTTCATGGTCCCAATGTCCAGGTACCTACTAGTCACGGAATTTGTCCTGATTCTCCCAGGGACCTACAGGTTCTCAGGGACCCAGATTCCCTCCTGGGCCTGAAATATAGCCACTCTTGTTTTCTGGGGGTCAGAACAGCCAACTCCTGAATTTTTCTCCAGCCGCTTTCTCTCTGCTACTTGCTTGTGCTTTGCACAAATGCTTTGACCACAAGTCATTTGTTGAGGCAGAAAGGGGTTAAGGGGAGGAGGAAGCCAAGGGTCCCAGATCTCCAGTGACAAGACAACTTATGAGGAAATGAAGTCCAGGCAAATGCCCATCATCTCCCTCCAGCACTCTGCTCCCCCTTTTTCTCATGGAAACAAAGTGGATATGAGGTGAAACATCTGTTTTGCTTTGAGAAGACTTCATTTGTCTTTTCTCTTTCTCCTCAGTTTTAACTCTCCCTCTGCCACTCAGAGTCCAGCTACATCTGCCACACTTATCCTGTCTCCCTGGGAACAACTAGGGCATAGTCTCCTTGAGGGGATTAACCCATATATAGACAATCTAGGGTGACTTGTCTCTCCTCCTCCTTTGGCTACCATGAGTCTGAACTGAGCTCAGAGCATTACACAATGTCTGTCCACTTTATTGTTCACCAACTACCTGCTTTCGAGAGTAAAGTACCTGCCCAGCACCATGCCACTCCTGGACACCAGTGAGGAGCAGAACAGACATGGTTCCTTTGGGAGTTTATATTCCAGGGCAGGGGACAGACAAAGGAGAAAACCAATAAATAAATAAGTCATCATAACTTGTGAGAAGTGCTTAAGAAAGCAACAACTAGAATGTAGTGGAAGGTTATAATGGGGGCAGTCATGGAAGGTAAAGGGAGGCCATGGAAAGTCAGGAAGGTCATTCAAGTCTATTCTGTAGAGAAAACATTTAAATTGAAATATTGTGGAAGACACAAAGATGACTGTGGAAAGAAATGAGGGAGCAACTTCTTGCTCAACATGTCTCCAAAGGCAAGGGAAACAAAAGCAAAAATGAACTATTGAGACTTCATCAAGATAAAAATCTTCTTCACGGCAAAGGAAACAGTCAACAAAACTAAAAGACAACCTACGGAATGGGAAAAGATTTTTGTAAATGACATATCAGATAAAGAGCTAGTATCCAATATCTATAAAGAACGTATCAAACCCAACACCCAAAAATCAAATAATCCAGTCAAGAAATGAGCAGAAGACATGAACAGACATTTCTCCAAAGAAGACATACAAATGGCCAACAGACATATGAAAAAATGCTCCATATCACTTGGCATCAGGGAAATACAAATCAAAACTATGATGAGATACCACCTCGAACTTTTCAGGATGTCTAAAATTAACAAGACAGGCAACAGCAAATGTTAGGAAGGATGTGAAGAAAGGAGGACCCTCTTACATTTTTTGGTGGGAATGCAACCTGGCACAGCCACTCTAGAAAACAATATAGAGGTTCCTCAAGACATTAAAAATAGAGTTACCCTACAACCCAGCAATTGCACGACTGGGTATTTACCCCAAAGATACAATGTAGTGATCTGAAGGGGCATCTGCATCCCAATATTCATAGCAGCAATGTCCATAATAGACAAACTGTGGAAAGAGCCAAGATGTCCATTGAAAGATGAATGTATAAAGAAGATTTTGCATATATATATATATGTATATATTTGGCTTACAAATATACACAAATATATATATATATATATATTTTTTTTTTTACTTATTTCACTAAGCATAATACCTTCCAGTTCCATCCACATTTATGTAAATGGTTAAGTACTCATCCTTTCTGATGACCGAGTGAAATAAGTCAATGAGAGAAAGATAATTATCGTATGGTGTCACTCATATTTGGAATATAAGAAACAGGGCAGAGGATCATAGGTGAAGGGAAGGAAAACAGAATGGGAAGTCATCAAAGAGAGAGAAAAACCATAAGAGACTCTTGACTCTGGAAAACAAACAGGGTTGCTGGCAGGGAAGTATTGGGGGAGCTGGAGTAATTGGGTGATGGGCATTAAGGAGGGTACATGATGTGATAAATACTGGGCATTATACACTACTGATTAATTATTAAACACTGCATCTGAGACTAATGATGTATTATATGTTGGCTAATTGAATTTAAATTAAAAAAAGAGGAGAAAAAAGAAATGAATAAAGAGGAGTTTAAGGAAAAAGAGTAATGACTTTAAGGGACAGAAAAGAGCTCGGGGTGTTCTAAGAATTGTATTAAAAAAATAAAAATAAAAAGTATATTGACATAAAACAGAGCACCTGGTGCCTAGTGAGTGAGGCAGAAGACAGTGGCACAATGAGCTCAGAAAGGCAGGCAGCCAGAACAGGAGCTTAAGTTTTATGCTAGGTGCACTGAGAAGTCATTGAAGAGCTCTGAGGGAGGTTATGGTCAGCTTGAGGGAAACCCCTAGGGCTGTCCCAGAGTGAGTCAGAGACCCTCCCTTGCCCTAACCCCAACCCCTACCTCCATGCCCACTCCCAGCAACCAGGGGGAGTTAAGATCATGCTTACTTATATCAGAGATTCTTTACTCTTCTGATAGATGGCAATAAAGAGATACAGTTCAAATCAGTCCATTTGGCAACCTCTAAGCAACTGGAAAATTTGGTCAGTGGTCAACACTCAGCAAAAATGAGAATTTTGAGTTATTGTTAGAAGCTTCAATGATCCAGCCTCTCCCTGTCCCCCATGACTGTGAATAATCTCAAATGTGTTATAGGACAGTACGGGCCTTCTTAGGCCAGAGGATGTTTGCCAGATATTTCTACTCTGGGTGGTTACGAAAAAATAATAATTATAAAATAAAAAATAAAGATATCTAATAACATCCCAGACCTCTTGGGCCAGAGATTCATACTACACCCAGATGTGCAGAGAAAGTGTGGCTTCTTCACTTCTCTATAACTGATATGATCCTCCCCAGATGACCACATGAGCTGAGAAAAGAAAAAAGTAAATGCAATTCAATTGGGTAATTTCAGTCAGGTGCAATAATTTAAACAATGCTCTTAAGTAAAATTCCCATGTTCTCAGAATTTGACTTTGTAAATCTCCTGCCCCTTTCTTTCCCAGTATGGTTTTTGGGCATATGAATGAGGGTGGCTTATTGTATCTTCAAAGCAGTGGGAAGAGAAGAGTTTCTTGAATCCACATGGCACCCTCAGGATCCTTGTTGGCCATCATTGTTGAGAAGAACCCTTTAGGAAGACTGTTTTAACCTGGGAAATCTCCTGGCATTAGCTAGCAAAACTCATGGCTCAAACTCTCTTTCAGCCTCTCTTTAAGCCCAGGAGCCCTCCATGGTTGGCCTATCTGTCAGGGCTCCCACTGTTCTGTGGGTCATGCCAAGGGTCTAACTGGGACTTTTCCAGTTCTGGCCCATTCAACCTATTCCAGAGCTGCAAGGATCTTTAGCCTTGTTCCAGAAATCCACTCCCATGGCCTCAGTGAGCTCCTTTTCAGCCTCTTGGCCAAGTCCTCATTCCCACTTGTAGACTGGGATGTCTACATCCTCCTCATACCATACAGGCACCAAGACAATTTGAAAGAACTAAATCTAGTCTCTTTCCCAAACCATGGGGCACCAGCAATTTTACTTTCATGTGTGCACTCCTAAGCTGGCGCTTTTCAAGCAAGCCCCTCCGAGAGTCAAGGAAAATGCTTCTCTGCTCTCAAACTCCTTTATCTCCAGATACTTTGGATGTTTACATCCTTTTTTATTATTATTATGTTATGTTAGTTACCACAGAGTACAGCATTAGTTTTCGATATATTGTTCCATGATTCATTGTTTGTGTATAACACCCAGCATTCCATGCAATATGTGCCCTCCTTAATACCCACCACCAGGTTCACCCATTCCCCCACCCCATCCCCTCTAAAAGCCTCAGTTCAATTCCCAGAGTCCATAGTATCTCATGGTTCATCTCCCTCTCTAATTCCCCCCTTCCTTCTCCTGATGTCCTCCATGCTATTCATTACGTTCCACAAATAAGTGAAATCATATGATAATTGTCTTTCTCTGTTTGACTTATTTCACTTAACGTAATCTCCTCCAGTTCCATCCATGTTGATGTAAATGTTGGGTATTCATCTTTTCTGGTGGCTGAGTAATATTCCATTGTATGTATGGACCACATCTTTATCCACTCATCTGCCTAACCAAAGAGGCAAAGGATCTATACTCTAGAAACTATAGAACACTTATGAAGGAAATTGAAGGTGATGCCAAAAGATGGAAAAACATTCCAAGTTCATGGATCTGAAAAATAAACATTGTTAAAATGTCTGTGCTGCCCAAAGCAAGCTTTGGGCAATACCGTCCTAATCAAAATACCAATGGTATTTTCCAAAGTGGTAGAACAAACAATGTTAAATTTGTATGGAACCAGAAAAAACCCTGAATTGTCAAGGAAATGTTGAAAAAGAAAAACAAAGCTAGGGGTATCACATTGTTTGACTTCAGGCTAATTACAAAGCTGTGATCACCAAGACAGTGTGGTACTGGCACAAAAACAGACACATAGATCAGTGGAACAGAATAGAGAGCCCAGATATGGACTCTCAACTCTATGACTACATAGAGTTGTATGTAACCATAGAATTGAGATTATGTATGGTTAATCTTTGACGAAGCAAGAAAAAATATCCAATGGAAAAAAGACAGTATCTCCAATAAATGGAGCTGGGAAAATTGGACAGCTATATACAGAAGAATGAAACTCAATCATTCTCTTACACAATACACAAAGATAAACTCCAAATGAGTGAAAGACCTCAAAGTAAGACATGAATCCATCAAAATCCCAGAGAACATAGACAGTAAACTTTTTTTTTTTAAGATTTTCTTTATTTATTTATTTGACAGAGAGAGAGAGAGAGAGAACACAAGCAGGCAGAGGCAGAGGGTGAAGCAGGCTCCCCGCCGAGCAAAGGAGCCCAATGTGGGACTCGATCCCAGGACCCTGGGATCATGACCTGAGCCGAAGGCAGCTGCTTAACCAACTGAGCCACCCAGGCGTCCCGACAGTAAACTTTTTGACATTAGCCACAGCAACTTCTTGCAAGACACGTCTCCAAAGGCAAGAGAAATAAAAGCAAAAAACAAACTTTGGGACTTCATCAAGATAAAAATCTTCCGCACAATAAAGGAATCAGTCACCCAAACAAAGAAACAACCCAAGGAATGGGAGGATATATTTGCAAATGACCCTACAGATAAAGGGCTGATATCCAAAATCTATCAAGAACTTCACAAACTCAACACCCAAAAAACAAATAATCCAGTCAAGAAATGGGGAGAAGGCATGAATAGACACTTTTCCAAAGAAGACATACAAATGGCTAACAGACACACACAAAAATGTTCAACATTATTAGCCATCAGGAAAATTCAAATCAAAACCACAATAAAATATCACCTTATACCAGTTAGAATGGCAAAAATTAACAAGACAAGAAACAGCAAATGTTGGCGAGGTGGTGGAGAAAGGGAGAACTCTTAAACTGTTTGTGGGAATGCAAGTTGGTACAGCTACTTTGGATGTTTACATCCTTATCTCCACCCACCATCCCATCTCCCGCTCAACACCTTCCTTCCCCTTTTTCTCTGTCTTCATTTCTGTTTTCCATAGTTCTTTGAATTGCAAACAAGGATGGCCGTTGGGAAGGTCATTTTTCTATGCTATATACTCCTTTCCCCCTTGTCCTCTTTACCTGTGTTTCTTTACCTGTGTTCCTCCCTTTTTATCAGCTGTTTGATCTTGATCCTTGATGCATTTTAAGTGGCAATAGACAATCTCTTTTTTTGTAGGTCCAAATACACTAAATTATGGAGTAAATTGTGTTTTGTAAATACTGGTTATTGATCTTCAGTATTCACATAACCATGACAAAATAGAAAAGACTTATAGTTGCCAAATACCATGTAATGCTATAAACTAATAGATTTCAAAAAAAAAAAAAAGCATATTTGCCAAATGCTGGACTGAAGGCTTGAGAGAGATATGAAGAAAGAATAAACCCTAGGCCTGCCCCCCATGAACTTGTAGGCTAGACTAGAACAAAGAATGCCTCAGTGGTTTGCTGTGACCAGAACGTGGATACAATCTGAAAGTGCAGCACTGGGGGACTAATATCATGAAGGATGATATTTCCATGCACTAAGAAAAACTCAACCATTGTAAGGCTGAGATAACTATAAGCATGCTGATAACATAGGACATCCAAAATATGTGGCAAAATAAAAAACTAAGCTAAGGTGCAAAACAGCACATATCATCGGTTACCATTTGTGCACAAGAGGGCTCATCCTCATTCACTTCTCCCACTCCCCCAGACATACTCTCTGTCTCTCCGTGTATATATTTATATTGTCGTGGAATAGCCCTGGAAGAATTCACACATTGACACACCCACACATGCACACACATCAATTTGTACCTTTTTAAAACCATGGACATGCTTTTATTCCTATTATTTTCTTATTCTTTATTGATGCTTTCTATTAAAATCTGAATAATTTAAAAATGACCCATGGGTAGTAGACATGCAGAGAATAATGGAGTATCCAAAGAACTCAAGGATTTCAGACACCTCCACAGGTTGAAGCATCAGCAAAGGCTTCACAGAGGAGGCTAGGGGTGCCTGAATTTGACACAAGTGCCCATGATAAGAAACCCTGCAGATCCAGCTGCACGGTCAGGGGAGTCCTCAGGCCCAGGCTAAGAATCTGGCATTTGGGGGCTAGTAAATTCAGAGCCTTCAACATCATTTTTGTTGTGAGGGCAAGACCCCAGATTCCAGACAGGACCAAGAGCGGCTGAGCAGCACCCATGGTCTGCCCCAGCAAACCGAGGCAAGGGGGAAAGGGTGTGGTTAGCAGTTCACGCTCAGAACTAAATCCTTGAAGAGGCAATGTAATCAAATCCTACACTTTTCAGAATTACCACCGTTGGTCTGGGCTTTTATAAGAGTTCCAACCCTTTTTATTATTTTTCCAGCATTTTTTTTCTCCTTTTGCTTTTGGTTTCACAACATACTTTGGCCTGTTCCCTGTCTCTTTGAGCCAGTTCATTGTTTCTCTGGAGACAATGACTAAGAAGCAACTGCTCTCTGGATATGAATCCTTCTCATGGGGTTTCCTCACTGATGACAAGTTGTCTCCCACTTCTGCAGTCAAATGCAGTCCTAGTCAAATGCAGTCCCAAATATCTGGCAGTAGTCAGATCTGGACTAATGTCCCCGCATCCAGTACAGAGCAGCCATTCCCTGAGGCTCCCCATCCTTCCTTCCACTGGAGGAAGGCACTGTAGGCTGCCATTAAATGGTCAGTGAGGTGTTTTTTATTTATTTAAATTCAATTAGCCAACTTATAGTACATCATTAGTTTCAGATGTAGTGTTCAGTATTTTATCAGGTGCCTATAATACCCAGTGCTCATCACGTTCACGTGAGTTTTACAAA
The DNA here is from genome assembly GCA_028646535.1 of Procyon lotor. Classification (NCBI taxonomy): domain Eukaryota; kingdom Metazoa; phylum Chordata; class Mammalia; order Carnivora; family Procyonidae; genus Procyon; species Procyon lotor. The sequence continues at coordinate 15,193,982 of CM053605.1, read as the reverse complement.
GAGAAGTCATGTGAGCTAAGCCATCTTCAGTCATTTGCAGTTGACCTTCTAAGCAAGCTCACCCTTGATGACAGAGCAGATCCATGGGGAAGGAGCTAAAACTGAACTAGAATGAGCCTTCAGGATTATTTAGCTCAACTTCCTTATTTTTTTTATTAACATATATTGTATTATTTGTTTCAGGGGTATAGGTCTGTGAATCATCAGTCTTACACAATTCACAGCACTCACCATAGCACATACCCTCCCCAGTGTCTATCACCCAGTCACCCTATCCCTCCCCCACACCCTCCAGCAGCCCTCAGTTTGTTTCCTGAGATTAAAAGTCTCTTATTAAACCCTCTTATTTTGCATTTAAGGAAACTCATTTTTAGGGTTAGCAGTGTAATGGTAAGGATCATTACTGGTGGGAACTGGTGAACTCACTCCCACACCAGGACACATGCCATGGGATCAATTCATGGAAGTGTGTCATTTTAGGACTTGAACGCCCGGGAAGGAGTGTCTTGGGACAGAGTCAGGGATTTCAGAAAATGTGAAAGTACTTACATCTGTTAGGAAGGAAGAGGTAGAAGAGGTAGCTTTTCTGGGTACTGATGTGTGACACACCACTCCAAAACTTAGTGGCTTAAAATAACAACCACACATATTTTGCTTGTAAATCTGAAATGTGGATAGGTCACCATGAGGACAGCTCATTTCTGGTCTACTGGACATCAGCTGAGACAGCTGGAAGGTTGGGATCATCTGAAGGCTTGTTTACTCTCATGTCTACCTATTGATGCTGGCTATCAGTTAGACATCGGTTGGGGCTGGGACCAGAACTCTACATGTGTCCCCTTTATGTGGATTACTCAGAGCACAATGTTTAGGTTCCTGGGGTGAGCGTCTTGAGAGAGACCAAGGCATAAGCCAAATCATTCTGTATAACCTGGGCCTAAGAGTTACACAGTTTAACATATGCCATATTTTATTTTTCACTGCAGTCACACAGCCTGGCCCAGCATCAAGGGGAGGGAAACTGGGCTCGGACTTCTGATTAGAGGAATGCCAAATAATTTGCAGACACAGTATAAAACCACCACAGTAGGTCAGTTTTCAATTGACCTCATATGTGGGTTCTTCCCAACTAATAGCCAGGTGGGTCCTGAGTTAAGATGAAAACATAGGGGCTTCCTTGGGCCAACAGTAACCCCATAAGGGAGGACTATCATTTTTAATTCTTCTGGCTTCTGGCATTCCTGAATCCTGCAGCCCAGCCCAGATTATGTAGCTTAAGACACAACTGTCTCAAGAGTTAGAAACAAAGAATGAGTTCACTCCTGTTCCAGGTTCCTGATGCCACAAATTCAGTGAAGGCCATCAGAATACATCAAGCAGCTAGTGAGAGCTCCACTGAGGGAAAAGCAGAGCAGGTGCCTGCCAACTTTCAACAAACAAGGATGGGGTACAAATCTTAATGATCTTAAGAGAGCAAAAGAGAAATTCAGAAAAATGATCTCTTGCCAATCAATGGGAGATTCCGCGTGGGCCTTGCCTTCTCTAGCTAGCCATTGGGGATTTCTGTCTCCCTGGTTTAATAAAGCAAGGCACGCTCTGAAAGTTTTAGGCAAAGTGCGACTAGAGTGGACCTAAGTGCTCTCTGTCTCTTCATACCTTTTGGTGAGTTTTGTAAAGGCCTAGATTCCCCACCAGCCTGCATGCTTCTCTGGGTCTGTCTGCCTTTATTAGAACATGAAAATGTGACACATCAACTTCGTAGTCCCCCAGCCACACCACCAGAAAGAAGGAAGTCTTGAGACTCAGAGAGTTAACCCAGATGGAATGGATAAATTTTGACAAGTGAGAAAGTAGAGACAAGTCACAGGATAGAAATGGTCTAAAAGGAGGAAAAGAAAAGAGAAAGAAGTACAAGGGCAGGTGGGTTAAAACAAAGGGGAAAAGTCACTAAAAAGGTGGGGAAAATGAGTATTAAGAAAATAATTTAAAGGAGAAGGGGTCCTGAAACTGGACATGGATGACAAAAATTTACCTTTGGGTGGAGTTGAGGAGTTCAATCCCCTACCTCTGTGAAAATCTACAGACCTCCCCTGTGTGCACATTTGCCTTCTAAGGGCCTGATGCTTAGATGGGGATGAGTAGCAGGGGAGCAGTCCTGCTGACTGATGGGAATTCTACTCTCTTTCTCTCTCTCCCTTTCTCTGCCTCTCCACACACACACACACACACACATACACACACACTATGGGTTTACCATTATGTAACTCTCAGGCAAAAAACATGTCCTTTAAGTTTTCCTGACTCTGTCCCCTTAGAATGCTGAGGTCTATCTTCATCTTCCAGTAGACTCAGGGTCAGACCCCTACGACAAATATAGAACCATAATTTAAGTCTTGGGATTCAATAGGACTTTGGGGGCCATTGTCTGGATCCCCCATATAATTCCCCTAACAGGAGAGGCTCCCTTGTCTCCCAGAGAATAGACTCCTACAGGAGCTGTGTTCAGAGGAGCTCTCTGAAGATTGATTAGGAATCGTGGACAAAACCAAGAAATCAATCCATCAGATGTGAACCCTGAAACTCAAAAATGGTGTCGGAGGGAGAAATGGAGAAAGACATGAGAGAGAGACAGAGAGGCAAAGGGAGGGAGGAGGAGGGGATAGAGAGGAAAAAGGAGAGGAAGAAGAGATAAGTATACATGAACACTCATGCGTGAGTGTTTGTGTGTGTGTCTACAGAAGGATGACAGAGAGAGAAGGGAAGGGAAAGAGGAAAAAAGGTGACATTTGAAAAGTCTTTCCTTATGTTGAGGCCACAGTAAATCAGATGATAATGGAATTCTGCACCGATTAAACACCCAACAGAAAACTTGGAAGCAAGTGAGGAATTATATCACAAAACCTCAGTGTCATGTAAATCTCCCTGAATAGGGAAATCAAAATGTTAGCAACGATTACTTTCTTCTTATAACAAAATTGGTTCTGAAAATGGAAAGAAAGAATGGAAACACTTTCTGCAAATGATTAAAGGGAGAGCAGGGACTGCGGGGGGCGTTGGGAAGGGAGGGAGGGTCTGGCAACGATAAATATAGAACCATAATTTAAGAGACAGTAGGAAACGCTTTGTGTGTGTTAATTGGAAATGCATTCTAGAGGCTGCAGTGTGTTCACCATGAATGTCGTGACCTTGGGTTCCTTAAGGGAATGTGGGCTCCACCCTGTCCCCATGGTGAAGGAAAGAAGCAAGAAACCATGTCATTCAATGGATGAAAGAGGTTCCAGTTTATATGGTGGAAGGAACCATTTTGTTTCATTTTGTTTTTGTTTTTCTGTTTCATTCTTTGGATTAAAGAGAAAAACACTGTGGGATTACAGCAAAGCCATCTTGTTTGCCAAAGAAAGAATCTCAGAGACGGGATAGTTTGCGAACAGCCTCACCCCGTGTTGGAGTGACAAGATGGATGTTCTTTGCTGCTCCTGGTCGCCAAAGATCCTGGTTAATCAAATGAGTGTTTGGCCAAGGGACAGGGAGGTGTTGGGAACAGGCCTTGGGAAGAGGATTCCTCGTGCTTATCTGGGGCAGTTCCTCTTCCTCTGGGGACCTGCTATTGGCAGTGACAACAGTTCTTGGCTCTGTGTCTCAGAACAAAGGAGAATGGGTCAGACTGGCTCTGGTGAAATGCAGAATTGAGGTCTGTTATGTATTTGGGTTGAAATCCTTGGTTTTTGAATGAGCAGAATGGTAAAGGATAATCCTTCACTCAATTTCTGCCAACTAGCTTCTACTGTCACTTGTTTTTCAAATTGCCCCCTCCTTCTATCCCTTTACATGCATTTTGCAACACAACCAGAGCATTTAAGAGCTTAGGCCCCAACCATGTCCTGGGGCCAAGGTGATTTCCAGATGCAAGGGCGGTACATGGGGAGCATTGCATAAACCTGGTAAGAATCCAGGCTCCCAAGCCACCCAGACCCACCTAATCAGAATCCTGATGGAGGTGAGCAGGAAATCCGCATTGGTAACGAGCTCCCAGGTAAGTTTCAGGTGGCCAGCCAAACCCCAGTCTCCAGCCAAATGCCAGGAGTCATTAAACACCAAACTTCTTACTTACAACTATGTAAATTGAGACTCAGAGGGGAAACCACTGACAAAGGCCACATGCAGGGACTAAAACTCACCCATGTCACTTCTTAGTCCAGAACCTTGACACTATCCCTGCAACTCCTTCAAAGAGTAAGACCTGAGTCCCGTACACCAGTTAAGTCAGACCTAAGCCTATGTCTAGGAATACCACACTTATGATAACTGCGAGGATGACTATAGTGACAACCAAATTAACCAACACTTTAATCTGACACCATATGATTTGTTTAGTCCTCAAAACAATCCCATGGGGCAGGCACAATAATTTACCCATCTTACAGCTTGGAGAATTGAGGCACAGAGGAGTCAGAGGATTTTTGTGAGACCACATAGCCAGAAGGAAGTGAGATCAGCATTCAAGTCCAGGACTGACGGAAGAAGATTTGTCAGCTTCCTCAACACACTTCTATGCACTTGCGCACTTTCCCTTTTTGTCACACAAAACTTTCCCACCGTAAGTTACCTTTCTTGACCTTAACCCCTTCCTTCCCTTATCGCCCTCCCTCCCTACTCGTAAGTACAACAGAGGATGACAGAATTTTCCTGGAGTTAAGAAGAAACACTGAACAGGAATCATATGCCAGGAGGGCCATTTCAGAGTGGGGCCTGTAGGCCAGTCATAGAGCCAATTATTGTCATACCTTCTTTCCCCCACCCCCAGGTTCCTACAAAATTGAAACCAGGACTCAGATGAGGATCAAAGTAAGCATTAGCTTTGTTCCCCTGCCCCAAATAGAGGGGTTCTGGTTTACTGTGTTGGAGGACGTGACTCAAGCCTTCTTTGGTTCAGAAAGTTCTATAGGAAACTTCCTTTCTACCACCCTCTCCGGCCCCCCCATAATACTGATACAAGAATCTATCAGGGAATAGTAAAGAAGGCAGAGCTAAATTCTGAGCTAGTTACCATAAGAGGAAGGCCACCAAAAGCAGTGATTTTGGACATGATCTCAATAATCGAGTCATTCTCCCTCCTTGCTTGTCAGAAAGAGGGCGCAGGTAGTAGGTGGGGGATATGGATGGAGGCGCCAGAAGTTTTCGTTTAATTCTGTTTCCTGCTGGAGGATGCAGAAGTCCCTTTTCCTCTACAAAAGTACAAAGAGCCAAGTAATGGGTGATATTACTTTTCCCAGGCCTCGTCTCTAATACACTTCATGACTGTTTCTGTGTCCCAACTATCTCATACATGCAAAGAAAGCATCTTTGAACTCTGTTTCCCCAGTGAAGCTGATTTGCATTGAGTCATTCATACTTTCTCCCATTCTCTTTTGGAGGCCAAGGTAACCTTGAATCTCAGATAGAGTAAACCCAGGCCTATCACCAAGGCATGCAGACAATGCCTTTGAGCACAAATAGATCAGTTAATTTAATTCTGTCCATTGCCCTTGATTAAAATGAGAGTCTAGCATATAGCATTAGCCTAACATGACATTATCTTGGCTTTTCTCACTTGCTCAAAATAAGAGCAAGTACCCTCAAGTGGAAAGAGAAATGAGACAAGGAGATGATGGGAGCTTTTAGGGAACATTGAGGATCCTCGCTGCCACTTGAGACCAGAGATCAGTCCATGGAAGGCACTGCTTATCTCCAGGGATACCACATCTGCCTTCCCTGCAGCATGTCCAGCAGGAAGCTCTTAGCATATGACCCGCCTCCACAGCCCCCTGGGAAAGCAGGATCATGAGCATTTGGGATCATTTCATATTTCATAAATGGGCTTAACTCACACTCATGAGGTCAACTGGAAGGCCTACTGGATTTAATTATGTTGGAGAAGGAGGCAGCCAGAAACTCCTCACATGGACAGGAGAGAGGCAGCCGGGAGAGAACAAGAAAGCAAAAGGGAGATGTGATGGGATATGAGTCATGCTACTTGGGATGAGGGGCTGAAACCATGTAGCACCCCAGGGAAACAAAACACCAGTTCCTGAGTCAGATAGAATCCAAAGGAGATTCTGGTCTCAATCCATTCCCAGGAAGGCTTTGAGAAGCTAGCTGGGTTTACACCACATCGATGAGTGCAAAATAAGCTATGTAAAATGGCAATATTCCTGTGCCCAGATCCTAACAACAACAAATTGTGGTAAAGCCACAAACGGGATCAATAGACTTGACATCTTTCTCTCTATAGTCTTTGTTCTGAGCTCTGAGTCTACGATATGAGACTGGCAGGTTTCAGACAAAGTTGCCTCAAAGAAAATTTTAATGGGACAAAGAATGAGAATCTGTGTGAAACCTCAGAGGAGTAACACTGACAAAAAGTCACAGAGATGAAATTAATGAGGAAATGATGAGGACATAAATTCATGGAACAATGGAAGGAACACAGTGACCAGCCCAACACAGGCCATTAAGATAGGCAAGGACTGGGGGTGCCAGGGTGCCTTGGTTGCTTAAGCGCCTGCCTTCAGCCCAGGTCTTGATCCCAGGGTCCCAAGATCAAGCCCCATGTCAGGCTCCCTGCTCAGCAGAGAGTCGGCTTCTCTCTCTCCCTCTGTCACTCCCTTCCCCGCTTATGTTCTTTCCCTCTCTCTCAAATAAATAAATAAAATTAAAAAAAAAAAAAAAAAGGCAGACAAGGACTGGGCTCCTCTCACCTGTGGTGGCAGAGGCTGCTTATTTTTTCCAGCAACTAGTCTTTCTTCCTTAATAATAAAATTCTTATCTGAGCATATTGATATCCATAATAAAGATTAATTTTCCAGCCTCCATTGCGATAAGTGTGGTCAAGGGACTAACTTCTTGCTAGTAAAATATAAATTCAAGTGTCACGTAGCAGCCCCTGGGAACCTTCCTTGGGAGACAGATGGCCTGCCCCGTTGGCCCATTCTTTATCATCCCTTTCTCCATCTGCTGCCTTACATATAGATGGCACAATTTGGGGCCATGATGACAAGGGTCATATTCTAAGGATAGTGGAATGATGAGCTCTCTGGAGTCTTGGTCCCCAAGAATGTTATGGAGTGAGATTATCACACTGGTCCTAGAAGGCTTATCCTCAAATTTTGTGTTCAGTCTCTACACCAGACAGCCTACCCTGTAATGGATGACTATATATTGAGGACCAGGTTTGGCTGCAAGTGCCAAAAAACCAAAGCAACTCATATAAATACAGAAGTTGATTTCCTTCTCACATAAAGCAAGGTCCACTTCTTGTATTTCAAATCTTTTTTCTCTTTCTCTAGAAATAAAGATCATTCCTGGTATTAGAGTCAAGTCTTTTCTCAGAAGTAAATTATCCCAGTTCAACTACTACTCTTCAATTGGAAGCCTCTTGTTCCTGTGTCTCTTCATTTTCCGCTCAGTATCTTCCCTCCCACCCCTTCCTGGATCCCTTTTGAGTTTGGGAATGTGGAAGATTCCAGTCAAGGGCTAAAAGTGCCTTAAGTCAAAGCAAAGCTGCAGGAAGCCTATAGAATCAGCCAGATTGAAGCCAGATGACTTGAATGCAGGGCCAGCAAGCCAGCAGAGGGACAGACTGGCTTCAAACCAGCTCAGTGCCCAGCTCCCTGGACATGACCCTCAAGGCAGGGCAGCCCCAACAAGAGAGAGAGGGGAAGCAGACTCCAGCATGTGAAAGCCTCCACACTTGAGCAGCACTAAAGGCCCAAGGCCAAGATGCAAGCCACCCCCTGCTGTTTCCCAACCCTGATGACTTGGGATCCCCTAACCCCCCATGTTTTTTCATTACCTAACCCAAAGATGTCCCGAGGCAAATAAAGTTCTCCATGTAGGGTGAAGTTATTGAAGTGAAAAATAATAGACTTTCATGAGCGTGTTTCGATTTTCACTTGTGTTAATGGCCAAAGGTGTTTTTATTTTAGTAATCGCTGCTGGAACAAGGGCAAGCCACATGCTGCTGACTTGTTAAAGAGATGGGGAAGGAGGGGAGAGAGAAAGAGAGTCCGTGAGAGTCCATGATCAGCTGTAAATTTCTCAACTGCTCTGTTCTAATCCTCCCAGTTTTGAAATCCCACCCTTAAAACCCTAATGATAAGAAAAAGAGATAAAATATGATCTGGACCATGCTCTGTTGACAGTCTGCTCTGGGCTTATTCTAGCCACAATAAGCAACATCAGTGTGTGGGTACCTATGTGCATGTGTTTGTGTGTGTGTGTGTGTGTGTGTGCGTGTGTGTGTGTGTGTGTGTGTGTGTGTGTGTGTTTTAAGAGCGAAATATCCATGTTCTATGGTGCCATTTCATAATGGACAGTGTGTAAAAGGGAAAGAATTTGGAGGAACCAGGTTCCTTCCAGTTGGACATCAACTTGACCGTTGTTTTCAGCTCACTTTTATCTGGCAGAGTTTCTGTTTGCTTTTAAATGTCAGAAAAGGTTAAGAAGCCTTTGAAATCTGTAAGACATTTCCTAGACTTCTGGGGAGGATGCCCACTTTACAAGGGCATAAATCGATTACCCCTCCCCACCTTCGAAATTGCATTTTACAAGGGACATATCCGAGGAATCAAATCAAAGACAAAATGATTAAAGTAGGCGTTCATTTGTGGGCCTGAAGGAGTGAACCTAGAACTATTTAGATGTTGTATTTCTCTCTTTCTCATCTGTCCTGACTCACATTTTTCCAAATCATGCAGATTCAAGAGAAAATATTCTGACTTGGAGGCTCTAACTCTGGCCCTAATTCTGAAGTTTGCTGAAATAAAATGTGTCTCAAGGCCCTAAGTGACCATGAAGGCTCCTCTAAGCCTAGAATGGGCTCCAGTGAGCATCATAGATGTTTAATAAAGACACAGGAACTGAAAGACCACTAGATCTGCTGAGCCTTAGTAGCCTTTCCTGTGCAAGGGGTGGCAGCTTGCAGACCACCACCAGGGAATAGAGGAAATATACCCTTTGGGGGGTTAACAACTAAATTTATGGTTTCGGGTGTTACTCTGTTGTGCTTGTGCTTAATTCTGTCAAGAATCCTTCACTTTCCCCAAAGCAGGGACTAACTTTAGGGCTCACAGAGGACTGAAGCCCATTGGACCTGAGAGCATCTGTCCATAGGGGTATCTGCAGGGATAGCCTCTGTGTACCTGGTCACCAGTGGCCACCAGTCCAAGCAGATTGCTGCTGAGTTGTCCCATGCTCCTACCGCCTTCCAGTTCAGGCCCAGGGACTCCTTGTGCTGCCATTTGTAGATATAGATCCCATTCTGCTGCCTGTGGGCCGATACTGAGCCCTGGAAACATGAGTATGGCATTTTCTGCTCAGACACAGCAAAGACATTCCCAACCCGAAGTTCTGTCTCAGAAGGAGGGCCTCTCCTTCTGGCACCACCAAAGGCAAAGTCTCATGACATTTTTGTCCAGTCCCTTCTCTACTTCTGCCTGGGAGGATATTTTCCGATGGTGTTTCTCCCAGGCATTTTGTACTATGCTCTGAGCCTTCTCCTCTCCATTTCCTTAAGGTCACGGGCTTTGTAACTCTATATGGTGATGGCATCGCGGTGATCATTTTTCAGTGTAAACAAATACTGAATCATTATGTCATACACCTGAAACTAATGTTGCTATGTGCCAACTATACCTCAATACTAAAAAAAAAATAAACTAAAGCCAAAGATAGCATTTGTTTCTATTCTCTGACATGACATTAGCCTTACCTTGCCCTGAGAACATTCCACCAGGTCGAAAAGGGTATGTATGTGTGTATGTGTGTGTACATGTGTGTGTGTGTGCGCTCATCTGCACATGTGTGCACATACACACATAAGAGTCTGGGGGTGGGTGGAGTAAGTAAAAAGTCAGTTAATATCTTGAGACTCCTCTGTTTACAAATATCAAAAAAAGAGATGATGAATTTTTAATACCCCTGGCATTGACAGAATGATTTTAGAAAATTGTCATTTTGGGGGCACCTGGGTGGCTCAGTGGGTTAAAGCCTCTGCCTTCGGCTCAGGTCATGATCTCAGGGTCCTGGGATCGAGCCCTGCATCGGGCTCTCTGCTCAGCGGGGAGCCTGCTTCCCCCTCTCTCTCTGACTACTTGTGATCTCTATCCTCTCTGTCAAATAAATAAATAAAATCTTTAAAAAAAAAAAAAGAAAGAAAAGAAAATTGTCATTTTTAGCTCTTAGGAAACAATTACATAATTCATCCAAGTGGCATATATGCTTTGTTTCCCTGAAATTGCCCCTGTGGAGTGATGACACATCCGTGTGTTCAGTGAACCGGAGTCAGAACAGAGTTGGAAGGGACCCCTGACTGCCTCATGCGAGCCTCCAGAGGACAGCATCAAAGACACACGTCCCAAAGTAACCTCAGGAGGACTGCCCACAGGACTTCGCAGCCCTCTTCTGCAGAGGTCAGGCCACATCACCATCCCGGGAGTAGGAGGTCGTGTGCTCAGGCTGGGTGGTCAACGCGGAGAGCAGCCGGAAGAGGGTGTGGTGGTGCTGTGACACCAAGGAGTCACCAGTTTTCCAAACACCAAGTCCAGTTCCAAAGCAATAGAGCTAATCTTGCAACTTGGCATCCTGAAAGGGCAAGGCACGAGTCAGAGTAGCCTCGCAAAGCCATGAGATGCCAATCTCCACCTCATCCCGGAGTCATAATTCTCCAGGCCTCAGATCACTCAGGCGAAGCTCTTCTGCCTGCCCCAGGCCTCCTCCCCCTCCTTAATTCCAACACAACCCAGGGCTCTGCTCACAGCATGCCGGAGAGCACGCCACAGCCAGAGGCCGAGGGCCGCAGCCACATAATGTATATTTTGTATCTCTGGGCAGAGCAAGGCTTTCAGTGTGTGAATATCATTTTTTAAAGCCAAGAAATTTCATAAACCACTGTCTTATGTTTGGCATCTATTGATTAAGAGTGCAACAGGACCCAAAACTGTGTAAATTCGGCATTTCTTTAAAGATGTGAGTTGTATCTGTTCGTCCCAATAGCATCTACTGTTTTTAGAAGTCGGGCGTAGATCTGCAAAGCTAACCATCTATTCAGTCTATGGCAATAGTTTATTCAAAATGCAGATCCCTAGACCCACCCCCCCACCCCACCTCCCAGACACTTGAGTTCGGTGGATTTGGAAGTAGAGTCCTAACATCTGCATTTTAACCCAAAGTGTGTTTTTTAAGTGGTGGTCAGCCACTGACCACTCTTGAAAAATACTGTCCCTGGGGACCTATTAGAATTATCTGCGGTGGCTTTTAATAATTTAGCTAAATAGGGCTCTTGTTTTCAGCCCGTTACTACTTTGTAATAGTTTTGCTCATAATCTGTTCTTAATGTTTTCTGAGGTCTGTGAAGGTAACCATGGGAAATACTCGCTTGCTGGCTCGGTCAGCAGACTGGGGAGGTGCAGAAGATGGATTAATAGTGTTTTGTGAGTGTCCATAAAAGCACATGATTTCCAATATCTCTGTCTTTCACTACAAAGGCTTTGAGCCTACAAAGCATGATTTCTAGCCCTGCAAAGAGAAATTGAAGGAGGTTTATGTTACTTCTTATTGGCTTCATACCAGTTTTGCAAGCTCAAGTTTGGCCAGAGCTATCCCCTTAATTGTGTGTCTTCCAAATCATACAATCCAGAGATCCATAATTGGACAGTTGATGTAGTACTAGAAGTTTAGCTGCCCTTCTATAATAAACATGGGGATGACCATGGCGTCACTGTTCTTGGTCTGGGCATAGCACTTGGCTCGTCCATCCTGGAGTCTAATTAGAGAATATGGATAGTTTCAGAATCCATTTTGTACAAAGGGAGAGATTTGCTCCTTTCAATAATGCCACGGAATTTCCGACCTGATTATTAAAAGCTCTGATGAGTCAAACCTAGGCTGGGTTCCTGGCTCTGCATAACTCCCACATTCCTTGAGTTTTGGATTCTTCCAGAATTCATCAAGTCTAAGTCATACTCTGACTCTGGTTCCTATGTTATATTGGAGATCTGAGGAGCATAGCAAGAATCTGCTTCCCTGGACCAAGTTTCCATTTAACTCAGAAAATGGAGCTCTTAATTTATATTTCCCTTGACAAACAATGGTTTAACTTACAGGGGTAGAGTGTCTCAGGAACTTGGACAAACTTAAGAGAACTAAATTAGGGGTTAGATAAAATTCAGCCTTCCTCCTTCAGCCAGGTTCTGCCATCTCTAGTTACTATAAACAATTGCAATTTTGAAAGTGTTGAAAACACACACACACACACACACACACACACACACACACACTGACAATCTCCCCCAAAGGAGAAAGGGATTACAAGACCATTTTGAGCCTCTGTTCTACTCAGTAGTGATATGGTTGTACAGGACAGCTTGAGTCCTAGACAAGCAAGGACATCTTGTTGCCATTCCCCTGAGCCCCTGGGATGAACAGTAAATGGTCCCAACATCTGTCATTTGTCTGGGTACTCCTACTATGAGATGCATAGTGAATCCATAGGATAGTAGGCAATGTCTTTAGCTCCTCAATCTATCTCCTTTATCCACCCTACAAGTGGGAAAGGTGGAGTTTAGCCTACTTTGAAAGCACGTGGGAAATACCTACTTTGTGCTAGGAATTCCATAGGCAAAAATGTTATAGATAAGGGTCCGAGGAGTTGTGTAATATAAGATCTGCCATCCAGAGCTAGAAACCTAAGAGCATCATTTCATGTTTCCTACACTTCCTATGAATGAGGAAATTACTATTTATTTCTTTTCCAAAATAGATGAACCACAGGAGGATCACTGATTACCCTTGACACGGGTTCAAATGGAGATATAGCCATATGATGTTTTGTGTACTTCTGCAATATGCAGTAACCATCGTGTACCCAAACTTTCCAACTTAAAGCACCTCACTTCCACCCTGGAAAAGCCCTTGGACAGAAACCTTCAAGGACTCCTAAAGGCAAATCAGGCAAAGATGAGAGTGTGCCTTTGTCACCAGTAACATTGGTCAAATCTGTTTGCCTCCACGGTCCTTGGTTTCCCCATCTGCACAAAGTCAGACTAGGCCCCTTCCAAATGAGACAGTGTACAGGTCTGGAAGCCCTCGTGACTCCCTTCCCTGCCTTGCTCTCCCTTTCTTCTCAGCTTCCCCACACAGGGTCCTATACTCTCAGAGGAAAAGAATGAGAACGAACAGTCTGCACTACACAGCTGGGATCTAGCTGTCATTTAAGTGACTGCCTCCTGGGTGGGGGTGGGATGTTCTTTACCTTTTAACAAGTTCCCATGGGATTTCAGCATCAGTCCTACTGATAGCAGAAGGGAAGGGGACAGAGAAGAGCAGACTTCCTGGACACTGTTAGCTCACCCCTCATGCCCCAGTGTTCTGTTTTCATGAATAACATAGTCCTAGAAAAACCCATTTCATAGCAGGGGGAAGAAGCCATAGTTCAGAATCATTAGAAGGTAAATAAGGAGAAAAGGACTGATGGGAACTATAGCAAGAGGAAGGATTTGAGCCAAAAGGCTCTGTTTAGAATATGCAGGGGGAGAGAAGGGAGAACAGAGATGACTAGGAATGGCAGGTATGTACCCAGCAGCTTACCAGTCCTGCAAAACTTGGCTACACGACCACAGGTTCTCCTGCTGTCTCAAATTGTCTCTCAAGCCGCCTCCAGGAGCTGCCATCATTGGTCTGTTGGTGAGGAAGGTTCAGCCAACTTGCCCTCGCTTAGGCTATACTTAGCAATTTCAGAACCTGGGGGATGGAGGTCAGAAAGGAATAGTGCAGCAGCTCTGACATTTTGAGAATGATAGTATGAAGAGCTAACCTGGTGTCCAATGACCAGAACCATAGTCAGAGAAAGGAATGCATGAACTATGGTTCATCTCAATTTCTAAGAGGTCATTTGAGGGAAAAGCCATCTCAAAAACCCACCAACTTTCCATCTAATCTTTCCTTGAGAAATTCCAATAGCAGGGAGCTCATTAATTTTGGGTGTACTTCATTGTTAGACAACAAAAATTATTTCCTTTGAGTTAAGGAAGAAGTTCCCTCTCTGCAACTTAGACTCAGAGAGCCCAGCTCATTCCTGTGGGGCCACACAGGGGAAAAAAACAACTCCCTTCTCTGTGCCAGTTCCTCCAATCTCTGCAAATATAACAAAGTGCGAACTCCCATCTGCCAAGCCTTTGTTCTTCAGGACTTTCCCACAATGACATCTGAAGAATACCAGCCATTGTAGAAGAAGCAGAAGATCCTCCCATGAAACTATGAGACTCTCCAATGCTCTTCCATATAGAATGATCCCGCCCCAGCTCTTCTCCTCTCCACATATGTCCACCTAAGGTTCTCCAGCAATTTCTGTTGCCCTGTAAGGCAGGTGTCCATTTTCATCTAAATTTCATTTGGGTCAGAGTGAAACACAGAGATATGATTTCCAGAACTATCTACAATGCAAGCATGTAAGCTCTGATAGGGAACTGAGACTGCCTCCTGGCCTTTGGCTAAGATCAAGGGTAGTATCTGTTCTTATCAGCTTAATAGCTAGGAAATTAGTTTTTAAAAAAATCCTATTTTTGAGTGTTTAGGTCAGACAGGAGAGCTGAAAGAGATACTCTGTTTACTAACTAGCCCAGAGCTACTTAAAGACCTATTGAAGACCAACAAATTAAGTCCCAGGGCCTAAGACAGGCCCTGGACAAGGCCAAGGTGCCAGGAATATAGGAATGACAAGAAGAGGACCTGAGCATAGCCAAAAGCTTCTTGACAATCAGGGATATAAAAAGTAGGAAAGAAGGAAGTTATCTTTCAGGTCATTCTCTTTATCTTCACACATACTTTGTTCCCAGCCTCTTGCCACTGCCTGCAACAGCCACTGTCGGATTTAGGTGCTTCATAAATGTGCATGAAATGAGTGAATCTTTGATCAAAACCTTGTTAATAGCTCTAGGTTTGCATCATTTAGTCACTTACACGACCAACATTTATTAAGCACCAACAGTGTTCTAGGCACGGTGTCAGACACTGAAGAGTTTATAAGTAAATGGGACATGAGCTCAGAGCTCAGATCCTGGTGGGGTAGGTGAGATATTTACCCAAGCGGCAATAAGCACATAAGGATGTGATCAAGATTAGACAGGGTGGATGCTAAACATAGGGAAATGTTATAAAGGGGGGTTAGCAGGAAGGCTTCATGGGAAAGGACTCACTTCAACTCGTCTTACTCCGTTAAACGTGAAGCTTGATATCCCCCCTCAATTACAAGAACTCAGCCTGATTATTCAAACTAAAATTCTTAGACACGACTTTCCAGTCAGAGCTGGAGGGAGAACTTTTCCCATGGAGGGTCTTCGTTTCTGGCCCCTTCTTCACTTCCTGGCAAGACCTCAGTTGGCGATCCTCTGGACGACCCACCCTGTTGTAAACTTCTCCCTGGCAGCTCACCTTCTCCCTGGGCTTGCAACTGGGAATGTCATACCTGACTGCAGCCAAAAGATTTCAGGAAATGGTGCTTTGGAAACACATCTTTAAAATGAAAACAGATAAAGCAGCTCCAGGGGAGCCAAGGAAAATTCTACTCTTTCTGAAAAGCAAGCAGTTTGTTGGCACTGAAAACCTACCTGCTCTAAGCCACCACCACATCCTCTAATAAATGCACGGGCACACACAAGGACACATATACACGCAAACATTCAGCGAGTGGACTGTAGAATATGTCCTTGAAAAACCTAAGAAACTCGCTTCTGATGCACTTTGGAGGCACTTGTGGCTGCTGGAGCCTCCAACCCTTCAAAGCTCTAACCCACCAGGCCTGGGTCACACACTTCCTTCTGAAGAAAGCTTTAGGGCTTCTTCCTCCACAATGCAAACAACTTAAAGCAAGTTGAGTGGAATTTTTGTAGGCATTTCTAAGTTAGATGCACTGTTTAGCAATTATCACCTGCCAGCCCTGAGGGTTGTGTTTCTGAGGTAGTAAAAAGAAAAATAGAAGATAGGAATTGAGACCATTTCATCTACCAGGGTGGCATTAGTAAGTTGACCCTCCCATTGTGGAAGGCAGCCACACCCTACCAGAAAATGCCATTTAAATAATAATCCCCTTGCATGGCTGTAATACATTCCAATTGATAAAGTGCTTCCACTTGGCCAAGCCTCCCAACAGACCTGAGTAAATCGTCCAGGACACTCATCATTGCCTTGTGCAGACGGGGACACCGATGAGCGGATGATGAGTGTCTTGCTTGAGCACACGCAGGTGGGGAGAAAGCAGCCGATGAATCTTCTTGCACCGAGTCCAGGGCTCTTTCCATCACCGTGTGTATTTTGCTTCTGCGCGGGCTCGTAGCCACTCGTAATTTGAACATCAGGTAATTCAACAACCTATTAAAACCCAGACCCTCAGAATGTATCCTGAATATAGCTGAATCTCTTGGAGTCCCCCCTCCAAATGTGAAAGTACCCTATATCACAAAATTAAATTACACATGTTGGTTTTTGTTTCTTTGTTTTTAAATATTTTATTTATTTATTTGAGAGAGAGAAAGAGCGAGCATGAGCAAGGGGAGGGACAGAAGGACAACAGACACAGGGTTCCATCCCAGGACCCTGAGATCATGACCTGAGCTGAAGGCAGACACTTAACTGACAGAGCCACCAGGCACCCCATTCTTTGAGTTTCTTTAAAGAAATAGGACAAGTGTTTTCCCTCTGGAAGTTCAGAGCGCACAGAGAACTTCCTCTGAATCCTGTTTACATATCCCTCCTCTCTCTAGTATCTGCCATTGCTACAGTGGCGATAGAAGAGAGCCTGTCTCTCTCTCTCTACCCCTATTCTCTCATTTTCACAGTCTCACATTTACCCTCTGCATTTCTTGCTCTCTGTGTCTCACCCTCCAGGAGGGCACAGGCTGGAGGTCCGAGCTGAGTGGAAAGCACTGACTAACTCCGGCCTCCCTTGATAAGCCCGAACGACAGACACGACAAGGGGGCCCAATTCTGGGAGCGTGTTGGCAGGAACACACCATAGCACAGACACAGTGCTCCAACACATCACTGGGCTCAGCCTCCTCTAGGCCCAAAAATCAGACTCATCTTGCAAGCAGGGAAGAAATCTGACGTTTGCTGAGCTGATAGCACACTAGAGTTATAGTCACTGTCAATACGAGAGACAAGATGCTGAAACTATCTCCCTATGGGAAGAGGAGCAGAGATCCAAGTGGGAAAGTATGAGTATTTATGAAAAGGCAAATGTAGAAATATCCTCAGGGGAAGATGAGCCTCACAAGAGGAAGAAAAGGATGAACTCCAAAGTGTCCAAGCACCAGGGAGTCACTGAAGCTGCTAGGAAGAACCCCAGTGACCCATGATCTGCCCCTGCTGCCAGTCCAGGTGAAAGCAGGCCAAGAAGCAGAAGTTTGCATTTCTTTAGGATTAGTCCATGAATCCAGAGTTGCCCAGGCCCTTTGGCCACTGCCTGTGATTATCTGATTCCCTACCATGTTGTAAGTTCTCTGAAGACAAGTTCAAAAACACCTTTGTAAGCTCAGCATCCGGTACAGTGCCTGGATTCTTAGAAAATAAGAAATGAGGGCGCCTGGGTGGCTCAGTTGTTAAGCGTCTGCCTTGGGCTCAGGTCATGATCCCAGAGTCCTGGGATCGAGCCCTGCATCAAGCTCCCTGCTCGGCAGGAAGCCTGCTTCTCCCTCTCCCACTCCCCCTACTTGTGTTCTGTATCTTGCTGTATCTCTGTCAAATAAATAAATAAAATCTTATAAAAAAAAAAAAAAGAAAAGAAGAAACAAATAAATCAAAGGAAGACAAGAGGTGGGGAGAGTGTCTCGTCATTACTATTTCAGCCCCGTTAATACAAGATGGGAAAGATTCTTTCCACAAATGCGATCGTCCCTGGTTCCTGCAATCAGGAAGCCATAGTAGGATTGTCAGTATCTTACAATGAGTTTTTAGAACTTAATTTGTCTTGTCTTTAGAATAGATCTGAGAGCCAGTCTCAAGGGAATTATTTGGATTCAAAGAGCAAGCCTTGACTGTGGGACTCTAGTAAAGCCATGTGACCTTGAAGGGACTGGGTGTCCCTTTAGGGATATATTAACCAGAATATGGAGAATTCTTAGGATGATGATTTGCCTGTTTATAGTCAGATTCATTGTCAGCCCTGTTCTGTCCTCTTCTGTATCATGGGGGGCTAACCCTTGCTTGCTCCATTTCCCAAACACCATTTCAAGTGGCTTCTTATTAAGGTTGGCCAATTTCTTTCCTGGGAGAAGGAAAAAACCCAGGTACTCCCCTCATTCCATGCTTTCGGAGCATCCCAACAGCAGCTTGGTCTTCTTTGGTGTCCCACTTCCACCAGGAAGGCTCTCCCTCTACAATTCTAGCTTTCAAACTCTGGAAAAATCGCCTCCCCTCCCCATCACTCCAGTCCTAGAGGTAGTTGTGGCATCCTGCTAATCTAGGGCTTGCTTCACCCATATGCCCTTTTAGATCTGTTAACCCTAATACGTAGCAATCTCCCATATTAAGGTTCCTGTCTTAACCTATCTGGCATGGCTTATGTTTTCCTGGAGGGACCTTGACCACTACAGCTACCATTTTATATGAACATTTCTCAGCTCCTACTACTCTGCCCAGACCAAGAGGGATTAAAAACTACATATAAATGTAAAGACAAAGGCTCTTTGGGTTCAAACAACTTCCTAAACGAGGTGATAACCCGGCTGGAGAAGCTCAGAGAGTGGTGTGCCAGTAACTGTGTAACAACTTCTCCAAGAGAGAAAAAGCCCTGATTTATAGCATTTGACAATTTCTGTAGCAAGTCTTCCCACCATGGCTTAACCTAAGCTCCTAAAACATTCTCACTGACTGTGGGGTTGGAAGGAAACACACAGTGGTGGAGCATCTGGGTAGCTCAGTTGGTTAAGTGTCTACCTTGAGCTCAGATCATGATCCCTGGGTCCTGCTCCTTGCTCAGTAGGGAGTCTGCTTCTCCCTCTCCCTTCCCCCACTCATGCTTGCACTCTCTCTCTCTCTCTCTCTCTCTCTCTCTAATGAATAAAATCTTAAGAGAAAGAAAAAGAGAAAGAAGGAAAGAAAGAAAGAAGAAGGAAGGAAGGAAGGAAGGAAGGAAGGAAGGAAGGAAGGAAGGAAGGAAGGAAGGTAGACACAGTGACGTGGAGATGATACCAGTTCACTAGACACCTGAGCAGCAACAACCACATGCCCTGAAGCAGCTGAGTGAGAAGGGTGTGTAGGCAAGTGTGTAACTGCTCTAAGTAAAAGAAATCTGGGGGGCGCCTGGATGGCTCAGTGGTTTAAAACCTCTGCCTTTGGCTCAGGTCATGATCTCAAGGTCCTGGGATGGAGCCCTGCATCAGGATCTCTGCTCAGCAGGGAGCCTGCTTCCCCTCTCTGCCTGCCTCTCTGCCTACTTGTGATCTCTCTCTCTCTCTCTCTCTCTCTCTCTGTTGAATAAATAAATAAAATCTCTAAAAAGAGAGAGAGAGAGAGAGAGAAATTTGGGAGGCTACAGAATGGAGAAAAACCTGGGAATGGAGAAACAGCAGGAGAGTTGAAAATCGAATCAGGAAGAAATGTCAAATGGGAAATTGGGGAAGACAGTGGTAAGATTTGTGAGCTATAGTATCTTCTGAGAAAGCTGTGGAATCAACAGGAAAAGAATCCTTGTCATTAATATGTTGGGGAGTTGGGATTATTTGGGAGGTGAATGAAAGAGCTCAGGGAGCTGCCCAAAAAGGACCCAACCAAAGGGGGATTACAATGGATCGTAGAGAGGTGTTGTTACAAGGGACCTCAGCATATCCATGCCCACAGCATCATTTTTTTTCCCCAAATACTTTTAATTTATTTTTTCAGTGTTACAAGATTAATTGTTCATGCCCCACACCTGGTGCCCTATGCAATACGTGCCCTCCTCAATACCCACCACCAGCTTGCCCAACCCCCCACCCCCTCCCCTCCAAAAAAG
This sequence comes from Procyon lotor, assembly GCA_028646535.1. Lineage (NCBI taxonomy): Eukaryota > Metazoa > Chordata > Mammalia > Carnivora > Procyonidae > Procyon > Procyon lotor. The sequence continues at coordinate 15,173,959 of CM053605.1, read as the reverse complement.
CTTCATTTAACAGATTAAGACACTTGAACTAAGAAAGGCCACAGCCATTCAAGCATACAGTGGCAGAATCCAGACTAAATCTCAGCTTTCTTGAGGAGACCATTCATTTCTTCACTCAGCGAATATTGCTCGACAATGGAAGCATTCCAAGCATGCATTACAGATGTGGTCCTTGCCTTCAAGGACCTTACTACCCAGTATCAAAAAGAAGGATTAAATAACTTATCAATTTGTAACTACTTTTTCAGGTGATAAGGTCTCTGAAGGAAAATACAGGACACTTGGAGAGACCTTACATGAAGACCTCGCTTAGACCTAGGGGTAGAGGGAGGCATCCCTGAGGAGCTGACACTTAGCTGAGAGAGGAATGAAGAATGTGGGTCTATTAGGTAAAGACTAGGGGAAAGTAATTTCCTGGTAGAGCTACATTATATGCAGTGGTTCTAGTTCAGGATTTGAGTCCCCAAATATATAGCACTTACATAGCAGGTCTTATCTTTCATCACCAGACAGCCCCAAAATATGTTAAAACCTATAAGCCCTGAGTTAGAAATAAGATGATAAAACTTTATCATAATATAGTATCTTATATGAACAGACATTTCTGCAAAGAGGACATCCAAATGGCCAACAGACACATGAAAAAGTGCTCAACATCACTCAGCATCAGAGAAATACAAATCAAAACCACAGTGAGATACCACCTCACACCAGTCAGAATGGCTAAAATTAGCAAGTCAGGCAATGACAGATGTTGGCGAGGATGCAGAGAAAGGGGAACCCTCTTACACTGCTGGTGGGAATGCAAGCTGGTAACAGTACGGAGGTTCCTCAGGAAGTTGAAAATAGAGCTACCCTGTAACCCAGCAATCACACTACTGGGTATTTACCCTAAAGATATAAATGTAGTGATCGGAAAGGGCAAGTGCACCCGAATGTTTATAGCAGCAAAGTCCACAATAGCTAAACTATAGAAAGAACCCAGATATCCATCAACAGATGAATGGATAAAGAAGAGGTGGTATATATATACAATGGAATACTATGCAGCCATCAAGAGAAACGAAATCTGGCCATTTGCAATGACGTGGATGGAACTAGAGGGTATTATGCTAAGTGAAATAAGTCAGTCAGAGAAAGACAATTATCATATGATCTCTCTGCTATGAAGAATTTGAGAAGCAGGGTGGGGGGTTGTGGGGCAGTGGGGGAGGGAAATGAAACAAGATAGGATCAGGAAGGATACAAACCATAAGAGACTCCCAAACTCACGAAACAAACTGAGGGTGGCTGGGGACTAGGGGGTAGGGATAGGGTGGCTGGGTTATGGACATTGGGGAGGGTATATGCTATGGTAAGTGCTGTGAAATGTGTAAGTCTGATGATTCACAGACATGTATCCTGGGGCAAATAATACATTATATGTTAATAAAAAATAATAATGATATAGTATCTTACATTTAGGTGCAAATACAAGAGTATGATTGGCTTTTACCCATATATTTTGGAATGAAAACTGGTAGGTGCCTTGAGCCCAAGCAGTGTCACCTAGAATGCTTAACCTCTCTCAATCACTATACCCCACAACCCCACACTCAAGTGAATCCCCTGCCTCTCTCTGTGAGGAAAATAGTAGTAAAACAACATATTCTCCAGACCATGTCTTTGTACTTTTACCTGCTGAATCCCACTGGTGATGTCTCTGTGTTTTTCCTGACTGATTGAGGTAGATAACACTCCTGGGGAGCCCACGAGTTCCTGGAACAATGGCCCCTTCCTCTCTCCACCTGCAGAGGTGAAAGCTGTGGCCCAACCCTTTCTCTTGGGCTTTGGATTCCTGCCTCTAGACACTTTCCCCTCTAAATTGATCTTCTGAGATTGGAAAGAGGTATTAAACCTCACATTTGCTTTCACATTGAGCAGGTCCAACATATACTTCTCAGTCAGTCATTCTTTCATTTTACTTTCAAATATCAACTTCAGCCAGCTTTACCTTCAGAGTCTTTCATGACCCCTCCAGCCCTTAACTTGGGACAGAACGAACACCACCACCACTATACTTCAGACAGACTTGCTGCAGAAAATTTGGATCAATTTCATTTCCCTCTTCTCTAAAATGGAGGCATACTTTGCATGGAAGTAGCTGCAAGGAAAAACAAATAACCCACTTGTAAATGCTCTGGATTTCTTCCTGAAACACTATCTAGATAGCCTAATTCTATAATCCCATGGATAAGATTGTGACGTCTTTTGTGGGAATGCCTGTTTCCAAAAGGCCAAAATTCCAGCCCACTAATATTTTATAACTTTTGGCATGTTGCTTGAGTTCCTTCAGACTCAGTTTCTTTCCTTTGCAAAATGGGATAAATAATACTGTCTAGTCAACTGGCAGCAGAGGAACAATTCCTAAAACAATTTTGAGCATTTTAGAAAGAAAGACATCGGGGATATCCAAGTTTTTTGTGATTTTTTTCTTTATATTGAATTACTTTGACTATAGGCAAGTGTTTTAAAAATCCAGTTGGGGAAATCGGCAAAGAGGCACACACAAATCCAATGTGTTTCTTTTCCACATATGGTATGGCTGTGCACAGTGATGTCAAGGATAAGCACTTTTCATCAGCATCTTTATTTTTTTTATTTTTATTTTATTTTTCCAGTGTTCCAAGATTCATTCTTTATGTACCACACCCAGTGCTCCATGCAATAAGTGCCCTCCTCAATACCCACCACCAGGCTCACCCAACCTCCACCTCCCTCCCCTCCAAAACCCTCAGTTTGTTTCTCAGAATCCACAGTCTCTCATGTTTTGTCTCACCCTCCATTTTCTCCCAATTCACTCTTCCTTTCCTTCTCCCAATGTCCTCCATGTTATTCCTTATGCTCCACACCTAAGTGAAACCGTATAATAACTGACTCTCTCTGCTTGACTTATTTCACTCAGCATAATCTCTTCCAATCCTGTCCATGTGGATATAAAAGTTGGGTATTCATCCTTTCTGATGGATTCTATTTTTTTGAGGCTCCTGGATGCAAGAGTGTGAAGAAATGGGAGTTCCTGGTACCTCTGGAGAAGAGCTTATTTCCTTTCCCATGGTCTCCAAACCCACCCGAGATCACTTGTCACTGAGATGAGGTGCCTTCATGGAGAAGCACAGAGGATTGGAATCCTCTGGGAGTGTGAGAGCCTTTTCAGGATTTCAGGAAATGGAGATTGTGTGAGACTCAAGGAGGACACACATCTATGCTAGAGAAGAAGATGAAGTTGCAGAACATACCCCTGAAAGGAAGAGAGCAACACGATGCCCTCACTACCTTGTTGTTCTGAAACTGGAAGACACTCACCCTGTCCCTCTGAGCATTCAACATTCCCCTGACAAATTTCCCTTCTGTGGTTCAGTTAATCGAATGGTCCAGAAACCAGCCCTTCCCCCACCCCAATCCATTGGACTTTTTGGTTTTCATGTGAAAGGTATTGATTCAGGAGCCCCCAATGGCTCCCTGCTAAACCATTGATTTTTATTAAACACCCTGCCCCGATGAATTTGGCAGGTCCCAGGATTCTGTTCCCTTGTGTCTTTTCCATTTTCTTCATTGTAGGCCTGTCCTCCCTCAAATAAACCCTCACTTGGGTTTAAGACCTTCCTGAAAGATGATTCTATAGTGTTCCTTTCTAGACCTTCCCAACCCTCACTCTCATTCAAATGAGGGAATCACTAAAGGCCTCCTTGTCCTTGCCCCCCAGCAGACCCTCATAAATCCACAGTGAAGTTGGGGTTTTTTTTAATTAAAGCGTCCAAATAATTAATGATCAACTCCATTTGTGCCATTGAAAACCCAAATGTCACACGGTTGAAAAGACCCAACCAAATAATTCAGTGTACCCTATAAAGCTTTAAAAAAAAAAAAAAAAAAAGGCAAAGCCCAAGAGGCCTGCATGACTGGTTTCTGTGCTGTCTGAAAAGCTTGGTTGGGTTTTTGGGCACTTGATTGGATTCCAGGAATAATGTGCCCTGAGCACAAAGGGCTCTTTTGATGTGTCTGTGCCATGGCTCCTCCTTTCCCTCCTCGCTTTACCTGGGATACACATTCTCCTTGTCTCCCAAGTTGGAAAAAATAACCCATGGAAGAGAGGAAAAAACAGCAGAAGGAAATTCAAGCATGGGGGTGGGAGGAAATTGCAGTTCTTAGTCTGAATTTGGTTACTGAAGTCTGATTATTCCACATGGAAGAGAAGAAATGGGAATTTATACAATGTCTGTGACCAGAAACTGGAAAAATGTAATGAAAAGATGCCTCTTGTTGGGTTGTGGTCCCTTGAGGTATGGGAAATGAATGAGTATCCCAGCGACGACCTGCTACTTTCAAAGAGTCAGAAGAACTACAGATTGCCAATCCTGGATATCAATGTGGATTTCTATGTTTAATGCAGGCAGACAATCTCATAGTGAGTTCATCCTGTCAATTTTTCTTGGGTACTAGAATCTTCAAGAAAGACAGAGAGAAAGAAGACAGACATCTCATTGCTAGAACGCCCTGAGAAAAGTGGCAGAGCCAACTCAAAGCCAGTATTAAGAATTGGTCCTTGGAGACAAGGAGTGTGGTCTAGCCCCAACTGTGGGGATGCCCAGACTGGCAGCCCAGGGCAACAAGCTGGTGGTAGAAGTAGGCTACACGAGGTCTTTCTGGCCTACCTTGAAGAGGTTGTTTTATCGTTCTCATTTTGTTTTCCTTATCTGCCAAAAAGATGAATTTTACTATGTCAACTCTGAGATTCTGTTTCAGAAATTTCCCAAACTAGCAGCTTAAAAAGAAAATCTACTTATTTGGTCTTTTTTAGCTTCAATAATATTCTATAAATGTCTATATAGGGATTGTATACACATACACTCATTACATTTACTTTAAGTATTTCATATTTTTTGTTAGTTTCAGAGGTAGAATTTAGTGATTCATCAGTTGCATGTAACACCCAGGGCTCATTACATCAAGGGCCCTCCTTAATGTCCATCAGCCAGTTACCCCTTCCCTCCACCCACTTCCCCCCAGCAACCCTTGGTTTATTTCCAAGTATTTGATATTTCATAAATGGTATATATTTCATGATTTTATTTCTTAATGATTTGTTGCTAGTATATAGAAATACAATTGATTTTTGTATGTTGAATTTGGATACAGTAACCTCATCAAATCCCTTACTAATTCTAATGATTTATCAATAGATTTTCCTGTCTTTTCTTCACCATCAGCTCTCAGCTGGTGAGTTCACAAAGAAGATGTTTGACATAGTTATTAAATTTCCTGGATTGCAAGCAACAGAAATGATTGGCTAACTTAAGTATAAAGTAGGATTTTTCTTAAGGTTATGGAATAGTTCTGTGAGTCACTGGAAATAATGAACTACCAGACCTCAGAAAAGGACAAGGCCCAGAATAGCATTAGGGAACAAATCAAGTGTCTCTTCAGGATGCTCTGTCAGGATGAACTCTGGACTTCTTTTTTGTCACTCCACTTATTCAAATTCCTCAGAGCAAATCTAGTTGTTGCTATTTAGATCTAACCATTTATCATTTTGCTAGCTGACTGGCAGGTCCACCAAGACTACATGCACTTCTGGAGGAGTGGTACCCCACAGGAAGCTCACTATGGGGTCATTGAAAGGAGAATTGATGCTGCAGGCAGACAACAAGTGGCCAACATAGGGTATCCAAGTAGATCCCTTGTCCCTCTCCCACATTAGCAGATACAAGATTAGCACTTAAATTTGGGGAATGATAGTGGTGATGGAGAGAATTCCCAACTCAGACAGCCCTATATTCCCACCTAGCCATCAAAAGCCATCAATAATCCATGTCACTCATTTATACATGAAAGTGAATCCTAGGCCGAGCTTGCTTCTCTGGGCTTCACTCAACTTCCTCTCCTCAGTTAATATGTGCTATGCTGTCAAAACAGGTTTGATTAATAACTGAATGTGTATATGTTCTTTCTTTCTTTCTGGCCTGTATCTTCTGCCTCTCCCAAAGGGTTGTGGTATATTTATTTTGCTGTGGTTACTGTGGAATAAGAGACCTAAGACTTACCTGATACAATCAGTAACTACACTGAATTCTATCTGCTTATTGAACTGCTGACTCTGGGCTTGAGCACACTAAGTGTATAAAAGATGTCTGTGTGTTTCCTAGGTGTTTTTAATCCATAGGAAAATGGATGGAGGTCATGAGGATCGATTTTCTTAAGGACTGAACTGTAGCGAAAACAAAATGAGGTTAAAAGTCTCTTATCTTTGCCATCACTCATCTCCACCTTTATTTATTGCCTTCTCTGCTTTTCATTAGTATGCAGACAACTGGAGCTATAGACATTTTCATCCACACTCCAACTACTGCCCTGATTTCAGTTCCAAGTTATGAAACCTAATCTAAACCTTAGAAGAGAAGCTAGAAACTGAAACTTCAAATTTCAGCTTACAGAGTCCCCCAGGATGATTCCAGGAATTGAGCAGGGGGAGGCCCTGGGAATCAGAAACCAAACTGCCACCCCCTCCCTCCCCTAAGAGGACCTTAGGATATTTGAAATAAAACTCACAAAATGCAGTTTTGACAACGTCTAAACTGAGAAGAATTGAGAGAGAACATGCCCATTCCCTCCCGGCAACTGCTCCTAACTAATCCCAGACAGAAGGAGATGTCTCTTATTCTTCAAGATCACTTGAAGGGCATTTCACAATTTCCTTCAGTCACCTGTTTCAAAATATAAGAACTGGGTGCCAGGAAAATCTTCCTCATATTCAAACACCAGTTCTGCCTTCAATTCAGACCATTTGGATAATTGAAGTATAAAATTTCGGAACTGGAAGAGACTTTAAATACCACTTAGTCTAGAGGTTACAACTGGTGACCCAGGGATTGAGACATATTTTACTAGGGCCATGGAAAGTTTAATTTTTAAATTTTTGAATTAGTTGCCAGTGCTTAGATATTGAGATATTTCCTTTTAAAAATTCATATAACTACAGCTCTAGAAAAACCAGAATATCTGAAAACACTGTGGACCTCAGTCCCATGGCAACAATCAAAGTTGGGCCCTCTTCTTTAAACTGGTGTCATTGGGGGAAAGTAAACTAGGGCTTCAAGGAACCAACCAGGCCTACTTATCTCACTTACCCTAAATGAGTAGCCCTAATTGGCATTGTGACCCCCTGATTTTTGCTGATGAGAAAACTGAGAACCAAAAACTTGGTTTGACTGAGGTATCTGGATCTGGCTCTCAGCATGTCATGCCCCTGGCCCAGTGCTTTTCTCCTGTGGAGCACTTGTTTCAGTCTATAGCCATGCTGACATAAGGCAGCTAAAGATAAAAATTATAGAAGACAGAGAGGTTTCATAATAAAGTCAAAACCTATAGTTTCCATATTTTCTGTCATTTTTTATAGTCCATGGGCCAGCTCAGCAGTATGTCAGTATGTCAATACTGGTGTGCCTGTGACCATTAAAAAGGATAACTGCTGACTGTCCAAGAATGGTGAAGGAAAGATCCAATAGAAGGCTTAGAAGACCTCACCCTAGTTTCATATTGGGGAGTAGGTTCTCAGCGCTTTGAATTCAGAATAAAAAGAAAAGAAGCAAAGGGATGTGCCCATGTCCAGCCCTAGAGTACAGTCTGGAAAAAACAAAGAGGATTTGTAGACCATATAAAGGTACTGCAGGGAATTTTACCTACCAAGAAAATAAAAACAAAAATTCCAATCTATGTGTATGTTTAGGAAAGAGTACTGCACTCTAAGGACAATTTGGCAAAAATAAAAATTGAATAGTGTATTTCTCAGATTTCTCAAACTAGCTTTTTGGTTTATACAAGCTAAGAGGTTTTTTTTAATCTTTTACTCCTTCAGTGATCACTGGGCAGAGTAAAAACTTTGTGTTAACCCTTTCCTGCAACAAGAAAAAAAAAAACACTAGGTTGAACATTCAGGCAACATATGTGCAGCCCCAGAGTACCTGATCATTGCAGCCAGTTCAGGTTCTCAATAGGCTAGCTATTGCAAAGACAAAAGAGCTGAATGATTAAGTACATCACAACTACCAGTTTTTTAGCCAAATTTAAACCAATCTTTGATATGTTTTCTGGCGGTGAATATAGCTCAACATAGGGAAAAGTGGCCAAAAGAGGCTTTCCATCTCTTTCCCGTAGCTCTTTACCAACCACAAAGATTAGAGAAGGAGCCCTCTTCCTAAGAACAAAGGTGTGACTTGAACTTGAGATATTTGAGTGTAGTTGGAGTTTGAGGGAGTCTAAATGCCTCTATTTCTACCAAAGACACTCAAAATTGGTGTTCGTGGGGGAAAATAGCTTCCCTAGTGGAAAAGTGATGGGAAAAACAGCCAAGATTTCTTTCTCAAGGTCAATTGATTTTTAGTAAGTTTAGTGGTCTTTGGACACTCCAGAACAATTGATTAACAGCTATTCCTTCCCAAAGCTCACTACCTAGAGAGACTGCATCTGCCAGGTGACCACCTTCTCTCCCTCCTCTGAATTCCTCCTCTGGAAAATCAATAAATTCTGGAGCGGCCAATTCAGTGCCTAGTGGTCTTTAAAAACCACTTATAGTTGACTTGTCCTTCATTTGGGTACTGGTTGGACACCAGCAAATCTTCCTAGATGGAAAATTTCTTTCCTCTGGTGATAGCAAAAACTTTTCAAAAGAAACAAGGGGAATGACATATTACAAAATACAATATAAAATATAGAGATGACATTCAGATCAGTGGAAGAAAGAGGAGATGCTAAAATAACTGGTTATTAACATGCAAAACAAATTTAATTAAATTCTTCCATCTCTCCTTGAACAAAATTGTATTTAATGGTGATTAAATACATTAGAAGAAATTAGAGCATCACTTTAAAATCTTGGAGTGAGATAGAATTTTTCTAATCCATACATCCAAAAGTATTTAGGGCAACAACTTTATTTTTTTTTAATTTTTTACTTAAATTCAATTAATTAACATATACTATATTATTAGTTTCAGAGATAGAGTTCAGTGATACATTAGTCTTATATAACACCCAGTGCTCATTGTCATATGCCCTCCTTAATGTTTAGCACCCAGTTACCCAATCCCCCCACCCACCTCTCCTCCAGCAACCCTCAGTTTGTTTCCTAGAGATAAGAGTCTCTCATGGTTTGCCTCTCTCTCTCATTTCATCTTATTTTATTTTTCCTTTCCTTCCCCTATGCTCCTCTGTTTTATTTCTTAAATTCCACATATGAGTGAAAGCATATGATAATCATCTTTCTCTGACTGACTTATTTTGCTTAGCATAATACCCTCTAATTCCATCCATGTTGCTGTAAATGGCAAGATTCCATTCTTTTTGATGGCTGAGTAATATTTCAGTGTGTGTGTGTGTGTGTGTGTGTGTGTGTGTGTGTACACGTGTGTGTACATATATGTATATACACCACATCTTCTTTATCCGCTCATCTGTTGATGGATATCTGGGCTCTTTCCATATTTTGCCTGTTGTGGGCCTTGCTGCTATAAACATTGGGGTGCAGATGCCCCTTTGGATCACTACATTTGTATCTTTGAGGTAAATATCTAGTAGTGCAATTGCCAGTCATTGCATAGCTCTATTTTTAACTTTTTAAGGAACCTCCATACTGTTTTCCAGAGTAGCTATACCAGCGTGCATTCCCACCAGCAGTGTAAGAGGGTTCCCCTTTCTCTGCATCCTTGACAACATCTGTCATTTCCTGACTTGTTAATTTTAACCATTCTGGCTGGTGTAAAGTGGTATCTCATTGTGGTTTTGATTCATATTTCACTGATACCAAGGAATGTGGAGCATTTTTTCATATGTCTGTTGGCCATTTGGATATGTTCTTTGGAAAAATGTCTGTTCATGTCTTCTGCCCATGTCTTGATTGGATTATTTGTTCTTTGGGTGTTGGGCTTGATAAGTTCTTTACAGATTTTGGATACTGGACCTTTACCTGATAAGTCATTTTGCAAATACCTTCCCTATTCTGTCAGTTGTCTTTTGGTTTTGTCAACTGTTTCCTTTGCTGTGCAAAAGCTTTTATCATGATGAAGTCCCAATAGTTCATTTCTGCGTTTGATTTCCTTACCTTTGGAGATGTGTCTAACAATAAGTTCAGGGTAATAACTTTAAAGAGAACTAATACATTCACCTCCATTAACAAATGTAAAACTTATATACAACAAAAGATACAATAAAAATAGGAAAGATAAGCAGTGATTAGAAGAAGATATTTGCAGATACAAAGCTGACAAAAGATTGGTATCCAGGATATAAAATGGACTCTAAAAATTATTAAAAATAAAACAACCATCTGTTTGGGTTTTTTTAATTTTATTTATTTATTTTTTTTTTCAGTGTTACAGGATTCATTGTTTTGCACTACACCCAGTGCTCCATGCAGTACGTGCCCTCCTCAATACCCACCACCAGACTCACCCAACCCCTACCCCCCTCCACTCCAAAACCCTCAGTTTGTTGCTCATAGTCCACAGTCTCTCATGGTTCATCTCCCCCTCTGGTTTCCCCCCGTTCACCCTTCCCTTCCTTCTCAAATGCCCTCCATGTTTTTCTTTACGCTCAACACGTAAGTGGGACCATAAGGTAATTGGTTCTCTCTGCTTGACTTATTTCACTCCGCATAATCTCTTCCAGTCCATCCATGTTGATACAAAAGTGGAATATTCGTCCTTTCTCATGGAGGCATAATATTCCATTGTGTATATGTACCATATCTTCTTT
>CM053605.1:15131134-15163071 GCA_028646535.1 Procyon lotor | reverse complement strand
GGAAAGAGAAAGATCAGGGTGAAAGAAACAGTTGAAGAAATAATGATAAAAGAAACTTGCCAAATTTGGTGAAAGATAAATTCAAGCAACTCAACAAAACCTATTTACACATTTGATAAATTCAAAGAAAACCCTGACTATATACATTGTAATCAAACTGCTCAAAGCTATGAATAAAGAATAAATCTTGAAAGCAGGGAGAGAAAAATGATGCACTACACAGAGGAGAGCAATGACTTAAGTGACAATGGATTTCTCATCAGAAACCATGGAGGAAAAAGACAGTGGAACAACATCTTTAAAGTGCTGAAAGGAAAAAAAATAATAATTATCAACTCAGAATTTTATATTCAGCAATATATTCTTCAGAAATGAAGGTAAAAATAAAGGTATTTTCAGATAAAGAAAATGTAAAATAATCATTGCTGGCAAACCTGTACTACAAAAAACTGCTGAAAGAAATTCTTCAGGCTATAAGAACATGATGCTGGAGTAAAACTTTCCAAAATCTTTTGGAAAGCACAGACTATCAAAAATGGTAAATGGTAAATACAGGTATATAATTCCCAGCTCAACTAGAAGAAGGATATAGATAGGGGTAGAGGTAGAAGTAGAGACAGAGGTAGAGAAAAGAAAGAGAGAGAAAGAGATTATTACAAAAAATTGGCTTATACAATTATGGGTCTGGCTGGAGCAAGTGGTCAAGAAGGAAAGATAATCAACAGGTGACAACCTCACAGGTTTTTGAGTCTCTGACCTCAGGGGAAACCTAAGCCCTCTTGTAAAGGTCTAACCCAAAGTAATATACCTTTTGACTAATTTAGAGTCAATTGGTTATAATTAAGGACTTTAATTATATTTACAAAGTCCCTTCACAGCAGCACCTAGATCTGTGTTTGAATGAATTACTGGACTCTAGTTCAGCCTATCCAAAGGGACACATCAAAAAAGCCATCACATCTGGGTAAATATAAAACACTACTTTCTTTCCTCCTAAGCTCTTTATGATACATGTAGCTGCTTGAGCTAAAAAAAAAAAAAGTATATTGGTGGAGTTTTGAAGGTGTAAATTATATATCTATGACTACCATAATACAAAGGATAGTGGGTGTGGAGTAAAGGGAAGGGTTGTCAGTCTCTATATTTTACATGAGTGGTAATATTAATCTCTAATAGACTGTGGATCTATCTATTTTACAAATATATAAGACAGTCACTGAAAACATACAATAATGTATAACTTTAAGCCAATATTTAAATTAAGATAGAATACTAAAAATAGTCAAATAATCCAAAATAAAGCAGGGAAAGTAGAACAGAGGAACAAAAAAACAAATGGTCATACAATAAAATAGTCAACCTAAATTTGACCAGATCACTAATCACATTAAATGTTAATGGTCTAAGCATTAAAAGGGAGAGATTGCCAGAGTTGATATAAAAAACAAGACTCAACTATACTGCCTGCAATAGACACACTTTGAATATGAAAACACATGTAGTTTGACAGTAATAGATGGAAAAGATGTACCATGCAAACAGTAAGTATAAGAAGAGTGCAATAATTATATCAATATCAGATTTTTAAAATAGACTTTATGACAAAGAGTATAATCAAAGGTCCCTGGGTGGCTCAGTGGGTTAAGTGTCTGACTTCAACTCAAGTCATGATCCTAGGGTCTTGGGATCAAGCCCATATTGGGCTCCTTGCTCACTGGGGAGCCTGCTTCTCCCTCTGCTGCTCCCCTGCTCATTTTCTCTCCCTCTCTCTCTCTCAAATAAATAAATTTTTTTAAAAAAAGAGTATAATCAAAGATGAATTTTTAAGGGACAATTCACTGGGAAGACAATATTTATAAATGTGTTTGCACCTAATGATTATTTTGCATGAATTACAACAAAACAGATAATTCCATAATCATAGCAGGTATTAACACTCTTCTCTGATCAATGATAAAAACAATTAGAAGACATAAACATCACTACTAACATCCCAATCTAATTCACAATTATAGAATTCTACCCAAATACACATTCCTTTTATTTTTTCTTTTTCAATTTACTCTTTCTCTTTCATTTAAAATAAATAAATTAATGAATGAATAAAAGACCTCAATGTGAGACAGGAATCCATCAAAATCCTAGAGGAGAACATAGGCAATAAACTCTTCGACATTGGCCACAGCAACTTCTTTCAAGACACATCTCCAAAGGCAAAGGAAACAAAAGCAAAAATGAACTTTTGGGACTTCATCAAGATAAAATGCTTCTGTACAGCAAAGGAAATAGTCAACAAAACTAAAAGGCAACCCACAGAATGGGAGAAGATATTTACAAATGACACTACAGATAAAGTGCTGATATCCAAGATCTATAAAGAACTTTGCAAACTCAGAAAGAAAATAATCAAGTCAAAAATGAACAGAAGACGTGAACAGATGCTTCTCCAAAGAAGACAAATACAGGTGGCTAACAGATACATGAAAAAATGTTCAACATCATTAGCCATCAGTGAATTCAAATCAAAACCACATTGAGATACTACCTTACACTAGTTAGAATGGCAAAAATTGACAAGGCAAGAAACAACAAATGTTGGCGAGGTGGTGGAGAAAGGGGAGCCCTCTTACACTAATGGTGGGAATGCAAGTTGGTACAGCCACTTTGGAAAACAGTGTGGAAGTTCCTCAAAAAGTTAAAAATAGAGCAACCCTATGACCCAGCAATTGCACTACTGGTTATTTACCCAAAGATACATGTGTAATGAAAAGAAGGACCACATTCATCTCAGTGTTCATAGTAGCAATGTCCAAGATAGCCAAACTGTAGAGGGAGATGAGATGCCCTTCAACAGATGAATGGATAAAGAAGGTGTGGTGCATATATAGAATAGAATGAAATGTGGAAGTGAAATGAGTCAAACAGAGAAAGACAATTATCATATGGTTTCACTCATTTGTGGAACATAAGGAATAGTATGGAGGACATTAGGAGAAGGAAGGGAAAAATGATGGGGGAGAAATCAGAGGGAGAGACGAACCATGAGAGAGTATGGGTTCTGGGAATCAAACTGAGGGTTTTAGGGGGAAGGGGAGTGGTGGCATGGGTTAGCCAGGTGATAGGTATTAAGGAGAGCACGTGTTGCATGGAGCACTGGGTGTTATATGCAAAGAATGAATCATGGAACACTACATCAAAACCTAGTGATATACTAAATGGTGACTAACATAACATAATAAAAAATTTTTAATAAAATAAAATCAATTAAATTACATATAGTGTATTATTAGTTTCAAAGGTAAAGTTTAGTGATCCATTAGTTGCATATAACCCATACTTGATGTAATGTTCATTACATCAAGTACCCTCCTTAGTGCCCAGCAGCCAGTTACCCCATTCCCCTTTTTTCTCCCTTTCAGCAACCTTCAGTTGGTTTCCTAGAGTTAAGAGTCTCTTATGGTTTGTCCCTCTCTCTGATTTTATCTTAATTTTATTTTTCTTTCCCTTCCTCTATGCTCCTGTTTTGTTTCTTAAATTCCATATATGATGGAAATCCTATGATAATTGTCTTTCTCTGATTGACTTATTTCACTTAGCATAATGCCCTCTAGGTCCAACCATGTTGCTGCAAATGGCAAGATTTCATTCTTTTTGATGGCTGAGTAGTATTTGAGTGTGTGTGTGTGTGTGTGTGTGTGTGTGTGTGTATCACATCTTCTTTATCCATTCATTTGTCGATGGACATCTGGGCTCTTTCCATATTTTGGTTGTTGTGGACATTGCTGCTATCAACACTGGAGTGCAAGTGCCCCTTTGAATCACCATGTTTGTATTTTGGGGGTAAATACCTACTAGTGCAATTGCTGGGCTGTAGGGTACCTCTATTTTTAAGTGTTTGAGAAACCTCCATACTGTTTTCCAGAGTGGCTATACCAGTTCCTTTTAAAGAAAGATAATGCATTCACCAGGCTAGACTATATTCTGTGCTATAAAATGAGTGTCAATAAGTTCAAAAGAACTGAAATCATGTGGATCATATCCTATGATCACAAGGAAATGAATCAATAATAAAATATCTAGGAAAATATTTATAATAAATAAATAAATTGAAAATTAAATGGCAGACATTTAAATAATTATGAGTCAAATATAAAATCACAAAGAAAATTGGAAAATACTTTGAACCATTTGAATGATAAAGAAAATACAATATGGAAACTTAGATGTAATAAAGTAGTGCTCAGAGGAAAACATATATTTAAGTGCAAAAAAAGAGAGGCCCAAAAACAATGACCTAATCTACTTTAGCAAGCTCTACCAAGAAGAGTAAAGTAAGTCCAAAGTAGAAAGAATGAAATAAAGAATAGGAATCAATAAAAGTGAAATTGTTTGTAAAGAAAATAAACAAAGCCAAAAGCTGGTTCTTTGAAGAACAAAACAAAATCAATCAGTTCCTAGTTAAACTCACAAGAAAGAGAAAACATATCACCACTGTCAGGAATAAAAAAAAAATGGGTTATCATCACAAATCCTACAGACATTAAAAAAATAAGTGAACTTTGAAACAACTTTGTACCATCATAGTTTACAACTTAGATGAAAAGAATAACTTCCCAAAAAATACAACATATTGAAACTGATAAGGAAAGAAACAGAAATTATAAGTTGTCATATTTGAAACAGATTTAATATATTATCAAAAACTTCCCCAAAATATAAGCAATAGACAAGGGGCAAAATTCATGGGCAGACAATTCACAAAAGAAGACATTTGAATGGTTCCTCATCCTATGAAATGCTGCTTGATCTCAGCAAGAATTAGGAAAATGGGGGCACTTGAGTGACTCAGTGGGTTAAAGCCTCTGCCTTTGGCTGAGGTCATGATCTCGGGGTCCTGGGATTGAGCCCTGCGACCTGCTCTCTGCTCAGCAGGGAGCCTGCTTCCCCCTCTCCCTCTGCCTGCCCCTCTGCCTATTTGTGATCTATCTCTCCCTCTCTCTGTCAAATAAATAAATAAAATCTTTAAAAAAAAAAAAAAAGAATTAGGAGAATGTAAACTACAATTATATGAGGAAACGTTTCACTTATCTAATAGGCAAAAATTAAAAGTCTGACAGTACCAAGTACTGGTGAGAAAACAAGGCACAACAGAAGAAACAAAAAACAAAAAGAAAAGAAGAAAGAAAAAAGAAAAAGAAAGAGAGAGGAAGGAAGGAAGGAAGGAAGGAAGGAAGGAAGGAAGGAAGGAAGGAAGGAAGGAAGGAAGGAAGGAAGGAAGGAAAGAGAAAGAAAGAAAGAAAGAAAGAAAGAAAGAAAGAAAGAAAGAAAGAAAGAAAGAAAGAAAGAAAGAAAGAAAGAAAGAAAGAAAGAAAGAAAGAAAGGAGAGAAAGAAAGAAAGGAGAGAAAGAAAGAAAGAAAGAAGAGAGAGAGAGAGAAAGGAAGGAAGGAAGGAAGGAAGGAAGGAAGGAAGGGAAGGAAGGAAGAAGAAACCGTTTCTTCTAAACTTCTGGTGGATATGCAAATGGGTATAAGTACTTTAGAGAGTTTGCCAGCATCTAAAGTTGACAATGCAGATACCCAGTAAATGGCAACCCTACTCCTGGGACACCCCTAGGGAAACTCACATGGGCACAGAACACATGTGTAAGGATATTCATGCAAATTCTACTACTTGCAGTAGAAAATGTTAGAAACAAACTAAATGTATATCAAGAGGAGAATGGATAAAAAATACATTTTGATATATTTGTATATGGAATCTTAAACAACAGTTAATATGAGAAAACTAGAGATATTTGTTCAATATGAAAAATATCAAAAAGTTAAGCAAAAAAACCAAGCTGCAGAAGGATACACAAATGATCCCATTTATTTAACACTCGAGGGGTGCCTGGCTGGCTCAGTCAGTTAAGCACAGATCTTGATTTCCACTCTGGTCATGATCTCAGGGTCCTCAGCACCTTGGGCCCAGAGCCTGCTTGAGACTCTCTCTCTGCCTCTCCCTTTGTCCCTCCCCTCTCAAATAAACAAACAAACAAACAGATAAAACTTGTCAAAAAATATCGCTTGAGGTGCCTGGTGGCTCAGGTCATGATTCCAGGGTCCTGGAATGGAGCCCTGCAGGGTCAGGCTTTCTGCTCAGCGTGAAGCCTGCTTCTCCCTCTCCCACTGCCCCTGCTTGTGTTCCCTCTCTCACTCTCTCTCTGTCAAATAAATAAATAAAGTCTTTATAAAAAAATTAAAATAAAAAATAACACTCAATACATGAAAACAATGCTATGTGATTTTAAGGCTACAGAGAGAGAGAGAGTAGATCTGTAAAAGCAGCAATGGGAATGATAAATGCCAAAAGCAAATACTGTTGTCTCTACTGACAAATAGAGGGATAGGATCAGGGAATCAAGCGTATTTGTAACATTTTCTTTTTCATCTGCTTGGCGCATACAAGGGTATTCACTGGGGTATGCATCGCACCTTGATGTATGTCTGAAATATTCCATAATTTAAAAAATTAAAAAGGAACTGTAGTCCCAAGTATGGCTGCTTGGCAAACGATGCAAACTTCAGTCATAATGAGGGAAGAGACGCCCTTGCTGAATGTCCTCAACTGTTTTGACTTCTGGAGGGGCGGGCCGTGATTACAGCTGCGATTAGGTGACTCACCATAATTATGTTTTGTTGAAATTGAATTTATTGAAGCATGAATCATTCTGCCCAAGTCCTACCTAATTGCTGCAACACCGCGGATGGGAAGGATGGCGGAGGAGTTTTCTGTGGAGGTCATTATAGAACGCATGCGCGCGTGTGTGCGTGTGCATGCGCGTGCACGCCTGCACACATTCGCACCACACTCACCCCACAGAGAGCCTGCAGCGCTGCCTCCTCTGGGAGGATGTGAGGTTGGCAGCCGTGTCTACAGATTTCACTGGTTTCTTCTGCCTCCCACCCTCCTTACTCGTATTTATGAACAACTCACTGTTTGGTGATTTGACTCCCTGGGGGTCCCTGTGCCCCAAACCAGGACCCCAGGTGAGTGTTGCCTGTTTTCTCAAAGCTGCTGACTGGCAGACTTTATGTGTATTTTCCCCTCTCAGAATCCCCCCCACCACCCAGCTGCCCCGCACAAACACACAACACTGGCCGCCACTGCCCACTACCAGTTTCCCGGCTCCCCCAGGATCTTAGGGGTACACCAGGAACTGTGCCCCCGCTGCAGAGCTATGATTTCATCATGGGTGCTCTGAGGAGGTAAACAGCAACCCAGAGTGTGGTGGGAACCCACGGAGCCTCCCTCTCTCCAATCATGTGCAGGGAGTAGTGAGAATGGGGACAACTTTGGGCTCCTACACACTGGGTCATCCATGGTCTCCCGCAAGCAGAAAGCTCAGAACTTTTCTCTTGACTCCTCCAACTGCGAGATGGGGGGACTTCAAATCTTTCGGTCATTGTTTATTTATCCTATTGTCATATGAACTGAACAAACGGGGTGGGCTTTGCCTATAGCAGGTTGAGTATAGTCTAGACATGAGTGAGAACTGGCAGTTTCCATCAGAGAATAAGGTGCAGAGGCAAACCATCATGACAAGAGCAATGAGAGTAGACAAGTTTACATCAGGTACTAGCAACCAGATTCTGTTGCACTACATTGCTACTCATTTACCCTTGACAACTCCATGGGGGTGTCTTTACTAGTAAAGACACTAGTTAAAGACACTAAAGCTAGTAAAGATGTCTTTACAAGCAGCACTTTACAGTTGAGTAAACTGAGGCATGGGAAGGTTAAATAAGCTGCTCACATTCATTGAGCTAGTAAATGGAGGAAGCTAGGCTCTACCTCGGAGTGTCTAGTCCCAGACTCAATTCTCTTAACTCCCCTGCATGCCTTGCCTGTGGCGGGTACTACCTTGGGTGCTTTACAAAACCATCTGACTTAATCCTCAAAACAACCCTATTTGACAGATGAGAAAACTAAGATGAGAAGCAGAGTAACTTGTGGAGATTATGCCAATAGTAGCACCGTCAGGATCCGGACCTTTTTGTTCAAATGACTGGCCAGGTGCAGAAGCCGAAGAAGAGAGATGCACAAGGTCAAGTGGTCATGAGCAACAGCTGACAGGTGGTAAAACTGTATTCCATCCAACTGCTCATGTGCAGGTGCTCTGCACAGGCTCCTGGGATCCTCGAACCTCCTCTGAATCAAACTTGGGTTTTGATTATGGCAATTTTTATCTAATTACTGCACCTTTTCCTACAACTGTCTCCTCCATGCCATTCTTTCTTTTTTTATTTTTTATTATGTTCACTTAGCCACTGTAGGGTATACCATTAGTTTAGTGTTTTTTTTAAGATTTTATTTATTTATTTGACAGAGAGAGAGAAATCACAAGTAGTCAGAGAGGCAGGCCGAGAGAGGAGGAAGCAGGCTCCCTGCTGAGCAGAGAGCCCGATGCGGGGCTCGATCCCAGAACCCCGAGATCATGACCTAAGCAGAAGGCAGAGGCTTTAACCCACTGAGCCACCCAGATGCCCCTCACCATTAGTTTTTGATGTAGTGTTCAATGATTCAGTAGTTACGTATAACACCCCAGTGCTCATCACAGCACATGCCCTCCTCAATACCCTCCTCCATACCATTCTTAAACATAGTAATGAAACTGGCATTTCAAAACTCCATTGGCTTATTTTTTTAATCTTTAATTTCTACTTATTAGAGTCAACTCTTCAAGAGTAAGTGCTCCAGGGACAAGATAACATTTTAAACCCATGTTGGCAAGCTCTTGGGAGAACTGACTGCGTGGTAACAGACACAAGGACGTCTGGGTGTAGGCTCACAGCAGACATTTAAAGAATCAAAGAGCCTATAAGGAGTGGAGGCAAAGTCAGAGACAGGTTCCCCCACTTCCTCACTTTGAGTTGTCCCAGAAATGAGTCTGTGCTCTCGTCCTTTTCCTTCTGGTTTGTTGCCTCTGAAACACTGCAGACTCAGAGTTGGCAGATGAGCGGCTACTCCAGAGATCCCCACAGATGTGAATGTCGCAGTGTCAAGCGCTCGTGATCCAGATAATTTTACAGACCAGGCAACTGAGACTTCAGTGACTACGTGATTTGTCTCTGGTTACATGATGAGACAGTATCAGGACCAGTAATAAAACTCAGTTATAGGGTCTGAGATAATCAACAACCCTGAACAGCTAAAGGAAAGGTCATAGGTCCACTCCTCTGACTTTTTGTGTTTTAAAGGTCCAATTTTGTTCAGTAGTGACACAGAAATATCCTTCCCACAGAATCACGGAAGTGTTGCATGGTAAGAGAAACGTGGAGTGTGTGGTCACAAACTCCACATTCCAGGTCCAGCTCTGAGGCTCGTGACCTGTGCTATTTTGGGCAAGTCCCGTACTTTCAAACCTCAGCTTCCTCAACGGTCAATTGAAAAAAATCATAAAACCTTTTGCATTCACGTGTTTTGAGCATGAGATAAAATACCACATTTGAAAGCACCCCACACCATTTCTGGTCCTAGCACTCACTCATCAAGTTGTGTGGGCTTCAAGAATGCTTTCTCATTCCATTTTGATCAGAGGAGGAGAATTTGGGATCCTTAGGGAACTTAGCTTGATTTTTCACCTGAAATGGATCACCATGTTCTTGCCTTCTTTCTTAATTCACAACACTTATAATTGTGTCTTCTATTCCTGTGACCTTTGCTTTTTCCAACCTCTTAGTTTGATATCATTTCCAGTCTAACAAATGTATTTTTAAGTTTATCATCCAGAATGCAGAGGATGGTAACAGTCACTTCTGCCTTTGAGTTTTCTGGAAGCGCGCTTATCATAACCCAGATTTGTCCTCTCCCAGGTGGACCCTTGATCATTGGAAAGCAATATGTGCGGTCAGCTGTGAAGGCATTCCTACATCTACCAGAGATCTGAGTCCTGTTTTTCACATACTATCAGTTAAAATGCTCACTGTCCTGGTGCTCATTTTTTTTTTTTAATTTAAATTCAATTAGCCAACCCACTCACCTCCCCTCAGTTTGTTTCCTAGAGTTAAGAGTCTCTCATGGTTTCTCTCTCTCTCTGATGAGTTTTCTCTCCCTTCCCCCATGATCCCCTGTGCTGTTTCCTATATTCCACATATGAGTGAAACCATATGATAATTGTTTTTCTCTCATTGACTTATTTCACTCACCATAATACCCTCCAGATCCCTCTATGTTGATACAAATGGTAGATATTCATCTTTTCTGATGGCTGAGTAATATTCCATTGTATATATGTATACCACATCTTCTTTGTCCATTCATCTGTCAATGGACATGTGGGCTTTTTCCACAGTTTGGCTATTATGGATATTGCTACTGTGAACATTGGGATGCAGATGCCCCTTCAGATCACCACATTCATGGCTTTTGGATAAATATCCAGTAGTGCGATTGCTGGGTCCTACGGTAGCTCTGTTTTCAGCTTTTTGAGGGACCTTTATACTATTTACCAGAGTGACTGTACCAGGTTGCATTCCCACCAACAGTGTAGTAGGGTTCCCCTTTCTCTGCATCTTCGCCAACATTTTTGTTTCTTGTCTTGTTAATGTTAATCATTCTGACTGGTGTAAGGTGGCATCTCATTTTGGTTTTGATTTGTATTTCCCTGATGCCAAGGGATGTGGAGCATTTTTTCATATGTCTTTTGGCCATTTGTATGTCTTCTGGTGCTCACTTCTTGATAGTTTTTCCATCTTAACCAACATATGACTTTTTAGTTCTCCTATCCTTTCTCTGATACCCCCTGATTTCTCTGGTTCTTCTTCTTAACTTCACTGATTACCCACAGCATTACTCAGTTTCAGTACATACCCCTCTACTTTAATCTCTATAACTAGGATGATGGCAACCTTACTCCTTTTCCCTCTTTCGACAGGAACTTGGGCATAAAATGGCATCTCAAGGATGAATTCAATCAAGGAATTCTACCAAGTCTTATTTAAGTAGTCATTTTAAAGTGATGACTGTCTCCTAACCTGTAAAGCTTAGAGCTGCATACTACCAGCACAGAAATATCATCAAGTGCTCCCTCCATATAAAAGATTATATGGAAAGATTAGTGCGCCATGAGACACTGTGGACTCTGAGCAACAAACTGAGGGTTTTGGAGGGGAGTGGGGGTTGGGCAAGCCTGGTGGTGGGTATTGAGGAGGGCACGTATTGCATGGAGAACTGGGTGTGGTGCATGAACAATTAATCTTGTAACACTGAAAAAATAAAATAAACATATTTGGGGAAAAAAATAAAAATTAAAAAAAAGATTATATGGAAATCCACAGATTTTGGGGGTGATAAAGGTCTAATATGAGTGTTTTATCACTGCTATTAAAATGAAAGAAGCATAATTCCATGTTTCAGTTATAAGATAAAGGAAATCCCAAGGAACAGAAAGGAATAAGAATTCAAAGGAAATAAAAAGTCAGGAATGGAGGTGAACATCAAAATTCAATTCACTGAGACTTTATCTGTAGTATGCCTTATACTGTACTATGTTCTTCTCTTAGAAAGTGAAGTAAGGATTTAGGACAGCTTCATCCATTTATATGATTTAAATTACAAGAGTTTTTAAACAAGCACAAGAATGCATACAACTCCAAAATAAATATGCACTAATGATACTTCGAGGCACCATCGCTGCGTATCATCATCACCTTATCCCCTTTCTCTTTCTCTAGCATTGACACCTCAGTCTGCTCCGTAGCAGGTTTATCACTTGGAAGCATCTTCTCTCTCCTTCACCCCCTACTCCATATCCACTCCCTCTCTCTAAACCCTGCCAATACCACAGTGGTAGCCAGGCATGACCATAGTAGATCCTGATGTGATCGGTGTGTTGTTGCAATACAAGTTTAACCTAATCCAATCCACTGGCATAAAGAAACAATAAATTCCTGTCCCTACTTCTCATCATTAAAATTGGCCTAAACAAATTAAATTGGTGAAACCCTTTGTTCCCAACTTCTTGCCAAAGGACATGTAGACTCAGCAGTTTTTTTGGACTTCAGCTTCCCCCTAGCTCCATAGCTCTTACCCTCTCTTCCATGTCTTCACCACCAGATGCCCGGTGAAGACTCCACTATCCTTGTGCCCCCTTCTTCTTTGCTCATTAACCTCTGTAATCTAGCATATGTAGATTTAGATCCAGAGAAACTGAGCCACATATTCACCACTTATGGGTCTCACCTCAAACCAGTCAACAGTCATTAATATGTTACTGCATGCAAATAGGAAACAAAGTACAGACTTTCAATCTATGTATTTAAGACACTGGTTCTTGGGGGATACAAAATCTCTTTACCTCATGAGGACAAGTAGTTGAGCAGACATGGGGTGAGAAGAGATGGTTTGAGGAAGTTTTGGTTCATACTTTGGGGGAAAGGCTGCTAAAATTATCACTAGGCCATCTGGAAATTTACAGTTATCTGTACCAGAGACTTGTGTTCCTGGCTATCTGTGTACCTATCAACATGTGTACACAGACAAGCACTCCAGGGAGAGAGGGGATTGGGCAGCTGGCTGAATTTACTGAGACATCTTGAACTATTTTTTGAATGTTTGGATTTGGCAAATAAATGCATTATGCCCCAAGCACCTTTTTCCCCTCATTTAAAACCCATGTGTATTGGAGAGGAAATTTAATCCTTATGTTCCTGATTCACTTACACTTAACCCATCAATATCCAATGTTGTGGGAACTGTTAGATGTCCATGAGCCTGCTGAACCTTGTGTAATAAACCACTTGGAGCTGTCTTGTCTCTGAGTCTCAGAAACCACAATGAGGAACTATTTTCAGTGGCTTTAGTTGGGGGAGCAAGATGAGATTTCAATTTTGCCCTCAGATTTCACCACAACCAAAAAATTCTAACTTTGGTCAAACACATTGCCACACCTTATATTTAGTTCTTGCCAACAACCTGAAATCCAGAGACCACCATTTTGTGAAAAATCAACAAATACGGACTGGGATGCAATTCCAACTATGTGCTAAGCACCCTGTGGGTCTCTGGCACTGGGTCCAAATATCCTCACCAATGGATAGCCTCACCCTTCTCTGGATCTCTGAGTGGCTTTGTTTCCCTCTGCTCCAGGGTAAATGTATAAGACATACTGTTCATTTGTGAAGAGTAGTGGAGAACGATGGAAAAGAGAGAATATCAGAAAATAGAATCCTGTAAAGGCAAGCAGAGCATAATAACATAGACACTGAGGGCATGGATTATGGAAACATTTACAGAATATAACCAAAGTTCACACAGTCCATTTATTCACCCAGAGTTCTATCTCTAGATGACTTCAAGCCTCACTTGGAAATTGAGATCTCTTTCGGCCAACTCAATTACCTACCTCAGTCAGTAGTAGATGAAAGAAGAGTCATGGCTAATATGCAAGCAATTATTATCCAAATTTGGCTTTCAATTTCTCTGTAATCATCATAGGTAAATTCAAACATATAATCCCTACTTTGCCTGGGCCTGAATCTTACCAACATGTGGGAGACTGAAACAGAGAATAATTTATTTCTAGCCCACCTGCCCTGGGTTTCTTGCCCAACTGGTTACATGGTAGGGGAAGAAGCCAGGTGGTCCCGACTTGGTCACAGATACCTTGTTTGCAGGTAATCAGAAGGAAGTTGTTCTCCTGCAGTGCAAGTCGGGCCTTAGAATTTCCCGACTCGTGCCTACCACATTCCCAGCCTGGTGTTTCATTAAGATCAGAGTGCTCATAAACATCATTCTTGGAGCTCACATTTCCCCCACGCCCCTCACGGCACAGTGTGTCTTTCCCTTGAGTCATACAACTCACAACATATGGAGGAGAAAAGAAGGACATAATGGTGTTTTTCTGCCTTTCTATTGAGATCACGGTGTTATGTGTGCCCCTTCATTTGATCCAGAACCCTACTCTGGGCTACCTAGCTATTAAACATTCACTAATTTCAAGACTTGTGGAAAGACCGTTTCCAACAGAACAGTGATTTTTACAGTTTCTCCCTGGTCTCTGAGCAACTTGTTGCCCCCAAAAGAGAAAGGCATGAGGTTTCTCTTGTCAGTTCAGCCCCCAAATGGAAGGAAAAAAATATTTTAAAATCTGGGAAAAAGAAATAAAAGTTAGAGGAAGGAAGGAGATTTCTGAGTTGGAAGGGACTCCTATCTGACTAGAATAAAAAGGGGAGGATGCAGTGAGGCCAAATACATAACTTCCCGCACAGTGTCCCTGGTAGGAGATACTCATCCAAACTGCCTCCAGCCAAGGCAGCTGCCCCAGGAGAGGCACTTAAGACTTTGAAATCAGATTGACCTGGGTTCGGATCACAGCTCTGCCTTTTACTATCTGTGTCACTTACTTTATGAACATTAAAATGATAATACCTTCTTCACAGGGTTATCATGAAGATTGAATAGACTATGTATTTAAAGTGTCCTATGGAGAGCTGACAGGGGGGAAGGGAATGGGATGATATCCATAAAATATTCAGCTTGCACACCTTGCTGTTTTTCCAGGAATTTTCTTTTGTGTTTTTTTTTAATTTAAATTCAGTTAGCCAATGCATAGTACGTCATTAGTTTCAAATGTAGTGTTCAATGATTCATCAGTTGCATATAACACCAGTGCTCATCACATCACGTGCCTTCCTTAATGCTCATCACCCAGTTTCCTCATCCCCCTACCCACCTCCTCTTCTGCAACCCTCAGTTTGTTTCTCAGAGTCAAGAGCCTCTAATGGTTTGTCTCCCAGGAATTTTCATTGACTGTCCTTTCAAGTTAAAGATTGAAAGGTACTGTTAAAATTCAAACATGTTGCTTAGAAGAAATAACAGTCATCTTTTTTAGTGATTGTCATCTTGATATATATTAGTAGTCAGCTTAAATTTCTGACGCTATAAGGATGTGAGATAGGTAAGTTTTAATGTCGAGAAGGAAAGGGGAAAATATTGGAACATGGTATGCTTGTGTTAAGACAAATGGAGATATATTAAATTTTTAAGGGTTTATTAGAGCAAAAATCAGTCCTAATTGGGCAACCAGCTCCTGTTGGAGAACTTCACCAACAGGAGCTAGGGGAAAGACTTTTACAGAGGAGATGCAGAAGCAAAGTAAGGAAATGATTAGATTGGCTATAACTTATGCATTATTTGGGAAAGCCTTGTTGGTTGTTTATGATTGGTTATCCTTATGTTTCGATTTCTTAGGCATTCCTGGCTTAGGCTTTGCTTTGCTTACATGGGCTACTAAGGCATCAAGGTCATCTCAGTCTATGGCCTCCCTGTTTAATTAATTTAACACTGGGAAAGCAAATCCAAGTGGGCACTAATTTTTGAGATTCCAGGATATCAGGATGCCAAAAGCAAGTGGGGACCTAGAGCAAAGGAGAATGGCAGAAGGAAGAAACTGCATAAGGAGAAATTTCAGTTTTGCCTGAGAGCCCAGGGTCAAATCCTCCCACCATAATGTATGCTTATATCACTACCATACCACTGCCCCTAGGTCTGCAGTTGTCCTCTTATGCAACTCTAACTGGAATCTAGTTTCCTCATCAGGTGTCTTGCAGCAATGTACATAGTAAAAGCAGAATGAATGTAGTTGGATGATCCAAGACCCCAACAGGTGTTCTAGATACCCATGAATCGATAAACAACATCCCCAGCCCACCTCAAGCAGGGTCTTCATATTATTCTTTTATTACAAATATAGAGCAGTAACATCCCTGCTCAGAAACCCTAGGCCAGTTACAGAATATAAAATCACTGGTTGAATTTCACCCCCTAAATGATGCACATTGTCACACACACCTGCCTCATCAAGAAGGAGACAGGAGTCAGTGGGATTCTAACAGCACAGAGAGATTAAAGAGTTTTAATAAATGGTAACTTAGTGATTGCTTTCTGGAACCCGATAAATTTGTGGACCACATCAAAGCTCCTCTCCTACTGGGCCAGAAGTTTTCTACTTACAGGCACATTGGTTTCATGAGAAAGATATTTGATGGAAGACCCACACATTTTATAATGGTCTTTGGTTTTGTGAAGAATTGCTTTACATAAGACGGTATCAAGCTATTATTCACATCTGCTGAGGACAAAAGGAGTATTCTGAGACTGACTACAAAAATGATCCAATTTTAAATAGGCAGCATAAAGCTCTGGAAGAGAGGAATAGTGTGCTATCATATGGGTTTTGGTTGTATGTTTTTCTTTCTTCTTTCTTTTAATACCTGATCATCTGAGATGGAAGACTAAGGGAATAAAATTCTTCGTCTAGTCCTCCTAAAAAGAATGCTGATTTGGAAAAGATTTTCCTTGAAGTATAATAAGGTTATTGTGTTAAACAGCGGGCATAAGGGCTGCAAGAAGATGTTGGAACTTGGGCCATATTGGTGTCTCAAAGACTCAAAAGATCTCTTGACCAAAATTATTTCTTTATTTCCTTTTGACTTACAGGTATCAAAGGAGAACTTTGATTTATTTGAGACCTAGATAGATTTCAACTGACCACTGATATTGTATTATGTCAAAGCCTGACTACTGTTCTGGGGTGAGCTAATGATTTATCATTCACCCCTGCTCCATTCCATTTTCTGCCAACTATAACCTGTCCACTGACAGGATATTAAAAATAGGGGTGCAAGGCAATGTCACCAAAATGGTAGAATAAGAACTTCCAAAAAAATCCTCTCCATAAAATGAGCCCCCAAAAATGTTGCAAAAGCTATCAGAATCAATTTTTTTCCGAACTCTGGAAATTAATCACAAGCTTGTAGCAACTCAGTAACATATTCAAGAAAAACAACTGAATCTCAATAAAAGCAGCAACTCTTAGCCTAGTCCCATCCCCACTGCCCAGCTTAGTGGGAGCCTTGAGAAATATCCTGCATTCCTGGTACCTGACAGGGAAGAATGAAGTTGGAGCACTCTATGAGACTTATTCCCAAAGAATAGTAATTATTTGACCTGTCTCCTGCTTCTCTAGTAGATCGCCCTCAAGAAGCTACATTTCACTCAAAAGTCTTTTCACCTGCCTCAGAACTTGCATAATACTGAAAACCTTTGGGGATAGAGGCATTTGTAGAAATCATTTATCTGCTGGTGTTTTAATACTTGAGACCATGAGGGGAAACAATAGGCCAACCAAAATGCTTAGAAGAAAAAGCTTATGCATACAGTTATACACATTCTCGTGGAAGACCTGAGTTGGTCCTGCCTGACACTGAGGCTCTGTAGAAGCAGGAAATCAGTGGAAATAACCCAAACATCTATCAATTGTTGGATGGACAGATAAATGTGGTAAATACATATGATGGAATATTATTCATTCATAAAAAAAGGAATGAAGTAGTGATACATACTACAAATGCATGAACTTGAAATGTTATGCTGAGTGAAAGAAAAAAAACACGAAAGACTATATATTGTATGATTCCATTCATATGAAAAAACGTCCAGAATAGATAAATCCCTAGAGACAGAAAGTTGAGTTAGTTGTCAGAGGCTGGGGGAAAGAGACAATTGGCAGCTCCTGTGTATGGGTTTCTTTTTGAGATGATGGAAACGTTCTGGAACTGGATAGTGAATTATGATTTTACAACCTTGTGAATGTATTGAAAACCACTCATTTATATGCTTTAAAATGGTGAGTTTTATGTTACATGAAATTTCATGTGAATTGTAGCTCAGTGTTTTTAATGTGAACGTGAGAGAGATTGGGGTATTTCTTCTCCCCTCTCCTACCTTTCAGTTAGGCCTCTCTGACAGCAGGCATGTTCTTCTTTGTCTCGATTTCCCACTGGGCAGTCCCTCCTCCAGGGCTCCAACTCACACCAGGCATCAAGAGCATTATTTCTTGTTATAATATATACCTTTGATATATCAATACCCTTGGTATAAAAGTGGTAATGGTTTCCCACTCTTGCCATTCTAGACTGGGTGCCCCAAGTTCTGTGTTTCCTTAACTCTTCTGACATCACCAGAAGGAAGATCAGCTCCGTGACTTTTGTTTCCTGGTGGGGCTTGAGTGAATGTACAGGTGTTACTAACTGACAATGAAGCGATGGTCTTAGAAGCTCTAATACACTGGAATGTGCTCCAGTGGAGGGTGGATAAGACAATAGGATAAGGAATGCAGATGTTTTCCAATGTCCTATGCTCAGCCCCATTGTCATCCCGTTCTCTACTGTCTTGGGAAATCTGACCTCCCACAATGTCTTCAGCTGTCCCCTCAGTTTGGAATTTCTGTCTGTAATTAGATTCCTGACTTTTAGACTAACCTTTCTAGCGGTACCATGAAGGTTTCCTCGTGAATGTCTTTTAGATCTCTCAACTCGGTATGTACACTTGCCAATTTCATCCACCCATACACTCCAATTAGACACACTATCTTCAAGTCCACCCTTTCTCATTGTCTAAACAGACCTGAAATCACACTTACATTTTAGAGATACTTAAGAACATTAGGTCTTCAGTTCCCCTGATTTCATCACTTTATATTCCTACTTCCAAATATCCTCTCTAGGACCAGTTTCCTCTTTGTAGGACATTCTCCTACATATCCACAATGCCATGATCACTCTCAAGAAACTTAACATTGATGCCATAATACTGTGTAAGTTACAAGAAATATTCAAATTTTTCCAATTATCTGACCATGTCCTTAATGGTTAGTTATTTTTAATCAAAGGTCAAATCTAATAAAATAGAATTATAGTTATTTGTCATGTCCTTTTATTCTTCATGAACAACTCCTTCACTTTTTTTTCTTGTCTTTTGCTGAGAGTGAATTTTTACAACACCCAAAGTTCCACAGACTTGGACTTTCCTGATTGTTTTCTCATGTTTAAATTCTGAGTAGACATATTTGGCAAGAATATAGTGTAAATGGCACTGGGTCTTTCTTTGTGCATCACATCAGGAAGCAATAATGTCAGATTATCCCATTACAGGTAATGCTATTTGATTACTGGTTAAGAGATTTATTTCAAAGTAGAAGTAACTTTTTTTTAATTAGTAAGTAACTTGCAAGGTTAAACTTTAAAATGGTTTGAATATCTTGTTATTCAAGAATCTTTCACCAAAAGATTTTAGTACCCATTGCTGATACTTGCTTGAATTAATCATTACCTTAATGGTGACAAAATGGTCATTTTTTGTTATTCCTTCTACATTCCTTTAGCATTCTTCTGTAAGGAACCCCTCTTCACTCTCTCATTTTGTCTTGTGTGCTTGCTTGTTTTTAAATATCACTTTTAATTCAATGTAATAAAAGATATTATTATTATTGTTCTTGGCATACTCAAAGTTTCCCCAATTTAGCCAGTGGAAACTTCTTCAAGCTAGCTCCTGTGTTCACTTGATATGTCCCCCTGGTTTTTTAGAACTCTCTTGCTTTCATGACAGTAAGATATTCCAGATTCAACTTGTACTTCTCTTTCCTGATACCCCATTCAACAGAGCTAAGAAATATGTGTTGAAATCAAGAGTCATTCTGATACTTTCTGATACAGAGAGCTCTTCATTTCCTCCTGTCCCACATTTGTAGCTCCCTTCTCTCATGATAAAACCTGGTTCCTAACAACACCTGGTGTTAACTCATTTGTTCTATCTTATAATTCTCACAAAGTAGTATAGGAATTACAATGCCAGTATCACAACCAACAGCAAACCTACCAAGTAAAGCCCAAATTTCTTTGCAATTCTTTTTTGCCTTTAGACTGTATCCCACTAGGCATGTGCAGCCAGTTTTGTGTTCAGTTAGTTGGGATGATCCTTTCTCTCTGTAGGGCTCTGCTATCAACTGGTTGTACAGTAGGGTTCATTTGTTTCTCTTTTTGTTCAAATTAGGGGTGTGGATTCTTGTTTATTTAACTTTATTTTTGAATATACATAATGTTATGATGATTTAAAAATAAAAAGTAAAAACTATATGAAAAGGCAAACTCAGAAAAGTGTCACTAATTCCTCAACCCTCTACCCTTTTCTCATTCCTACCTACTACATGTGTCATGGAGGCATTACCTTCTGGTTTATGCTTCCCAAATTTCTTTTTTTTTCCCCAAATATGTTTATTTTATTTTTTCAGTGTTACAAGATTAATTGTTAATGCACCACACCCAGTGCTCCATGCAATACGTGCCCTCCTCAATACCCATCACTAGGCTCGCCCAACCCCCTACCCCCTCCCCTCCAAAACTCTCAGTTTGTTGCTCAGAGTCCACAGCCTCTCATGGTTCATCTCCCCAAAATCAACAGGACAGTAAACAACAAATGTTGGAGAGAGTGTGGAGAAAGGGGAGCCCTCTTAAACTGTTGGTGGGATTGCAAGCTGGGGCAGCCACTTTGGAAAACAGTGTGGAGATTCCTCAAGAAATTAAAAATAGAGCTGCCCTATGACCCTGCCATCCCACTACTGGGTATTTACCCCAAAGAAGCAGATGCATTACAAAGAAGGGCCACATGTACCCCAATGTTCATAGCAGCAATGGCCACAATCGCCAAACTGTGGAAAGAACCAAGATGCCCATCGACAGATGAATGGATAAAGAAGATATGGTACATATATACAATGGAATATTATGCCTCCATTAGAAAAGATGAATATCCAACTTTTGTATCAACATGGACAGAACTGTAAGAGATTATGCGGAGTGAAATAAGTCAAGCTGAGAGAGCCAATTACTTTATGGTCTCACTTACCTGCTGACCAAATTTCTTTTTACAAAAACATGTGTGTGTGTCTGTGTGTGTGTGTGTGTCTGTGTGTTCTTCTTTCCTATTTCCTCTCCTTTTTTACATAAAAAGTATCTACATGTGTCCTTTTTTTCACTTTGTAGTTTTTATTTGAAACCTCTCCTAGAAATAACTGAACAATTAATAGAGATCTTCCCCCATTCTTTTTGTAGTCAAATAGTTACTCCAGTGTGTGGATGTACCACAGCTTATTTAACCATTATTTCCTGTTTTGGCACTCAGGTTGTTTCCGTGATTTTATTCCCATAAATCACAGTTTGATGAATAATTTTGTGCATATGCTTTTTGCTTGCTTGTTTGTTTTGGAAGGTCAGCTCCAGGGCAAAGTTCTAAGGGATCAGATTGCTGTCAAAAAGTAAATGTTGCACAGATAATTTTTTTAGCTATTGCCCT
Source organism: Procyon lotor (assembly GCA_028646535.1). Classification (NCBI taxonomy): domain Eukaryota; kingdom Metazoa; phylum Chordata; class Mammalia; order Carnivora; family Procyonidae; genus Procyon; species Procyon lotor. The sequence continues at coordinate 15,141,899 of CM053605.1, read as the reverse complement.
AACTTCCTCCAAATGGCTTATATCATTTAAACTTCTATCAGCAATGTATGTACTTGGGTTATGGGCTAAATTGTCTCCCCCTAAAATTCATATATTGAAGCCCTAATCCCCAGTACCTTGGAATGTGACTATATTTAGAGATAGGGCCTTTATAGAGGTGTGTAAGTTAAAATAAGGCCAGTAAGGTAACCTCTCATCCAATCTCATTGGTGTCATAGAAGAGTAAATTTTGACACACAGAATTATACCAGGGATGTGCTTGCACAGAGGAAAGGCCAAGTGAGGACACAGTGAGAAGGCAGCCATCTGCAAGCCAAGGAGAGAGACCTCAGAAGAAACCAAACTTGACAACAACTTGATCTTGGACTTCTAACCTTCAGAATGGTGAGAAAATATACTTCTGTGTGTCAGTTACCCACTCTGTGGTAATTTTTAATGGCAGCCCCAGCACACAACATAGCCTGTTTCTCCACTACCTAGCCAGCAGTGGATGGTCCAACCTGTGAGTTTTTCCATTTTGATCTGTGAAAAAAGTACAATTTTAATCAGCATTACTTTTATTCTGAGTGCAGTTGAGCATCTTTTCATGTGTTTGAAGATCATTTTCTTTATTTTTGCAGAAAGGGTTGATTTGGGGGGTTTTTTCTCAATTTTTAAAAACATTTAGACATTAGGGAGATAGTCATTTATTTCTGATACATCATGTTACAAGCATTTTCTTCCAGTGATCCACTTTTCTTTTGATTTTGCTTACTTTTAGCCATGCAATTTTTTCTTACTTTTAAGTAGTAGAAATTATCGATCTCTTTTTTCTTTTTTTTTTCTTTCTTTTTTTGGGGGGGGACGGGGCGTGTGGATTTTGAGTCCATTTAGAAAGCTTTTTCCCACACTCATGTTACAAAACCATTCATCTATGTTTTCTTCCAGTACTGGTGTGATTGTTTATTTTGTATTTTTTAAAGATTTTATTTCTTTGAGAGCGAGTGAGCAAGACAGAGCATGAGTGGAGAGGAGAGGGAGAAGCAGATTCCCCACTATCAGGGAGCCAAATGCGAGGCTCAATTCCAGGATCCTGGGATCATGACCTGAGCCGAAGGCAGACACTTAATGGACTGAGCCACCCAGGCCATCCTTTATTTTGTATTTTTTTACATTGAGATTTCTCATCCTTTTAGTTTATGACACATGGCATAAAGTCTCAATCCAGTTTTATCTTTTTTCCAATGGCTACCCAGCTGTTTCAGCACCATTAATTAAAAAGTCCACATTTTCTCCAGTTATTTGAAATGCCATCTTTACCAAATAATACATTTTTGTGCATACCTTAATGCATTTCTGGACTTTCTTTTTGGTTTTTTGGTCTCTCTGTTCATGTACATATACCTCCCTGTATTAATCAACAACTTGTAAGAATATGTTTCACTGTCAGGTAAGATCATTTTCCCTCATTGCTTCCCCCTCCTCCCTGCCTAAAGGTTCCTAGCTCTTCTTGTGCGTTTATTTTTTGACTTTAGACTCAACTTAAAGTCAATTTTTGACTTTAGAATCAACTTAATTTTTTTTTTTTAAATCTTGTTTGCATTTTTCTTGCAATTGGGTTAAATTTATATATTAACTTGAGAGGAACTAATATCTGAATGACATTGAATAGTTCTCTCCAAGAACAATGGATGCTTTTTTAGTTGCTCAAGTCCACTTTCATGTCTTTTGGGAGCATATTAAAATTTCCTTGTTTAGATTTTATATATTTTTTTATTTCATTTTTTTCATTTAGCATTGGGTTGACACCTGATGCTACGTTAGATTCAGTTGTGTAACAGTGATTCAACGTCTCTATACACGTGTTGTGCTCCCCACGAATGTAGCTGCTGTCTGTCACTAGACAACACCATCACACTACCATTAACAATATGCCCTGTGATAGAGTTTTCATCCCCATGCCTATTCATTCCATGACTGGAAGCCCGAATCTCCCACTCCCCTTCAGCCATTTTGCCATCCCCCACCCCCAAGAAGATATATGTACACATGTATATATGTGTGTACACAAACACACACACGCATGCACACACACAGAGGAATATTACTTAGCCATAAAAAAGGATGAGACCTTGCCATTTGCAACAACACAGGTGGATCTAGAGAGTATTATGCTAAGTAAAATAAGTCAGACTGAGAAAGACAAAAACTATATAATTTTACTTATATGTGGAATCTAAAATATATATTTAAGATTCACCTTATTGTTACAAGTATAAATGAGTTTTCCTCTTATGTTGTATCCTATAATTAGATAAATATATATATATGAATTTTCATAAGTCAATGTTATATCTAACTGTCTTATTAAATTCCTTATCTAATTTCCATTTGTTTAATCACTAGTTCTTGGGTTTTCAAGATTCACTATCATTTCACCTACATACATAGTTTTTCTTCTCGAATTTGTATACCTTTATTTAATGGTATTGATCAATAGCTCCAATACAGGGTTAAGTAGTAATAGAGAGAGGGGGCATCTTTACCTTATTTCTAGTCTTGGTCGGAGTGCCTCTCATGCTTCCCAATTAAATAAGATGCTAGGTTTAGGACATACACATATATATACACAAATCATGTGTGTGTGTGTGTGTGTGTGTGTGTGTCCATATATGAAATTATGTAAAGAAAGTATCCATTAATTCCTATTTTATTGAGTGCCTTTTTCAGGATTGGGTTTTAAATGTTGAAAATCTTTCAGCACCCATGGAAATAACATGATTTTTCTCCTTAAATCTATTAATAAGGTAAATTATATTAATGGATTTCTTTATATTGAAGCTCCTTGCATTCCTGAAATTTGGTATTGATGTTTTATTTTATTATGGTGGTTTGAGATTCTTTTTGCTAAAATTTTACTTAATTTTCGTATCTATATTATAAAGGAAATTATTCTGTAGTTTTCTCTAGGCTACATTATTGTTATTATTATTACTGCTATATTAATCTTTATTAGGTTTAGATATCAATGTTATACTTACTTCTTAAAAAGAATTTGGAAGTTTTCCTTCATTTTCTATACTCTGGAACAATTTATGGAACAATTTACAGAGCATGAGGATTATCTGATCTTTGAAGGTTTATAGAATTCTTCTGTGCAAACATCTGGCTCTGGTGTTTCAATATAATCATGTGATAACTTTCTCCATCTTTCTTTCACTCCAGATAGTTGTCTGTCTGAGCTTTCTATATCAAATGGGGTCTGTTTTCATAAATTACATTTTTATAGAGAATACTCAATTTCATAGTTTCTGAATGTATTTGCACAGTTTTGCAAAGTTGTCTACTTATGATTTATTTTCACCGTTACAAGGGTTGCTTCCTTCTAGTGAAAAAAACCTTATTTTGTGTTTGTGCTTTCCTTCTTTCCTTGATGGGTTGGCTATTCGTGTGTCTATTCACTTTTTACCCCCAAACAACCAGAATTTTGATTCATTTGTTGGCTCTACTCTTTTTACTATTTTCTCCCACATTATTTTCTTCTATTATCTTTATTATTCCCTTCCTTGTGCTTTCTTTTGACTTCTATTATCTTGATTATTCCCTTCCTTGTGCTTTATCTTTTGATTTTTCTATATTTTTAGTTAGAAATTAAATACATTTATTTTTTTATCAATTAAATATTTAAGACTGTGGGGTTTCCTCAGGTTACTCCTTTTATTGTGTCTCACAAATTCTCTGATGTGCATATTTTTCATTCTAATTTTTGTTTTTTTTAATTCTGTAATTTTGGTTCATATGTAGTATGAACCAAATGGTAGTTTAACATTTATTATTGTTCAAATTCCAGGTAGAAGGACCTTTTTAAATTTTGTTACTAATTTCTACTTTGTGGCACCTACTGGGACTTTGTGACCCAACATGTGGACCATTTTTGTGAACACCATGCTAGTGCTTTGAGAAGAGAGTATATTCTCTATATCACCAAGGCTTGAGATTTGCTATATATCCATGTGCACACCTTATTGATTATGTCAATTAGCTCTTTATACCTTATTTATTTTACTGTTCCCATTTTTCTGAAATATCTTTGTTAATCCTTTGATGCTTAGCCTTTCTGAACCAATTTGTTATAAGTGTGTCTTATGTATCTCATAGAATTAAGTTTTTTGTGAGTCAATTATAACATATTTACTGATGGTATTTTGCAATTTATTAATAAGCTTACTAATAAATTATGATATCACAGATATAATTTATTAATATGACTGATGAACTTGGTTTCAACTCACATTTTGTATAAAATTATCTGTACATATTTCTTTTTTCTCTATGTGGTTTGTTTTCTGGACCCACTTCATATCTCTTTTGGTGTTTAAGAAGATTAGTATTTTCACTGCAGTGGTTAGCTTTTCACCAAGACCTATCATGAATGCCCTTAATCCATTTGTTCTTATTTAGCCTGTACTTATTGGTCTGTCTTCTTTAAGTAATATCCTTCACTCCCATCCCTTATCTATGCAACAATGTATTGTCTCAGAATATGCAACAGTTATACTGTCTTTCCACTGCAGCCCCATCCTTGTGTAGCTACAGATTTACACCAAAATATACCTGATGCTCAATCTCAGTCCACTTGCCAAAGTTTCCTAGTTCTATTCCTGATTTGATTGAATAATGTTCACCCTAATAGATCACCTTTTGAATAATAACCAGTGATCTCTGAGTTCTTGCACATAGATCACTTCTTGTCACAGTCTTCATCCTTGGAGATGACCTCCTCCGGAGAGAAGATATTCCTACTGTACTTCTATTAGTTTCTTGAAAATGCAGCTCCATTGTTCTCCATTGTTCTTTTATTTTATATGAGAAGTCTGCTGCCTACTTGATCTTCTTTCCTATGTAAGGGATTTGGTCTTTTTGCCTGGAGTCCTAGAGGATTTTTTTTTCTTTGTCTTTAAGTAAGTCTGATAGTTTTCTGGTATATGCCTTGGTCTCCACCGTTCCAGATTAATTTTCCTAGGAGCACAGTGGGGGCTTTAAACATGCCTATTCAAGTCTTCTTTTAGCTTTGGAAATTTGTCCACAGTGTGAAATAGTAGTTGTTTTCCACTGGAATGTTTTTCCTTTGCAGACTCTCTTGGGCCTGCCTTCAACCAATTATATTCTCTCTGTTATTTTTTGCTTCATTCCTCGTTTGTCATCCCCTTTCAGACTCTCCTCGATCTCTCTTAGATTTTCAGTAAGATCTATTGTCTACGAGTACCTTGTAACTTAGCTTTTATTTTTAAGATGATTTTGTGTTTTCCTTCATTTCTTTCCTGAATTCATTCAACTCATCTCACAGATTCCCTGAGTTTTGTCTATTTCTCTCCTAAACCTTGAAAATTCTGACTTAAGATGTTAGTTTTATATTTCCAGATTCTTGTTTTAGGATATTTAATGGAGTTAGGGTGTTGTGTCAAAGTTTTCTTCTGCTTTGTGTTTGATTTTGATAGGCACATTTTCGTCTGCTGAAATGTTCGGATGCTCATATTTTGTTTCCTTATTAGCCTTGTATTGGTGTTGTTTGAGATTTTCTATTCATTCTTAAAAGTTTATATATGGTTATATGTAGGCACCTTTATGGTGTTTGGGTGACTGACAATGTTTTTTAGTTCAAGAGCACCCTCTTCTGTTGGTACTGAAAAGTGTAGATTCTTTAATTAATGCACTTTCTAGGGGGAGGTTTTGGTATATCTCCTGATTTTTGAGATTCTCTTTTGTTTAGCAGAATACTCTCATTTCCTTATTTCCCTTCACTACCAAGCTTCCAAAAGCACCCCTGACCAGTGACCTCCTCTCCTCCAGAAGTGATTCCTTTCCCATACTGCCAACCCCTGTCCCATGAAATGCCAAGGCTATCCTTTCAATTCCCCAGCTACCTGGTCTCAGAGTTGTTCTCATTAGTTTTCACTCAAGTGCAAACCTCTCTGGGGGTCATTTTATCTGTGGTTCTGCTACACCAAAACCCCCAGCCGCCTCTCTTCTTTGCCATATTTTACCTGGTGCTTTGTTCCCAATGATGTGGTCTGCAGTTGACGGTGTTAGACCTGGGAGCTTAGCTTCTGACTTTAATGAAATTTGAAGTTGGGAACTCTTTCTCCTACTTATGGTGTGCGTGTGTGTGTGTGTGTGTGTGTGTGTGTGTGTGTATTTGAGAGGGACAGACAGACTAATAGAGAAAGAAAAGAATCCAGAAAACTTTATTGACTAAGGGAATTCTTAAAACTTTTTTGTCCATAAGAAAACTAATTTTTAGGATTACTAATAAAGCCTTAGCTCCTGCGCCAGTTTTACCACTAATGCTCTATGTGGCCTCGCACAAATCACTTAAATCTGGATGCCAGTTTTCTTGCAGTGAAAGAACATCTATGCAAGTTTCGTTCCATTGATATTCAATGAACTTCGGACTCCTCCATTCCTCTTACCTTTGGTTCCTCTTCCCATATTATGCATGCAGATGAAATTAACTTGCATCTTACAGCTCAGTCCTTAGCATCACAAAGAAAACTAGTTGGGTGTAAACTGAGTCTTGACAAAAAAAATAAATATAAATTTTCTTCCCTAGCTGGTTTAAAAAGAATTGAGATCTCTGTTCACTCAATTTGCAGCCCTCTCTGGGTGAGGGATCGGCTGGGAGCTCCAACATGTCTGCTCTGGGTTTCTTTAACAAGGTCAGGATGTTCCCTCTCAAGCACACACAGTCCTCACCAAGTCCAAGCAGAAGCCATCACCACCACCTCCTTCCCTCTCCTCCATGCTCCTCTAGGCTCAGGTTTCTGCCTTTAAGCCAGCCCTTATCTCCAGTCCTACAAGAGATCATAATTTTAAATGAACCAAAATAGGGAAAGCCCAGAGAAATCGTAAGGGTCGATGTGAAAACATACCACGTCACCATAACCACTCTTGCTCAATAACACAAATTTATGTAGTGTTCTCAGTTTTCATATGGCTACAATAATAATACATACTCCCCACTCATGGGAGCCTAAGAGACAACATCACAGGTGATTCATCCTCAAAGGGCCCTACGGGTCATCCTGGCAATGCCCTTGCCTCCCACCAAAATGGCCCTCACCTACTATAAACAGATGCACATATCGAATGGGTAGAGAGATCCTCCTATTTTTAAGCTTGTCAAGGTCAAAGGGTGAGTCTGCCCCCTCAGTCACCTGTTCACAGGTTTCCAACACTTTGACATTCAGGAAGCCAAGCAGAAATAGACTTCCTTTATCAGCATCTAATCTCCAACCTTATTTATTCCCAAACTATACCCACTGTCATTTGTAGACTTTCTATCTCTCTGCATCTGTGTCCGGGACACTGGCCACAACGGTGACCACAATAGCAGGTCGGCACAAACATACACACGTGCGTGTGACTGCACAACCACACATCTTTCTGACACACAGAAAGATATGAAAACACATGTGCACCTATGTGGTTAGGTACATCAGAGAAAAAGAAAAGATATGTTGAACTGAAACATATCCTTGGCAAAAGACCGGGAAACTGGAGGCCAGAAAGAATAAACTTGTAGCCCACCGAGCACCTCAAAAGATTGCAGAACTTCCTCATCTACTCCAATTGTCTTTACCAATTCATTCCAGAGCTCAGGAAGTCTCTTTCCAGATCTTGCCTTCTGTCAGACTCTCTCTGGCTAAGCTCTTTGCATAAGAAAACAGAACAACATTCAGACAAGAATCCGACCCTTGTTCTCTGGTGCTTAGAATCCTTCACTGGCTTCTCATTTCTAGGGTCAGCTAAGCTAAGACATATCAGTACACAGGTACTTTACCAAAGGGACTGTGTCAAGTGTGATGCGAAGTTAGAGGAGGAACTCAGGGGATGGAGAAATTCCTTCCAGCTAGAGACACAGGGCAAGCGCCACTGAGAGGGTGATGGGGCTTTTTGTTTTATGTTTTTTGTTTTTAAAGACTTTTTTTTTCATTTGAGAGAGAAAGCACACCAGGGAGAACAGGATCAGGGGGAAGGGCAGAGAGAGGGAGAAGCAGACTCTCCATTGAGCAGGGAGCCCTCTGTGGGACCCAATCTCAGGACCCCAAGATGATGACCCCAAAAGCAGAGTTAACCATTTGAGCCACCCAGGTGCCCTGAGAAGGTAATGTCTTACCAAGCACTGACATAGAGATATAAAAGCCATTGAGGCCAATTTCTAGGAAATTTCTAGGAAACATAAGCTGGAAAACAGTGAATGATTAAATTGGGTTACAATGAACCTTGCATCTGGGAGGGAACAGGAGATATTCACTGTCAAAGAAGTGGGCTGGGGTCATGTCAGGGAGCATCTGGAATGTGTCTTTCCTAAGAGACATTTCCTAAGACTTCTCGTGACCTATTTGGCCTCAGTTCTCCCCTGATGTCTCCAGGTTTGATATTCAGAGTAGTCATCATACACCACAAGCCTCATAATATTGCTGCATCGAGATTTGTAGCTTTTAGAATACACTTTTTTTAATTAGAAGACAAAAATAACAAAAAAATGTTTCACCTTTGACAGTAGTTTGACTAATGTGTCTTATCTAACCGTGGGTCAGTTATTCCATAAGCGTCATGTGGCCCAAAGTGTTTTCCAGCCCTGAAAAAATAGAGCTAGTCCAGCTGAAGATGGCCATGCTCATTTCTACATGGGGTTGGAAGAGCAGGAAGGTCTCTATGAAAAGAGAAATAATATGGGCAGAGTAAAACATTGCAAGCCAGTGTGCAAATGGCTACCCTGTAGAAGTAGTTAAGTCTACTCATGACCTTAAACCTAGTTTGAATTAAAACTGGAATCAGTGGGGCATCTGGGTAGCTCAGTCTTTAAGCATCTGCCTTCAGCTCAAGTCATGATCCCAGGGTCCTGGGATCGAGCCGTGCATTGGGGTCCCTGTTCAGCAGGAAGCCTGCTTCTCCCTCTCCCACTCCCCCTACTTGTGTTCCCTCTCCCACTCCCCCTACTTGTGTTCCCTCTCCCACTGTGTCTCTCTCTATCAAATAAATAAATTTTAAAAACTTTAAAAAAAAACGGAATTAGTTGAAAATGAGTAGGAGATCTAGCATTACATAATAGTCAGTATCACCAACTCAAGTGCCAGGGAGAAAATGGAAGAATTAGGACTCAAATTCGTGTCTAACTGTGCAAACTGAGTAGTTAGGTTATTTCTTCAAGGCTCTGTGTCCTTGTCTGTGAAATGGAGATATCAAGAGTAGGTACTTTAGAGTACCTTGAGGATTACATGTGGTAATAGACACGAAGCTCTTAACATCACCCCTGGAACATAGATAGGGCTCAATCAATATTCAATGACTGTTGTTAACTGAATAAATACTCAATGAATATTGGTAAGGAAAAAAGGAACCCTGTAAATATAGTCAACTGATACTTGACACAAGAGCAAAAACAATTCAATAGAGCAAAGTTAGTATCTTCAACAAATGGTACTAGAACAACTGGACACCCATGCAGAAAAATGAATCTAGACACAGATTTTTACAGCCTTCACAAAAAAATTTACTCAAAATGAATCATAGAGCTAAACACAAAATGAAAAACCATAAAACTCCTAAAAGGTAACACAGGAAAGAAGCCTAATGACTCTGGGATGGCGGTGCCTTTTTAGACACAGCACCAAGAGGCACAATCCAGGAAAGAAATAAACTAAACTTTGATAAGTTGATACACTGAACTTTACTAGAATTAAAAAATGTATGCTCTGCAACACACAACATCAAGAGAATTAGAAGACAAGCCACACACCTAAAAAACATGTTCGCAAAAGACATACCTGATAAAGGATTGTTCTCCAAAATATGCAAAGAAGTCTTAAAACTCAACAATAAGAAAACAAACAACCTGGTTTTTCAAATGAGCCAAAGACTTTAACAGACACCTCATCTGTTATATCTACAGATGATAAATAAGCATATGAAAAGATACTCTATATCATATGTCCTTGGGGAAATGCAAATTAAAACTACAGTGAGAAACTATTGCACACCTAATTAGAATAGCTGAAATACAAACCCTGACAGCACCAAATGCTGACGAAGATGTGGGGCGACAGGAATGCTCATCATTGCTGGTGAGAGTGCACTTTGCAATACAGCATGGCTGTCTAAATGTACTCTTATATATTCTAGCAGTCACACTCTTTGATATTTACCCCAGGAGGTGAAAACTTATGTCCACACAAAAGACTGCCCACAGGTTTATAGCACCTTTGTTCATAATTGCCAAAACTGAAAAGAAACCAAGATGGCCTTCAGTAGGTAAATGGGTAAATGAATGGTGATACCTCCAGACAATGGAATATTATTCCGTCTCAAAAGAAATGAGCTATCATGGTACTGGCACAAAAACAGACACATAGACCAGTGGAACAGAATAGAGAGCCCAGATGTGGACCCGCAACTCTATGGTCAAATAATCTTTGACAAAATAGGAAAAAATATCCAGTGGAAAAAAGACAGTCTCTTCAATAAATGGTGCTGGGAAAATTGGACAGCTATGTGTAGAAGAATGAAACTTGACCATTCTCTTAAACCATGCATGAAGATAAACTCGAAATGGATAAAAGACCTCAATATGAGGCAGGAATCTATCAAAATCCTAGAGGAGAACATAGGCAGTAACCTCTTCGACATCAGCCACAGCAACTTCTTTCAGGACATGTCTCCAAACACAAAGGAAACAAAAGCGAAATTGAACTTTTGAGACTTCATCAAGATAAAAAGCTTCTGC
>CM053605.1:15014429-15130634 GCA_028646535.1 Procyon lotor | reverse complement strand
TATGTGAACGAAGCCAATATGAAAAAGCTCCATACTGTAGGTATATATGTGTGTCCAACATATATGACATTCTAGAAAAGGCAAAACTATGGAAACAATAAAAAGATCAGCGTTTGCTAGGGGTGGGGAGGAACATGAAAAAGCAGAGCACAGAGGATTTTTAGGGCAGTGAAAGTTCTTTGTAGGATATTATAATGGTGGACACGTGTCGTTATACTTTTGTCCAAATCCACAGAATGCACAATATCAACTCTGAACCCAAAGGTAAACTATGGACTTTGGGTGATTTGAGTGTCAATGTAGGTTCATCCTCAGTAAAGAAATGTGTCATTCCAGTGAGTGGTTTTTGACAAGGGGGAGGCTCTGTATGTGTGGGGATAGGGAATCTGTAGGGAATTTCTATACCTACCTCTCAATTTTTCTATAAGCCTACAACAATTCTAAAAAAATCAGTGCCCATTGATAGAGAGATAAAGAAGATGTGATATATATATCTCATTATTTTTGCCATTTGTGACAACATGACTGGAACTAGAGGGTATTATGCTAAGTGAAATAAGAGAGACAGAGAAAGACAAACACTATATGATTTCACTTATATGCGGAATCTAAAAACACAAGGTAAATGAACAAACTAGGGAACCCAGAAACAGAATCATAAATACAGAGAACAAACTGGTTGCCAGACAGGAGGGAGATGGGGAGGGAGGTGGATAAAATAAGTGAAGAGGATTAAGAGGTAAAAACCTCCAGTTTTAAAGTAAGTAAGTTGTGGGGACAATCAATAATATTGAGAAGAAAGAAAAAGAAAGAAGAAAGGAAGGAAGGAAGGAAGGAAGGAAGGAAGGAAGGAAGGAAGGAAGGAAGGAAGGAAGGAAGGGAGGGAAAGAAAGAGAGGAAGAAAGAAAGAGAAAGAAAGAGAGGAAGGGAGGAAGGGAGGAAGAGAGGAAGAGAGAAAGAGAGAGAGAAAGAAAGAAAGAGAGAGAGAGAGAGAGAGAGAGAAAGAAAGAAAGAAAGAAAGAAAGAAAGAAAGAAGAAAGAAAGAAAGAAAGAAAGAAAGAAAGAAAGAAAGAAAGAAAGAAAGAAAGAAAGAAAGAAAGAAAGAAAGAAAGAAAGAAAAAGTGAGGCCCATGAAAACAATGAAATATCGCAAAGTTGGTGGAACTGGAGAACACAGGGGTGGGGGTGGGGCTGGAGGAAAGACTTGCGTCTCACAGTCCAGACTCTGACACGAATCAATGTGCATTAGGCCAGCCATGACATTTCTCCAATCCTCAGGTTTTTTGACTTTAGAACTGCCACATTGAACTGGCTGGCCTCTAAGATCATGACAATGGGGGCTAATCATGTCCAAAGACCCTTGAAACCCAACCTAAGTGGTTCTGAAGGAAAAGTTTGGTTACAGCCCTACAGTTGAGGCAAGAAACTGAACTAGAGACTGAACTAGATCCAGATAAGCATTCTTTCCAGCCCAAGGCTCAGTGCTTCTGGAGGGATTGAGGTCATCTTTGTTTCAAGAAGTTCAGGCACAGCACAGGCCTTCCATCGAGAGTAGAGAGTCCCCTAGTTGGGGTACCTCTAATGGGAGTGACCACTTCTCACTCTTCCCCTCTCTTCATCAGCCAAGTCAAGTCACAGAGAAGAAAAGACTTTAAAACTGCCTCTCTCCTCCCCCTCACATTTCCAGAGATGCCCAGAAAGCAGTTTAATGTTCTTTCACGGAAAGAAATTACAGTTCTTGTCTTCTTCCCTGGGTGCAGGGAAATCCGTTTGGAGCTCTTATCTTCAAAACCTTGCAAGGGATCCACACTGGTGATTCACAATTGTGCTCAATGTGATTTAGACTCATAAACTGAGAGATTGTCCAGGAGTAAACTGCACAGAGACTTAGGCCAGATGCAGCGGCCCTGTACTTAAAGCGTCTGGTCTAAGCCCCTTGGCTAACAGGCTTTCCTGCTCCAGGGCACACAGGCAGAACTCCCTCCCGTGCAAGTCCCAACATTATCCATGATTTCAGTCTGGTTCTAAAGAGGCTTTGAGAGACCATCCTCTTAAACTACAGACATTTAGAGCCAATTTCTCTTCCCTCATCCAGAGAAACAAAAGCCATCCATCTCTCTGGCATTTAAAGAAAATGTTTTCAAATAATATCACAATCAACTGAAGCAAATCCCTCCCATCCACTGCCCCAGCTAGGGCCTACCATCCCTGACTGGGGGATCTTTCTGGCACCAGCGAGATGGCTCCCCAGTACTTTGACTCAGAATTCCACCCCTGACTCAAGGCAGCAACCTGGGGCCTGTATTTTCCAAACTTGGAAGTGACAAGAGCAATTGAGCTATATTAAGTCCAGGTTACACGTGGGGGCATATGAGGTGAGCCCAGCCAGTGGCCTCCCGAAGGAGGAAGAGCTTAGAAGTCCCCTAGGAGGACTATCTGGTGGCTCTCTGACGCCAATGCTGTTTTTAAAACTGCTCAGCAAATGCTGGCGGTTTGGAGGGGTCATGTGGCTTTTCAGATCCCTAGGCTGGAGGGTTCATGTCTCATTTATACTTCCTGGAAAGTGTTGGGAGCTATTTCCAAATAGGCAACTGGTGGGGAAAGAGAGATGCCAAGGGCAGTGTGACCACAGTCTTCTAGCCTGAGACCTCATGGGGTAAGCCACACTAAGATGTCATTGGTGACAGGGGGACGCCTGGGTGGCTCAGTCAGTTGAGCGTCTGACTTTGGCTCGGGTCATGATCTTGGGGTCCTGGGATCAAGCCCTGCCTAGGGCTCCTTGCTCAGCAAGGAGTCTGCTTCTCCCTCTCCCTCTGCACCACCCCGCTGCCCAGTTCATGCTCGCTCTCTCTCTGTCTCAAGTAAATAAATAAAATCTAAAAAAAAAAAAAAGAAAGAAAGAAAAAAGAGTCACTGGTGATAAGAATGCTTGCGGTGTTTGGTTTCTATGTAGGTGGTTCCTCTGTCCTCTGGACATAGGCTGAGGGTGCATCCAGCCTGGTGACTATTTCAGCCTCTGAAGGAGCACATTTTCCAGACAAGGCCTTTTGGAGCCCCCTCTCTCTGTCATGGTGCCAGCTCCAAGTTTCCTTTCTGCTCAGCTTCATGCAGACTTAATGATGAACTTCCTCTTCAAATGCAATGTGCTGTTGTGCCTGGACTGTCTTTGAAGGAATCAAGATTTATGGAGCTTGGTCAACTAGGAAGGACCAAGCCCAGGATGCCAGCAACAGCTAATTCGGAGCTGTCACAAGGTCCAAAGATCTGATGGTCCGCATGGCACTGAGGTGTAGGACCACGGCCAGGATGAGTGTCTTATTGCATTCAGGCTGCTGTAACAAATCATCACAGACCGGATGGCTTGTAAACAACACACGGTGATTTCTCACAGTTCTGGAGACTGAAAGTCCAAGATCAAGAAACTGACATGGTCAGGTTCTTGTGAAGATCCTTTTCCAGGTTGTAGACCACTGACTTCTCATGGTGGCCTCACAGGGTAGAAGCAGCAAGGGAGCTCTCTAGGACCTATTTATAAGAGCAATAATCCCATTCATGAGGGCTTCACCCTATGACCTAATCACCTCCCAAAGGCCCCACCTCATAATACAATCACATTGGGCATTAGGATGTCAACGTATGAGTTTTGAGGGACACAAATATTCATCATGGTAGGTGAAAAATTAAAGATGGGGGATTGGGGCCCAATCTAGGGAATATAGTTATCAAGCACACCAAAGGGCAAACATTTTATATACATAGCTATTTAGCCCTTGCAACAAATCTATGGAGCAGGAATTAAGACATGTCAGGAAACAAGCTGTAATGGGTTAAGAAGTTTGCCCAAGGTCACACCTAATGAGTGTCAGAGACTCAATCTGATTCCAGGGTGGTATGTCCCAAAGCCCATGCTCTTCTCCTGACATCAATAAAGCTGACTTCCAGGAACACCAAAGTGAGAAGGTGAGTTCTCAGGGTCCTGCAGCATTCAGAGGGTGTATGCTGTAAAGTCTAAAGAAAAGATCTAGATTGAAAGGGAGAGTAGATCAGAGGTTCTCAATCAGGGATGATTTTACTATTCCCTTCCCAAGAAGATATTTAGCAACATCGAGGGACATTTTCAATTGTCACAGCTTGGGAGGTGCTACTGGCAGCTAGTGCAGAGAGCCCAGAGATTCTGCTAAACATCTTGTTATGCTCAGGAGAGCCTCTGCAATACAGAATTTTCTGGTCCAAAATATCAGCGGTCTGGAGGCTAAGAAACTCTAGACTAAGTGATCATAGGTCTCTTCCAGTTCCAAAACTAAATGAAGGGCCTTAAATTTTTTTTCCCTCTAGGTACATAGATGGAATTCAATTCTGTAATTTTGCATTTTTCAAGGCAAAGCCAGGGAGGGGACAAGAATACCGTACGCATATCATCAGACCCATTTAAACCCTAAGTTTCTGGCATGGTATAGGTCCCAAAGAAATTATAAAAATATTCCCTCTACTTTCTAAAGACTTGGCCATTAAGTGTCCTCAATGAATCTGCACCCCTGTGAAACCCAAGTAGGTAGAGACTCACAGGGGTTTCGTAGGAGCAATAGGGGATTCTAGAAAAATCCAAAGGTGAGGGTGGAAAGAAGTATAAACCCACCAGCTCAGTTCAATCCATCATTTCAATGAATGCCCAATTGGTAAAAGCTAATTCTCTGGAAGGCCAATTTGCTAAAAGCAAATTCCCAGGAAGCCACTTCTTAGAAAGATAAATTCTCCAAATTACCAATTCACTAAATTTTCCAAATTCACATGTTGTGATGCTTAATGGGAATATTTATCCCCTGAATTTCAGTGTGGAATAGGGAAATCTCTCTGGCATATTACAATTTTTAAGTGGAAATTTTCTTCCAGCTACTTCTGATTTCTTTTGAATGGCTTTGCTGTGGAATTAAATTTTAAATTATACATTAATGACATCTGAAATTCTGCTTTATATGGCTTGCTGTTTAAAGTTAACTGATTTTCATTTTAATTTAATTAAGATTTTACATTGACTTGCCAGCAGTCTGCAGAAAGGTTCAAGAGGAAGAGGCACATCGAAACAGTGGAAGGGCTTTGAAGATGACCAGAAGAGATTTGTCACACTAGTCATGTGTCAAAAACCAGGCATATAGTCAAGGAAAAATTTCTGTATAGAATAACTACAAAATCAAGTGACTTGTTTTTCCTTCTGTGTGAAGAATGTTTTTTTTTAACCACTGCTAAATTCTATTATGCCACAATGTTATTTTCCATTTTTCTAAACATCAGGCACTTCTCAGTGGTGTTCATATATTCCTTAATTTTTGTACACCTGGCCATTTGACGATTACGTTTAATCTATTTATATTCAAAAGCACTAAAAAAAAAAGCATTTAAAGCATTAAATTTAAATTTAAACTAAATCTTCAATATTGAAAAAATCCAAAATTTATTTTGAAATTAGAAAACATGCAAGATGAATCAGTTTTAAACTAGATTAAACTAAAATTTATATTCCAAAGCATACAAAGAGAATCAGAAGTAGCCATCAGTTAAAACAGTTACACATAAATATTAGCATAAACTCACATTTCCCATGTGAAATGCTGAAATGGCATTACTAATGATAAAAGATGTTTCTTGGTGTAGCATCACTCATAATAGAAATGAGATGTTTATATTAATTTTAAGACATTCCCGTTAAAGTAGCTAAACCTTCTAGTCAAATATTACACACTATCCAATTTGGTAAATTTGGTGCATTTCAATAGGTGAAATTGATCATTTGGCAAATTGGCCTTCTAATAATTGCTTTTCAGGGAATTTGACTCAGACTCAAGAACATGTAAAAGTGGGAAAAGGGAGGACGTTTCAGAGCAAAGGCTTCAGGGTAGCGGGGCAGGCTGTGGCTTTTTTCATCCCCTTAGGAGCTGCAGTCTGCCGTGGGGGTGAGGGCCAGGGAGCTGAGTCACCCCAACAACTAGCACTCCGAGTGGACCGCAGTGCTGATGGCTACGCAAAGATCCAGAGGCTTAAGACATGTTCCCATCTCGCAAAACATGCCTCTTCCTTGTGAAGGAAACATAATGCTTTAATTATTCAAAACAACTAAGCTTCACTGAGATAAGTGATCATTACTATGTAACCCACATCTATACAGCCTAAAATTATTCTAGAACTTACCACTGCCCCACGCCAACAGCCCTGTTAGGCAGAAAGAGTGATCCCTTACCATATTTTTTTCTTTTCTTTTCTTTTTTTTTTAAAGATTTTATTTATTTGACAGAGAGAAACACAGTGAGAGAGGGAACATAAGCAGAGGGAATGGTAGCGGGAGAAGCAGGCTGCCCGCTGAGCAGAGAGCCCGATGCGGGGCTCGATCCCAGGACCCTGGGATCATGACCTGGGCTGAAGGCAGACGCTTAACGACTGAGCCACCCAGGCGCCCCCATATTTTTTTCTTTACTAGTGGGAAAGCTCAGGCGCCGAGAGACTAGGTGACCTATTCAAGTTCACATCACTGATCAGTGCTAGACCTTAGAGATTATTTATCCGTGCTGCCCAAAGCGGCAGCCACTTTGACACAATGAAGTGTCAATTAATTGAAATTGAGAAAATTTATAAGTCACTTCCTTGGACTCACAAGCCACATTGTGAGTGTTCAATACCCACAGTGGCTAGAGGCGACCATATTAACGGGCTCAGATAAACGCACTCCCAACGCCACAGAAAGATCTATAGAAGAGCACTGAATCTTTGCACCCCAGAGCAGCGGCAGAAGCATCACCTAGGAACTTCTTAGAAATGCAGAATCTCAGCCCCCACCCTAAACCTATAGAATCAGAAGCTGCATTTTAACAAGATTCCCCAGGAGATTTAGGTCAAGTTTGAGAAGCGCCTACCTAAACTCCCCCCTTCCCGCCCCGCTTCATTTTGCAGAGGAAAAACTGAAGTCGTAGAGATGAACTGACACGACCATTGTCACATGCAAGGTTGGGAGTGGAGCTGGGGCCAGGAGCCAAGACTCAGGCATCTGCCGCTCAGCCCTTGAGTGGGCACTGGGCCTGGAGACTCTGGTGGCGCCTGGCAATGGAAGGGGGCAGGGGGTGCCAATGGCTCTGTTCCCACCGCAGCGGGTGAGAGGCCAGAGGGCAACGGTGTTGGCCCCAAGAGGGCAGGTGGAGGCTGGCAGATCTAAGAAGCCCTCGAATGGAGGACCCCAGTCCAAGATGGAAGGTGATACCAGAGAGCCGCCGGGCTGAAGAACAGGAGCTGGGGGGCTGACAGGCCAGGACTGCAGCCAAAGGAATGCCGGGGATGCAATTGTGTCTGCAGCCCTGAGAGGAGAGGGAGCCTCCCTTCCCTGGCGGGGGGCTCACCCCCACCCTGAAGGACTAGCTCCTCAAGGGGCTGCCAAAAGTTTATCTCCTATGTCCTCCCCATCCCTAGCAGGGACCCCAGGGCCACCCATTCCCCATCCTTCAGCCTCTTTCAGCACACCTGGAGGAGGTACCTGGTTAATCAGAAAGTCAGCCGGAAAAGTGCATGGACACGGACACAAAACAAGAGGCGGGCTCTGTGCTGTGAGGCTCTGGAGACAACACCCCAAGTCACTGCAGCTTCCCTGGGGAAAACTCCTGGGCCTGGTCAACAGAGGAGGAGGGCCGTTGACTAGGATTCAGCCGTAGACTAGAGTGGTTATATGACTCCAAATCAGCATCACTCAAGAGAACCTTCTGCAACGATAAGAAAGGTCTACATCTGCGATGTCCCATGTGGAAGCCACCAGCCACGCAGAGCTGGAGAACATTTGCAATGCGACTGAGGAACCGAGTTTTCGATTTTAGTTCACTTCAACTTAAATAGCTGCAGGGGGCCGGTGGCTGCCATATTGAACCACACCGCTCTACGCAAGTCTATCCTCCTCTTCAGGCCTCACCAAAGGCTGTAAAATGGAAGAGCTGGACCAGGTGGGCTGATTCTGAATTGGAACCACAGCCAAGGTGGCAGAGCTGTTTCTTTTCCCTTCACTCAACACATCACAGGCAGACGGTGCTCGCTCGCTCTTCTGTCCTGGGCTGATAGCCTCCCCACTGCACCACCACGGTGATGAGGAAGAAGATGCCTGCAGGCAAATAAAGGCCCACCTATTCTCCATCTCAACACTTCCTGTTAGGTTATCTTAAAAGGAAAGGAAAAAAACAAGATCTGTGACAAGATCTGAAGTGTTCGGCCCACTGATTGACAAGGTTTTAATACATATATGGTGGTTTTATTTTGTAACTTATTTTATTTAAACTCAATTCGTTAACATGGTCTATCATTAGTTGCAGACGTAGAGATCAGTTATTCATCCATTGCATATAACACCCAGTCCTCTATTGAGAGGTGGAGGAGTCTATGTCCCCTCCCCTTAGCTGTGAGTGAGTCTGAGACACCTTGGCCAGTGGTGGATGGCCAAAGGGAGGCCAGGTGATGCCCAAGGCTAACTGTAAAGGGATGAAGTTCCACCTTCACTGGGCACTCACTCTTGGAGCCCCGAGGCTCCACGTAAGAATTCCCTCTGTGCCGTCAACGTGACCAAAGGAAGACAGTAGTGGATGCCTCAGGTGACAGCCGTCTCAGTCAAGGCGCCAGATCTGGGAGTGAAGAGGCCATCTTGGAAATGGATCCCCCAGCCCTGCTCTTCCAACCTGCAGCCATCTGTGCCATCCCAGCTGAGGCCCGAGACATCATGGAGACAGAAGAACCATTCCCACTGTGCCCTGTCTGAATTTCTCACTCTCAGAATTGGAAAGCAAATCCTCTGGCACCATGTTTGAGGGGCGGTTTGCTCCAAAGTAATAAATAACAGAACAGAACGTAAGTAGGCAAGAACCCTGTCATGTGATGAGTAGGTTCTCAAAAGGGGAGAACTCTCCAATGATCAGGCTCAAGCACAGGTCTTAGAACTGGGGTGCTCAGGTTTGCACCTCAGCTCTGTTCCTCTGATTCTAGGGGTGTCAGCAGATTGCTTAACCTCTTTAGCTTCTTCCACCAAATAGAGTTCGTGGTGATTAATACAAGATGATGCTCAAGAAGACCTTTCAGTGAATGCGTCACGAGGAGAGGCAGGGAGCGTGGGTATGCAGTCAGGTTCCAGTGCTAGTTACGTGGCCACGGACAAAGAGTGTTTGAAATGTTTCTCATGAGATCACCACTATGCAGTCTGGATCTGGAAGATTAGAAATGATGTGAATTTAAGAGGTTAGAAAAGCATTTGAGCCAAGAGCTCCACTCTGGTGTATGAATTTCCTTCCATGGCCCCCAAGATAAAACAGCTAACTATTTAGATGACAATAATGATATTGTAATAGAAAAGGAAGGGACACGCAGTCCAGGATAGACTGTGCTCCAGATGATGCCTTCAGGCTCTGGGGTCCTAGTGGTGGCCTGTGCCTTATTTGATCTCCCATCAAACCACCTGGCCCAGAAGCTATCCTCTGAGTGCACCCTCTTCCTCTGAGTTCTTCCCTGAGATGAGATCTCCATTAGAAATGACCACCTTTTTCTTCCACCCCTAGAACTAACATCATACCCCTCCCAAGTTGGAAGTTCTTACTATCTGACCTCAGTGACCCATCCTTCTCTCTTAAACGCACACACACCTCATCTTTCATGTCAATTTCTCAGATGCAAAGCACTTTCTCTCTGTTCGATACTGGTGCCTTAGCTACTATTTCTCTTACCACATTTCAGCTGGGAACGTGCCATGAATGGCAGTTAAAGAGGAGAGACAAAGATTAACAGGTGCTTTCCAGAACTGAGTGCCAAGGGTGTGGCCTCCGGGCTGCCCTGGTGAGCATCTGCAGCATTGCCCTCCGGAAGGTCCCCCTCCCTGCCTTTCAAAGACTCCATTAGCAAGAGCCAACAGGGCTGGAGGGTGGGGGGGTTGCTTTATCTCTGGAATTCCATCTTCTCAGTGGTCGCGAGAACGTAGAAAGGGCAGAGCACTCCATTTATCTCCCCAGATGGGTCCCTGGTACCCGACACGACCTGGCAGCCCATGTTCCTCCTCCTATTTCCCTGTTGCCAGGAGCCTGACAAGTCTAGGAGCCAGGGTGAGGCTCTGGGGGGGATGGCCACAGGGAGAGGGGAGGAGGGCACTCTGACCCTGGAAGAGGGGGGTGAGCAGCCATTGCTCCTAGCTGCAGCTAGAGGAGTGGAGTGAGGGGAAGGGGATGTTGCTGTCAGGAATGCAGGGCAGAACAGGAGATGGTCAGCCATGACATTTCACCATGTCTGATCTCTCAGGATGGACACAATTTAAGTTAGAAGGAGGGAAGTGTGGAATAAGACAGAGGGAGGGGCGCTTGGGTGGCTCAGTTGGTTAAGCATTCGACTTTTGGTTTCAGCTCAGGTCATGATCTCAGAGTCCTGGGATTGGGCCCCAACTCCAGCTCCAGGTTCAGTTCTGCTTGGAATTCTCTTCCTTTCCCTCTGCCCCTGCCCTCACTCGCTGTCTTTCTTTTTCTGTCTCTTCTCTTTCCTTCTCACTTTCTCTCTCTTTCTCTAAAATAAATAAATCCTAAAGAAACAATAAGATGGATGAGAAGAACAGGGATGAAGCTGGTTTCATTCTTCTCCTGGATTTGACTCGCTCTTGCCCTTACTTTTCTACCTAAAAGGTGGTCTTGCAAAGTGGAAACAGCCCAGCCTCTGGGCCCCATGGACACCAGCTTTGGCATTATGATCTTGAGCATGGCACTTAACTTCTCTGGGCCCCATTTTCTCCATCTGTACATCAAGGGGTATGACCTCAAGAACAGTGGGGAGAATTCAGCAAGGAAACACAGATGAAGTGCCCTGGAGAAGTATTGGACCAGCTGAGATGACCTCTAAATGTCAGTCCCCACTCCCCGTCCTGCCTCCCACCATCCACCTTCATGATAAATAACAAACTCTCAGCCAAAAAAGAAAGCAGAGAAAAGGCCAGGAGCACAGGGGCAGGTTGCTACAACACTTATTCAAGGCATGTAATCATCATGAGGTCAACCTTAATAGCTTCTATTTATTTTGCACCTGTCCTTGAAGAGCTCTGTCGCTCTCAGCTGCTGGATGAGATCAGTCACCTTTGTGAACAGCTGAGTGAGGTCAGGAGAGGAAGCACATGCTATGCCTGGCTCAGGTTGGAGGGCTCAGCCCAGGAAGTGATCTACCCAATGCTCTTCGGGCAGAACAGAGATGGAACTGAAGCCAGTACATCGTGGATCACTGTTCAGTAATCACCAAGGGTCTCACGGTGTTCTTCTGCCTCCCAAGCAAGAACGGGATTGTGTCCACTCTTTTCCACTCCCTCAGGCCATACCAAATATGATGATCCAGGGTTCCACAGGATCCTTGCAAAAAAAGTCTAGCTCTTAAAGCTCCATATACCTGGTGAGTCACAGAGTTTTAGGGAGCATGTGCCCCAAGGCAGAAGCTCTCCAGGGATGCAATTTTCATCCACCCAAGAACCACTTCCCTCCAGCCTAGATGTTAGACAATGGCATGCAAGTGGAATGCCCAAGTGCCTATAAAAGAATTATTACTAACTAAGAGTGGATGATGATAATTAATTACCCCCCATTAAAGAGAAAGTCCCTACAGCAAAAGCATCAAAGGCGATGTTTTACTGAGTTGGCAATTTCTTTGGCTCTGGAACAAGATGACTCCTTAGTCCACATCTTAAGTCTATTCCTTTCTCTTGCATTCTGACTCGAAGAAAATGCATTTTGACTTTAGAAAATTTCTTTTAATTCCCACCTTTCTTCCCATCCCTGATCCAGTAATCATTATTATTAAAACTTCACACCAGGGCCACAGACATATTTTATAGCAATCCTTTGATGGATTAATTCACGGTTACTCTCCTTCTTTACTAAAGTCTAAATCAAAGAAAATGCACTTAGACTGGGGGAAAAAAATCTCCCTGCCAGTCAACAGGGGAAGACCATAGAAAAGAGACATCCAAAAGGATGGTAGAATCTATCTCTCTTCCTCAACAAATATGTTAATGGGGGAGGAGTGGACAGAGCAGGAAGATACGCTATAATCCCAGAAGGATGCAAGGGACCAATCCAAATTTCCTCCAAACCCTGTCTTATGTCCAACTCTATGGGGTGTATATCCATGTGTCTTAGAAACATACTTATTTCATGATTCTTTGGCCAGAATCTGAATCAGCTGTTTTGTGAATTACTGAGACCAGTAAGAAAGGTCTCTGCTGACTGGACAAAGCGGACTGGACAAAGTTGACCATGGAGAGAACATCCTGAGAATCTCATGTGACCAATCTGGGAAGGAATCTTGGGTTATCCATGTATAGCAAAAGGAGTACAGAAGCTAAGGAGTCTGGGAGTTGAGAAGTCTCTGCACTTCCTGGCCTTATCACCTGGAGGCTCTCTGTAAGTCAGGCTCCTTATCTATAAGAGCAAGAGAAGAATTCTTATCTAATGGGTTCTTGAGAAGTTGGAGTAGGTCGTTGATATGGTCCGGCACGTAGCTCAGTTCCTGAGTATGTGCCTTCCATCATGTTATATAATCGCCATCTTGGGAGGATGGGAGCAGGGCCATGAAGGAGGTGAGATGCCACTGTACATGCCAGCTCCCAGAAGACTGTCTGGACCTTTGTAAGTACCAAGTAAATATTTGTTGACTGGATCGATGCAGTCAGATCCATTGGTTGTGGCTGGTGCAGCCAGAATGCTGGTAGATTCAGTAAGAGTTCTCTGAACATTGAGGAAGTATTTTCCAATCATCGAGTTTCAGGGACCTCAGCAATCCAGAGATATCCTTTGGGATCGGTTAGTACTCTAGGCTCCCACAAAGGAAGCTTGCAAAAACTTGTGGAGGCTGTGCAAGACTAGGCAGACACAGGCTTCCATTAGCCTATTCTGAAGAATAGCCGTTGCTTGCTAGAATACTTTACCTGGAAACAGCTAGCCCAACACCAAGCTATTAGGGTAATTATTGCTGGTGGTTGGCACAGGCCAACTCCTAATCTCGGTGTCTTAACACAACAAAAATTTAATTCTTGCTGACTGGAAGTCCAAGGTGGCTTGGTAGGAGTTTTCCTCCAACCAATGATTCAGGGATCTAGATACTTATCCATCTGCCATATTCCTTTAGAAGTGGCCCGTGCAGAGGAAAAGGAGGTGGAGGTGGCACAGTGGCTCTTCATTGCACTGGGGGCCAGAAGTAGCATAGGTTATTTCTGATGACAGCCATTGGCCAGAACTACTCCCATGGCTCTAACCCACAGACAAAGGGAGCACATGCATAATAAATGAGTACTGAATGTCTCTACCACCCGTGGGGACCCAGTGGATGGGGACCCAGTGGCTCACCGCTCTGACAGCCAAGAAGCTATGGATCCCTTCCCTCTACCATTTAATGCTTTAACCAGAGGGATAAAAGGAGGGTTGTAGGCAAGATACTCAAACAGAGGAGCCAGGGTCCCGACCTTGGGAAACATTTTCTACTTTGTCGATTATTCACCTTTTCTCCTGTCATTCTGATGAGTGAGTTTCAGAGCTCACTACAGCAACTGTCGTGGTGTCTTTGTAGCTGCTTCCCTCCCCATGGACTCAGCTGAGAGCAAAGATCATGGAAAACCTGGCACCCTTGTCTTCTTGCTAATCTCAACGCTAATTCTACCAGCAGCAGGGGCTGCTCCCCAAAAGGCTGACAGCCCAAGAAGCCTTCATAACTCTTTGGGGGGCCAGAGCCTGCAGGTGAAAGCCCAGTTCCTCTGGACCAGCCAGCCTAGGACTCTCTGCAAGAAAGATTAAAGCTAGCCTGAGGCTTCCAGGGGAAGGGAACATATACACAATTTGAGGCCCTGGAGGCTAAAAAGCTAGGCTTATATATATATCAGCCAAAGCTACAACTTTGCCAAGTGTTTTCCCCAAGCACAAGGCTGTGGAAATTCTGAATTTTCCAATCACTGGCTGTGGTCCAAGCCACACTTCCCTTTACCTTCCCAATGCACCCCTAACCACCCCAATTCCCTGACTGCCTCTGGGAGCCCCAGCATTTTCTGCCAGCAAGCATATTGACAGTCCTATACAAACTGAATTCAAGGAGGAGAAAAGGAGAGACCAGGCTTATTAAACCGCCTGCCCCCTTCAGCTAGCTGCGTGGATTCTTTTAAGTCCACTGTTGGATTTCTTTGAGGTCTCAGTACGTGCTGATTTGCATGGCTGGCTTAGCGGATGGGGGAAGGAGGTAAGACAAGCTTTGCACTGGATAAATAAAAAGCTCTTTGTTAATTAAGGAGCCACCGACAAGGCCACGGCCTATGTCAGACAGCCTACACAGAAGATTGGATTCTTCTGGAACTGAAAATAAGGAAATAGAGAAACTCCCCCCTCCACACTGCATAACTTTGTTCAAGGGCTGCTAAGTTATTCTCTGCTGCTACATCAGCTGTGAGAGCCCCACGAAACACGCTGGGGTTAAAATAAATCTCAAGCCCCCCACCCCCACCCACCCCGAGCATAGAAAGCAAAGGATGTGTTAAGTTATCTAAAACAGTTCATCTCCCATCTTCTCTCTGAAAAAGAACCTAAATCACTAATTTTTCTATACAGATTTTTTTCTGCTCTCCCGGTGTGTCCAAACACGCGAGCCTGAATACAGGATGTGCATAAGCCACCCAAGTTGGCTTGGGAATGTTAAGTGGAAAAATGAAGTCAGGTGATTCACCCAATGTCTTAGACCCACAAGATCTTACAAATGGCTCACCTTCCATAAGGGCGATTTCTAGCCTGGCCTGGCCAAAGCTCTCTGCCTGCCGAAGCTTAGCCCAAGGACCCGGCCCCTGGTGGCAACCCCCCTCCACGCCCTCCCCCTTGCTGAGCCGGCCTCACGTGAGCTTCTGAAGCCCAGAGTCTAAGGTCAAACTTCCAGGCCTGCCCCTCACAGGGACAGGTCACAAAACCTGTGTTCAGGGCAAAGAGACTAGGAGGATTAGATATGTCCATGTATTGTGCCTCCTACGCACTAGGCGTTCAGTAAAGCACACATAAGTAACAGTGTGGTAAGATGGCATGCTTGCTCTTCCCTCTCCCTCCTCTGGCTCTTGCTTCACTTCCCTGGAAGAGAGCCAGTCTACCCCAAAGGGAACTGAGCCATTTCCAGGTAATATAAATTGGGCTGATCCAACTTTTCCAAGAAATGGGAATAGGGCAGAAAGGAATATATGAGCCTAAAGTCACTACAAGCTCAAAGGAATGCCCTGACTTCCTAAGAGTTTACCTATCCTGGGCCTCTTTACACTTATTATGGGGGCCAGCCCTGCACTGACTCTTCGCTTGTGTGGTCTCGCTGGATCATCCCAGCAGCTCTGTAGTGGATAAGGGCCCTGTGCCCTCACTGTCACACTGCATACAGGCTCTCCCCTCAGACTTGGCCAGACTTTCCACTATAAAAATCTCTTAGAGCCTCCCTAACCTCCAGATGGATCACAGAGTCTCTGATCTTTGGGCAGACCCGATGCAACAAGCCTGGATTTGAATCCTGATTCAATCACTCCTTGGTGATTACTTGCCACTAATCCATAACCACGCAGTTTTCACAACTAAGAACTGGGAACAATAGCATCTTCTGCATGAGGATCCCAGGAGTGTTAGAACCCCATCAGAACACTACCTAACAACTCAGCCAGCAGTAACCACATCCTTTAGTTGGGGTCTGCTGTGGGTTACGCGACTAGACAATTCTCATCTTTGCCTGTTGCTGATCAAAGTAACACTGAAGTCTTTCGTTCCCAACTTACTGATGTCAAAGTTCAGAAGGATTATTTAACGTGCCCAGTTTACAGGAGGTGGGAGAGCTGGGATTTAAATGCAAACCAACCTGACTTCCAAGTCTGTCCTGTCCTACACAACTCCACGTCTTTCTTAATTTGTCTCTCCTGGCAGCCTACCTACCACACGTTCTTCTTACCACCATCATTTCTTACAAGACACTGTGAGGGCCTTCGCTCTGAAGATTGCATGGGCTCTCACCCGAGTTCTATAGAACAAATGTGTTCAGCGTTCTCCAGAAGACAAAGAGCGGGAACCAAGAAGATGAAATTTAATGACGATAAATATAAAATTCCACATTTCAGTTCAAACCAAAAGTTACATGAAGAGACTGTAGAGAAACTTGGCTCAGATTAGTCAAGAGAAGGGGGCTGTGACAGAGAGAGCAGCTGCCACTTACACTCCGGCTTTGGTTCAGCATGAGGAGCTTTACTGCTGACCTCCACACAATTTCACCTGAGCCATGAGGTGAAGCTCCGTTAGAACCAAATGTCTCAGGGCTGTAGGGATAGATGTAAAATGTACCTCTAAGGAGGTGCTAGTCTTGCCCAATGGCCTGGCAGTTTAAGAGGAGTGGTCTCAATCCCCTCACTCTTTAAAGAAGGTGCCTGACAAGAAAGAAAACATCTGAGAGGGTGGACATCAGAGGATGAACACAAATCCACCCATCAATGTAAGAAATATTTCCTGATCCCTTTACAAGTCAGACACTGCTGTACTAGCAGAGGAGAGAGCCAAGTCTCTGCCCTCTTGGGGCCCTAAACATTCCCTTCTTATGTGTGGTTTCCAAGTTTGTAGCTTGGTCTGCAAGACCCTAGTAGCCCCGCCTCTGGCTTTCACTGACCTCATCTCCCACCATTGCACCTTCTCTGATGGTGCTCCCAAAACATTTCTCTTCTTACCTTTCCTTCAAGACACCAAGACCTCAGGACTTTGCACTTACAGTTACCAACGCCATGTGCCCCACCCCTAAATTTTAAGAGTCTGTTCTTTCATTCCAAGCTTCTTCAAAGATTATGTTGCCTCTCTTTTTTTTTAATATTTTTCACTTTTTTTTAAACTTTCTTTCAATGGATTTATATCAATCTTTCTATTTTGGCTTAAAGAGTTTTAAGTGGCAGGGATTGTATTTAACAAGATTTGTTTGAGGAAATTTGATATTTACTCTAAAGGGATAATATTTATGATGACTTGTTTGTGTCACAGCTGTAGTCCCCGTGCCTTGGGCAGTACCTGAGACACCATGGGACAGAATAAGTTGTGAGATGATTGAATATTGGAAGTAACAAGTAGCAAAATGCAAATGATGACAATGCCTGTATCTTCTTTTGTTCTCCTTGCTGTGATTTCCTCATATCTAAACCTATCTCCCTTTGATTTTAAGTTAGTTACTTGAGAGTCAATATTAATGGTGCCGATATCTTGCCATTGGTTGATGGTTCTAACCACACTGGTCAGAATAAAACACTGACTTGTTAAGAAAAGGAAAGGAAAGGGAAAAAAGGTGGCTGTCCCAGCAGCCTGGACTCCTCCAGATGGGTTCTGCGTTTGAATTTTATGTCCTGATGATGGTTTGGTTCCAAGAGAGGTCAACTCCTATCTGGTGGCTTTCCTCCAGTTTATGGATATTTTATTAAAAGCTGTATCCGGTGGACCCTCCAAAATGTCCGGCAAAAATGTCTTCTACTAAAGGTAAGGAAATGAATAACAGCATTTGGGTCTCAGAGGAGTTATTAGATGCAGAGCAGAAGCCAGCTGTTCCCCATCTTTT
The DNA here is from genome assembly GCA_028646535.1 of Procyon lotor. Classification (NCBI taxonomy): domain Eukaryota; kingdom Metazoa; phylum Chordata; class Mammalia; order Carnivora; family Procyonidae; genus Procyon; species Procyon lotor. The sequence continues at coordinate 15,113,033 of CM053605.1, read as the reverse complement.
CTGAAGATGTATCAAGAGGAAATCACTGAAATCACAGTGGGCAAGATGCAAGTCACGCAGGTAGAAAAGCATGCTTAAGATAAAGGATTGTGGAATAATGGGAGAAGAAAAGTTGAAGGATTTCTTCCTCCAGAGAATTTGAAGTTGAATGAGGTCATGCATGCATCCGTCTGGGCTGATTTAGCCAAAGGGCACCTGGAGGACAGAACACACACTGTCAAGTGACCTAACTCTCCCAAGGTAACTTTAGACACGGGAGGATCTCCATCAAAACATAAGGATCATTTTGACTATGAAGATAGGTTTTTGTCTTTTTTTTTATAACAAATTATATATTTTACTTCAAGAAAAGGAATCAAAGGTAGAGGATGATGCTCGGTGGTTATGTCAATTTAGCATGTAACCTTCAAAAGCTGATTTTTCTTAGACTCTATACCGACAAGCAAATGACCAAAGAAACTCTTAAATGAAACTCCTAGACATTTGCTAAGATTTCATTTCCTAAATATTAAAGTTATTTTACAGCTATCATCGTAAGTGGGAAATCAGTTTAGCTGCACTCTGGTCCCTAAAGAAAGGAGGTTTTAGAGAAATAATCCTTTTAGTCAAATGTGCAGCGATAGCAGATAGACAGATATCATGTGGGAAGACAAATATTGGTCTCAGAGCTGTGAGACTAAAGGGTCTTAGTCCGGGAGCAATGGATGTGCAACCTCCATAGAGTCTCGATGTTCTCAGTGTGATACAAATAAACAGAGCAACCAAACTAGAAGTAGCACCCTGAAGGGATAACAGGCAGCCCTATCCAATATAGATCATTGTCCATGACTAGAAGGGCTTCCCAAAGTTCTGGTACTCATAAGACCCTGGGACTTTCCTATCTGGGGACTCCCAAGATAGCAGATTGAATTTCCAAATGGTTTGAAGACATGAGGAATCAGAGTTGTATTTTTGCTAATTTAGAGAAAATAAATGCAGTATTTCTTGCACAACTGAGTTTATGGGCTAAGAGCCATACCTGTAATCAATAGCATACTCAGGAGCACATGCTCAGCCCTACACACAGAGGGCCTGGGAATCTTGAGAGATGATGTGAAAAGGTTAAGTTTTGTCTGGAAGTTTGGGGAGGCTCCAGGGAGACAGAATTCTAAGAGATGTCCAATCAGAGAAGAAAGAGTTCATAGAAAAGTGAATGGTGCATGAAGTAAGTCTCAGGCAGAAGAAATGAGGTGAGGGACACTAAGCTAATCTCTCTATACTTGACCTGTTTGGATGTAGCCAGTAAGCAGTGACTTGTGAGAAGTCTCATGCAAAGCCTCATACTTTGTCTCTCAACTGAGTACCTTTCCCCACTATTCTTTACCTTCACTTTGTGTTTTAAGTGCATTCATTTCTTCTGTCAGGGATTGGTACAGTTGATGATGTAATTCACAGTAAGGTATTAAATGATAGGGATATCCAGAAAGAAATCAGGAAATGGATAAATAAATCCATCTGGCAATGATTTCACACATTCTAATATCAGTAAGAAACTAATTTGGCCACAATGGGCTCCTAAAGGAGTGACTTGTATGACCTAGGAGTCTTAACTACTCCTAGATCACTCTTTGTCAAAATGATCTGAAGAGTCTCTCTATTAGAATAATTTGGGGTATTTGCTAAAACACAGATCCCTGCTTCCCACCCTAAGTCTACTGAGTCAGAATCTCTAAGACCAGAGGCCAGGCATAAAAATTTTAAGCAAGCTTCCCAAGTAATCCTTATGCACAATAAACTTGGAGGAGACTTACCTTCCTAGGCAGTGAACAATGTCTCTTTCCTGACCCTCAGCATCTTGACCATATCTCTATTTGGTACATATTCCACAGCATATTTGATTGCATGTCTGTGTCATCCATGTGAACTTCACAACAGACAAAGATAGTGAGAAAGGGACCAGGTGGGAAAACTAGAGGATCTTGAGAAGGTAATAAAAAAATATCAGTATACCTTACAGGATGTTGGTGAAAATTTAGAGAATTTAATATATTATATGAAGTACCCAACACAAGTGTTAGCTTTATTCCTTGATGCTTTGCATGAGTACACTAGAATATGAGTTCTTAAGGACCAGGGACACTTCCCCTCTTGTTCATCCTTGCCATTCTGGAATTTTGAGTCAAGACTTGGACATAATTGGTTTTCAGCAGATGTTGGCTGCATAGTCAACTTCATGAGTGATTTCACGGTACTGACCTTATAGTCACAGTAATGGCTACATGATGATTCTAGTGGCCCTGAAAATGGCTTTGGAATAAATAACTGAATACATTAGTATCTGCTTATGATATGTGCTTCCTCTCTGCTTCGTCAATGCCAACAAAAAAATTTTTTTAATAAATGTGTGCATACAGGGGCGCCTGGGTGGCTCAGTGGGTTAAGCCTCTGCCTTCGGCTCAGGTCATGATCTCAGGGTCCTGGGATCGAGCCCCACATCGGGCTCTCTGCTCAGTGGGGAGCCTGCTTCCCCCCTCTCTCTGCCTGCCTCTCTTCCTACTTGTGATCTCTCTCCTCTCTGTCAAATAAATAAATAAAATCTTTAAAAAAATAAAATAAAATAAATGTGTGCATACAAAGACGCGCGTATGTATTTTAAAACACTCGTAATGGACCACTCATCCTGCTCTAACTACCTGTCTGATTTGAGCCAAAGCAAACCAAATAATGTGGACACAGAGCTCACACATAAGTTGAAATTTATGAGCCAGAGAGGTCAGAAAGAAGAACTTGAACCTTATTGGAGATACAGAAAGCTAGCTAGGAGAGGTCCAAGAGAGGTAAACTGCTCAGGCAAATGACTCTGGAATTCTGTTCCACCATTTTCAGTTCTGTAGTTGACCCTAAACCGAGAATGTAGCAGGGGAGCTCTGGAGGCCGAAGGCAGGTGGCTGCCCCAGGAACGGAGAGGGCAAATTTCTTTTCTGTTTGAAGGCTAATACTGTCATCTGTGAGGAGAGGAAACTGAGCGCACTGAAAAACCCAATGTACACATGTATATGAAGAAAGACGCTGGGCCTAAATAAATTTAGACTGGAAATGACCCATGTGGCGGGGAAGCGAAAAGCTGAAGTTATAGAGCCATGGGGAACCGGAGAGGAAATAGAAAGAGCTTTCTTTGGGGAGGCTGTGAGACAGGAAGTAATGCCTCTGTGGATGAATGAATGGGATCATTCAGAAGCCCAGAAGCCCTGCTTGGTCCCCTTCTGCTTCATAAAGGTACAACTGCTAAGGACATCCGATGGGGGCTAGTCGGTGCCAAAAGCACTGTTCAATTCAATAATGCTAGCAAAAAAGTAAACCAACTCAATAAAGAATCTCAGCCAAAACAGTTATATGAATCTGGGTGGGTAAGGCCAACACACAATGTAGTTGGGTGGGTAAGGCCAACTACACAATTCTGTAGTACTCAACACAATAGACTATACATTTTTCACTTTCTCATAGAGTTCCCAGGATCTGGAAGCCTTACCTGGAGAGCTATGTTCAGATAAACCAGTTAGCTCACAGAACTCACCCGCAGTTCAATGAAGAGAAAGCTCAGCCATGAAAATTTTTGATATCAAGTAGCAAGGTAGAAAGCTGTCAAATAGTAAGAGGTTTTATATTTTTCAGGTTAAATTATCCTCTCCGTTATTTTTTCTCTGCCTGATTTTATTTTTTCTTTAGAAAAACAATGAAAATTCATTCATATCTGGAATAGAAGGAATAGTGCAGAGGACCATAGGGGAAGGCAGGGAAAACTGAATGGAAGAAATCAGAGAGGGAAAGAAACCATAAAAGACTCCAGACCCCCGGAAACAAGCTGAGGGTTACAGAAGGAAGGAAGGTGAGGGGTTGGGGTAACTGGGTTATGGTATTAAGGAGGATACGTGATGTGATGCGCACTGGGTATTACACACAACTAATGAATCGTTGAACACTACATCAAAAACTAATGATGTACTATATGTTGGCTAATTGAACATAATAAAAAATAAAAGAAAATTCTGATCTAACCACAAATTTATGTATCCACTATTTTCAATTATATGTGTGTAGATAGAGAGTAGTTGATCCATTGTGCTGGTCAGGATAAACCCTCTTTCTCTTTCTTCTGCCTTCAAACTCTGCTACTACCCATCCTTCCCCAAAACACAATGAAGACCAGTCCACTGCAGAGCTGTGTGTCCATGTGCAACAGAGACAAGATTATAGCAGTCTGTGGATGTTATTGAGATTTTAAGAGTTAGCCTTAGGAATTTGGAGTAAGAGCAGTTGTGAAAAGAAAAGAATGAGGTTTCTGTTCACTTATGTGTGTAAGTTTGGACAGCCAAATCATTTCATGAAAATTATGCATTTTCAATGTCCTGTATCACATGGCGGTGTATTTTACTGATACATGAAATGTTGAGTGGATGAGTCGCATTGTCTGATGTATAACGTGTCTGAAATCTCTTACAGGAAATGTAGAGAATGTTGTACAGAATGTTATACAATGGACTCAAAAATCAACCAGTAAGAAAAAATAAATATCCACGAGTCCATACTGCTATAAATAAATTATTGGGTAAATAAATGGGTGAAGGAGAAGGGACAAATACTTCTAACAGAAAAATTCCAAATAATGCATGTAGAAAAAAATCAGAGAAATATAAATTCATCATTACAACACTAATGTCGGTGGAGGCAAAATCCATGGATGAATGGCAAAATTGGTGTAAAAACTTTAAGGAGAACCAGAATATTTACATAGTCTCAAGATCTCTCCCAAATATATAATAAATATATTAAATATTTATTGTAAACTGTAGTGGTTTTCCCCCATGTCCACAAATTCTACGATACTTCTCTTTCCAGGAGGTAGAGTTTAAGTCCCTACTGCTCTAGTGTCCATTAAACTTAGTGACTCATTTCTAATAAATAGAGTATCAGAAAAGAAAAACAGTAACCTGGCAGATACTACCTTATCCAAGTAAGGTAATAAGTAACCACCTTCACCAGTAATAAGTCATATTGGTATCATGTAGATGCTAGTATAAAGTGATAAAGGAGCATCTCACCTCTGTGGCATTCTTTCCAAAAATATGTAACTCCCAGTCATGAGAAAATATCAGACAAACTCAAATTGAAGGACATAATAACAAGATACCTGTCTAGTACTCTTCATCTTTTACCTTAAGAAACTAGAAAAGAAAAACAAATTAAAACCAAAAGAAGCAGAGAAAAGGAAATAACAAATATGATGTAACTCAAGGAAGTACAAAACAAAAATAATAGAGAAAAACAATAAAACCAAAATCTGCTTCTTTGAGAAAGTCAATAAAACACCATTACCTATGTTAGGAATGAGGAAGGTAGCATTATTTCAGATTCTATGGATATTAAGAGGATAATAAGAGAATGATATGAACAACTTCATTCAAATGATTTTGACAAATTTGATGAAATGGAGAAATTCCTTGAAATGCAAAAACTATCAAAGCTCATTCAAGAAGAAATAATCTGAGTAGCTCTATATCTATAAAAAAAAAAAAAAGTATTAGTTTCCCCCAAAGGAAACTCTAAGCATAATCATCTTATCTTCCCTGGTGAAATCTACTAAACATTTAAGGAAGAAAAAATACCAATTCTGCTCAATCTCTTGCAGAAATTTGAAGAGGAGGGAATATTTTTCAATTCATTTCATTAGGCTAGCATGACCCAGATACCAAAACCATAGTAAGACATTACTTAATAGTAAAATGTTAAAATTTTGTGCCTAAGATCAAAACCAAAACAATACGTCTACTCTCAGCACTTCTATTCCACATTTGATTGGAAGTTTTAGCCAGTATAATAAGGCAAGAAAAATAAATTAAAAGCACCTAGATTGTATTTTTATTGTAAAGGAAAAAGTAAAAAATCATCTTTATTTGCAGATGACATGATTATGTAGAAAATCCCTTGGAATCTACACACACACACACACACACACACACACACAAATAGTAGAACTTATGAGTTTGCAAGATTGCAAGAAACAAGATGAATATGCAATATTGTATTCTTATATATTAGCAATGTACAATCAGAAGTGAAATTAAGAAATAATGCCATTTACAACAGCATCAAAAAATATCAACTACAAAGGCATACATCTGAGAAAATACATGCAATGCCTATACCAAAAAACATTGCTGGGAGAAATTAGAGAAAAATAAATGGAGCTATATACCTTGTTCATGGTTCAGAAGACTTAATATTATCAAGATATCCATTCTTTCCCAAATTTGCCTATAGATTCAATGTGTTTCAAATCAAAATCCCAGCAGACTATTCTGTAGAACTCAGCAAGTTTATTTTTTGTTTAAAAATTTATTATTATAATAGCAAGCTTATTTTGAAATTCATATGGAACTGTAAATAGGAAAAAGAAAACAGAATTAGAGGTCTAACACTACCTGACTTCAAGACTTACTCTAAAGCTGAAGTAATCCATACAGTATCATGTTAGCATAAAGATAGACACATGGATCAATAAAACAGAACAGAAAGTTCACAAATAGACCCATATGTATATGAACTGATTTTTGACAAGGTACAGTATCAATTTGATAGATAAAAATCTAATCTTTTCAATAAATGATGCTGAAACAATTGGATAGCCATATGTAAAAAAATCAACTTTGATTCATACTATATGCCACACACAAAAAAATTAACTTAAAATGTATCATAGACCTAAATTTAAGCATACAGTGATAAAACTTTTAGAAGAAAATACAGGGAAAAAAATTATGATAAATATTTAAATACAACACCCAAAGTGTGACCCATTTAAAAAATGTGATAAATTAGACTTTATCAAAATTTAAAAACTCTATACTTTGAAAGCACAGTTAAGGGAATACAAAGACAAGTGATAAACTGGAAGCAAATATTTTCAAATTGCATACCTTATAAAGGAATTGTATCCAGACTAGGTAAGGACTTTCAAACTATTTAATAAAAATTAAAATTGTGGGGGCACCTGGGTGGCTCAGTGGGTGAGCCCCGTATCGGGCTCTCTGCTGGGCAGGGAACCTGCTTCCCCCTCTCGGCCTGCCTCTCTGCCTGCCTGTGATCTCTCTCTGTGTCAAATAAATAAATAAAACCTTAAAAAAAAAAATAGAAGACAGACAACAAAGAGAACATACTGTAAATTTCTATTTATATAGCATTGTAGAAAGTGAAAATTTATGTATAGTAACAGAAAGTAGTTCAGTGGCTGCTTAAGGATGAGGTAAATGTACAAAGGCACCAGCAAAAACTTTCAAGGGTAAAAGATGTGTTGATTATCTTGATTGTGGTGATGGTTTCTTGGGTGTATATGTTCGTCAAAACTTATCAATTTATAACTTTAAACCCATGTAATTTGTTTGATGTCAATTATATCTCAATTTAAAAAATAAAAGTATATACAGAATAATCACCATGCCAATTTTCACAGAGCTAAAAAAGAGTAATTGGCAATGAAACGAGGTATGATACACAGTTCCAGGTGAAATACTTAGCACTCTGGTGCACTTTGAGCGTAGAGCAATGGCAAAGAATTCTCAGATGTTCTGCCTCCTATTTTAGTTTGTCCTTTTCGCAGACGGTGAACATATGTGCCACTCCGTTTATATTTCCCTAATCCCTGTTGGTCCCTTCTCTGGCCCCAGTACACAGGAATGCTCAGGGCTCTGCCTGGTGCCTGACCTTAATGTGAGGCATCTATAGAAAGATGGAAAATACTGAAGGGTATGCTCCCCTGGGTGTTGTGGATTATTCCAGAAAGATGATGCTGCTAAGATGGCACACCAGCTGGTAGCTGTCTACTGTAAGTTAGGAGGAGGATTAACACCATCCCAGAAGTATGACCCTAAGAATATACCGGAAACAGCTGCTGGAAAGTAGACTCAGACCTTGAGATGATTAGCGATCAACAAATTCCAGCCGATACACTGCAGCATCTGCTGTTGGATAAACTTAGCACAACGGTGACGGTGCTTACTCATGCTGGTATTCTGGCCCATGGGAACATCCTAAGAATCGGGGCAGAGTTGTCTGTAGATTTAAACCCTGATGAACTGGAATGTGAGAGGAATGAAGGGGCCCACACCCATTTAGGATCTGCAGCCAGGAAGCCTGCACCATCTACAGTGACCTCCACATCCCTGAACTCAGAGCAGTCTACATCTCTCCCATATTTACACCAGTCAGACAATGTATCAGGCCTTGCCTGCTGCCTGGCACTGTTCTCCAATGTGAGAACTCAGCTCTTGCAGGGAAATTGACCTTACATATTCATTCTTTCATACAATAAATATCCATTAAGTTTCTACAATGGCAAAGCACTGTGTTGTATACTGAGGTTACCAGGACGATGAAGACAAGCATGATCTTTATGGAGGTGAAGTTCAAGAAGGGGAGACAGACATTAAATAACAGTACATGGTAAGTGATCTAATCATAATTGTGGCAAGAGTGAAAGGTACAGGCAGCATCAGAGCCAATTCAAAGGAAGTTGAGGGGTCTGAAGGATGGGGAAACTTTCTGGAGAGAAGAACGTCAAAGCTGAGATCTCAGAAATGAATAAGAGTTATCTGGGGGAGGGCATTCCAGGCTGCAGGAGAGGAGAGAGAGGCACAAGAATTTACAAGGAAGACAGGGGAGCTGGAACAGAGAGAGAGAGAGAGAGAGAGAAGTAGGCCTCCGCAGTAGGTCTCTGCCTAGAGACCTCATAGTGAAGGTCTTATAGGCTGTGCAGAAGATTTGGGGAAAATGGAAAGCCGTGGAAGGATTTGTATTTTACCATCTTTGTTAGATTGCAAGCTCCCTATAACATAGGGATTATATCAATTCAACACAAAGTAGCCTAGCCACCCAGAAAATTCCACATGCAAGCAATCGATAATAGTAAACATTTGTTCACGATCATCTAGAATGCTTACTTGAGATTAACTACTTCAAAATGTTGTCTAAAATGCCCGATTCCATCTTTTTGTTTTTGTGATTACATACCAGGTTCTTTTTTTTCTTTATTTAAATTCAATTTAGTTAACATGTAGTGTATAATTAGTTTCAGGGGTAGAATTTAGTGATTCATCAGTTACATATAACACCCAGGGCTCATTACATCAGTTCCTTCCTTAATGCCCATCACTCAGTTACCCCATCCCGCAACCCTCCTCCCCTCCAACACCCCTCAGTTTGCTTCCTAGAGTTCAGCATCTCTTATGATCTGCCTCCCTCTCTGTTTTCATTCCTTTCCCTTCCCCTATGTTCATCTGTTTTGTTTCTTAAATTCCACATATGAATGAAATGATAGGACAATTGTCTTTCTCTGCCTGACTTATTTTGCTTAACATAATACACTCTAGTTCCACCCACGTCATGGGCTCCTTCCACATTTTGGCTATTATGGACATTGCTGCTGTAAAATTGGGGTGCATGTGTCCCTTGGACTGATTCCACCTTCTAATTTCATTTGGTACAGTAGATTAAACCTCAACAAATCTTTCTTTGCTGATTAAGTAGCTGGCAGAATTTGGATTTGGAAGAAATCCAAATCCTTACTATCTAGTACTTAGAGTGAGAGAATCCCAGAGTTGGGGAAGAAAGAACTGATCATTGCCCACACATAAGAAGAGGCTTGCCCAGGGTCGCCCAGGGAGGAAGAAAGAACCAGGGCAGAATGTGGGCATCTCGGGCCCTTACCCAAATGCTTATGACCCTGTGATGGTCCTTAAAGGCTGTGATCTGATTTTGCTTTCTTTTTACTTACGACTCTTCAAAGGCAGAAAACGAAATTACTAGAAAGTTCAAGATTGTTGGATTACAGGTAGCTTGGGTTGTTTTTAGAGATGTTTTAGGTAGAAGAGCTGAAGTGGCTTTGGAGACAACAAAATGAAAATTCACTCTTCATCTGTTAGGGGCCAGACACAACTCCAGGTACTTACAAACACACTTTTTCCTCTCCCTAGCCCTGAAAGTTAGAATTATTAGCCTTGTGTTACAGATGAGGAAACTTACAGAAGCTCACCCAAGCCCACAAAGATAGCAAGTGACTTGAGAAAGAAATCTGAAATCGCAACTCAGGTCACTATGGCTGAAAAGCGATGTTCTCTCTATGATCTCGTGCAGGCTCCCAGACTGATGGGTCTCCTTGCCCACGCACTGATGGAATTACCTTACCTTTCTTGGAACTTGGCCATTAGCTGGACCTAAAATGCAGGACCCTCAAAAGCTTGGCACATTCCTGGGAGGTACTGATCTCCAAAGGGCTCTTTGGGAACTTTGACCCCAGGGAATGTGACATTCAGCACCTGGAGTAAAATGATCTGCGGGATGTTGGGCCCAAAGCAAGAAATGACAAAGACACGGACCTTTCCCTACTAGCCTTTCCCTCAGAGGAGGTTGGTTCTTATCTCAGTGGAACCTTCTTACCTGGCTAGAAGCTTGTCCCTGCCCTATCCACAGAGCCGCTAAAAGTGAACCCTCTGCAACACTCAGCTGGTCTCCTGTATGCTCAGGAAGTAAAGTATTTCTGTCTTTGTCTCTGTCTGTCTCTCAGCTCTGTCATCTTTGGCTTCCCTAGAAGCACTATAGATCATGCTGCACAGAGGTACCCAGAACTGAAATGTTGTTTCTTGAGAAGAAAGAGCAAGGGACAAAGCATGTGTTGTTCCCAGAAAGAAAATGAATCATGTGTCCCCTGACTACTTGGAAATCTTTGATTTCTCTTTCCAAGAGAAAGGGTTATAACTGTGTTCTTTGGGTGGCTCAGAAAGGAACAAAATGTCTTTTTCTCCTTTATCTAAGGAATATGTCTCAGCACTTTTTCCATGCAAGCATCAGAGTAAGAAGATAATTGCATCACCGTTCACCGTCCCAGGAATCTATAAGTAGTCTGGGACACTATGGTCTCATATCAAAAATGTAACTTGGCTTTGGAACTAAGCTCCAAACCCAACCACCTAGTGATCAAGGCAAAGCTTTCCACCTTGAGTCGTTGGATTTCTTCCATTCCCTCTCACTCCAGGGTCCACAAAAATTGTAATACAGGTCGAAATCAAAAAGAGCCAAGTTAGAAGTTTGAGCAAAAAGCAATCATCAAGGATGAATTCCTGGAAGCAAAAGAAAAGGAAAAGCGATGTGCGATCATAGAAAAAGTGTTGGTTAAGGAGTAAGGCATGGTGGGATTTATTTGTAGTTTTGGCATCCACTATCCAGATGACAGGAGGCAAGATACACAAGAGAAGCAAGTTTGACATACAATACAAAGAAGAACACCTGGAAAATAGCGACTAAGAAGATCATGCAAAGAGGAAAATATTTTGGAAACAGAGAAATCAATTGTGTTGGTTCAACTTACAACTGGACAATACCTGAGACAACATGTACGGATGCCCAAGGTTGGCAGAAGAGACTAGAAAGAGAAGATAGAGCTCCCTCCCTGTCTTCCCATCTGCTTTGGGCCCTAGAACTCCCATCTCTCTTCAAGGCAGATAGAGACACCCAGCTAGCACAGAGGAAATATCTACCCAAGTCTCGTGGCTGGCTAAGAAGACACGCTTACCTCTATAAATGTTAAGTACTATGATTTGATGAAGGAGGCATGAGCCTGGCCTGGGACTTTTGAACCAGTGACTAGAAAGAGCTTGCATTTAATGTAAACTTAGAATGACAAAGCAGGGTGGAATGGTGGGTGGGGTGGGGAAAAGGAGAAAGAGAGAATGGGTGAATATAAATTATCTCTGGAGGTAATTGTTGACTGCGGGAACGTTGTGACTCAAGTTCAGAGGGCAGGAAGGACAAGGAGATTCACACTCCCAAGGATGCAGAGTGGCTCTGCTAACTGGCCTCGGGCTGGCCCATCAGTGACTCTTTCTCTGCCCCAAGCTTGGCAGGACTGCCCATGACTTGCTACTGGAGGGAGGTCTGGTGGGATTTATGAGATGAGCTAAGGGGCTGTTCTTGGCAATCCAAAGCTATAAATGTCTAATGCTTTATCTCCTGAAGGGATGTTTTCAAGCAAAGGAAAGACGAGAAATGTCTACATCAAGTAAAAACCCCAGCCACTGGTCAAGGAGAGTGGCCTCTCTCTGGAGCTACATCAAAGGCATGACTCTGTCTGCTCCCTGTGGCCTCTGCGGATCCTGCCCCGGGAGTTCAAAAGTTTATTTGGAGCCAAGGAGGGAAGGAAGCACACCCACCGCCAGCGTCCTCCTGGGATTGTCAAGAGGAGGATGAGCTGAGACTGCTGGGAAAACCACCATCGCCCCCTCCCTCGCTTCCTTTCCTCAACACTTCTTCACCATCCAGGTAAAATGTTAGTGCTTCAGTGGCACTGAAGCGTGAAGGAGTCAAAACCCTGGACCAACAGTCTGCAACTGAAGAGCTACAGGGCCTGCACAGTGTCATTCCCCCTCTCCGAGTTCATTTTCTTATAAAATGAGAGCGTTGAAGCTGAATTAACAGCATTCTTGGTGATCCTGTCCAGTGACCACAGGAAGGCAGAACCGGCTTTTCAAGTTCAGAAAAAAAGAAATTTCTTGTGCAAGAGAATCCCATTTGGAATTCGATGCAAATCCCATTCCTTCTCTAAGTCACGTCTAGCTGGCCGTGCTCCGGTGAAGGAGACCAGCTGGGATGCAACGGGAGACACAGACCAGATTCCTGAGGGCCAACTGAGGAAGCTGGTCTCACCCTCAATGCCATCTTCTCAGGGTCTATAAGAACAGACAGCCTGTTCCTAATTTTCTAGAGGATGTTGCAACTTCATCCCAGACGTTGTGTTCTTCCTTTTGCTCTCATCCTTGGGGACATTGAAAATAAAGTGCCTAAAGCCAAGGCTGCAAAAGCCCATACAGAAACTGTGTAAATTAGAAAAAGGTAAGCCCATGCCGGGGCAAACAGCTTAGGGAGTGTTGCGCAGAAGGGATATCATCTCTCATTTGACTTAGCTGGCTGGAGGCTCCCATATAATCTTGTACAATCTGCACAACTATAGCTGAAGTGCGAGGCTTGGCTTAAACAGTTATTCAGAATCTACATGTCAATAATAATGGCATGTTCCTATGTGTCACAAGTCAGGTTCCCCAACAAGCAGGCTCAGAGCCCAATATCCCTACTCAGGGATACGTGGCCAAGATCAGCAACTACGGGGGAGGGAAGGAAGCAGTATGGGGCAAAAGAACCACGATGCAATTGGAGCAAAGTCTCAGCCCATCCTGTAGGGGCCTCTGCAGTTGGGATGGTCATTCTGAATTGTCTAGAATTTGGGCAAATTGGCTGGACCTTCATACACCCTGTATAGATCAATCAGGGATGGGAGCTGCCCTCGGGAAAGGGGTATGACTTTGGGGGAAAAGGCCCATAATGCAAGGGCAAGTCTTGGGAAAGAACTCAGCTGCGAACAACTGGCAGGAACACTGGCAACATCTAGGGGAATACAAGCTTCATTTGTGGTGGTTCTGGTTGGCACAACGCAGAATCCACTATCTTTTTTTAAATACTTCCTAGTTGAACAAGCATGTTCCATTTGCTCTTCTGGAGCCACTCTCTGCTTTTCTCCATCCTGCTCTTTGCTCTGGGAGGCTGACCTGTATGAATTACATCAGCCGGCTCCCATGCCCTCTGACTCCCACTTGGGTTCAGCCAATAGAGCCCTGGCCGAAGATCAGAAGGAGGGAAGAGAAGGAGGTCAGGGTGCTTGTAGCCCTGGCTCCATCTCTGCAAGATCACAATGGATTGGACACTGAAGTTCAGTGGCTCCCATCCAAGACCCTCTCATAGATCATTGATTCTCTCCTTCCAGGTTCTGGCCACTACTCTCTCCCCTCACCCTTTTACCTTGGTAAAGCTGGGATCCCACCACTCCTTGGCAAAGCTGGGATAACTCCACCAGTGTGATTTCTCAACTGTGCCCACACTTTTTGTAGAGTCCTTTCTTTACAAAGTGAACTCTCCTCGAATTATCCTAATTTGAGCGTACTTCTTCATCTGTTCCTTCTAGGACACTCCTGACACTTTTAGACATGTATTGTCTTGCCTCTTCCTTTCTACCACCCTGTGAATCACATGTGCTTATCCCCACTTTAGAGATAAGAAAGTACAGACTCAGAAGAGTTGCATGATTCATTCAAGCTCCTAAGTTAGTAAGAGGGCCCTTGTCTGTTGACTCAGACCCACCGTCTCCATCACTATTGCACCTTAGTGCTTCTCTGAGATTCTTCTCTTTTCCCACAGGGCAAAAGAAACAGGGGAAGGAGGAACAGCCATGGAAATCTGAGACCACAGAACATTCTAAAATTTAGCATGAGGATGCCTTTCATTTTAGCCCTGGGATTGAGAAAGAAGGAGGAAAGAGAGTCCTCTTTATGATTCTTGCCCTATCCAGTCTTCTGGAAAACTTCAGCTTCTTTTCTAAAGTACCTCTCTCAATTAGAAAATTAAGCTATTTCAAAATCCAGATCTGCCCCAATCAGCTGCTTGACCCTGGTCAGGTCACATGACCTTTGGGTCTTTGGTTTCTTCATCTGCGTAAAGTAAAATGGTTAACTATGTGAATCCCAAGCGCCCTTCCATTCTGTGTTTCTATGAGCTCCTTGTTCTCTTTGCTTCTCTTATCCTAGAAACAGACAGCAGTCATGTGGATAAGCACTCATACTCACAATTGTTAGTCTCATCCCTGAGAAAAAGAAGAAAGAGTTCAGATGGTGCTATGCACAAAGACCCACTTGTTAGAACTAAAGGACCCTTCAAAAGATCTTGTCCAGACCCTTGCTTTTAACCAGAATAGCAGTTAAGCCCAAATGACAAAGTGGAGATATCATTTCATTTTGCATTGCTCCCAAAGTCTCTGTGTGTAGCGGATACCTAGATTCTCAGTCCCATCAAAAGTGGTGTCTCTGTTTTTCCTGATCAAATGTGAATGGCTCCTCTCTGTACAAAATGTCTTTTGTCCTGTCTTGCTTACACTGTCCCACATTATTGACAAATCATTCAGTGCAGGGACCAATGAGGAATGAGAAGTCCCACTGTGATGCTGCCACTACTGTGAGGAGCTCTCGCTCACTGAACCACCAGCTGCAAAACAGGGATAAGAAAATACTTGTTCCTCCCTTTCCATATTCCTATTCCTAGATCTTGAGGTAGGAATTAGAGACATTGGGTTCTAGTACTAGTCCAATTCTTAACTTGAATTGGACTAAAAGGGACTTAACTTCCTTTCTCTAGACTTCATTGTATTTTCTATTAAAATGAGTACATGGATAGCATCATCTTTTCTAGGTCTGACTTTCCATGAACCTCTATGGGTAAATAGGATTCAGGTAGTCTGGTTTGGACTGATGGCATCTTAAGTTGGGTTCCCCCAGTAAACGAGATCTGAGTAGAGACTTACATTGGGAGGTACAGTCCCAAGGAATCAAGAGTGAGGAGAAAAGAACATGAGACAAGGAAGAATGAGAAGCAAAGTTGATGTGTTATTGTCTTAGATGATTTGGACCGCTGTAACAAAACACCGGAGGCCAGGTAGCTTTTAAACAACAGAAATTTATTTCTCTAGAATTTATATCTCTAGAATCTGCATGGTCACCTTCTGAAGAGGATCCTCTTCCTGGTTCATGATTGGTGCCTTCTGATTGTGTTCTCACGTGGTAGAAGGGACTAGGCATCTGTCTGGAGCCTCTTTATAAGGCACCAATCCCATTCATTAAGGCCCCGTCCTTAGATTTAACCAACTCCCAAAGGCCCCACTTCTTAATACCATCATCTTTGGGCTTAGGATTTCAACATATGAATTTGGGGGAGATACATTTAGACCATTGCAATTATCAACATAGCCGCGGCTTTACATGCTTCAGAGAAGTCCAAAGCATCATTCAATCACACTGGACATCTCTGCACATGTTGTACAGAAAAAAAATAAATAAATAAGTCTTGGAAAGAAGAAAAAAGCAGGGATTTATCTGTAGGCACCCCCTAATTTCCTCTCCCCCACTGGTCGTTTACCCACTGGGATTTCTCTCTCCTGTTCTAGGTTACATCACCTGGACCCTTCAAAAGGCACTGGGGAAGCCCGATCCTTCAACTCGAAGTGTGGCACTGCACCCCACCTAGAAGAGGTGGGAAGAGC
This sequence comes from Procyon lotor, assembly GCA_028646535.1. NCBI lineage: Eukaryota > Metazoa > Chordata > Mammalia > Carnivora > Procyonidae > Procyon > Procyon lotor. Next base: position 15,096,871 of record CM053605.1, on the reverse strand, counting down.
CAAGGAGTTTGGCATTCAGTCTCCTCCACCTGGAACCTGCTGCCCTGGCAGAGAAAGGCAGCTAAGGGTTTGGGAGATCGTGAAGCTGCGAGAAACTAAGGAGACCTAGATGTCATATCTGGCACCAACAGGTAGAAATGGTTAAGATGGAAAGGTGTGCTAGAAGAGAGCTCAGGTACCTTCATTCAACAAATGTTTTCCAAGAAATTTGGATGCAGAGGTGGGGACATTTTTTCTGCCCTCAAGGAACACAGTCTGTTGGGGAGACAGACTTAGACATTGGCAATGACAACAAAGTGACCTATCATTATGAATGGTTACATTGGCTCTCCTCGTGTTACATGGAAAGAAACGAAGCCCAGTCCTGACCAAATTGACATGAGCAGTCCGGGACGGAAGAAGGTCTACAAACCCAAGCTGTGAATTTCCAAGTCAGCGCTTCATTGATGGCCCCTCTCTCAAAGGCACGAAAGTGGTGTAGAGCAGGTTGTGTTCTCAAACAAGAGGGATGAAACAGGCCCAGTGGCATCAGGGCCTGGCTGAGCCACATGACTCAACTGTTTAAAATTGCCTACAGATCAGAATGACATCCTGGGGACTGGGTCCAGGGTGGGTGTGCGGAGGAGGAGGGAATGTTAGGGAACTCTTTGTGAACACAACTTCTTTGCTAAATGGAGCCAAGAGGAATCAGTTTAATTGAAGTTAAAGATATTTTAAGGAAGGTAAGAGCCTAGCTGGGGGTTCAGCCAAGGGGTTTCGTTCTGCCTTTGAAAATGAGAAGAGTTGAACAGGATCTGTATGGATGAGCTGATAAAATAGTCCTTTGAAGTGGACAGAGATCTTTTTATAGCCTCAGAATAATTTAGCCCCGGGTGAGAGAAGAGAGCTGCTCTCATTTACAAGCGTGGAAGGTGGTGAGCTGTCCCCCTCCAGTTGGATTTCTTCTGGTTTGGCCATGAAGAGAGAGAAATTGGCCTGGTGTCCTTGTCTAGCTGAGAGAAGATAAATCTGGCAGTCTTGCGCACAAGAGAACATAGATGAATGGCCCAGGGAAAGTCCTAGAAGGCTAGTTAACAGACATCACAAAGAAAGGCACAGAGCACAGAATCAAAATCCCCACATTCCATCCCCAGCTCACACACCATCTAGCCCACTAAATAAATCATGGATTCCACCTTAAAAAGAATTAAGAAGTCAACAGTTACACGCAACTAATGAATCGTTGAACACTACATCAAAAACTAATGACGTACTATATGTTGGCCAAGTGAACATAAGAATAAAAAATTTAAAAATAATAAAAAATAAAATAAAAAAGAAGTCAACAAAAATGCCAAGAAATTACAGCAATAAAAATTAGTGTCATGGATTATTTACTTTGTGCGACATGCTATACAGGCAATATCTCTTGGTTCCTCTTAACAATCTAGGAGGTAGGTATTATTTTTATTCCCACTCAATATTCAAGAAAAGAGAGGCTTACTTATGGATGAGCAAATTTAAGCACTTTGTTCAAGCTTAGTACATCACAGACCAGAACCCAGATAGATAAAACTGCTAGATAACCGTCAAACCTCACGCCGTGGAACTCCCTGCCCATTTTATCAGCACTCAGTTCTCTTGGTGGAATAACTGGACAAGTTGGTCTAATCTTCCACTCCCCGAACAGTTCAGAATCTCCCTTTGGAAATGGGAACATTTTGCCAAAAGCTTAAGATTCAGCTCTCCTCAGACTCCTTAGGCTGTACCCCTGCCAAACCCCCACCCCCAAATGAAGAAAAAGAAGAAACTTGGAAACACATACCACAGTGATAAAAACATGTCTCCAAGAGCGAGCTGCCTCAGTTGTTGGCTAGCTAAAAAGCTGCTGACCACTACCCTTCATTCCCACGGAAAATCAAAATAGAGATTGGAGACCCAAAGTACAGTAGGATGTAACTTAACCTGACATGTAAAAAGCCTTTGCCAAGATCTTAGGCTTTCTAACTCCCAAACCTGGCGTATGTTCCTCTAAACACAGTGAAAGTTTAATACCTGAAGCTATGAAGTAAAAAAGGCAAAGAGGTCAGGAGACTTTGGGTTTCATCTCAGTTGCATCAAAATCCATGTAATGGCCTTCTAAAGGGGGTCTACCTTCCTCTTGACCTCTAGCATCCTGTCTGGACAATGAGAGAATTCCACACGGCTCATCTCTAAGGTGTCTTCTTTAGCTCTTCTCATCTTGGGTGATATCCTTGCCTTACTGATCTCCTAGGGGCTGCAGTAAGAGTCCAAATTGGTAGAAGTGGGATGTGGGGAGAATGGGCTCTTAAAAGGAAAGTCAATAATGTTTTATATTACACAAGTACAAAGGACAAAGAGTCTTGGCCAGCCACCACGTACTCTTCCTAATCATCCTTAAGACATTATAAAAACAAATGGAACACTGTGAAGTGAAACTCCATGATAAAGAAACCTCTCTCATCCTCTTTTAGGATGGAGACTTGACTCTTGAGGCCTATGAAAGCTTCCTCCTCTGTGCTAGATGGGCAGGAGATCAAAGTCCAGGAAACCTCCCCCCGCCCCAAGCTGATGCCTATAGTGTCTCCATTTCTGATCTCTCTCACTGACCTCTTTCGTACTATGGATAACCCAAGCATTCAAAGGAAAAGCCCACGTAATGGACTTTCAGGACACACTGAGGCTGAAAGAGATTAGGGGATCTCTTTTTCTAAGTTTTGAGCATAGGGCATGCGCTAATTGGCCTGGGTCTAGCTATGAAATAAATTGCTATCATCATTATTTTATTCTCTGAAGGAGACAACCTTGGGTTAGTATTTCAAAGAAGAATGAGTCACTGGAAAGGTTTAAAAGTACCTGCTAATTATTTCTTTAAAGAAAAACCTTAACTCCGGGAGAAAGGAATTAGACACAGCATCAACCGGCCATTAAGATGAAAGAGCCAAGTTACCTTGGCTGCATAGGGAGGCCCAGAAATAACAAGAGCGCCCCTGTATTTGCAGAGCAGATTTCCCTGCAGAGGCTCTTCCACAGACATTATCTCATTGACCCTGAATTCCTGAGAGAGGAGCAGCCCACTGCTGGCTTTGTTATCCTTTTCTTTCCACTTCACTGTGATGTGAGGAGGCTGAGGGAAGACAGATCAGTGCTGGAAGGGATGGGGTTCTTTCTGTTGTTTGTGGAGTCAGCATATGCACAGCTGCTTAGGATCCTCAGCCTCCCCGCCACCCCCCGCACCCCCGAGCTGGGAGATGTCTGGTCACCTTCTCCAGTGGCTCCGAAAAATGTTTGGGATTCATCATAGTAAAATTCTATGAAGAATCCCAATTTAAAACAGAAGATCCATTCTAAGGTAAGTTCAGATTTTTAATACTTCTTTAGTATCAAGCCCATCGACGAAAATAATGAGGTTCATTTGATGAACACAAAACTTTACAACCAGTCATCTGGAGCTCAGGGACCACAGAGATGAAGCACGTTATGGTTCACACTTTAAATTTTCTGAAAAAATCACCAAGGTCTCTTTATGCCAATGCTTTCTAGGATCTTGAGTGGCTCAAGAACTTAGTTAGGTGAGTTAGTGTTATGGTCAACGGAGACATTTCCAGACTGCTTGCCCAAGAGGAGAAGGAGATGAAGGCCGCTATCCAGGGGAAGACTCCAGCTTCAGAGAGGATGCAATTGTATTTTTCGTATCAGAGAGGATAGGGAGTGACAAGCTCTAGGAGGGCACAACCCGGTGCCCTTACCCAAAGGCTACATCCCAAGTGAACCTCTGATAGGGCTCTCCCATGGCTGGCCAGTAATGAAGTATTGGGTACTGAGACTCTGGGTGCTGGGACTAGGTCCTCTGGCCACACCTGGCCCCTGGAAAGTTGAATCTAAACTGGCCGTGCGGGTCTGTCCAGCGGGTGTCTTCTGAGAGACGGCTGACCAAAGAATGCAACCAAAAAGAATGAGGACTGGGGAACAAAATAATGGACTTTTTAACCACCCTGCAAAACTGTGAGAGATGAATCTGTGTTGTTGATAAACCATCCAGCATGTGGTATTTGGTGGTATTTGGCCCAAACGGTCTGAGATTCCAGTCCACACCCTGAGTGTGACAGAGCCATTCACATCCATTGCACCAGCCCTGGCTGTTTCTGGCACCTCCTCTTCCCCAAGTTGACTCCCTTTTACTTTGGGTTCAGCCTTCTCTCTCCAAGCATCCAGTCTTTCTCTTCTAGGTCTTAATTTCCCCAAACATTGTACTTCCCGATGAGCACATCATGGGACAGAGAAGCAGCTCACCGATGGTGGTAGCATCTGCGCACGTAGATTATTTTCAAAGGGAGCTTTTCCTCTAAAGACTACCTCACACTCTCAGGGCTACATTTTAATGCCAACTGGCTCCTCCATTGATGGTTAAGTCTAGTTCAGACACTTCAGCCAGTTTCATCTCTGTGATGCCAGCCTTCCCAACAGGGTGGACGCTATAACTTCTGCTTAAGCTCCCCTCTGCAGGAGCTTAGGTAGGTAATGCTGTCTGACCCCCAGGGGCAGTAACCTGGGATAAGCAACCCGAACCCAAGCGAAGAGCCTTTCCTCCCAGTGTTTCTTCCTTCCGAGAAGCTCTCGAGAAGCTCCCATATGTAAGTAACGATCACACAGGTTGCTAGCACATCTATGAGAGGTCTTGATGAAACAAGAACCACTGGTTTCAATTTTCTGTGAAAGGACTCAGGTGCCAAAAGCTCCATCCCATGGACGGTTCTCTTATACTTACTTCCTGTCATTTCTTCCTCATCTTGTTACACCCCTGAGGGAAAAAGCACCATGGGTCAGAATGCCTGAGTTCTAGTTCTGCCCATTAACTGCACACGTGGCCCTGAGCAGGTTTCTTAGCCAGCTTGTAAACTGAGGAACCTGGGTGGAGCCATGTAGCCATCACCCCCATCTTCTGGGAACTTCTAAGTCCCCCATGGATGTACAGCGAGGACTAATACAGCCCTGTATTAGCAGCCATTCACAGGCCCTGGGGACGGGGGTTTGGGGGAGGGGGTGGGGAGCAGCCAAAGGAAACAAGCGGGATGTTCAACTAGTTTCAAACAGGAAGATGCTTTTGGTTCCCCCAGGCCGAGGATGAAAAGCATTCCAGAAAGCTGAGCCAGTGCTGGGACAAGGGTCCATGCTCCCTGAAGGCTCTGAGCAATGACGAAGAGGCATAGAAAAGACAGAGAGCCCCCCATTACAATCTGGCTCTCAAACCTGACCCAGTAGGAACTGGGAACATACCCCTCAGGGAACATAACCGAAAGCGCAATGCCCACCCCCACTCCCAGACCACCTCCCAGCAGGAGAAGGAATGAATGCAGGATGAAACAAGGGAACAAATTGGCTTTGGGAATGAATCCTGAAATGCCTAGAAGCTGAGGCCAGCCCTTCCTTAATTATGAGTCTAGCAAACCTAAGAGTGATCAAGGTCCAGGTAACAATGGTAAGCAACCCTTTCATTGACTCCCCCCCCCCTTCACACACACACATATACCACCACCACCATCACCACCACCACCAATAACAACAATTGTATAAGCCCTTCAACTTCCTCCTGCCTGCAAACTCATCTGGGAAATTTTATAATAGAAAGAAAAAAAAAAAAAGAGTGTCTTTGTAGCTCAGTCAATTAAGTGACTGCCTTTGGCACAGGTCATGATCCCAGGGTCTTAGGATCGAGTTCCGCATCACTCTCCCTCTGCCTACTGATCCCCTGCTTGTGCTTGCACTCTATCTCTAACAAAAATAAATAAAATCTTAAAAAATAAGGAAAGAAAAAAAGATGTGGCATCCAAGCTGACTTTCTCATGAGTAAATAGATTCCACGTGGCAAGGGAAAGGTCAAGGAGAAAGCAACTTTTGTGAGGACAAAGTAGGAGGGAATAGGTGTGGACAGCCTTTCATCTTACCAGAGGGACTAGCACTCCAAGATGTGCTATACTGGGTCTCAAGTGGAGGCCCAGGCCTGGAAATTCCCATGTCATGGCTATAAGCTCTCAGCCCTACATGCAGAGGAATGAGTCCAAGTTCTTCCGGTCCTGCAGGTTGGCTGCCACATTATGAGACTTTGAGTCTACCTTTAGAGTCTGGGTCTCAGTATTTTTTTTCCCCCTCTGGAAAATGGAAAATAAGGATCCTTTGGCCCAGCAGGCCTTAATGGAGATAAGATTCAGGAAATAGTAGGTGAGAGAACTGAAGGGGTTTTGTGGATCTAGGAAGCAAGAAATGTCTGAACCAAGGTCTGAACCGATATGGAAGTTCTCAGCAGGGAAAGAAATGTTCAGGTCATGGAAATGGATAAAGGTTCAAGAAGGGTAAGTCCCGATGACACAATGGTTACCGGGACTTAGTGGACAGAGGAAAAGGGGCCATAAATAAAAACCAGAAAGGAAGTGCTGAGAAGCAGTAGAACCATAAAAACCTGAACAAAAGTGATCAGAGAAAATAATCATTTGTATCCACAGATTTCTTAAGAAGTTAATCTTTGTTCTTCTTACCTCCTATGTAGCCCCAAAAGCATTGTGGGGATCAGGCAACACACAGAAAATGACTATTAGAGGAGACAATACATGTGACATTTGTTGTAGGCCTGGAGAGAAGTGTTTCTCCCTGGTTGTTTGCTGTGTGACACTAGACATCTAACACAGCTTCTCTGTGCTGGCCTCAGCCAGTATTTATCCAAATCCTTAGTGACTTGAGTTCAGAAGATGTGGGCTGTAAATCCAGCTACTCCTGGGCAACTGACTCCAAAGGGAAAGGTGAGCCGCAAGTGGGCGTGGCACATACTGCCACCAAATAGGGTCTCCTCTCCCCAAAACCATGTCTGCCTTAGAACAAGATGAGGATCTCAAAGTTCTTTTTGAAGGAACCACACTCGCCACTTGAAATTCTTTTCGTACAACCACACCCAAAATAAACTCACTTCCACAGCAAATATTTATGGAAAACCTCCAAGTGCAATCCACTGGGCCGGGTCCTGAGAGGTTGAAAGAAGACGAGGTCTGGAAGGCCACTGAGGCCCTGAGACATGAGGCCCCACCCTCTCTCTACGAGGAAGGCAGACTCTTACACAGTGACCACTAGCCAGACAATGCTGAGTGTCATCACATAAATATAAACAAAATACAATAGGAACCCAAGTGGTAGTCATTAGTTCTGCACCCTCAAGATCCAGGAAAACTACAGAGAGGAGGTACCATCTGAACTAGGTCCTGATGCTAATATGGATTTTGATATTCAGAGAAGGTAAAATGTATTTCAAGCTGAGTGAACATGGCAGGCAAAGTTTGGGCAATAGGAAAGGTTTTTTGCTTTAAGGAATAAGTTGGTGGTTTGGGACCTCAGTCTGTATTCATTCTCTCAAGTCAAGAAATGTTTTTAAGTAAGGGTGTGGTAGGATTGGTCCTGCTCTTTACACAGAGCTTTCTGGCCAGAATGAGGAGAGAGAATGGAAGGGCGGAGGACTGAGGGAGGAGACTTCTTGGAAAGCTATTAGCAGACTCCAGAAGAGGAACCACCAATATTCTAAAGAATAAAGAAGCATGGTGATAGAAAAGATTGAATGTTGTTTAAAGGTTTTCCAGAGTGTGCCAATAAAGGACACAAAAGGTATGGGACTGGGAAACTAAAGTAGACGTAAAATTATTTTTAGACAAGTTGAATCTGTCACAGGTAAATGACTTAGCAAGAGACAAGTCAGGAACCTGTGCTGTAGACGACTGCGGTGCAACCTTATGGAGGTTAGGTTCTGAAGGCCACCCTCAAGGTCAAGGTTGAGCGGAGGCAAATAACCTCTGGGAGTCCCTCAGGGAGATGCAACATCTGAAACTGAGATCCAACTGCACTGTCAGTACAATAGGACCGGGGATTGTTCCAGAGGTACAATTGTTCCGGGGGTTGGGGGGTGCGGGAGGACATTGGGTCACCAAGAGAAGTAGGAGGCTTGCATTCTGGAGTCTGTTATAAGAGAAACACTAGAAGCCTATTTCCTATTACCAGCTCTCTGAGGAGAATGGTGGCCAGAACCACCTGCATGCGCTAAACTGTTGCCTGTTCATGCAGCTGATGCTATGTTGAGTTGGGCATCATGGACCTGTTTGTGCAGTGAGCCAACTTCAAGCCCTGGCTATGAAATGCCCATGTAGACAGAAGGGATCAAGGCTGGGGACAGCACACTGGGGTGACCTAAGGGCTGAGTGAAAGAATGTGGTCAAAGGAGGAAGAGCCAAAGAAGAATCAAAGAAGGAGAATGAGGGGCTATTAAAAGTTGTGGAAGTCAAGGAATGACAAGGAAGAGGAAGACATTAAGAAAGAGAGGGCCTTCGAATGCTAAATCCCATTAAGAGAAGGGGGCTTCAAAATTCTCTGATGAGACTGAGACTGCAGTGTTACCAAATATGTTAAAAATAGAAAGCCTCCATGAATGATAAAATGGCAGCCAAGTTATAAATGTTGGGGGGAGGCGGTTAAGAAAAGTGGAGGGTTAAGAAATGAAGGCATTGAGTTACATTCTTCCAAAATTTGACCATCGAAGGAAGGAGAAAAATTGAGGGATTCTGAGGCAGAAACAGGGATATGGAAACACTTTAAAGAGCATGGGCTGATTTATAAGAAAATCCCCAGTTATTTATCCATAGTAATAATAGCTAACACTTACTGAACATTTACTGTGTGCATTGATGTAGTTAAATTTAGTTAACACTTGAGACAAATACTACCAAAAATAGTATTTGTCTTCCACCACCAGAAGTCAAGCAAATATCCCCAAATCCCATAGCTGTTGAGGGGTGGAGGCAGGATTGCAAATAACCAGTCTGGCTCTGGGCCCTTACTCTCCTGTGTAGAGTAGATGGAGGTTCCAGATGTCATATCTCAGAGACCAAGCACTGGTCTTAGTTCAGAAGTTTCCTATGGTTTGCCCCATTCATTCCCAGGATTTTGAACATTGCTTTCACTCATTCCTAGAATTCACAAATTCCCAGGATTTTGAACATTGCTTTCACTCATTCATATTGCATCTGTGTAGAAGTATAGTGATAATCCTCATGAATGACACATGGATCAATATCCCTGCCCTTCTGCTTGGACACCCCCGAGAGTCTTCTAGGATGTCCATGCTACTATGTCCTGACTTCTTCCTCCCGCAATGAATACTAGGACAGCTTGCAGAGTCAGCTCCCTGGCCCTCGAACTCACAGCAGGTGAAAAGCCAGGAAGCAAAACAAGAAGGGGGTGAAAACGAGTCCTCTCAACTATGCCAGAGATGAGCTGAGGAGTCACAGGAGGCAAGGAGTGCAGTTAGGGATACCCAAGGACTTCCCTGGTCTGCAACATGATGTGAAATTACCAATCAGAACTGAGAAATACAGGTCGTGTTGGATAAAGAACCTGTGCCAAAGGGTGTAGAAGAAGCCCGAGCCCTACCATTGTGGCATTGCCATCCAATCGACACATTTTTTACTGAGCAAGTCCTATTGATCCTGACCATGCCGGGCAACGGAACCACACGGTTCTGTCAGAGAGGCTGTGCTAAGACACGTGAACAACTAAGAAGAATAGTGTGGTGTAAAGGCTGCTCTTCAAAAGAAAGGGACTCACTGAGGGCTGAATGGCCAGGGTGATAGTCAAGGTGGGACACAGCTCTGCGGCAAGGTGTTCTAGGGAGAAGCTGAGGGCGCATGTCATTCTGGGGGCACCCGGAAACGTGGCAGGTGGACAGTGCAGGAACCTCCAGGTGGAGTTGGTAAGAAGAGAGCTTCACCACCGTGGCATATGAAGGAATTCTGGGGAGAAGTAGTGGATGAAGTGGAATTACAAAGGAGACGACTTTGGGGTGTAGCTTTAGAACAAGGGATAATCTTGAAGGTGGTGGAAGGCGGGCTGTGTGAGGGTGTTTTGTGCCACAGGCAGTGGATAAAGACCCTCCAGAGTGATTCCGTAGAAGAGGGCAAGATGGGGCCAGCACAGAGCACACTAGAAAAGTGTAGTGATATCATCTACTGTCTGATTTGGTCTCACCAGTAGTACACTGCCCTCTCCCGTCACAGTTTACAAACACTTTCATAGTCATTTTCTTACTGAATTTATGCACCAATCTTTTTAACTCCATTTTTTTTTTCAAGTAAAGAGAAAATCAGGAGACACGTGACTTTCCCAAGATCCTTCAGCCAGTGAGTGGCTAACCTGCCTTCTGACCTCCGGTTCCTTCTCAAATGTCCTCCGGTGGCTTCCTTGACCTTGGACTGGTGAGAACAGAAGAGTTTGTCCCCGGTTGCCGTCACATGCTCTCATGTCTGGGAGGTGTCAGCTGTTTAATTTATAGTTTTAGATTATAGTTTTTTATTTACATACCCTGTGCTCAAACACACAGAGCAGCCTATAAAGCAAGGATGATGCGTCAGTCCGTACAGGCAAAGTGACGTCCCCTTCCTTCAGATCTGGGCCGTGCCACGGAGAGTGATCCGGAGAGGACCCGGAATCAGCACCCAGGGGCATGGATCTCCATAGGCTCCTACTTAGAGACAGAAGCTCTCAGCACAAGGGAGCGGACGGGCTCAGGAAACCTACTGACCGCACCCTCCTCGGGGTGAATCAGACATGAGACAGGGTCTAGCCAGAGCATCTAATTACATGGGCCAGGTCAGGCTCTGGAATCAAAGCCCCGCTCACTGCCAGGCTCCCGGCCTCCAAGGTGTCAGAGAAGACAGCCGCAGGCAAGGGGCAGAGGACCCACATTGGAAACGACTTCGGCAGTCCTTGGTCCCAGGCAAGCCCGCTCTACAGACTGGGAAAGGTAATAAAGGGCTTTAATGGAGGTTTTATTATGGGCTGGAAGGCAAAACTTGGTTATCCAACTGGCAACCTGCTCTGAGAAACAAGCAGGTTCCTTTCATGTGGCAACTCTGACATGCTGAGATCATGCCGACGAACGGGGAGGCAGCATTCTGGATTTCTGCAACTCAGCACGGCCTTTGTGGGAGATGCCTGGGCAGCTCGAAGCCGGGGCTGCTGAGCCAGGCCTGTAGGTGGGCTGGGCCGCGGATGAGGAGCAAGGCTCGGCGGACGTCCTCAGGCCGGCCCGGGAGAAGCCTGCACCTCTCCGCATCATGCACAGGGACAATGTTCTCTGCTGGCAGGGCCCAGGGCCCAGGACCTCCCCAGCCACATATTAATTTTCTTTTAAAAGAAAAAGTCCACTAGTTCAGAAGCAGCTGCCAATCACTTGGGAAACTCGCTACAAATCCAGATTGTTGCTTCATACCACAAAGACCTGGCTTTTGATAATCGGCCTGCTTTAGAGATGAATTCCTTAGAATATCTGGAGGAAGGTGAAACCTATTATTTTGTTGTGACAAAAATGTACCTAACATAAAATTGACCATTATAACCACTTTTACGTGTACGGCGGCCTTAAATACATTCACACTGAAACAATTACTTCTAAGAAAGAACCACTAGATGTCTAGCATTGGGTAGAATGATTCCCAGGGGGGAAAAATCTGTCGTCACTGACACGCATTTGGGAGAATGGTGCATCAGCACCGTACTGTGCTCTAGTGGGTAGAGCTGTTTCTCACAGTGGTACAAGCTAACAGCTCAGGAACGGCTGTGCCTGGGTGCCAGGGCTGAACAAATAAATGGACGTCAGATATGAGGAGCCATGTTTTTCACTGTTCAAGTAGGAGGTTACAGACAAGGAAGGGGATGAACCGGGTAGGACTGTATTAGCCCGAGATAGCCATACGAACTCATGCTTAGCTTAACAGAGATACTGATGGGTACATATGAAAATAATTATAGATATGTATGTTAGTATACGTATATGTATTTTCTTGATCTGGCCACCAAGAGGGCCTAGAAGCAATGACATTCTGCCAGCAATGAGCATAGCCAACACCCAGGTCTTGGCTGCTAATACCATTGTACGACAAAAGGAACCAGGGCTCTTGACTCTAGGGCTCATCTTAAATATAAGATGAGCCCTAGAGCATCTTTGTAGGGCCAGAAATTAAGGAAGTGCTCAAAAAACAAAACAACAGGCGTATTCCAGTGCCTAAAGCTGAAACAATTTGAGCGCCAAAATAAGTAACACAGTATTAGACTATATAACCCAAAGTATAAAATAAATACGCATGCATCCATACTGGCACAAGTAAAAGCTTTGGATAAATAAATGTAGAGGATAGATAACGTTGCCCACTCAGAAGACGACCAAATAATTGATGTAGATACTACCCTCTTAAGGAGTGAAGTGTAGCCCTCCACCTCTTAGATGTAGGTAATCTTAGTGTCTTGCTTACAAGTCATACAGTATGGGGGGAAAATGAAAAGTAATGTTTCAGTGGAAAAACCTGACCAACACTACCTAAGCCAGATGACCAAGGTCAACATCATCAGTGAAAGGCAAGTTGCTGACACATGCTCCTGACACAATATATTGAGAATGTACTGCAGCTCTGCAGACTTCCTCTCAGAAACACCCTCTCATTCTCTCTCTCTCTCTCAAATAAATAGATCTTTAAAATAATAATGTTTCAGTATTGACTCATTAGTTGTGGCAAATGTGCCATCGCAATGTAAGACATCAACATTAAGGGACACTGTGGTATATATGAGAACTCTCTGTACTATTTTTGCTACTTTTCTATATGTCTAAAAATATACTTAAAATAGAAAGTTTATTTAAAAAGACATATATGGCATGCATAAGTTGATTTTATTTCTTAGGCAACTAATATGAGCTGGAGATCACACCTTGTCTCAAAAAGCACATCCCAATAGAAAAAATAAATAGATAAAAACAAAAACAAAAAACAAAAATCTCCCAAAACAGCATCATACAAGGCAAAGGAAGATGAACAACAGGAGAGCTGCAGAGCAAGCACTCTGCTAGTTCAAGAGAGGAATAATCACACCCACTGAAAAGGGACGAATGTCAAGTTTACTTCCTCTGTGAACCCCCATGCTCCAGCCTCTCCAGTGAATCAACCAATTCCTTCATCATCTCTGTCCCTGGGTCTGCGTTAGAATGAATGAGATGTCATCTCTGTAGGGCCTGTGGTGGCATCAGGAATTCCTTACCCCAGGTTCTAGATCAGTGCAAGTCGTTCCCTACATCCCCAAGAGCAATGAAGGCGTTCTGAAGAGTCCCTACTTTTCAAACATAGGTGCCTGAAGTTATCTTTCAGGGTCTGAGGCTCTGTCCTGGTCAGTTCAGTAGATAAGGGTCCAGGACTCTTAACGCCATGTTCAAAGATGTGAGTCCCTGGATGAACCACTTAGTTTCATCCCATCCTACAATTTATTCCTTCAACACATACTGAATCTCTGCCCAGCTGCCAGGCTAGCATAATGGCCCAAGATTGGGGTCTCCGCTCAGATGTCCTGAGCACAAATCTGGCTCTACCACCTACAAGGTACATGATCTCAGGGAGGGAGCAATCCACCCAAGCCACAGACCCCTAATGATGAAGAGGTGAAGAAAGGATTGAACGTAACTTATAGAATTGAAGAGATTAAATGAACACACAAAGGACTTAGCAAGGTATGTGGCACACACTCTACGCTCAATGAGAATTAGCTGCTATCATTATCAGGGTGGGAATACAAAAGTACACAAAGCCAATGCAGTTGCTTGTCTCATTAGAAAATGAAATCTAGTAGACTGCATCCAGTGGCCACAAATTGTTCCCCTAACCCAATCTCCTTTAGGCAATGGGGGAGCTTGGCAGAGAAAATAAGATCTGACTACGGAATAACATTGTTCATGAATAATTTGGGTCATGTGTCAAGTGTGTCCTTACACAGCATATTCTTTCTCCACCAAAATCAGCATCAGGTAATATGACAAAGGAACAGTTGTGAAATATTTCCATGATAATGCTTAACTAAATCATTACGGCAGTTACATTTAATAAAGTAACATCATTTCTGCACTATATTGATAATTTAAAGATGTTCATGATGGAGTATTGAGAACCAGGCCTATCATAAAAAAGTTAATATGTATTTCCACCTTATATATATATATACTTGAAGAAAATACTATCCCTTAGAGTAGTTAAAGGTCCCTTTCAGTTTGGCTCCCAACTGACAGAAAGAATACCCTTTGATTTCCAACTCTAGCCAGCAGATCAAGTCTCCTGCTGTCACCCTTCACCCAACCTACCCCCAAGAAAACAAAAATAAAAAAGAAAACCATTTGCTCTAAAAGTTGGATTTTCTCCACATCTGGGGGAGAGGGTGGTTCAGCGAGAGCCTCCGCTCCCCATTGTGTGCCCTGAGACCCCTCCTCACCTCTGTGCATGACAACACGTCTGCATGAGCACCTTTCCCACCATTTTGTCCCCATGCTGAATGGCAACAATTTACTGTTAAGCAGTAGCTTCTTGTTAATTAGATAAGGTTCCCACAAAACAAAAACTGCACGATTCACTGAGGTTTCTGGTCCTGTAACAACCTGGTTATCTCTTCAAGGATGCAGACTGTCCCTCCTGGACCCCGTGCAGAGCACTTCAGAATATAATAAAGAAAAAAATGACGTCTTTTTCCCCTTAGCTATGAACACTACTGTCTAGTGCATAGGGAATCCTTACTAAATAGGAATGAGGTGGTCGTTTCTTTGAATGAATCTCTTCTATTGCATTGCTTGGCTATTTTTATTTCACAAATAATTACATGGTGCTTACCATGCGCTCAACACTGTCCTCTGTGCTTTTACATACATTCACTCATTTAATCCTCACAACAATACTGTGGGGCAAGTACTATTATCATATCCTTTTTACAGACAAGGAATCTGAGGCACAGAAAAGTTAAGTAACTGGCCTAAGGTCACTCACTAAGTGGCAGAGCTGGAATGGGAACCCGGAAGATCTAGATTTAGAATGTGCGCTCCCAACCTCTGTCTTGGTCCTCCCTCCTCCAGGCCACAGGGGGTGGGCTCAGCCTTGAGCACGGTCAATCAGAGGACCACATCTCCCTAATCAAAGTTACAATCTGGGATGTGGACGTGTGATTCAAGCCAGGTCAGAGAGAGTTCCCCTCCATCCCCCTCCACCCCACTCAGGGTTCTGTCATTTGAAGCTGGAGGAGAAGGTGTTTACCTTTGGAGGAATGGAACAGGAAAGACATGAATCCTGGGAGCATTGATGGAGAAATCTATCTCTTGAAGGATAGAATAAAGCCCAAGGCTGGGGAAGTGGTGTGGAGAGATGAGCAGAAATGCAGGGGGAGGGGCACCTGGGTAGCTCAGTGGGTTAAAGCCTCTGCTTTCGGCTCAGGTCCTGATCTCAGGGTCCTGGGATCAAGCCCTGCATTGGGCTCTCTGCTCAGCAGGGAGCCTGCATCCCCCTCTCCTTCTGCCTGCCTCTCTGCCTACTTGTGATCTCTCTCTGTGTCAAATAAATAAATAAAAATCTTTACCAAAAAAAAAAAAAAATGCAGGGGGAGAGGACACCTCGCTTAAACCTATAGATCTAGGTATGCTGAAACCCCTTCCACCCATGGGCTTTCTGTTACACCTTCCAGTATGTTCCCCACTTTGTAAAAGCTTAAGCTGGTAGAGTTGGGTTCGTGTCACTTTCAAATAAAACTGCTATTCATTTGTTGTGGGAGATGGATGATTTAATAAAAAATATATGCCTAAAGGGCCCTGATTAATACAACTCAGCCATCCATTAAATAAATAGCAGTTGTGTCATGAGCTGTGACAAGCATGGGAGTTCTAGCAGTGGACACAGAGCCCCCAGCCCCACAGGGAGGGAAGACAGACATTTAAGCAATGAATTGCAGTGGGCCAGCAAGCTCCATCTGGAGTCGAAACCACCCCAGGGCAGTTGCCCTGCGGACTGTGGAGGAGCCTAGGACAAAGAGAGGGAGAGAAGCAGGGTCCAGATCATGCAGAGCAGGAAATTCAGTCTGGGGGCACCTGGGTGGCTCAGTGGGTTAAAGCCTCTGCCTTAGGCTCAGATCATGATCTCAGGGTCCTGGGATCAAGATCGAGCCCCGCACTGGGCTCTCTGCTCAGCAGGGAGGGTGCTTCCCCCTCTCTCTCTGCCTGCCTCTCTGCCTACTTGTGATCTCTCTCCCTCTGTCAAATAAATAAATAAAATCATGAAAAAGAAAGAAAGAAATTCAGTTTGACCCTGAGATCAGTGGCAGGGGTGAAGGGGAGGGAGGGGTGCAGGCACTGGAAGGTTTTAATAGGGATGACATGTTCAGATTTGTGCTCCCAACAACTCTGCCTGAAGCAGGGAGAACATATGGTCTCCGTAAAAAGTAACGGCAGCCTGACCTAGCGACACAGCGGAGGGGGCTAGAAATATCTAGGAAGTCAAGTTTAGACCCAACAGCCTAAGATAGCAAAGCCAGAAGAGAAATTAGAGATTTCTAGAGATCTAGAGAGCCACTTCCTTTAGTCACAGAGAAGTACCTCGAAATTACAGAGCAACACCCTTCTTGAGGAGTTTAGTACACATTTGGGCAAATCCAAGCCACGGCTCCTCCACCGATGGTGAAAGAAATAGTCCTTAAGATGAATGGATAAAGCAAATAAAAATTTGAAATAAAGATTTCTCTTTTAGGCTCTCAGTGGTTTGGGAACTGTAAAAGCCACAGCTAATTTGTTTGTCCCTCTTCCTCCCCTAGCATCAGTGAATTTAACATCTCATTTTCTCCAACAGAACTTCCCTCATCTGTCTTCCTGGTCATTTTTATTGTCTTTCACATTAGCCTTGACCTCTAATTCAGGATTTTGACACTAAGGTAAGAGAAGGCAGCCAGACATGAAAGGATGAAGAGTGTATGATTGCACTTCGAGGAGGCACCTGGAGCAGTCAGATTCAGAGTCAGAAAGCAGGGCAGTGGTTGCCAGGGGCAGAAGGAGGGGAGGGATGGTGAGTTACTGTTTGATGGGTTTAAAGTTTCAGTTTGCAATCACGTAAAAAGCCCTGGAGATAGACGGGGGTGATGGCTGCACCAGGGGAAGGTACTTAATGCCAAAAAACCCCACACTGAAAAATAGCTACGTGATCATTTGTATGTGACATATATCTTTCTACAATAAAAATAAATTTAAAAAATACTGTAATTGAGTGTTTGTTCCAAGAAGCTTTCTTACTTCCTTCCTTCTATTTTCCCACATCTTTCTCCTTAGAGTGAACCCGACACAGGGACCTGATTAACACATATCCTTATTTTATAAGCGTTGATTAAGGACCCGCTGTTGGCATTTCCCCATTTATTCCTAACAACCACCCAGTGTGGTAATACTGACCGCACTTTACAGATGAGCTCCGGAGATTTCCACTGAAGACTATTTCCACAGAGAAATTTCTTGTTAAAGAAACTGATTCAGAACTCATTCCTTCGTTTAAGGACTGTAAAATTCATTTCGAGAGCCTTAAACCCCTTACACCTAATTTCATTTAAGAACCGTGTCGCTGAATGGGGGATTTCTTACGGGAAGCTCTTCAGCATCTCGTTTCCACATCCGTCTCTTCTCTCTTGCAGCAAATGACCAGAGTAAATCACTCTTAACACACACTAACCCAACTCTCCAAACCCCAGCCGAGACCCTGATCTGGAATAGCCAACCCATTCCTGGGCTGCTACAAGGAGAGGGAGCTAACCGTTCCAAATGGAATTAACATCGAAAGGGTTAAGTGATTTTTCTAAGTGTTCCATAATTAGAGAGGGATGGTTGTCTCCATGAGGACGATTATGTTGAGCGCCAACCTTCCAAACAGCTCCCAGCAACGCTTAAGGAGCAGCTACCCATGATTACCGTGACCCGCTTGCCCCTATCTG
Organism: Procyon lotor; assembly: GCA_028646535.1. NCBI lineage: Eukaryota > Metazoa > Chordata > Mammalia > Carnivora > Procyonidae > Procyon > Procyon lotor. The sequence goes on along the minus strand of CM053605.1, from coordinate 15,079,027 downwards.
AAGGCATCCCTGCCACGCTTCTGGTTTGGAGCAGAACTGCCTGCTTATTCTAAATCTCATTCTGTTTGTTTGTTTGTTTGTTTATAAAGATTTATTTATTCAAAAGAGAGCGTGAGCAGGAGGAGGGACAGAGGGAGAGAGAGAATCCCAAGCAGGCTCCATGCCCGGCACAGAGCCCAACACAGGGCCCAATCCCACGACCCTGAGATCGTGACCAAGAGCCGGCCACTTAACTGACTGAACCCACCCACGTGCCCCCTAAAATCTCATTCTTTTTAAAAGCTCCTGTCTTCACGGTCAGGCTTGCCTAGATTGGAGAATAAATTGCAAGCTATCTCTTGAACAGAACTAAATGATATTCTTCAAAAAGACTTTTGTGTAGGAAAGCTAACTATGCAGAAGGAGAACTGTGTCTAATTTTTAGGTGAGAAAACGAGAGGAAAGAGAGAAAGTGGCGTGATTGAACTTAACACTACAACACAGTGCACACAGCCAGCAGGTCAGGAACCAGCTTCCAGTGACTGTAGAAATGGTCACTTGACCTTCACGAGCCAGGCCCTTCAGCCTCTCCTGCGGAGACTGCCGTCCCAGGTTGTTCACGGAAACACCAAAGGACAATGCTTTCCACAGCATGATCTGAATCGGTACTTTACCTCAAAGCTGAGTTGTTCCTTCTCTTTGCACCAAGTGGCCATTCTCCCTCTTGCTCTCAGTGCTAGACAGCCACCGCCCCACTTCTGCATCCATGCTCTGTCCTTCTGCCCTGTGCTATCCCCCCAGAAGGCTGGGCCTTGAAGATGTCATTTCCAACTGGCATGTTGTGGCTTCAGCCAGTGGAAGGTGCTGGTAAGAGATCAGAGGGCAGAAGGATGAAAGATCAAGGACATCCTTCCCCACTACATCCCTGCCTCAGCCTGGGTCTGGGGTTCTAACTGCACCCCTCCCCTCCCGTAGCTGCCCCCAAGGAGCCCTCCTTCCTGAGCTGTCTCTCACAGGGCCCCAGGGACACCACGCCCCACGCCTTGTCCCCTCAACCCCATAGACGGTGGCCACTTCCTGCTGACACTCTTCTCTGGGGGCTTCATCATTCCTGTTGGATCCTTTAATAGCCGATCCTCATTTCTCAAGTAGTGCCTTCATCGGTCTCCATTGGAGCATCTACGGAAAGTTCTGTTTCCTACCTGTGCCCCGCCTGCTCAGGTCACACTCAGCTCCTTGCTGTGACACAAATACAGTCCCTGTGGAGGGGGATGTATGTGGAAAAGTATGTGGATACTTTTCCATTTCCTTGTAACACTCGATTCCCAGATTCCTGCTTTGCCCACTTCCTCACCTCAGGGATACATTTCCTGACCACCCTCCATAAAAAGGCAACCTCCCCTCATCCCCTTGCACCTGTCACTCTCTGTCTCCCTTATACTCCTCTGATTTTCTTCATAATGCTTTTGTCATTTGTCACACTATATAGTCATCAATGTGTTGTTGGGTTTTTTTTCCTTTCTCTTCCCCAACTGGAATGGAAGCTCATTTAGAGTTCATTGCTAACCTTAAACAGTGCCAGGAATATGATAGGTATTCCATAAACATTTCTCGAATGAATAAATGCATTGTGTAGACACTGCTTGGTTCTCCATTGTAACTCCGGGCTGTGAACTCGGTGTGCAGCTTTTCCCCATGAAGTGCTATCCATCATGTCAGGGAATAATTACTGCGGAGTCAAAGGTGCTTGGAATTGTACTCAGCAATACTGGATGCAGCATCAAGAGAAATCAAGTCATAAAGGAAAATAATCCCCAAATTCCAATGACCAGCAGGATTTAAAATCTAGACAAGTTCCAGAATTGGGAGTAAGGTGCAAGTGTGGGTCAAAGACCCAAACTCAGAATGGATGACTTCATGAGGTGGGTCACGGGTAGGTGGGACAGGGCTGGAAAGGACAGAAGGAGGAAAGGGTAAGTGCTCAGACACAGGGGCCAAGCGGCGGCGTGACCAAAGGTTTTATCTTTGGAAAAGGAAGGAGGAAATGCAAAGTCCCGTATCTTTTGGTGTTGGGCTTCCACTTTATGAAAACTTCCAGCTTCGCTTTGGTCACCTTGGCAACACCTATAAGCCCTTTATCTTCTGAAGCAGGAGCAATGGGACTTTGTGACTTCTCCTTCCCAAGGGTCTAAGGAACACTAAAGGGGGAAAAGTGAGCATCTCAAAATAAAGTCGTGTTGGCCCTGAGAGAAACATTAAGATTTCATGGATCAGAATCCAGCCCACCTCTAGAAAATACCATGGAATGACTTAGAGCCTGTGAGACTCGGACTCTTGAGCCCACATGATCTGATCACACCCACATCATGTCCCCCTGTACACGCCTCACCACTGCCCGCTGCCCAGAGCCATGCTAGACCCCTGACAATTCTTGGCCTTTGCTCATTTTAGCCATTCTCACAGAAGAGTAGCATTCCCTCATCGTAGTCTCAGCTTGCGGTTCTCTACTGACTAACAATGTTGAGCATCTTTTCATGTGCTTATTTGCCACCAGCGCATCTTCTTTGGTGATGCATCTATTCAAATTGTTTGCTCATTTTTAATTTTACTGACTTCCGAGAGTTCTTCACATATTCTGTCTACAAGTCCCTTATCAGATAAGTAAGCTGCAAATTTTCTCTCGGTGCCTGGCTTAACTTTTCATTCTCTTAGCAAAGTCTTTCAAAGAGAGGTTCTAAATATCGTTGAAGTCTAACTTACCAGGTCCCTCTTTTGTGGACCGTGCTTTGGTATCATAATGACAACCATCCTCACCTAACCCAAAGTCGCAAAGGTTTTCCTTTTCTTCCTATGTCCTATGTTCTGCTAAGTTTTCTGTTATCTACTTAACTCCATTGTGCTCATAGAACATACTTTGTATGATTTCGAGTCTTTTAAATCTGTTAAGGTTTTATAACCCAGGATATGGCTTATCTTGATGAATATTCTGTGTGTTCCTAAAAAGAATATACATCCTGCCACTGTTAGGTGGCATGTGTTAAACACAATTATGTCCAGTCAGCTGATGGTATCGTCCGGTTCCACATATTTGCCGATTTTCTGTCTATTTGTTTTATCAATTGCTGAGAGAGGACCTCTAAAGTCTCCAAAAGTAACTGTGAAATCGTCTACTTCTCTTTTCGATTCTCTTTGCTTTTCTCCTTCATGTATTTTAGTGTTTTGTTGTTAGAGGCAAAACATTTAGAATTGGTAGGTCTTCCTTGTGAATTGACTCTCTTACCATTATAAAATATATAATGTATTTCTTTGTGCCCATAAGTTTTTTGGGTTTTTTTTCTGTGAAGTCTACTTCTTCTCAAATTAGTACAGCCATAGCAGCCTTCCTCTGCATGGTGTTTGCCTGACAGATCATTGCCCATCCTTTTACTTTTAACCAACACCTATCATTTAAAGGGAGTTTTTTACGACATAACTATCGATACGCTTGGATTTAGATTTACCATTTTGTTCTTTGCTCTGTTTGTCATCTCTGGGTTTTGTTTCTCTATTTCTTCTTCTCTGCTTTCTCTGGCTTTATTTGAACACTGTTTAGTATTCCACTGTAACCTATCCACTGCATTTTTTTTACTGTATCTCTTTGTATAGGTTTTGTAGTGGTTGCTCTTGAAATGACAATATACATAATCAGCTTTTCCAGTCTACTTTGGTTCAATATTTTAAGTTCCACTTTAAGTGGAATGCGGAAACTATCAGTTGTTCCCTCCACCTCCACTCTATGTCATAGTTGTCCTGGGTTATATCTACATACACCAAAAATTCTGTCAGACAACGTCGTATTTTATTGATGCTTTTAACCATCAAACAGACTTTAAAGAACTCATTGGAGAAGCATAGTCTATTAAATCTACTGAGATATTTATTATCTCTGTTACTCTTCCTTGGCTCTTGATGTTCCCAGTTTCCTCCTAGCATAACTTCCTTTGTGTCTGCAGACTTCCTCTAGCAATTACCCTTAGATCGGGTCTGCTGGTAACAGACTTTTTTCTCTTCCCTTCACCAGAGATTTTTTATTTTGCCCTCATCCCTGAAAATATTTCCACTGGATGTAGATTCTAGATGAAGAGTTCCTATCTTTCAGCACATGAAAAAATGTTGTTCCAATTTCTTCTGGCTCCCTGGTTTCTGATGAGGAATCAGAGAAATCCACAGTTCCTAGAATCAAGTTTTCCTACAAGAAATGCATCATTTCTCTCTGGCTGCTTTCAAGATTTTTCTGTCTTATGTTTTCAGCGGTTTCATTATGACATATCTGCGTGTGGCTTGCTTTGGATTGATCGGAGGTTTGAGGTTCACTGGGCTTGTTGAACCTGTAGGTTTCTGACTTTCATCAATTTTGGAAAGTTTTCAGACAATTTTTTCTTAGCCTTATACTTTTTCTCTTTTCCTTCTGGTGCACTGATGACATGAATATCTGACCTTTTGTTATTGTCCCATGGGCCCCTGAGGTCTCTCTGGTTTTTTGTTTCTAATCTTTTCTCTCTCTGTCCTGATGAGATAATTTCTATTGATCTATCTTCATGTTCCAACTCACTCCTGTCATTTCCATTCTACTATTAAACCCATCTAGTAAGGTTTTATTTTTATCTCTGGATTAACAAATTTTCTTTCTTCTCCTAAATTTCTTGGATTTTTTTTAATCTTCGATTTCTTTGCTGAGAATTTCTATCTTTTCACTGATTTCAAGAGAGCTCTCCTTTACTCATTAGGGAATTTTTTTAATAACTGCTTTAAAATTTTTGTCCGTGTTAGTAAGACATTGATTTCTGTTGATTATCTTTCTCTGTGTGGGTCAAGATTTTTCTGTTTTGTGTACCAAATAATTTTGGATTGCATCCTAGACATATTGAGCATCGTTTTTTGAGATTCTGGGTTGTATTTAAATCCTATAAAGAATGTACTTAGACCACAAGTTCTGATTAACCATAAGGTTTGTGGCTTTAATATCAGTTCAGCTTTCAAAGGTTTTGTAGTACTATTTGGATCTGTCTCACAGGTATACCATCCAGTGCCTACGCTGAGATTTGGGTAGTGGTATATCCCATAGTTCAGGTGTCAAAACCTATATAAGCTTTTTAGGGTCAAGTCATGAGCAGGTCATGAGCAGCCCAGGGGGTTATACCAGAGCTGCATAAACCACATTAAGGGGTTTCCCTCTAGTTTCAGGTTCCTACAGGCTCCCATTGCTGCTGCTACCACAGTATTGCTTGAGCTGGGACAAAAGAAAATGAAGAAAAGACCAAAAGAAAAGAAAAATGAAGACTTCTACAATCTCTCTGAATATTAGGAGTTTTCTTTCCCACTTAAGCCAGAACTCAAGGACTTCTCCTGGACATTTTTGTCTGCATCCTCCTGCTTGCTTGCAGATTGTGGGCTGATTGAAGTCAGGGAAATACCAGAGTGGGGGGAAAATAATAAACTCACTCCCAGTTCAGGGGTAATACAAATTCTAGCTTTTTCCCCCAATCCATATGATATTGTTTACTTTCAGAATCCTCAAATGGCTGCCCCATGCATTTTGCCCAGGCTTTGGGTTCACAGGGAGATACCGGCTAGAGGGAGCTTACTCCAACTTACCCAAAACCAGAATCTTCTGTAACATTTCAAATGGAAGCGATACATGTGATTTTTAATTTTTTTCCCACATTTTTTCTAATTAAAATATTTAAACCAATAGAAGATGAAATGGCCAAAACAGTTGCTTAACCTAGATTTGTCCTTCAGAAGGATGAGTAGTTTTACATTCTCTGTCTTCATATAGCAATGACTCAAGATTATTGGATAAGGACTCTACATAAGTTTAAAGGGGCACTTCAAGGATTTAAAACAATGTAGTCACTTCTGGGCTCTGTGAGTTTTTACTGATTGAATAATACATGGTGATCATGCACCTGGGCTCCAGTCTTCAAGAGGCAAGGCCATCCTGCCCTTGCAACACCAAAACCAACCTTAACTCGATACTAATGGTGCCCCTGCATCTGAGTGATTAGGCAGGAGTTATGTTCCTCTTCCAGAAGATAAGTACTTCTATGTGCAGACATGGTACCAGATACTTCTCACACTTCATTTGCTTTAGTCCTCACCACAACCAGAAAGATAGGTATTATTAGCATCATTTATAGTTGAGAAACTCAAGGCTCAGTAAGATTACAGCCCTTGCCATGTTCCCAGAGCTACTAAGTGGTGAGACCCAATTTGAATCTTGTTCCAGTGACTTTATTCTTCCCACACATTATGTGCCCTTTGAGGGGAGCATTTATGTTTGATTACTCTCTGTAAATCCAAGGCTTTTCGCCCAGCAGGACTCCATTAATGAATTCATTAATTTAATAACCAGCATTAGCCTCTATCTTGTTGGGTTCTTTTCCTTTTCTTCCTGCCTATTTCCATGTGTTTTCCTTGCTCCTTCCCCTATCTTCCAAAGGGACCCTGAACTCCTAACCATCTGGCAAGCAACATCTGGTCGCTTAAAAACACTGCAATGACTGGCTAGATTTCTCAGTTCCTGTTCAGATGGGGAGCGTGGTAGAGATACCGTAAGCCCCATCTATTCCTTCCTCTGTGTCTTCCTGCCCCAGCCAGTGCCGGGCTCTGCAAACAACCAGGACTCCATAGTACTGCCAGTTGCTCCAGTCCTCGGCCAAGCCTTTCTTGTTGTTTCTTTGTCCCTGGCTGCCTGCTCTTTTGTCCCACCTTCTCTACCTGCCCTGAAGAACCTGCAGTCCACTCTCTAGGTTTCTATAAAAGGGATACTTATATCCGGTGAGAGATTGGATGATGTGGCCTCCGAGGTTGTTTCCATGCTAACATTATGACCCCTTGTGATTCCAGGAAGGTTACACTGCTGACCGCAGGCTCTTGGGAAGAACACAGGGACAGGTGGCAAAGCTCCTGCTCTGTGCTTCAGGAAACACCGAGCGATATGCCTTCTTTGACCTATGAGCCACCTTAGTACCATACCCTCGGAAGTGGTAGCTCTCAGATTTCAAGATGATTAAGAATTATGTGAAGTGCTTGACAAAACACCGATTCCCTCGCCCAGTGAACATATTCTGAATCAATAAGGGTGCCAGGGCTCAGAGTCTGCAGTTTCACAAGGGCTCACAGGCAGTTCTGGTACGGATGGACCACAGCCAGCCTTAAGAAATTTTGCACCAAAGAAAAAGTACTAGTGAGAGGCCTTGTTTTATACACCACTTAGACCAGCAAGCACTCAACGTAAATGGGCTGATGGTAATTAATTCTGGACGGAATGATTTTTTTTGCCTAAATGAAGAAACAGACTGTCCATAACAATAACAACAATAGCTGTGATTTGCTGGGGGCTTATTCTGAGCCAGCAATAATTCTACATTATCCATTTTGTCCTCAAAACTCATCTGGACAAGGGCTACTATCCGAATTTTAAAATTGGGGGTTAAAGCAGGCCACGGCCAGTATATGGCTAAGCTTGGACTTGAACATGGGTTTGTGGGACCCCCAAAGACAATGCTCATTCTACGCCACCACAATTCCTCCCTTCCTAGTAATTACCTTTGGGGGAAGGAAGAATGATTATTATGTATAAGCTCTGCATGGTATGAGCCTACCTCCCTTAAAATTAGAAAGAAATATGGTCGATCATAAAGGAAAACACCCGACAATGAGCCCAGGGGAATTGACGGACTCTTGCATTAAAAGTTTTTAAGGCATAAAGAACCCGATTGTTTAGCTTCATCCTTCCTGAAGGCAGAGAAATGGAAAAGATGACACTCACCCCAAGTCTTTTCAGGCCAAGATCGCCATTAAATCTTGTCTTCCACTAAATACCTGTCTCCATTCTAAAGGACTTGCTGTAGTCAGCTTCTCGAGCCTGTAGGTGCAAACATCTGGACGGCAGGTGTGTGATTTTGTAGGTGCCAGAGGACACACAGCTGAGCTGCACAGCTGAGGGGACAGGGGAGGAAATGTCATGCATTGATGTAGCACCTTTCGACTCTCCCCAAGCCCCCTTCAACAGGGAAGTGATGGGGGTGGGGGGTGACCGGAGGGCCTGCAGCTGTGGAACAGCTGCACAGGGGAGCAGTTAAGACTAGGACAGGAAGTGAAACACACAAGGGCAGTCAGTCTCCGGGAGGGTCTGAGGGAAGTGGAGGGGAGCGGGGCTGGATCTTCCTGCCTGATGCAATCTGGGGAGGGCCTGCTTTAGCTCAGAAACCAAGGACTCTGCTTCTTGTTCTCAAAGGGGAGTCGAAAAAAGGAAGCGGAAAGAGCTTTTTTGTTCGTTTTCATTAAAAACAAAAAGAGTGGGTGGCTGGGTGGCTCAGTGGGTTAAGCGTCTGCCTTCCGCTCAGGTTGTGATCCGGGGGTCCTGGGATCAAGCCCCGCATCAGGGTCCCTGCTCAGTAGAGGAATCTGCTTCTCCCTCTCCCTCTGCTGCCCCCACCCTCCCCCACCTGCTCGTGCTCTCGCTCTCATTCACTCTCTCTCTCAAATAAATTAAATAAACAAAAAACAAAAAGAGTCACACAGGCAGCATGTGCTTGCCCGCCATTCCATGCCCCTCCCTGGGACTGGCTATGGAGTTCAAAGAGCCCACTAGCTCGCAGGTGCAAGGGGCATCTGCTGTCATTTTCCTTCAATCCATTTGTACCTCATCCTAGGTCTCTTACCTACCAGGAGGGGCAAAACAAAACAAAACAAATCCACTTCCATTCTCCTAAGAGACTTCTCCCCAAAAGGGGCCAACCATGGCCCTCTGGGCATGGGTAAATCTGCCTAGGATTTCCTTGTGGGACACAAATCCAGGGACACAAATCTAGTCCCTTCAGGTCCAGTGCCACTGCACCCCAAGTCCAGCCTCCCTAGATCCCCCACACCACCACCCCTTGCAGAACCAGCCTCCTCTCCAGGTACCACCAGGATGCCCACAACCCACTCTGGGGGTGCCTACTGTCTGCCATGCTGCTCCCAAGATATTTGCCTCCTTCTTTTTTCCCTCCTCCTCTAGAACACCAAGAAAATAGCCTGGTCGCTTCAGACATATACAAAAGACAGAAAGAGACTGGTTTCAATGTCATTTCTACATTCCATCCTGCAAGAAAAGCACTTAATAAAATATAAAACATGTATAGCCTTTTTATGTGCTAAGTACGGAAGCAATAAAGCATAAAGTTCTAAGCACGTTGTATACACTAGTTCATTTAATTCTCACAAAAATGTTATGAGGTAGGTCCTACGATTCTCCCATTTTACAGACAAGGAAAGCGAGGCACAATGAGACTGAGTCACTTGCCTGAGGTCACACAGCTAGGCAGTGGCAGAACTGGGATTTAAACCCAGGTCATCTGTCTCTAGAGTCTGCGGTACGTGATATAAACCGTTACCCACAAAATACCTCCTCGAAACTAGAGGGAAAAACAGATTAAAATACATACAAATGTATGTTTCAAAATTTGTTTTCCCGCACAAGAGGATAAGTAAGTTTCCTAGGCATCACTAGATAGTCTCTCTCCCAGTACCATCACGATACCATAGTAGAAGCATAGCTTACTTCTGCTCAAAAGCCTCCAGCAAAGAAAAGAACGAAAAAACAAAAAAGAAGAAATTGGGGGGAGAAGGAAGAAGAAGAAAAAAGAAAAAGGAAAAGGAAAATCAACTTCTGCTTGTAACCATCCCTCAGAACAATGTACTGACCAAACATGCTCGAACTTGTACCAGCAACAGACTCTGGGGGAGAGGGTGAAAAACGTCCTTGAAACAGAGCAGCTGGGAACCCCCAGCCCGCTCAGGATGGAACCCCAGCTTCTTCTTTTTTTTTTTTTTTTTTGTTATCTCCCCTTCTCCAGAGATACCTGTAGTTAATTAGACGATCCCTTTAAATGTGTTTACTCAACCACAAATCCTATACTGCTTGCTTATCTATAATCTCCTTCTCCTCCTTTGTTGATATCTTGTATCTAATAAATAAGGGACGGAGGAGCCCTACCGGTCAGCAGTCTTCTCAACCGCCCACCCCTGCTCCCCTTCTCTCGAAACTGACTTGTTTGTGCCTCATTCTTCTCCACAGCGCAGTTGGAAAGCGGCACTGCTTCAAAAAATTAACCTGAATTAGATCAGATTTCAAGCCACAAGTAACTAATTTGCTTTGAGGAGCAGGGTTAAAAGTTTAAACTATCAAAAACAGATTTAAATACAGAGAACAAACAGTTGGCTGCCAGAGGAGAGAGGGGTCTGGGCTTGAGTGAAAAAGATAAAGGGAGGGAGGGGTTAAACCATCAGTAAAAACAGCAGGTGAGTCCAATTTTGGAAAAAAAAAAGTAAGTTGCTTTTCTAAATCTGAGTTGAGTGATGGTTTTTATCTGGTACACATGTTCTCTATCAACTAGTAAAGTGCAAATGTGTCCTTAAAAAAAAAAAAATTCCTTCTCCAGCTGGAAGTAGGGGGTCTACAAAAATTACGGGTAGAACCATCAGTTAGCTATATAGTTTTGGTAATAAAAAGTAAATCTTGTTTCTCTATCACCATCCCTGATCTCCCGCCTATGTTCCCTATTCTATTTCTTGGCCCTTTGAAGGCAACATGGCACAATCCAAATCCTCTGCTCTTCCCTTAAAACTATCTCCACTCTTATACTCTCTACCTTCGCGGCAACATCTTCTCAGTCTTACAAGCCTAACACCCAAAAGTCAGCCTTTTTGGGGTGCCTAGGTGGCACAGTTAAATAAATAAATAGATCTTAAAAAAAAAAAAAAGTGAACTTGTGTGTTTCTTTCTGCATCAGACCCTAGTATCAAATGGTCTCCAAGAACTTTTCACCCTTCTTTGTAAATATCTCTCAGTTTCATTTCTTTTTCCATCCTCAATTTCACTGTAATGAGTTCATGTCCTCAATATTCTTACCTAGGCTTTTTCTCACAGCCCAACCTGGTCTCCTGGACTCCTCCCTCTTCTTTATCAAATCACCACTCTTTCCCACTGTTACTAGTCATCTTATGACTAAGCCATTCCTCCCAGGGCTCCCCCAATACCTATGAATCCCATAAATCGTAATCACCATGCTAATAATAGCTGGAATAAGTGGACAGAATAAGCTCAAGTGCCCTATGGCTTTCAAGGTCAACACAACATGGTCCCAAGCCCACCTTTCCAATTTCACTTTCTGCCCCCTGCACACCACAGTCTCTGTGTTACAACCCTCCAGACAGCCACAGTTCATATAAAACACCTCATTCTTTTCCCTGCTCTGTGTTTTTGCATGTGCATTTTCCTCTCCCTGGTATTTGCTTCTCTCTTTTTCTTTGTCCAAACCACTCCTATGTATCTTTAAAGAATCAGTTGCAAGGCCATACCCCAATGGCACATCGCCCTAAATGCTAAACTGACCTAAGCAAGTTTAGCACCTTGTGTATAACCCCCTAAACTTTATGTTTCAGTATGCACTGAAACATAAAGAAACCAATAAAATCAAGTTGGATCTTCTGACTCCAGGCTACAAGTTCCCATGTATTTCTGGTAACTCTAAATGCACCTACCACACAGGAGACAACACAAAATCTCTTCCATGGATCACAGATGCAACATTTTATCAACCCTCATTTTTTCACATTTGGAAGTGAGCAGAGAATATGCTCAGGAGGGCAGAATGCCTAACCTTGAACCCCAGCTTCCCTTCGCCAGTTTTCTTATCTTGAACAATGTATTTAACCTCTCCATGCCTGAGTTTCCCCATCTTCAAAATGGGATACTATTGGCACAGACTTTCAGAGGCTGTAGTGAGCATGAAGTGAATTTCACACGTAGCAGGCATTGAGAAGAATGTACAGCAAGTATCACACACCCAAAAAGAATGGTTACTATTTTCGGCTTTCTAAGGATTGCTTAGGGGACTTTGTTAGTAAGACCTTTTGAATATACACATATACACCCCTTGCTTTTTAATAGTTTAGAGTTTAAAACCAAGCAATGCCAAGCACAGCTTTCTAACTCGTATTATATTCCGTGTATCAGTGTTTCCAAACCGAGGTAGACAGCATTTCTTCATGAAACCTTTCTTGCTAGCTTCTCTCTGGGACTTGCCCGACAAGGGGAGGAGATAACATGTTTATACTCTGCCACTTTCCTCATTTCTTTCCTTTCTGTTCAATGGGTTTGCCACAGCAGGATTTCCCCTTGGATCTAAGAATTTCCTGGGGAGCATGCTCATGTCCTGGTCCCCAGGACACATAGATGAGGAGTGGCACCCCAGAACTGTATCTCTCCAGCACCCAAACTGATCCTGTTATAAGTGGAACATACACTTGCCCTTGAAAAATACTGCCCTATCAACACCCATCCAAGACCTGACAGGGGATAGTAAAGTCTTTCAGAATATTCCAGAACAAAAGGAGGAGGTGGTGGCAGTTGCAACAGCTAGAGGCACGTATCACAGCATCTCTTTATCTGCCTTGTTGCCAAGCCTTCTGTCAGCACTCCATAAATAATAATCACCATGATAATAATAGCTGGGATGAGTGGACTGAAATTAAACATAAGAAAAATGGAGTCACAGCTGGGATGTGCAGTGGTATAATGACATGGGGGAGGGAAGTGCTGGCTCTGATTAAGGAGAGCCCCACGGAGGTCCCATCGCCTCACCAACCATAGGGCAAAAGCAAGCAGTCCTCCTGGTGCTGATGCAGATGTAAGAATTCTCATACAGAATCATCCCCACGTGATATCTGTGACTCCCTGATGACCTCCCTGAACCCAGACAGGATTGGCACTCTTGGGGACCATGTAAAACCAAACTTCTTACTCCAGCGTCAGAGACTACCACCCCACCCCGGAAGTCACCCGGTCTCTCCACCGGTCCTCAGCTGCCTTGCTCTGAATCTCTTGACCAATACTTAGGGCTCCCCTAGGGAGAAGGCACTGGACTAGACACAGGGAGACCACAGAAGGAGACACCATGGTGGCCTCCTCAGATGTACAGCATCTTTGTAGAGATGAGGTCAAGGACGTGACTACTGAGACCAGGTCTTCCCTTCTTGCTCCCCTAGGTCCACTCTCCACCCACATCCAGCTCTCGGGCCCTAGTCGATGATGTCTCAGGAAAGGCATGAACCAAACCCCATGAATCAAATCCCTCTGGCTTCCCTGGTTCCACTACTGGCAGCCGACAGTGGGGAAGACTAGAAGGCAGGAAGAACAAAAGGTCTAGATGTTTATTCCCCAATCCCTCCCTTCCTGTCCAAGGGCTGGCAGTGGATGAATACCCCTACCTGAGGACACAGCTGGCCTTCGGAGACCTTCTCCAACAGCTACCATCTTACCAAGTCCCAGCAACTAACCTCTCCCCTGGGCCTTTCTTAGGTGTTTCTTTGATTTCCGGTTCTAGTGCTGACCATCCAGTGGATAAGAACCTTCCATTGTGCACCTTGTCTCCACCAAACTGTCCCACATACAACCTGGAGCATCAGGAATGTTCAATAAATAATGGCTTTAATTACACTGAATTGAAGTTCTCTGGTCGTATGCATTGTCCATCTCTGTAGGGATGGGTAGAAAATGAGCTTCCAACACAGACAAGTCCTGAGGACAAGCCCCGGGGAAACTGGTCACCCCTGCCCCTGATTTTAAGGAGGCAGAAATGAAGGCCTTTTTTATCACTGAGATGGAGACTTGCCTTTCTCACCCCCACTATCTTCTTTGCACTATGTTGAACAGCAGAACATAACACATAGGGCAGGAACTTTTGTTTATGTTTCCCATAAAACCTCCAGTAGGTAGAATAGACCTTGAACACAGTGGGTACTTGATTCATGTCTGTGGAATAGAGAAATGGAATGTTAATCTTGTGACCATCACAGTGCATCAGTCTAGGTCCCGATGGATAACACAACCATCAAGACCAAATCCCAAGGCACAACCAAATTGGGATCATTCGAGGTAGGTTTAATAAAAAGACTGTTGAACAAAGATGTGAGTAGAGTGTAGGGAAATAATGAGTGGTTGTGCAATACCCAAGGCATGCAACAATGGAGCACCATTATTATCCCTGGACTTGACAGGTCGGGAAGTTAGCGATTATCCAACCCCAGAGAAAATTGGTGGAGAGGGCCATACGACAGGAGTTGTGACCTTCAGTCTAGGGACAGAGTGGACCCCCAGTGACCTCTCAGAGACAAGGTTGGAGAAATAAATACTCCAGCTCACTATCCTTCCACCTTCCACTCTCCTGCTAGGGATCCTCATTTCCCTCATTTGATGGGAAATCAAAGGACATGAGATCTCACTGATCTGGTGCCTAGCTTATGAGGCAGAAAGCAGTGTGGGGAAGTGTAGGTAATCCAAGAGGGTCAAAGAGGGATTACCCAGCATGACTTTACATGTATTATCTCATTAAATCTTCACAATGATTTTATGAGGTAGATATTTTCATTATTCCTATTTTAGATGAAGAAACGAGGGCTCAGAGAGCTTAGATGACTTGTCTAGGGATGCACAGCCACTGAAGGAGTGGGTCAGATTTCAAGTCAAGGAACTCTTACTTTAAAGATGTATCTTTAGGGATGCTTGGGTGGCTCAGTTGGTAAGCATCTTCCTTTGACTCGGGTCGTGATCCAGGGTCCTGGGCTTGAGTCCCATATCAAGCTCCTTGCTCAGCGGGGAACCTGCTTCTCCCTCTGCCTACTGTTCCCTCTGCTTGTGATCTCTCTCTCTAACAAATAAATAAAATCTTTAAAAAAAAAAAAAAAGCTATATCTTTAACCACTGCCCCATCTCTATTATCCTTTGCTTGTGGGGATCCCAGAAAGAGGTCGCAAATAACGTGGTTCGTTTCTCATGTACTGAAAACCAGTATTGAATGACCTCTCACCATCATGTTTTCTCTCTTAAGTCATGGTAGTTTCTTCACATCTCCTTAAACATTTTGGAGGCAAATTTCGAGAAAGAGGAGAACAAGTTCCTATAATCAGAGTTCAGAAGGAACTTTAGAGTCCAAAGTCACCTGGTCTGGTCTTAAATCCAACATTTGCATGCCTCTAGATGGCCTCCCAATCTCTGTTGTCGTGCATACGTGATGAGGGACTCCATGCTGCTTGCCCACTCTGTCTGGGCAAGTCTGGCAAGGAAAGTATCCTCCCTGATGACATACATATTTACTTTGTATGTGAAAGTCACGATTCTCCTTCTGCCCTTTGGAACTATGTAAAGCAAGTCACATTTTCTCTCACATGAGAGCCCAGATCCTGATGGGTCCCCACTGAGCGGTCATATCTCTGGCCTCCTCTCCACTTGACCCTATCACTTGGTTCTTTTCTCCCTTAAAGTGTGTCTCTCAGAACCAAACACACTACTTCTGGAATCGTGTTCCTCCCTTTCGACAGTTCTTAAAGATTAGGGCCCAAGAACTTACGTAAGACTTCCTGAAAGTCACACATACAGGCACACAGCACGTATGATCTGCTTGAGCCTACAGCTAGGAGTGAGGGTGGCCACGGAGCCCCCCGGGGTGGCCCTATCTGGTCTCCTCCAGCCCACGAGCAGCATCCATACTTCAGCTGCCTCCACTTTGTGGATGACACGGGGCGGGGAGGCAGGCAGGAGATATGCTTTATGCCCTCCCCTCCCTCTTCCCGACAAGGGGTGGCCGTGGTGGGAGCCAGGAGAATTCTATTTACAGCCACCTCACTTGCACAAGCGGGGGATCTGGACGGCCGGCTGGACTGGTCCAGGATGTGAAGCTCTGGGAGATGCCAGATTGTTATCATTGTCAGATACAATTTCCTCCCACTGCCTCTGCCCCTCCATTGGGCCCGTGGTGTCCATCTGTTTATGGAAACAACGAGGTCCTGGCTGGGTATTTTTAGACAGAGCCTTTGTTGAGCAGGAGCAACTTCCCACCAGAGCCCCACTTGTCAGCACCATCCAGAGTCTCTTCTCCATTTATTTGTTGTAAAATCTCTAATAATATATAAAACCACAAAGCCGGGGGCTGAAAGGCTCCTTGGAATGTGGTGGGTACTGACCTTTCTCCCACCTCCTCCTGCAAGGGTGGATTTTCCTGTTTTGACCTGCTTCCGCTTTTGTTGTGTTTGGGTTTTGTTTTGTTTTTTTCTTTTCTGATTCTTTTTCTTCTCCTGTCATTATTTTGAAAAAGAATAATGTGCTGCAACTCCCACCCCCATTGAAAAATGAGCTTTATTTGAGGACTTCCTGAGCAATAGGAAATTGCACAGCATGCTTCTGACAGTTGAGTCTGCGGGGCAAAGGAAATAACACGAGGGTCAAGGGGAATGTACAGTATTTCAGTGTTAGCACTATTGGGTCAATAACAGGCTATTAGTGACCATCGCACCTAATCATCATCTCACAGATAAGGAAACTGAGGGACCCCAAAGGGAAGGGAGTCATAAATGGCAGCCTAGCAGCTGTGTTTCAAAGTGTGAGCATCGCCCGCCACCTGGCACCAGAAGATGGAGGGGGCAGGGGCAAATGGGAGCAGCCTCTTTGCAGAGAAGCTGCTTAGGACGGAGAGGTGAGGAGCAGAAGTAAAGCCCGGCAACACTTAGGGATAACACATATCCCTGTGCTTTAGAAATCAACTGGGTGGAGACTGGGACACTGTAACGGTGGCCTAAGTGGAACCCCATCGGATTCTGAACCATATTATTAACCAAATAGCTTTGGGGGCGTGGAGCTTAAATTTGCTCATGCAAACAAACCACGGTGCATGCTGGGTTCCAAACTTAAACTATGTGTGTAAAGCTTAAACCATTTAAATTGTGAAAAACTTGGCTTCCATCAAGTCCATGTAAAAAGCTGGTCAGGGGAAAAGCAGTGGTCACGGAACCGGCATTGGGAGAACCCGGTTCCGGCTCCAGCCCGGCTGCTAACTCCCAGCAACACGAGGCGGGATGGGCAGTGATCTTGACCCTCGGGGCCTCAGTTTCCTTATCTGGAAACTGCCAGACAAGCTTTTAAAATTTTTTCAAGCTCCTCTTCTTTTAAAGAATTTCCTTGTCTTACCTGAGAACCAACAGTAGATAGGAATTGGAGTCCAGATCCCCCAACTGGCATTTAAATTGGCTTGTTTTCTAATAGATATTGGAATAAAAATCAAACTAGAACATAGAATAGCAGATAAATAGGCAGCCTCTGGGCACAAGAGCCTGGATTGGAAACCTAGTTCCACCACACACCCTCTCTGTGGTCCCAGGGAAGATTTTACCTCACAGACGATTGGTTTCTTCATTATAAATGGAGACCTACTAGTACCTACCTCGTGAAGTAGTTCTGAGAATTTAATGAGTTAGTGTGTCCAGAGCTTGTCATAAAGCAAGCAATGGGGCACCTGGGTGGCACAGTGGATTAAAGCCTCTGCCTTCGGCTCAGGTCATGATCTCAAGGTCCTGGGATCGAGCCCCACATCGGGCTCTCTGCTTATCAGGGAGCCTGCTTCCCCCTCTCTCTCTGCCTACTTGTGATCTCTCTCTGTCAAAAGAATAAATAAAATCTTTAAAAAAAAAAAAATAAAGCAAGCAATGCATGCCAACTATTAAAATATTTGTCTGAGGCCATCTAAAATCACCTTGTATACCACTAAACTTCTGAAAACAATGAACTTGAGGGTGAGTTCTAATTCATTACAGAGGGAGAGAAGGGAGACAAATGGAGTACGAAGCCGGGGGTGGGGTTGGTTTTCACTGTGATGTCCCAGGAGGTGTTAGCCCTGCTGCACGGGGAGGCTCTGGGAATGGGAGGCCAGCTCCCAGAGTTCTCCACTGGTCAGGACCAGCATGAAGTCCTGCATGTCTTAGAAGGCCTGCTCGTTCACACTGGACAGCTGGACACTGGGCCTCAGGGCAGCATGACTTGATGGCTTCAAAAGAAATGGGGAGCAAGGGCTCACCTGGGAATCAAAACATGGGGGGCTCCACGGCTCGCTCTGGAACTAGAATCCTACGACCACAAACTCCACAAACTATCGCTTCCACTCTCGAGCACCAGTCCGTCGTTCCTACATCAATGAGGGGGACGAGGTGAAAATGTCTCTGAGGTTTCTACCGCCTCACACGGTACATCTCTGGGATGGGGTCAAGTTCTGGGCAAGTTCACCCACCTTCCTCTGAGGGATTACCGGGGCATTTCCGAACAGGCTGAGAGAAGCCGAACCACATACAGGAAGTGCACGAGCCTCCCAAGACCTCCAAATTCTCTTCTGCTTTGATCTGGGTCCTTGTCTTGTGATCAGAGCTAGGGATGGGGCACCTGGGCATTTTCCAAAGACACTAGAACCACCTGCTCCATGGCCCTTTCCCAGAGGACAAGAGGAAGAATAGTAACCATTCCCCTGGAAATGCCACCAAATGGACCCAACCTATGGTTGCCCACCCTACATGTACATTCTCACAGAGAAAATTGCATGGAGCACTGGGTGTGGTGCATGAACAATTAATCTTGCAACACTGAAAAAATAAAATAAAAGTATTTGGGGAAATAAAATAAAATAAAATGCAGATTCTTGGGCCAGCTTGGAACCCACCAAATCAGAATTTTCAATGACAGGACTTAGGTATCTGTATTTCAACGACTTCCTGCAGGCAATCCTGATATAGAGTCCTATTTAAGAACTCTAGTTCTGGGGCACCTGGGTGGCTCAGTGGGTTAAAGCCTCTGCCTTCAGCTCAGGTCATAATCTCAGGGTCCTGGGATCAAGTCCTGTGTCGGACTCTCTGCTCAGTGAGGAGCCTGCTTCCCCCTTCTTCCTCTGCCTGCCTCTCTGCCTACTTGTGATCTCTCTCTCTCTCTCTGTCAAATAAATAAATAAAAATCTTAAAAAAAAAAAAAAAAAAAAAAAGAACTCTAGTTCCAAAGAATACCCGAGTCTATTGCCTTCCTTCTCTCTGCGGGAAGGTACAGAAAGCTGGTCGAGTATGACTCGACCATCCATTACCCAGCTTGAGAGCCTGCGACATCAGGGCACCTTATATATGCTGTGGGCCAAACAGAGACCAATATACCCACCTGTTCCCTTCAGGGGCATTTAGTGCATAGACAGAAATGAGGGAGTATAGAGGGATGAAGAGACAGCCCTCAGACGAGTAATTAAAATACAACTGGATCTGAGAGGTATAACAAGAAATGGGCTAATATGATGAGCCACTTTGGAAAATGGTGTTGTAAGGAGTGTGGATGGCCTGTGGAAAAACACACAGAGCGGAGTCTGAATCCCCACTCGACCACTTACCAACTGTGGATTCCCGTGGGCCTCACTTTCCTATTTTCATAAAGGGGATGGAATACTTAGAGACTCATGAAAATCACGTGACTGCACCTGGCACAGAATAGACACTTGGTGACCTCCAACCCTTTTCTTCTTGTCCCTGGACTTTACTAATGACCCTCTGTCCACCAGGATGCCACAGAGACAGAAACGATCACTTATGAGGAGCTATTGTTAACTCCAGTTGTCAGAGATAATAACATATTCATCTAGTTGTCTGAGAAAAGAGTTTGTTTTATTTCCCATTGTTAAGCTGAAAATAAGACTCTGTCCTCTGGGGATCTTGCAGGCTATTTGTTCTGGCCCTTCAGAGAGTTCTGGACCCCTGGGAGTGGCATGTCCTGGAAACAGAATACCTTGCTTTCCCAACGGGAGTGTGGTCCTCCAGGCTGCTCCTCCCCAACAGAGGAGTCCAGCACGATCTGGGAGAGAGGCCAGCATCTCCTCTCTTGGGGACATGTCAGCCCCAGATGCCAGGACAAATGGCTTTGTTGTTTGTTTGTTCTCTGTCAGCCGAGTCTATATCGTTTACCAAGTGCTTTCCCACACATGGCCAACCCCGCCATGATGTCAACATGATGATAGCGGTGACTTCTCAATGACTCTCTCCCTCACCTCCTCCAAATCTTTGCTCAAAGCCACGTTGTCAGGGAGGCCTGCCCTGACCACCCTATGCAAACAGTGACCTGTGCACATCCCAGCACCCCCACCTTCCTTAACCCACTCCTCTCCTTAGAAGTTACTTTTCTCATAAGTAACGTGAGAATGCACCCTACAGATCAACTCCAGGCCACACAGTTGGCCAAGAGCCAAAGCTGCTCTGACCCGACACCCATCACTGCGTTTGAGCTGAGACCCACCTTCCAAAAGCTGTCCCCAGCCAGTGACTGGGTACATCCACAAGACTGGGACTCCTCACGTCCGGCTCAGGCCTGAAGTCTCCCTGATGGCCTTGCCAAGCCGGGAAGCCGCCACCCAGCCTTCCCTCTCCTCACCCAGGGTCGACTTGCGTGGTGGTCCAATGGCCCGTGTTTCTCCACGGCCCCCTACTTTCCCTCCCACAGGCATTTCCTCTAAGTAATACTCTTTAGCTAATTTCTCTACCAGTACACTAAGTCCTTTGCTTATGGTATTTATCTTATTCTCTGTCTCCACCCATAAGAAGGCAAGAATTTTTTAAATTCTTGTGTTCACTGACGTACCTAGGCACCTGGAAGGTGACCCTACATGAATATTAATTAAAAAACAATGCCCGTTTTACAGATAGGAAAATGAGGTTCAGAGAGGTGAAGTGACTTTGGTAAGGGGCTCAGCCAGTAAGTGGTGAAAGGAGACTTAACCCCAGTCTAATGACATACAAACTTCGATCTGTTCACTCTGATCTGTCCTCTGTCTTCCCTCCCTTCTCCGTCTTCCCTCCCTATCCACTCACCCATCAGGGATTCCATTCCTCTGTTTCTCTACTTCTGGGTCCTTCTCTTTGTTCTTCATGATGTTTGCCTCTCACTTGCTCAGTCTTCGTGGTGTGTGTGTGTGGTGTGTGGCTATGTGGTGTGTATGTGAATGTGTATATGTGTGTGGTATGTATGTATATGTGGTGTATGTGTGTGGTGTGTATATTGTGCATCTGTGTGTGGTATGTGTATGTGGTATTGGTAAGTGATGTGTGTATGTGTGGTGTGTGCTGTGTATATGTGTAGTATTGTGTGTGTGTGTAGTGTCTATCTGTGGTATGTGTGTGTGTTTGTGTGTGGTATGTGTGCATGTGTGTGTGGTGTGTATATATATGTAGTGTGTGTGTAGTGTCCGTGTGTATGTCTGTGCATGTGTAGAATGTGTGTGCATAGTGTCTTGTGTGGTGTGTGTACATGTGTGTGCAGTATCTGTGTATGATGTGTGTATATGTGGTATCTGTGTGTGTGGTATGTGTGTGCATAGTGTCTGTGTGTGGTGTGTGTATATGTGGTATGTGTGTGCATGTGTGTGTGGTATGTGCATGTGGTGTGTATATATATGTAGTGTGTGCATAGTGTCTATGTGTATGTGTGTGCATGTGTGTATATGTGGTATCTGTGTGTGGTGTGTGTATGTGTAGTATATGTGTGCATAGTGTCTGTGTGTGGTGTGTGTACATGTGGTATGTGTGTGCATGTGTGTGCGGTATGTGCATGTGGTGTGTGTATATATGTAGTATGGTCTATGTATGTGTGCACATGTGTGTGTTTGCAGTATCTGTGTGTGGTTTGTGTATATGTGGTACGTGTGTGCGTGTGTGTGCAGTATGTGTGTGTGCTGTGTGTATATATGTAGTGTGGTCTGTGTGTATGTGTGTGCATTGTGTGTGTGGTATCTGTGTGTGGTGTGTGTGTGCATGTGTGTGTGGTGTGTGGATGTGTGTGTGTGTGTGGCATCTGTGTGTGGTATGTGTGTGCATATGTGTGTCTGCACCGTGGCTGAGGTCCCTGTCGTGTCAGTACTGCTCAAGGATGTGGGGTCAGAGGCAGGGGGGAGGCTGATGGGACACAGGGAGCCACGCAGGTGTAGGGCTAGGAGAGCCTCCAGGAGGGGTGGAAGGACTGCTCGGGGAAGTATAAAAGCGATGACAGAGACATGCGCCCAGATGATAGACAAATGTTCAGGTGGGAGTGCGGTGATGGGCCCCACCGTGCTCCGGGGACTTTGGCTGGGTCTC
Organism: Procyon lotor; assembly: GCA_028646535.1. NCBI lineage: Eukaryota > Metazoa > Chordata > Mammalia > Carnivora > Procyonidae > Procyon > Procyon lotor. The sequence continues at coordinate 15,057,049 of CM053605.1, read as the reverse complement.
TGGATTGCCTTCACATTAGGAATTCCAGGTCCGTGCTCTTCACAGCAATAAACACCAAATGAAATGGTGGTGGAAAGGTGCTTGGGGAGTTGAGCATCCTTAAGGAAGGACAGGGAGACACGGGTGACAGGAAAAGCACAGCCAGGTCTGGGTCCTCTCGTCCTCCACCTTGACCACAGATGCCGCCGCCCACTGAGTGGTTGGAAAGAGGAAATACCTTCAGCCTGTGGGATTGGGGCGACCACAGAGAATTTCCCCACAGTGAGGGCGGCACAGCTGATGGAACAGGTGCCCCGGGAGAAGCCGGGGGCGGGGATCGCCTTCCTGCAGGGTGGGATCGATTCCCACGTGCCCAGGGTGATTTACACAAGGTCGTGAGGGCACACCGGGGAAGTTAGGGGGCATTAGAGTCGTGAAGACAGCGGGTGGTGGACAGAGCCCAGGACGGAGGCACAGCGGGCCTGATGCTGCCTGCAGGGAGAGGCTGGGCACCAGCTCAGAGCCATGAGTGTCCTGAGTGGAGGTGGCCCTGCCCAGAGCCCTCCCAGCCAGGAGACTGCTCCCGGGGCCTAAGGATGGATAAGCAGGAGAATGTGGGGAGCTGGTGTCCTGATTATCCTTCCGCAATCACAGAGGGAAATAAAATGCGAAGTGAAGTGAGGATTTCACCTGGGCGCCCCATCCTGCCCAACCCTGCATCTGTCAAAGTCAGGGCACACATTCGAAGGGACTTCCAGCCACGGGGGAGCAGAAACCTGACTCCGCAGAGAATGTTCTTTCTGGGCCTCAAGAGCGCTCTGGGAATCTGCCCTGATTTACAGCGTCACTCGGGGTCTCCCAACCGCTCCGAGGCTGGAGAGCAGGCAGTCAGGAAGACTGGCGGTAAACTCGACCACTGCCTTGCTGAGGGGCAAGGAACACGGACCCATGACTGCATCCACTCCAGAAGGAGGCGTGAGAGACGGGCATCAGGAGGGCGATGCTGCCCAGGCCTCCTGGAGGTGCCCGTCCCACTCACCCCCGCGCCTGCACCCACTGGTCCTCGCAGCCTGTGTGCAGTGTTCTCTGAGAACTGACCCCCAGTTACTGCGGTCATGAGCCTCCGCTCCCTCGGGCCGGGGCCGGGGCTGAGGCAAGGATGGGATGGCCTGAGTCCGAGGAAAGCTGTCTTCCAGGGTGGCACAGGGGAAACAAGCCAGCAGGGAGCCAGGGGGCCCCTTCAGCCTACCTTCAGCTCCGTGTCACGGGGGGACGAGTCACTTCCTCTTCCTGAGCTTGGTCTTAGCCTTTTTTTTTTTTAAGATTTTATTTATTTGACAGAGAGAGAGAGATCACAAGTAGGCAGAGAGGCAGGCAGAGAGAGGGGGGGAAGCAGGCTCCCCGCGGAGCAGAGAGCCCAATGCTGGGGCTCGATCCCAGGACCCTGAGATCATGACCTGAGCCGAAGGCAGAGGCTTTAACCCACTGAGCCACCCAGGCGCCCCTTGGTCTTAGCCTTTTATTGCTCCAAGTCTCAATTTCCTCACATATACAATGGGGGAAGAGATAGATAATTTGGGGTGTCTCCTGCCGCTCAGACATTCGGGGGATCCTGTTCACACAGCCATGTAAAAGCAGGGGTATCTTTCCAGCTTTTCCTGGTAGAAGGAGCACAAGATTGCAGGAAACCCAGAGGCCTGCCTGGGCTCTGCCAACAGCTCCCATGAGATTTTCCAGGGGCCCCAGTTCCTTCCTGTAACCAACAAAGTCACGAGGTTCATGTCAGTGCCCCCAGGCCACGTGGCATCCCCACCCCTCCCACCTAGAGTGTGGGGCCCACACAGCCCAGGTACAACTACAGGGGGCTCAGTTCTGCACGTTCTCTCTTATCTGGTGGCCTCCTGTCTTTGTCCATTCTTGGCTCCACTGTTGACTGGGGACAAGACATCCAGGAATCGGACAAGACAAGCACCTGCCTGCCCCTTCCCTACTTGCTTCCATGCTCCCCCTGCCCCAGGGTCCACGCTGATGGCGCACATGACAGAAAATAGAGGAAAAATTCTTTCTCCAGCTTTACCACTCGCAAGCATGCTCCCTGCGGGGACCGCGGGAGAGCTCGGGAGGACTCTTTCGCCTTCTGTCTGTCTTCTCTGGGGGCACAAATAAAATGCATGACTCTGTGGCTTTGAGGGGAGTGCATGGTGGGGGAAGTGGCACAGAGACCTCGGCGAAGAGCCTGGCGATGCTCATCATCCTGGAGATTAATCCAAGCCGTCATTGATGAGAACCTGAGAGGAAGTCCCAGCAGGTTGACGCACTCTGCAAGGCACCGCCTGGCCTGGCCTCGCGCCCGCACTTTCTGGATGTCAGCCAGGCCATACCAGCCAGACCAAGACCAGAGAAAGGACAGCAGTGGAGCCCCATCCATCTTGGGCCTGGGGGAATTTTATTCGGCTGAGCCACAGACTCATGGAATTCCAGGAGTCCTTAGAGATCACTCTTGCACCAAAACCTCCTCCCCACAGTTTCCCTGTCTGCTGGTCCTTTGGCCTCTGCTTGGCCACTTCCATTGACAGGGTGCTCACGACCTCACAGGACAGTCCATTCCATGGTGGGACAGCCCTGGATGGTAACGCAGAGCTTTATAGAGTAAGGGTCTGCCTGACCACTATCTCCCTCCCACCTCCTTTAGGTCCGTGACTTGGGACCTGGGATACCCCTTCTCTGCCATTTTCTTCAGCAGCTCTCCAGGAAGGAAGTACAAAGACAAAGGGAACCAGGAGAACCGAGGGTGCCTGTGGCTCTGGCATTCTAACCTTGCAAAATGGTAAAGAAACACAAAAAGAAAAACTTCTTTAACCTCGAAAGTGGGCACAGCCCTCAAGCCCAAGCTCTTCTTGCCCTCCTGTCCTTGTCTGGTTCTTGCCCTCCAGCTCCACTCGGAGAAAGTCATCCAGGGGTGGAGTAATAGAGGAAAACCATGACTGAGACAGAACCCAATTCTGGGCTCTGGTCGCCTCAGTCTGTCAAAAACCACAAAGGAACTAAACAACCATATGACCTTCATAAAAGTAATGCTCCCTCTCTGGAACTCTTTGACTCACACCCAGTGACCAACCACAGTTTTGGACTCTGGATCACCATGTCGGATAGAGCCTCCTACCTTCTCATCGGGAGGGGGTAAGAATCCCAGCATTCCTTCCTGGAAATTCAGAGCTGTCCCATCTCTGCCATCCCATCTAGACTAGGCTTGCGGGTTGAGGGTGGTCTCTGAGAAGGTCTCCACATGTCCAAAGGGCAAAGCTGGGTCTTGGGTGACCTCCCAGGGTCCCTGCACTGTGAAACAAGTAGCGAAGGGGACAGGCGGCATGCTACCAGGAGGGCTCGGAAGGAGGACAGCCTCTATAGGTGTCTTGGAGACCCGCTGGGGAGCATTATCAGCCTGTGCAGGTCAACATATGCCATGGTAAAGCGGACAGCAGGGACTGGCAAATCCAAAGCCCCATAGTGACCCGGAGGCCAGCATGACCGCGGCGCCATGCACTGTCGTCAAGATGCCGCGAGGGCCCGGTTCGCCGGATGGCGGCTTTATTTGCAGATCCGGGCTCCTGCTGGGCTCTCCTCCACCTTCCTGAGCTGTGAGTGTGAAAATGACTCAGACCGAGGCAGTCTTTCGTCAAAGCAGGCTAAACTAAATCTGATGGAGATCTCACCAACCCGGCTCAATTCCGCAGGCCTTCCGGACCCTCCTAACCTACATCACCAGGTACATTGAGGGACCCCTGCCTTCCCTGAGGCCCCGTCCTAAAAAGGGGAGCAACTGGTCTCACGTGAGCACGGTACTCCCTGGGAGTACATCAGGAGTTCCGGAAGAGCTTCCGGGCATGGCTACCCTCCTTGCTGACCCGTCACCACGGAACCGTCTTATCCCCCATTTGTAGATGCCATTTGGTGAACCACCCCTCCCCACGTGCTCAGTCTCGTGTCTGGGCCCTGTGCCTCCCTCCACTGCCCTGTCTACTGCCACGACTGATCCAAGTCAGGCTTAGTGGCACGTGACCCGAGACAAGCCAGAGAGACTCAGGACAAGAGCTTCCGAGTAAAACTGTTGTTAAAAGGCACTTGTCACTGGGGATGCTCAGCTGCCATTACCAAAGCTGGGGACTTTATTTGGTGTCCGTTTTGCCACCTTAAAGAGGACTCTTCCTGAGGACAGAGCCACTGAAGAAGAGAGCAAAGTGATAGAGAGAGGGAGAGAGTCTCAACAACATTGTCCATCTGGAGCCAACGGTGCTTAAATGACTCTCCCTCTGAGCTTTACATCTTTGGGTTGGAAGAGAAAGGGGCTCTTTCTACTGATCCCAACATCCTTCCTGGTGCCTCTGTGCCTCTTCATTAAGTGTGAGAAAAGTGAGCCCTCCACTCTTCCTTCCCAATAGGGCATCACTAAACAATCCACCAACAGCAGCCCCCAGCGGACTAGAGAAAAGGCCTAAAAAAGCAGAAACTGTGGAAGGACACAGGGAATGGATTTAAAGAGTGAAATAGGGTGCTTGGGTGGTTAGGTGGTTAAGCAACTGCTTTCGGCTCAGGTTGTGATCCCAGAGTCTGGGGATCGAGTCCTGCATTGGGTTCCCAGCTCCACGGGGAGTCTGCTTCTCCCTCTGACCTTCTTCCCTCTCATGCTTTCTCTCTCTCTCTCTCTCTCTCAAATAAATAAAATCTTTTAAATAAATAAATAAAGAGTGAAACAGCATGAATTTTGGAGTCTGGCAGATTTGTCTGGAACCATTGACAAGTTATGGTGTGCATTAGGGAGGACACCTTTTGTTTCATAGTATGAATAATTCATAGATAAACAATTATAAAAAATTTTAACTTAATACAAAAAAAAAGATTAAGTCCTAAAAGCCCACTTCATCTTAACATCTTAACATCTCAATCCTACTCCCTTTCCTAGAGGCAAATTTGGTGCATATCCTTCTAGACATTTTTCTTTGTATTTGCCCAATACACACACATACACACACCCACACACACACACACACACACACGTAGTTTTATTCTTTTTTGCATAAATGATGTAGCAGAAACCATATCACACTATGTATTCACCACATTAATCCTTAATCCTGGGCATACAGCAGAAAATATTTCCTAGCTTCCCCTGCAATTAGGTTGGGAACATGGGACTGAGTTACAGCCAGTGGGAGTGTGAGCGGAAGTCACATGTCACTTCTGGTCCAAGGTAATCACGTCGACAATGCCTTCTCCATGTTGCCTCTTTTTCATCCCCGTAGCCAGAGGTAAAGAATTCGGAAATGATGGGATTACAAGATGGTGGCAGCATGGCTTCCAGGTCCCCACCTGGAAGAAAGTCACATCAGAGAGCCAACGGACCCACACTGGAGTGGGACGTGAGCAAGAAATAAGCCTTGGTAGTGGTACGTCTCTGAGATCTGATGTTTATACATTACTGAAGAAGAGCCTAGACTATCCTGACTAATACAAATAAAGTCATACTCTTCCTATTTTTCTGCATTTTTTTCTTCTTAACAGTATGTATTTGCACATCATTTATCTTCTCTTCATCAGGATAACATAGAGCCATTGTGAAGGGATTAAGTGAGAGCACTGAACATAAATTCTCTCGAACTCCAGTAACCCTTTCTTCGGCTCCCGCATGCCCTCCTTATAGCAGCAACTAATACTCTGAAGGACGCCTGAAACGTTGGGGTTTTCTTATTCCTCTTGGGGAACAGAGTAGGTTCTCTGCTTTGAAATGCTTCAAGAAGACATCCTTGTCCCCATCATATCTCTTATGCTGGACCAAAAACTCCCATCATTCTCCACGTATTCCTTTGGGTCTGGAGGCTTTAAGATTTCCTACAAACACTTCAGGAACTATTACATGCTAAACCTCAACTAGTTAAGTGGAGATTCGTGGTCCACGCTGAGAACTTGATCATAAGGGGGTGTGAGGGGAGTAACAAGAGCACCCAGATAAGAAAGAGATGAAAGAAGAACACAAAGTTCTTTGATTCTTCACAGTTCTATTTCATCAAAAAAGCACATTTTTTCCAGGAGAGCTCTAGTGTTTGTTACAGTGTGTTTTTTCTAATTCTTGGAAAAGTGGTCACCCACGTAGGGAATCCCTGACAACACTCCATTAGCCAGAGTGTCCAAGTAACCAGAAGGCCCCAGGGATGTTCAGTTGGGAAGCACAATGATGATGAATCCTGTCCATACTGTTTATGATTTAACAACTGGTTTATTATGTAGGATGTTCTGGGTCACTCCTGGGAAACTATTTAAACAAATAATCTGCAGTTAAATGATCTAATAGAACAAGTGTTGTCAGGTTCTTGGAAGAGAAGTATGATCTAAAGCTATTCATAGATTCTTGGAATTGGAAGGTACTTTCAATATCTCCTTATAAGATCCCTTTTTCTAGTAGTGAGTAAAGTGGGCCTTACAGAAGCTAAGGAACTTGCCCCAGGTCAAAATTTACATTCTTCACATGTATCCTGACCACCAAAGGGCTGATGTCATTTTCACCGCATTGACATTCCCCTGGTTTTATGGAAAGAACACTGGAATGTGAGCCATAAGACCTGTGTCTACTGAGGGTTCTGCCACTCTGTAGTGCATGACCTTAAGCAACGGGCTTAAACTTCCTGAACCAAGTCCACCGTAAAAGTCTTAGGAGCCTGCCAGATACATGACTCTTCCTTCATGCAGTCATTCCCCCCAAAAATTGCTCTAACTTATGCTCTGAGTTGAGCAAAACCACCTAGTCACAATTTTTCTGCCCAGGGAGAGGTAGAGTGGTCAAAGGCAACCACAACCACGCACCAGCTGATTGTGGGTAAGACCACTGACGTCAGAGATGAAACAGTATGAAATCTACCCAGGAAGCACACAGGTACTGGCAGATCCCTTTTGGGATGCTTAAATGCTAAGCAATGTAAACTCACGTGAGTATCCTTCCAGCATCTCTCACCCCTTTCTCCTTCCTAGGAAGCTCCAGGTTTGTTCAAGTGTCTGCTCTCCCCCTCTTATTCTGCGGGCCTTCAGATGTGGGTTCTAACTACCCTATTTTAATCATGGCAGTTCCACGTCCCTGACCAGCATTTGGCTCAAGAAATTGAGTTTAAGCCACTCAGCACATAGCATTCCTCTAACAATTATTATTTGTCTAGAAATGGGCACATGACTTAAGTAGGACAACCAGGTACAAGGTTATTCCATGCTGGGGAAGGATTTTTATTCCATGCTTTCCCTGTCTGCCTGTATATGAAATAAGAGAGCCTATCGCCCCAGCTGATGTCATCTTGAAGCCATGAGAGAAGGTGGCCTAAGCCAAATCCAATCCTTAGAAGGGAAAAAAACTGAGCAAATTACAAAGAAACGATCTGATAAGCATCCCTTGCTTAGAGTCCAAACTACCTCTAGATGTTCTCCATGTGAGATTTTAAGTGTCTCTATCATTTCAAGAAGTATGAGGCTCTGTTTCTTGTAGTTGGGAACATTCAAACCGATAGACAAGGTCAATACATATGGAAGAAGGCAAGTTCCTGGAAATCATGGTGTATCCTAAATAAGGTCAAGAAATTGCTCTAATGCCATACCTCTCGGTCCTAGAAGCACCAGGTCCCACATGCCATGCTGCTGAGAGGTCACATTCCAAGCTACTCCACATTCCTTAGTCCTTGGCATCTCTGAAATAAACCCCAAGAACTGAAATTTGACCCAGTGTGTCTGTTCTTATAACCTCTGAGGACCTCGGCCAACATATTCTGTAGTCCACAGTTTCCAAATATAAACCAAGTTGGTACGACTCATCTAGCAGACCTTCATTGTCCACCTAATAGGCCAACTGGCCATTTCCAAAATCTCATCTGGTTCCCTTCTCCTCATCCCCTTTCTATGCCCCCTGAACCTCTCAGCCAAGAGTAGGGTCAGGTTGGAGGGAAGGGAATGAAAAGATACGGTTTGGCTCTATGGATGGCCAGAGCCTCTGAGACGAAACAAAATTCATTCAGATGGGAGTGCACCACCCTTCTGCCTCTAGCCCAGTGCCCGGCAACCCCTTGCAGGATGGACCAAGGCCTCCAGTCCTTACTGTGTACCCTCTGCCAATCCTTTTGGCCTTTGGAACCCCACACCTTCCATTCCTGGGCCCAAGATGGTGCTGGAATGTCGCAAGTCACTTCCACTTCTTCCCTGAGAATGCAGTCTGCCAGGCACAAACTAGGCCATGTTCTGACAATGCACCCCCCCCGCCCCCCCTGCGTGGGAAGGGTACATCAAATCATACTGTATACAGCTTCTATTTTCCTCACCCCTCACTAAACACTTCAGCCCGGAGTCCCCAAGGAACAGTGAATAAAGAAGCCACACTTGCAAGGAATAAGAGAGCCAACAAAATTGCACAGTAGAACCTGAGAGGCTCCATATAAGCCTCCTCCTCTTCACCAAGGATGCGTGAGGCAGTCACTTTTCTTCGACCCCCGGAGCTGCATCTCCAAATATGTTTCTCTTCCCTCAGGACAAGACACAAAAGCGCTCAGACACTTCATGTGAAAAACAAGAAGGTTGGAATGAAGAACCCCTGAAGTCACTTCAGACCACATATTCTTGATTATAACCTCTCCTAGAAAGGAATTCGGGAGACTCCTGGAATTGAAGACTGGAGCCAACAAGCTTCTCTCTGACGTCATTGTCCTCCCCGGTTCCTCGGAGCTCTATGTGTCTGCTAGGATTTGCCCACGATCCGAGGAGGGGAGTGGATGTGTAAATGAAGCAGAAAGACCTCTGTCTCGTTTTCATACGTGAATAGCATGGAAAGATGAGCTGTTTCTCTCTCTGCCTCCAGGGAGCATGAGAAAAGGCTGACATCCAGCCCAGGTCTTCCCTCTATATTCTACCCCCAATCTCGTCATTCTCAGGGACTCATGGGGCCTCTTACCACAGGTGCCCCCAGCTGGGAAAGGCAACCCGGCCCTTCAGACATTATTCCCGCCCGCAGGGTGTCTCCCCGTCTCCCCCAGTGCAGGGGTGCTGTGTCTTTCACACAGTGCCTTCCTGCCCCCGGAGCATCTGTGGGTATTCCCAGCAGACCTCAGCTGTGGGTCACAGGCCCCTCACACGCCCGATGGGCTGTGTAGGTTCCCAGGATCAGGATTCAGTTTGCCAGCTCCACCTGGCTCCTGATCGGCCCCGGAATGCTTGGGCGAATGAGGGACATCTGCTGCTCTTCCCATTGTAGGCTTGCTTGTCTCTCTTTTCGGCTTAGCAGACTGAAGTTCAAGACAGGGTCAGGGAAAGTGCTTGCAGATGATGTGGTTCAGATTTCAGACCCAGAAGGAGCCGAGAGGCCATTTCTGGGCCTCTGTTTAAAGGTGTCCTAGAGGATATTTTCTCATTTTCCCAGCAATCACGTGCTGAGCACCTACTCCGTGCCAGGCTCTGTGTCCAGGGCCAGGGGAGACCAGGATGGGCCCCACGAAGCCTAGAGCAAGGGCACAGACACACTGATGGTGACAAAGCTACTAAGCACGGTGTAGCCACAGGGCTGTGAGCTCCAAGAGAGGTGCCCACAGCAAAGAAAGGGTTCAGAGGCATGTGTAAGGCAGGGTACTTAGGACGGAATACTCTCCCCCATCTGGAAGCAGACTCAACTTCATTTCTAAAACAATCTTCTACCTTGCCCTGAACAGGATCAAGCTTCGTGTCTTGTTTCTGTGAATATGAATGTCTCTCTGAATTGTCCCTGGAGGTTCACAGGTCACAAGACCTTTGCGAACCCGCACAGCAGCCCTCCCTGACGTAGGTCACTCGGAGCAATATTGTTTTTATTCTTTTATTCAGTCCGTCAATAAAAATATTTATTTCCAAGCCTACTACGTACTGAGCTTGGCAATTGTGTGTTTTACTTACCTAATTGTCCCTCTACCAGACTGTAATTTCATGACCGTAAGAGATCAGGTCCGACTCGCCCTTTTTTATATCCCTAACACCAGCCCAGCGCTCAGCGCTCACAGGTTTTCAGTAAATGTTTATTGAATGAATGAATGAAATAATGCCACCACTACGGAGTCTTAGGGTTTTGTCAGTAAAACTGATTGTAGCAAGGAGTTTTCTCTGCTTTTCTTCTGCTTTCCCCAAGCATACAATACCCCTCAAAAATCCACGCCCAGCGTAGGCATGGCTAGGAAAAGTGGGAGAGAATATTCTTAAGAAAAGTCCGTAAGGAAAAAAAAAAAAACACGAAAACCAAAACATACCTCCACAGTACATACTTCATCCTCTTTCTTCTTCCTGGAATCCCCTCCTGTCTCTCAGGCCCAGACTAGGGCCGGTTTTCACCAATCCTTGCCAAATTATAAAAAGTTTGGTGACACACATATGGGTAAGGACTTAGCTCATTAAGGAGCATTTCAGAGGGCTCTGAAATTTATCAGTTCAGCCAAACTTTAGCTGAGATCCAGCCAGGGAAGCTACCACCCCCAGGACCAGCAAATCACAGATGAATAAAATATCTTTCTAAGGATAAAAGAAGTTACATAAAAATACAAAGTCAAATGTTTTGAGTCTAAGAGACCTACAAAGGGATGTTGAAGGTTCAGAGGAAGGAAAGCTGAAAGAATCCAGGATCTTCGCAGCCAAGTAGCACTGAAATAGATCTTGCTGTTTGTATAGGCATAGATGGGATGGGCAAGGCGCTCTGAGTGGAGGGAAGAAATGAAGAAAGATGGAGAGATGTCTGGTCAGTTTCTCCCTTTCTGCTGGAGCTCAGCATACACAGAAGGGACCGGGACAAAATGTCAAAAATAATAGCAACACTAGCTAATATTTCTTGAGCTCTTACTCTGTAGTGAGTACTCTGTATTTAATCCTCATGGCTGAGGAAAGAGAGTATTACTCATCCCCTTGGACAGATGGAAGACACTGAGGCACGGAGCAGTTAAGACTTGCCCAAGCTTGCATCTCTTTTAAGTGAGGAGACTAGCATTTAAATCTCCAGGCCATTGGAACTGCCGAATCATATCACAAATAAATTATTGTTTTAGATTGTGTTTCTCAAACTCTGTCCCAGGGAATACTGATCTTATGAAATGACAGCCCCCCCCACACACTATCCTCCTGTCCACCCTCTGGGAGAATTATGATGCACAATTATTTATTAAATAATTTCCGATAACCCCTATTGTAAAAAGACAGGCTTCACTTGGTCTAACCTAGTGTTTCTGAAATGCATTTCACCAGAAAACTCTGCAATCATGAAGCACTTATGGATAATCTAAGGCCCAGTGAGCCACAGAAAACCCAGGAAACCCTACCTCAGGATGTTATTCCTCTCCCCTCTCTTCCTTCCTTGTAGATGTAAGCCCTGGGAGAAATAATAATGGCTTCTCTTCATTTCATTCTAGGATTTTTCCAAGTGCTTTAACAAATATTATCTCATCTCATAATATTTGAAGCTTTCAAACTATCTTTGTAATTTCCCTCTTTTTTCTTCTTGGAAGCAGAACCCCACACGATTACATTTATGTAGGTGTATCTCAGAAAGTTAACACCCCTATCTTTTATTCAGATCAGAAGGGTGAAATATTCTACTACTTGAAAAAGAGAGACAGAGAAATCCTTTTCTCCTAACAGATTTTATCAGTTTCTAGGAATTACTTAAAATGTGCTCATAATAGTAAATGTCAAAGATTAACACTTCTCAACTCCCTTGAGAGGTCTCCTGCCAGGCATTTTATTCTGATACAAACTACTTTCTGTTAAGGATTACTTTACAAAGAACACAGTTAATTTAAACTAAAATATTTTAAAAGAAAATGAGAGTTGTTTTTTTTTTTTAAATAGAGCATCTTAGTGGCTATAAATGACTTCCCCCTCCCAGAAATATTTGCCTTCAAAAACAAAGTTTGGCTTAACTCAAAGGAAGAGCTCTGTGATGAGATTTTTAGGCTGCAGGAGGAATATTGGGGAAGTGAAGGATGTTATTTTTAGCTCTCAAATCACCCCACCTCAGCAATATCCCATCTCTCAGGTTTGTTGGGTCCTTTCTACTCCTTCTATCTCCTGAATTCCTGGACTGTGTGGACATTGAAATTCGAACCGGTGTGAATCCCGGCTTCATCCTAACTCATCGGATAGTGTTTCTTAAACTACTTTTATCTCAGCTTCTTTATCATTAATTATAAAATAACACTGTTTAATAACACTGCGTTGTTGTGAGAATAAAACTGGAACAGATGCAAAGTATCTAGCACCCCGCCTGATGCTCAGCAGGCACCCAGGAGGTGTAAGGCTGCAGATCTCCCCTTGCCTTGCAAACTGCAGGCAAGAAAGGCACCCTCAGGGGCCCAGAGCTTGGACTTCGAGATTTCTACTTAACATGGAACAGTGAGTGAAGGTTTGTCTTTTCTCCACCTGGCCACCCAAGCGGAGACTGAAGGCCACTGGTTCCCTGCGCAGCCCCGTTTCTCTAGCACTGAATCCCATTCATTCCACAATGGCGGCCATCTTTCTGGGGCGCCTGGCCCTTGGAAAGGGCGGCTCAGGGAGTCTTCACTGCATCTCCTCCTTTGCAGCTGTGGCCACAAAATCACCCAGGAGAGTGGGGCACAGAGAGCCTTAGGAGACTGGGACAGGGCAGGGGCCAGGAAACAACCGTGTTCTCTACCAAATGCCAAGTTTAGTAGCTTAGAAAACAAACAAACAAACAAACAAACAAACCATCCTAAACCCCAAGGTCCGGAGGTCACTATCCAGAAACAGAAAACCATCCCCAATAAATTGTTGCCTGCCGCATTATCTCTGGATTTCAAAAGAAGCTGAGTTCAGCCTTTATTTAATCTCCCTTTCACTGCCCCCATGTTTATGCCTTAAAATGGTAAAAGGCTTTGGGACCCAAACTGTGGCTGTGAATGCCCGGGAAGCAGGGATGGGCTTGCCTTCTCCGCAGCTCCTCAGTAGCTTCACCCTAAGGCCCAGGCACACCCCACCACAGCTATTTGGTTCCCCTTTGGTTTCCAGAGGCAGGGCTCCGTGGGCAAAGCCAGCAGATCAGCGAACCCCTGCCTCCACTATGGACCCCTCCACCCCTCCGACCTTCACCTTACACCCCCCAGCCTCTTCCCCTCCCCGCGTTCCTCCAGAAGTCCCACGGGTGGTCTCAGGTGTCACCTGCAACCAGAGCTTCTGTCTGCCCTGCGGGGCTTTGCACGGTCCCCAGGCCCTGTCACCCCAGGCCCCAGCCAGAAAGCTGAAAGGCCTGGTGCTGCTGACATAAGGAGAGGTCTGCCGGGCTAAGAGCATTCCAGTCTCCCACATTCAGTAGGACGGGTGAGTGGTGGGGAGGAAAGGTCGGAGATGCTGAGGGTTTATGTTTTCCCAAGCCAGCATTCCTCACAAACAGCTGTGTTTATACAAAAGGGGGGAGAGGGAGAGAGGGAGAGAAAGGACAGTGTCCCGGGGATGACATCACTCTGTCTTGTCTGCTTCAGCTCCAGCCACGGGGGCAGGACGAGGTGGGCGGCGAAAGCCACAGCAGGTTGGCGCTGGGGTGTTCGCATGTGCATGTGTTTATTAGACGTATAATTTTCCGACTCTGCAAACTGCTCCCTCCCCTCTTACTCCCAGAGCAACCGAATATGTTGTGCAGAACCCAGGTTTCCCTGAAAACAGAGCCCTCCGAGGAAGGCTAGATTCGGGGGCTTGCGTTCACTCCTTCTAATCTCTTTAACAACCGCCCTCCCACCCATCCACCCAGTGAAGAAAAGCCTGACAGGAGGCAGAGTCATTAAAGTGAATTAAAATGCATCCAAGAAGAGATTAGCCCCCAAAGCCATTCCCATATCAGACAAAGGCCCCTTTCATGCAGACTCCAGCCGCTTGGAGCCCTGGAAGCAGAGATTAGGGAACAAATTCTCAGAGCCCAGAAACACTGGCTCCTCGGACAGGGGCCAACACAACCTACTCTGGCTTGACCTTAACAACTCAGCTTCTGCCGAAGCTACATCCGACTTCTTCACATTGCGATGCTAAGGGAGGGGGCTTCACGGGGGCAAATGTATCCCCTTCCACTGAGCCAGTCTGGCCCTAACACAGTCAGAGGTACAAGGACCTCACCCGTTCTCGCACCTTGCCAGAGGACAGAATGCTAACCCCAGCCTCCCATCTCAGTGTTTCAGGGAGGGCGGCTTCCCCCAGGGGCCTGGACACGGTCCCTTCTGAGCCCAGTCGCCTCATCTGCAGTGGTCTTTGTTGAGCATCTATTTGGTGCCGGACTGAGAGGGACGTAGTTTGGATACAAAGCGATGGCCAGAATAGGATCTCTGTGGTCGAGGCACTTACTACTGTATATCTGAGGAGGACAGATGTGTTAAGAGCGAGCGCATTAAATATGATATGCACCTAATGAAGGCTGCCCAGAAGGATGCGAGAAGAGCACCAAACACGGTCGATTCTCCACCTGGAAGGCTCAGGACAATTTCTTAATAAAAATGACACATGAACCGAGTCCTTTTTTTTTTTTTTTTAAAGATTTTATTTATTTATTTGACAGAGAGAGCGAGATCACAAGTAGGCAGAGAATCAGGCTTCCTGCTGAGCAGAGAGCCCGATGTGGGGCTCGATCCCAGGACCCTGGGATCTTGACCTGAGCTGAAGGCAGAGGCTTAACCCACTGAGCCACCCAGGCGCCCCCAAGCCGAGTCTTAACAGAGGAGTACATGTTCGCTAGGTAAGGGCTTGGGCTGGAGATGGAGGAAGGAGGAGGGGGGAGAACATTCTAGGCAAAGGGTGCAGCATGACCAAAGGCAGTGAGCATGCCAGAGCACATTGCCCAGAGTAGCTTCCGAGGTTCTGCCCTGGAGGAGCAGAGCATCCGAGGAGTCTTGCTGCAAGAGATGGCAGGAGAGGGACACTGGGGCAGGGGTACAGGGAGTCTTTGTGCCCATCCAAGGCGTTGGAAGAGATGTCATCTTCAAACTTCAGAGCTGCTGGGAGATTTTAAGCAAGGGACGGTCTATACTCAGCCGTGCATTTTAGATAGGTCACCCTGGGAGACGTCCAAGGTTGGAAGAAAGGAGACCAATTGGAAAATTAGTTTAAGAACCCAGAGGAGAGTTGGTGAGGTTTGATGGGTGGTGGTAGCAACACAGGGGTTGGCAAGAATTCATACATTCACGTGTATGAATCATACTGAAGAGAGAAAAACAGACGTAACAGGCCTCCATCCAATAGGAGGAGTCAAGGAAATGGAGGAAATCTAGAATGACTCCAAGACCTAGTGGTCGGAAGGTGTAGTGTCAGTCTCCGAAACTTGGGTTGAAGGGGAAGAAAGCTGTTGGGGTGAAGGCATCTGTCCCCTCTTGGGCACCAGCTCCAGCCTCCCGGCCCCCTCCTGGCTGCAGCCCAGGCTTCAGCGGCCAGCTCTAGGCAGGGGCCACAGCTCAGAGTCCGTGCAGCGCGGTTCCACCTGGGCCTGGACACTTTCCCTGGGGCGTCTCACACCAGGGCTTCTCTGGCCTGCGGTGGTGTGCAGAACACTGGCTTCTGACCGGACCGCTGGCCACTCGCTTGTGCCCAGCCCAGAAGCACAGGAGAATTCACGCCCCCTGAGCACCCAGTAGGCAATGGGGATGATGGGAAATGTTTCCCCTTCTCAGAAGGTACCGCTCTTCAAGTCACCCGGTTGCACAGGGCAAACTTGGCTATCTATCTTTGTGCTAGATCTCCCTCTCTCTCCTGCTTCTTCATCCTCCTTTTCCCTTACTCCTCCTTTGGAGTCCCAAATAAACTATTCACACATGGGATAGTTAATTTTATGTGTCAGCTTGGCTGAGCCACAGGGCCCAGGGGTGAACCACTATTCTAGGTGTTTCAGTGAGGGTGTTTTGGGATGAGACTAACATTTAAATCAGTGGATTTTGAGCACAGTGCGTAATGCTGGTGGGCCTCATCTAATCAGTTGAAGGGCTGCACAGTGTAAAGGACTGTCCTCTCCCAAACAAGAGGGAATTCTGCCAGCAGACAGCCTTCAACTTTATGCTGCAGCATCATCCCTTCCTGGGTCCCCAGGCTGTAGGCCTACCCTGAGATTTTACACTTACCAGCCTCCATAATGTCATGAGCCCGTTCTCTAAAATAAATTTCTTTGTATGTAAATATATATTCTTTTTATTCTATGTCTCTGGCGAACCCTCACGATACATAAATCTCTGTCTCGGGGTCTGCTTTCTGGGGAACCCAGCTTAGAGGAATGATGTTGATCTGGGATTACAAGGAGATGAAGATGAGTATCTGACAGGGAGTCCCCACAAAAGGAATGTGGATCTAGGAGTCACCCACCTGCAAATGGCCCTTGAGGCCAGAAGGGTGAATAGAGGAAAAGAGAGATGACATAGATCCTTCAAAGACTCCAAAAATCATTAGGTTAGATCCCTGGTCTTCACCCAAAATAAATGAGCTCAATTGCTCTGTACAAATTTACTCAAATGTTTTAAGGGACAAAAAGGGAAACCTCACTAAAATCAATAAAAGTATCACCGCGACCGTAAAGGATGAGTGTCACCAGGGGAATCACAATTTCAACTTGAGATGTTTAAAAACAATTGCACTCTTTCACCCACTCTCCCATACTAAGTCCCATTTTCTTTTCTTTTTAAAGATTTTGTTATTTTTATTTATTTGACAGAGAGAAAGAGATCACATGTAGGCAGAAAGGCAGGCAGACGGGGGGGGGGGGGGGGGGGAAGCAGGCTCCCCACCGAGCCGAGAGCCCGATGCAGGGGCTCGATCCCAGGACCCTGAGATCATGACCTGAGCCAAAGGCAGAGGCTTTAACCCACTGAGCCATCCAGGCGCCCCTACGTCCCATTTTCTGCAGCCCCCAGGTGACAGTGGTCACTACAGTGTCATAGAGTTTCAATCTCCACCCCTTTTCCAGAGTAACCACCTCAGTCTGGTGCCCAAAGTAGGTGGAGGGCATGGCTTTGTCTTCTAGAATAGAATTATTTTTTCTTTTATAGCAACCCTACTCCAAGGCTCCTCAATGGCCACATCCTTCACTCTGGCCCCATGGCGTCCTGGCATAAGCTGGGGTGGGAATGGCAACTGAAGTCCTTGCCCTGACTCCAATCACTGATTCATCCCTCATGTCACTGCCCTTCTCTGGCCTCAGTCTTGTCATGCAGAAATGGGGGAGTAGAGCCAGGTGCCCCTTAAGATCCCTTTTATAGTTAGCATCCTGGCTTTCTTTTTTTTTTTTTTTAAGATTTTATTTATTCATTTATTTGAGGGGGAGAAGCAGGGGGAGGGGCAGAGGGAGAAAGAGAGAGAGAATCACAAGACAACTCCACGCTGAGCGTGGAGCCTTAATGTGAGTCTTGACGAGAGGCTCCATCTCACAACTCTGAGATCATGACCTGAGCTGAAGCCAAGAGTTGGATGTTTAATTGACTGAGCCACCCAGGCGCCCCTAGAATCCTGGCTTTCTAAGATGTCACGTGCTGACTCCCATCACATCATTCCCCTCTAGGGAAGGTGACTCCCAAGATGCTCTCCTCCTCAGCATTGGCTCTCGGGCCATTTTATTGGGTGATCAGCATGTGCTCAACTCAACACAGCACACACAACACACCATACCCCCCCCACACACACACACACAGCACATGTGGAGCACATGGGGGCTCAGTTCTGTGTTCACGGCTTTATGGTCTGTGTCCACTCCAGCACCCCTGCCCCCGCATGGCCTCGCTTCTTGTGTCTTCATTTTCATCTGCACGGGAAAATTCTGGAGGAGGTTGCAGATGTAAAAACTCAGGGACAAGGAAAAGGCAACAAGAAGGCCAATGAATATTTAATAAAAACTTCCCCCAACCTACCCTTTCAAAAATGGAAAGGCTATCTGTCTTTCATCGTTATCTTAGCTACTTCATCAGCCATCAGGGAAAACCCTTTTCTTATTTAGTTCTTAGAGGAATCTTGATCACTTTCATCTTTTAATTGTTTGTACTTAGTTTAACATCTGTGCACATCCTGCAGCCTCCGACAGTTTTATGTCGCTTATGTGCTACAAAACACTGAGAACGCACATTTGCAGGCCATGAATCTCCCTGGTAATGTTCAGAGGGGAAGGAGGCTGCTGGCTTCTGCTCGCCCCATCTGAAAGACAGAGCTCACCTATCTGGGGTTTCTCTCTCTGTCTCTTATTTGCTTCCTTCGTAACACCTCTTTGCAAATATAAACATTCACGCTTTTGTTTTGTTCTTACCCAGCTGGACTGCAAGGCACACTCCCCCCGCCCCCACCAGAAGGACACCCTTTGAGCCACTGCATCCCCAGCTCTAGTACAACGTGCAGCATCAAATAGATGCTCAGCAAATGATTCGTGGATGTCAGTTCATGAAGTGGCTGGGCCAGAAATGCAAGACATTACACTTACGACAGAATTAATAACCCCCGAGCTTCGGCTGTTCTTTCCCTTGCAGTCTGAGAAAATTAAAACAGGCTGAAAAACATCCAAGTTACGAGGGCCATGAGGCCCTGGAACAAGTTGAAATAGAAGGAAAAGCCCTGGACTGAAAGCCAGGAAGTCTGAGTTCAAATACCAGCTGTTTCTTTATCAATGTATGACCTTGGGCAAGTAGCTTATTCTCTCTGTCTCTCATTCCTATAAAAAGAGGAAATTAGACTTGATCAGCATTTTTTTCAAGGTTTCAGGACTTCATATTTTTTACAGCAGGTTAAAGTACAATTTCATTAGCATACACATTGCCTAAGTTCAAATGTATATTTGCTTGATTGTTTACATGAACTATGGGACTGATGAGGCTGTTTCAATGAATTCGAAAATATCAGATCCAGAGCTATGGAGAGAAGCTGACACTTTCGGTTAAGTTCAATTACACCATCTCAAAATTCAGATTCACACAGATACGTGGTTTAAAAATGATGACTCCAGATAAACAAACAAACAAAAAATGGTGACTCTTCAGATAACCATGTCCAATTTCCAAGCATGTGCCTAAGAGAGTAACCTGGAAAGGCAGAGGTTGGTTAGCTGGTCAACTACATTTCTCAAAGTCCCTTGCCCTTAAATGGGGCCACATAACATATTTCCAGCCAACAGCATGGGAGTGGAAAGATAAGAGCCCTCTAAGCCCCCTAAGAACCCCTGACACCACAATTCTCCACATTCTTTGCTCTTCTGCTAGCTTGATAAACAGGGACCCAGGCACCCCGGAAGTCCCAGTTGAGAGATGGTGGAGCCACAAGATGGAAGGAGCCTGGATCACCGCACATCTGCTTGAAGGAGAGCTGGCCAGCATCAGAACCACCCCCATTAGGCTTTATTCTTCCAGTGTACTTGATCCATTATGTAAATTTTTGAGCAACTAGCACTACCCTAATTACCTGTCAACACAATTTAACTTTTTAGGGCTCTCCAATGCACATCTCAAAATGCAGTCTATGATATGTGTTGTTTTCATTGGAGTTTTTGAAATAGTTTATATGTCTTTCAGAATGAAACGTGAATAAAAATAAATGTGATATCCCTGAAACTCCTTGATGAGGCCCCAAATCTTTATAAAGTGTATTTGAAAATCACTGGGCCAGGACTAGATGCTTTCAAAGATCCTTTCTGGAGCCAACATATTTTTGAGTCGTACTAGTCTTCATAAAGAGGAAACAAACTCCTTTTGCCTCTGAAATAAAATAGCATCTAAGAAACGCCATGGGACACCCATGGTATTTCTAGCTTAATTTTGCATATTGGGGGAGGGGAGGTCCATCTTTAGAGAACTTTTGTTCCAGGATCTGATTTCTTTTAGATGAAATAATAGTCATGCTAAAAATGGCCTGAACATTCTGTCAAGCCATGACATAAGTTGTCTGGAAGGTTCTTCAAAGCAAAGTCAAAATTAGAGTGATTTTTTCATGGGTTCTATTTATATGCAAACACATTAACAAATGGCACTTTGATAAATCTCACAATTACTAACCAGAACAAAAACAAGCAAGACCATTTTCTTTTGCTGTGGCCTTCTTTAGGAACCATGATCCTCAGAAGCAGGGAGATGATCACGATGACCTCTACAATGTGCAGTCACCGTAGCAAATGAATGCCAGGCCCAGGCCCAGATCAGAAATTCCCCCAAGTCACAAGGAAACCCAGCTTTCACCTGTAGGCAGGGCTATCCCAGGAACTTTTTCTAGGCTCATAGGAGGTCCAGTCTCTAGAGGAGACAAAGAGAAAATGGCAATGTGGAAAACCTTGACATTTCCCAGATTCTAAATTTATCTTAACTTAGTAATGTTCACCTCTGGGGACAGGAGTCTGCTATCAATCTTCAGGGAGTTTAAGACCTCAAAGAGCCAAATATCGTCACTGCCTGCCAAGTTTGAGAGCCTTGGAGAGAGGTTTTAGCCTAAAGGATAAGGAAGAGATTCAGAGACACTAGGATCTAAGCGTCTAGGCATCCCCAAGTTTGAATGTAGTGCTTCACATACTGCCATGTGACCTTAGGGAAGTTATGTAACCACCCTGAACTGGCCAGCAGATTCTAGTGTGAAAATGGTAACTAGAAAGGAGCTCAGGGGCCAACCTTGTCCAGCCCTGACACCTCACACCCAGCCGCAGGCTTCTGATCCCCACTCCGCTTCACTTTGTCCCATGGTTCTAAGGCACCCTGCTAAATGCTGAAACCTTCCAGAAGGCGAGGGTGCTCTGTCCCTGCAAATCAGAGACTCCGAAGCCACTGCGTCCTTGCCCAAGGTATGTGGTAGAAGGGGAGGAATTATTTTCCTTTTTTTTTTTTTTCTTTTTCTTTTTCTTTCTTTTTGTTTTTCTTTTGCAAAACACTGGAGAAACCTGAAGAAGAGAGTCTGCGAGAGTCCTTGCAAAGATGTAACTCGAGCTGGCCCCCCAGCTGGGCCAGGCCTGCCGGTGTCAAGCTAGAGACCGCAAAGAGAAGGAGGGTTTTCGCACAAAGGAGGCATGGGTCTCTGGGAGTAGATGATCCCAGGGTGAACCAAAATAAACTTGTCATAGTCTGAGTGCTGGGACAGGCAAACTACCTCCCAGTGCAGAAGGCCTCTCATCTTCTGGGCCAGACTCGAGATTGGTGCTTAGAGAAAGTGTACAAAACGGCTCATATCCACCCCCCATCGCATGGATGTGGACTTTGCCAAGACACCAGGCGGCAATGTGGGGTGGTTAACAGGTTGATTTTCTGACTATCTGGCCTGCCTCATCCAACCTATCTCATCATGCCTTCGTCCCAAGGTCGGACTAATGGAAAAAAGTAACTTACCGCACTCTCCTTCCAGAGGGATTATATCCCTGTTGTATTTCTGAGGATAGTCTTCGTGCCAGGCTCAGTTTCTTTTCTCCCCAGACTTACTGGCCCCACCTGCCCCTAAACCTTGGTTGCTTGCCCAGAGAGTCTCAGCTGCTACTATGCTCCCCCCGCCCCCCACCATCTTCAAAAACTGCCAGCTGACCCAGTGTCCTCACAGAGGAGGAGCTGGGTTTCCATTGGCCTCCAGCATGCCTGCTCTGGGGTGAGAGTTCTGGTGGTTTCGGAGCCTCAGCCCCTCCAGCACCCAGCTCTGACCCAGCTGATTCATGGAGCTTCTGCCTTCCCCAGCAGCTGCCAAAACAGGTCAACTCTGAATCATGAGGGGCAAACAATACAAAGGATCTAGCTGATAAATTCCTGCAACTCTCCAGAGTCAAGTCTCTGAAGGACTGTTCCAAGATATTCCAAGATTATTCCTTACAGTCGATCCCGAGAGATTTCCCATGTCCCCAGATGACTTGCTGTGTGTCTTCTTGGAAGACTGTAGCCAACTCCATAATGTACCACCTTGGAGTTTTCTTTCCCTCCTTCTTCTGCCTCCTCTTCTGTATCCCTCACTCCTGCTGCCCTCAGATTGTACTCTCCAAAACAACTATTAGCATGTTGGCCTCTGTGTGCTAAAGAATGTAACCTTAAACAGCCCTCATTATCCTTACCCTCTCTCCAGCTGGAGGGATAAATTTAGGCAGGCCGCCCTCATCCCCAACCCATTTAGTTCTTCTAGTCCCTCCCTCTCCCAACCGTATACCTCCCAAAAAGTAGTGTAGTATACCTTTCCAACAGTTACACCAACAACTTATATTCACTGGTTTTTTTTTTCATTTCATGTATTTTTTGGTTTTATACCTTGAACTTGTGGTTTTAGGATGCCCATAGTAAGTTTACCAAAAATAAGGTTTAAATCCATATCCATGCCTTCCCCAGGATCTAAAAAGAAAGAAAATCCCATTCATTTGTGCAGCAAAGAAGACCCACAGCAATAGTTTCCAATGTCAGAGTTCACCCTGAAGTAGCATTTCCCGAAGTCCAATCCACAGAACACTGGTTGGGTGGGATATTAAAAAGCAAATGGTTTATTCTCAAATACGCTTGGGTGCCCGAGGGTTAAACAAAAAGAAACTGATCCCCTAGCCCTGTAGGGTATATGAGAGTTTACTATAGCATTGTATGGTGTTCCTCTCCAAGAAACGAGTCTGTGGCATTTTCAGAATTTACCGGAACACACCCTTTTCTCCCTGAGCATCTCATAGGATTGATGCTACATGAAATACTCAGTTCCTATGCTTACAGATGTGGCAGAAATTCTAGATGAACCAGCTCATGGGAAGAAGTCTCTCCAGTGACAGGATCTTTGGGTCCCTGCTGAAAAATACCACAGCTATTTAGAGTCAGTCTTACTCTACAGGCCTATAGAACAAATAAAAGCCAAGGTTAACCACCCAGAATTAATTCTAGGCAAAGCCTACTTCCTTCTTCCTATTCTCCAACCACAAAACGATTTGTATTCACGATTCACCCACTTCTTTTCCACATAAGGCTACAGGTACCCCCCCACCCCACTTATAGCCACTGTCAACCTGACTCTTCCATTCCCAACAGAAAGAAGAAACCGAGGTACAACTCAGCTTCCCAACCTGCATATTCCCGCATGGGCCCCCACCCTGGCTCCCCCAACTGAGGTCAGCGGTCACTGAGGGTTAAAGGCATCGTGTGCTCCTCCCCATCTGGTAGTGCTCCCTAAAGCCACTTTTCAGTTTGGGATTACTAAAGTGCAACTAGGAAGTTTGCTGCAGTCAGTCCTCAAGGGGGGCTCAAGCTGCCATCACTACATAAAATCTCGGGAATGAAGGCTTCAATAAGCGAAGCAGGCTAATGCCTCCTGTCCCTCTGGTAATAAGCAGCGGAAACGAGCTTCTGGGGAAAGCCGGTGTCCCACATAAATCCACGTGTTAGTGGGTCTGCCTGCTGGAGCAGCAGAGGCGTGCAGGGGGGAGGCAGCACGGCGGGGCCGGGAAGGAGCATGGAGCCAGGAATGATCTGTGCAGACCACGAAAAGAGCTTCCTCATTTTGCTCAGCAGGAGACAGAAGTCTGGGGAAGTAAATTTGCTTGCCCAAGGCCAGAGCATGCGTTAGTGTTGAGCTAGGAGTAAAACTGTGGGTTAATCTTCACAGAACAAAATCGCCGGGGGGGGGGGGGGGGGGGGGCAGCTCGACCAAGCTATTTTGCATAAAAGCCTCTCTCTGGGTCTTGAAGACATTAATGTGTGCTTCCCATGTCTGCGGAGACGGTGATATCAGCAAAGGTGTGAGAATTGGAAAGTGGAGATTATTCTGAATCTCTGTGCCTCTGTTTCCTCTTCTCCGAAGGCATAGCACGGAAATGGGAGTGTGGTGCTAATGTGCTTAGGAGGAGGAATTTTGAAAGACAATCTGTATTCTAGATTCTCCCATCGCAACAGGTAACTAAACTTGATTTAATAGTTTAATTAGAGGGACTCATTGTTGGAATATAGAGCAAGGAAGAGTGGGGGGAAAAGTAAAAAGAACTGTGGGCTAAATTCCTCCCTGGTCTAAGTAAGCAGATAACCCCTCCCTTCGACACCCAGGGACCAGTAGAAGACCCCTCCATCCCCACCCCGGCAGCAAAGACCCTAGCCCAAAGAGTGGGAGGAGCCTCTATTTTACAGCCTTTATATTTTAATATAAATTCTCATTTAGCCACGCAGGGCATGGGGAAGACAGCACCATAAGTACAACTCGAACCCCAGCCAATGGGGCAGGTTTGTGGGGTCACAAGGAGCTCCTCAGATTCCAGAGCTCTGGAAACCCTGCCCTGTCTTCTGGCTGCTCTCCAAGGCCAGGCACAGGCCCTGCGTGCCATGCTTCATGAGCAAGTAGCAAGTGAAGGGGGCTCCTCCTGCAGGCCTGGCATTCAGATGCGCCTCTCCTCTCTGCTTTTGGAAAAATACAACCAGGAAAAAAAAAAAAAAAAAACGCTCTTTGCCAATGCAGCATCCATCCTCTGTGCTCAGTTCCCAGCTCGTGTGGAACATGAGACATGCTGGGTCACTCTGAGAAAGCCCCCCCACTCAGGACCTCACACGCTCTGCCTGTGTGATCAGGGGAAACCAAGGGCATCTTTATCTAGTGTGCCCACCAGCTCTGTGACTCGGGACTCCATGATTTGACGGCAAATAAAACATGTCAGACTAACATCTCCCGGAGTGCTTCGTCAACCAAAACCTATGCACACTCTCAAATATATCAAACAGTCCCTCTGCAAGGATCTTTCTCTTCGACCCAGAAAATGTGACTCTGCAAAGCGTGTCTATGATGACCCACCAATCGTGTTATGGCCCTTTGTTCTCCATGTCCCCCGTCCAGAAAAACCCCAGAAGGACAAGTCTCCCCCTGACCTCTCCGACCCTAGGCCGAATGTTTCTTTGTCAAGATTGTCCAAGAAAGGGAAGGATTGAGCACGTGAGACAGATTGGGGGATGCTAGAAGGTCATCCAGACAGGGCAGAGACTTGGCTGCCTCACCTTTTTCCAGTGAGCAGGAACAGATGATCTCAAACTTCATCCTTCCTCTCTAAGACCCCCAAATTCCCTTCGGCCCACCTGAGCACTCTACTCCACCCACAAACTGGCAGACCATCTTCCCCCAACCAAGCCTTCTCACCAACCGGCCTTATTTGTGCTATGGGGAAGGGAAGCTGGCCAGAGCTGGAAGGAGCAAGGTGTCTCTCCCCATTTGCAAAATCTGGGATCCAAGTCCTCAGCCAACCTAAGCATGGAAGCTAAGAAAAAGAAGACTCAGACGTGCGGCTAAGATCCAGCTCCGAGGATCAAGATACTCTTGCTCAGGGAGAAGCCCTCTCTGCAGGTACTAGGTCAGAATGGTGATCCAGGGGAAAAAAATCCAAAACTATACAAGTTTCTCAGCATACTTCCTGGAAGCCTTCTAGAACATACTGTGAATTCCTCTTAGGTAATGTCACAAAGGAGCCAAGTTGTCATGTACTACACATACCTCCAGTGCAGTTTATCACGCTTGGATCCAAGAGGCTGTATGGAACCACAATTTATACCCTCGGAAGGCCTGGAGACCTCTGGTTGGTTCCAACAACTTGTGGCTTTAGGATGCCCATAGTCATTTAATAACTTGTGGGTTTAGGATGCCCATAGGTTTTAGGATGCCCACGAGTCTCTCCCAGCACAGAATATCTACCCGGGTTTACTCCTAAAAGGAAAAATCACAAACCAGAGTTTCTCAGGGCTGAAGACAACCCAGAAACTGCCTAGATTCTCTCTTAGGGCCCCCAACAAGAGCCATGACTAAAAGATCTCTAGGAAGTTGACTGATAGTTACTTTGAAATGCCTAAGAGATTAGTAACTCAGGCTAATTAGCCCTGGGAGACGCTCTCCAAAATGTCTACACAAAACCCTCACACTTCCACTGCCACTAAAACCCACTTTCTCAGATCCTCCAAAGCCTTCCTTAGCTCCTTAGTGTCCAAGGAATTAATTCCACACTCCTGGCACTTGATTGAAAGCCCTCCAGGACCTGTACCCAGGCTACAGTCTGAAACTGAGTTCTCACTGAGCCTATTCATGCCCTCCCTGCCCGAGCCGCACCAGTCTGGCCATTAGTCCCCAGGCACACTCTATACGTGGGACCATGCTGTTCTCCTCACCTGCGACATCAGGAGCAACACTGCCACCACCCATCGGCTCTGCTCCTTTCTAAGCCGTCACCTGAATTGTCCTGTGTTCCATAAAGTGTTCCACTGTAAGTCTGAGTTCACAGCTCCTACTCTGTACTTCCATGGACGAAACACCAACTTAGAGAGCGAGTCAGGGCAGAGGCTCATTCATCAATTCCTTCATACACATTACTGAGCCTCTAGAGTATGCTAAGCGTCCCAGCACTCTGCTAAGAACTGTCACTCTACAAAACTGAGTAAGATGCAGTTGAATCTCTGGGCTGCTCGTGGTCTAACAGGAGAGTCAAAGGAGAAAACACAGATGACAGTGTAACATAACGACCCTTCTGGGGGACACGCAGATATCGAGCGGGGATAGAACAACACTGGGCCAGCTAAAGCGCATGCTCAACAAATAAACTTCGTTCAGACCCAAGCACCACTGAAGAAATCACAGGGACCACGAGGAAGGGTCTTGGGAATTATGTGTGGAAGGAACCACACTAGTTAGAGATAAACCCAACAGAAGTGGTGATTCCGCTCCTGCAGGGAGATCTCGGGGGTGCTCATGGCATCTCCATTCACAAAGCCTTTCCGGGTGAAATTGATGGGGCTTCCTCGGGAGGACGTGGGGGAAACCACCAATGTAAATTAAGAACGTACTTCCCCAAGTTCAACTCAACTCAGTTACATTTCACAAACATTTCCAGGGCCCCGTTAAGAGGCCCTGTGAAATCATTCCTGCATGAAACCAAGCTCAAACACTGAAGACAGGCCTCAGTACCAGAAAGCCATATTTACTCACAGGTGGGCTAGGAATCCTGTTCCTAGAAACTTCTTTAGCCCACTGCACCTGCCTTTCTGAGTCTCAGTTTCCCACACAAGACTGTCAACTCTGAGAGAGCAGGGACTGCGTTGGCCTGATTCACGGGCTTTCAGATTCTCAGCCCTAGAACTCCAAGTTTAGAAGACTCTTACTTGGAAGCATGAGCGAGTAACACAGAGCAAGGAGAGCTTGTAACAGTGTCCTGGGGCTGCTGGGATGAATCGCCAAATCTTAGTAGCTTACAACAACATAAATGCATCATTTGACAGCTCCCAAAGGTAGAAGCCCAGCACCGATCTCCCTGGGCTAAGATCAAGGTGTCAGGGGGGGCGGTGTGGCTTCCCGGAGACTCTGGGGGACAATCCTTTTCCTTGCCTTTTCCAGCTTCCAGAGCGATGCATGTGGCCCCTTTTCTTTGTCGGCACAGCCCGAAACATTGCAGCTCTCCACTGTTTCCTCCAAAAGCGCGTATTCCTCTCGGACTCTCCCCTTCTGCCTCTCTCTTCCACTTGTAAGGACCCTTGTGAGTGCACCGGGCCCACTCAGATAATCCAGATTAATCTCCCTGTTTTAAGGTCAGCTGACGAACAACCTGAATTCCACCTGCAACTTCAATTCCCCTTTGCCATGTAACACGAACTATCCACCGGTTCCAGAGATTTGGTGTGGGCATCTTTGGGGTGGGGGGGTCATTATTTTCCCCTCTCACAGAACCCAACCCACCCCCGGCCAGGAGCACTGGGATTGCCATCATGAAGGTGAGTGGGCCTGGGTAGCCTCCGCAGGGGTCAAACCTGGCTCTTCGGCCCACCACGCACAATGACACGTAGCTCCCGTCTGCCTCTCGCTGGCACGTGTCGGGCCGCATCCTTTTGCTGGAAGGCCAGCTTGCCGGGAGCGTGGGGAGAGGAGGGCGGAAGAACCTAGAGGGGACCTCCTCATGTTTGAAGGCAGGATCCGTGTTGCCGTCACTTCTGGGTCCCTTTTCTTTCTCTGGCCACAGATAGCATCATGCTTGTTTCACGGCGGGCAGGCCGGAGTCATCACAGAAGCAGCCCCTTCGGGGGGAGCCCTCAACCAACAACGGGCCAGAGCCAATGGATAAGCAGGCCTGCTTCTTTACCCTTCTTTGTCCTCCCTGGGACAGTCCAAAGGCATGGTCTACACTGTCGTCCGGGTCTACACATCTCCATGAAATTGACTGGGCCCAGTTGCCTGCAGCAGTAACCTACTGACAACACAACTGGGTGACCAGCCTGTCTCAGTTTTCCTGAGACGCTCGCTGTTCCACCCGGGGAATGCCTCAGTCCCTGACAGACAGGATGGCTGGTCGTCGGAACCCAACCTACTCACATAGCTTTCTTCTTTGCCTTCCCCACTTCCTGTTCACCCTCCCCCTTGGTGTTTCCAGGTCTCAGCTCCCAAATAAATGACTTCTGCCGACATCCTTACCTCAGGCCCTGCTTCTGGGAACGGTCAAGCCAAGGAAGGCCCACGGACTAACCGGCAGGACATTATGGCATTATGGCCACGCATGTCAGGCACCCCAACCCCCAGGGGGCGCCATCCCATAGGTTGTGATGAAAATGATCTCCCTGGCAGAGCGCATTTTGGAGGCCCTTTCAACAGCTGGTACCTCTGGCTGGGCCCCCTGTCGGGTTGTTCTAGGGTGAAATTCTCTTTTCCCCCACCTCCCACCACACGGGAAAGAAGGGGCACATATTACCAGAGGAAATCTTCCCGTAAAGAAGGAGCAGTTTTAATCCTCCCCTGCCCTTATTCCCCTCACCCCAGCCCTGCCCTGCCCTTTTCCAGATGTTCCCATTTAGTCATGGCAGGAGCCGAGCTGCGGTCAAACAGCATGACTGGGCCTGAACACCCTTCACCATCGATTGAGCTGTGGCAGCTGGGCTTGCCCCCAGATGGGGAGAGCTCCGTGCACACCGTGATTATGTCTGGAAAACAGAGAGCATTGGGGACCAGCAGGCATGGCTGGCATCTCTGCCATTCCCGCTGCACTTCAATTAGCAGCCCTGAAAATGAGGAAGGGCTCTCTGAGCTCTGACATGCCTCCCACAGGCCCCGGCTCGGCCTCACCTGGGGGGACGGCTCGCCCCCAGGGATGGAAGGCAACTCTAGCAGTAGACATCTGGACCCCCTAATGAGGCCAGCCCAGGATGGGAGCTCAGCTAATTGCTCAAATAAGCCATGATGTCTGGATTCCAGCTGCCACGTCTGGCAGCCCTGTTTGGATATCTTGAGTTTACTGTAAGGTTGGGACTGAAAGATCCTTAGGAATGGGGGATGTTAGCCGGGCCTCATGCTGAAGCAATTAAAGGGACATTTGTTGTAGGTGAAGAATGGTGGGACAGTAAAATAAAAATATCACAGCTTGCTGACATCTTACCAGGAAATCCATAGTCCCCAGCCAAGATGGGCCATTCCAGAAACACAGAGCGTGTGGTGTATGATTAAAGAGGAAGGGAGGGGAAACTAGGAAATGTGCTGGGGCCCGAACTGGGACCCTGGGTCCTCCAGATGAGAACTGGCCAGATCATGTCTCATTTCGTGCAGCCTGAAAAAACAAGGACTCTGCTTATCCACCCTGCATCCAAACCAGATTACCCCGAAGCCCATGAAGGTTAAGCTCAGGGCCCTCGCTTCTATAGGCCAGTTTCAAGGCTCTGGAAAGAGTCCTAGAGATGGTTTAAATGGTAGACTTTTCTTTTCTTTTCTTTTCTTTTCTTTTGAGCAAAATTTGCAAAAGAAATGAATATGAATCATAATCAATTAAGAGCACTGTTTCTTTTCATTCTGACTTCCCTACAGCCACACATCTTCTAATGGCAGGTGGTATTGGTATTGGGGGGATTTGGCTAAAAGAGTTGATTTAGGGTACATCTGGTTTGGGTTTAGTGGGATAGTTTCATGTGGTTCACAGTTTCTCCTCTTTAGAGTTCCAGCTGTCCATTGTAGGAATGGCTTCCAGAAACACTCCTATTTACGCACTCGACTGACTCACCCAGTGTCATGGCAGACAGGTGACAGGCCAGAGAGCCTATGATGACATAAATATATCTTACGGCATTGGAACTGGAAGTATTTGCATAATGTAGAAGAATTCAGGTTTGAAATATAAAGAGCCAGAAGCTAGGCTGTGGAAAATTATTCTGTCATCAAAAGCATAGAATTATACATGGAGAATCCAGTTCTCATTAGTCTCTAGGCAAAATGGAAGAGTTCTTTTTACCAAGAATACACTTAATAACTCTACATTCACAACTGTAAACATCTTTGCAATAAAGATTAGTCTTCATAGATTTCTACAAGAAATCAAGAGATTACTCTGACATCACTAAGTGAATTATATCAAAAAATTTTTGATGGTTCCAAAAGCAACAATTCGTTAACGGAGATATTTGAAATAGGAATAGTGACTAGACTCTTGGGTTGTTAGGTAGTTCAATTTTAAAGGAGAAGAAAATTATATAAGCATAATGGAAAAAAGAGTTTAATCTCTCGCTAATTGTCTTGGTACTAAAAAATAACAAAACTCACAAGATGCTACTACAAAAATACCATGAAAGGGAGATTAGTTAATGAGCACAATCAATTCAAGAGGCATTGAAAATTAGTCACTGCTCATAAAAGCTTGGTCAATATCAAAAACAAGAACAAAACAACAACACAATTGAAAAATGGGCAGAGGACTTGAATAAACATGTCTCCAAAAAGAGATAATACAGGTGGCCGATAAACACATGAAAAGATGCTCAATATCACTCATCATTAGGGAAATACAAATCCAAACCATACTGAGACACCACCTCATTCCCATAGAATGGCTACTATCAAATAAGTAAATAAATAATATGTATCATCAAGGATGTGGAAAAACTGGAAATGCAGAGTGGTGTAACTGCTGTGAAAAAAATTCAAGTTACAAATGGTGGTTTCTCAAAAAATTTAAAATAAATTAACTTATGATCTAGCAATTCCACTTTTGGGTATATGCACAAAAGAACTGAAAGCAGTTCTTTCAAAAAGCAAATATCAAAGAGATATTTGGACACCTACATTCATAGTAGCATTATTCACAATAGCCAGTGGGTAGAGGCAACCCAACTGTCTGTCAATAGGTGAATAGGTAAACAAAAGGTGATCCACATACAATGGAATATCATATTCAGCCTCAAAGGGGAAGAAATTCCAACACATCCTACGACATGAATGAACCTTGAGGATATTATGTTGGGTGAAAAAACCAGTCACAAAAAGGCAAACACTATATGGTCTCACTTACATAAGGTACCAAGGATACTCAGATCCGTAAAGATGGAAAGTAGAATGGTGGTTACCAGGGGCTGAGGGGAGGGGGGAAGGGATTTGTAATTTAATGGATATAGAGTTTCAGTTCTGCAAGCTGAAAAATGTTCTAAAAATGGTTGCACAATAAGGTCATTGTACTAAACACTATTGAGTGGTACACTTAAAAAATGGCTAAGACGGTAAGTTTTATGTTGTGTGTATTTTACCACAAGTAGAATTTTTAAATCTCAACAAAAAAAAACTTTCAATGCCTTAAATCTTATAGCTCCTATAAGAGAGAGAAGTGATTGATGTGTTCCCACATTTAGAATTTGAAAACCCTAAAAAATTACATGACATCACCAATAGCAAGTTATAAAACAGATGGAAAATGTACAAATGATCAATAATTAAAAAGTTAATTGCAATCAACACCAAAAAAAAACCCAAGTTATCTTTGTATTCTCGCTGTAGAGAATATTACCATGGGTAATATGAGCCTGGGTGGCTCAGTCAGTTAAGCGTTCAATTCTTGATCTTAGCTGAGGTCTTGATCTCAGGACTGAGTTCAAGGCCTGTGTTGGGCTCCACGCTGGGCATGGAGCCTATTTTAAAAAAAATAAAAGAAAATATTACCAAATTATGACATATTTTAAAAAGCAATGGAAAGGTATGCAATCAACGATATAGAAAAAAGCATCATGGGGCAGGTGGTCTGTTAATTAATAAAGTTATAAATGTTATTTTCTGGATACTATGGTACTTGTGGTATTCTGTAAGCATTTTTAAATTTGTAATGTGTTGTGGTTACTCTTCTCATTCTAAGTAAATGTTCACTTGTGTATGGAATTTTGTATTATTTTTCTCAAAGCATGCTCCCCAAATTGTACAAGCATAAGACCTCATAGAATCTGTATATGCCCTTCCTTATGCCCATCCCTCAACAGTACTCTTGGGGAAACTTGGGATTTGGTCCCTATTTCTACCTCCTAGAAATGAGGCCAGAGGAACCACATAGCTCTCTCACTCTCTTTGCATGATTTTGAGTTTGTCCTGTCACGGCCTGAGCCTCCATTCTCTATCTTAAAATGGGGGAAAATTCCTTGACCTTCCCTCCTTCCCAAAGTAAGACTCAGATCCACAGGAAATCACCATAAAACCAAAAGCACCCTAGAAACGGTCATGAAAGAATAGATCAGTATTTCTCCAAGGGTATTATCTTATCTATCTGAATTTTTCCAAAGTGCCTTGTTCTGACTGCCATCTATTTTTGGGAGTGAGGCTTGACATGGGATGATAAAGGCCACAGGAGAATAACTGAATATAAGGAAAATGTGAAGGGAGCCCAGGCTTACTTGGATCCATTGAACAAAGAGATGCCCATTTGGGATCTATGACAGGGAGGACACTTGGGGGAAGTTGGTGGCCTACTGGTCTGGAGAAGCATCCAAAGGAAATCTAATTAAGAGTAATTAAGCCAAAATACACCTCTCCACGATGTCAAAGCAGTAGAACATGGACCCAGTAATTGGTTTCAGGGCTTAGTGTAATATAAGATAATGACCCTCGGAATAAAAGGAAAATGTAGAGGGGAATTCGTTCCTGCAAGACCATTAGACTGGATACAGGAAATTAGAACAAAAGTTGAATGAAGAGTGATTCTTAGATTTCACGCTCAGGCAACAAGTTCGAGGGAAATGCTTTTTACTGAGATCAACAAGGCTGAGAGAGAAATAGGGTGGAAAGGACACAGAGTTCCTTTCTGTACAAGTTAAAGTTGAGAAATTTATAAGAGATTCAGATAGAGATGCCAAGTAGGCTGTTGGTTATATAAATCCTGAGCTCAGAGAAAAAGTCTAGTTTCAGATTATAAGTTAGGGAGTTATCAGAATAATGATGGCAATTAAATCCCTGAGAATGGATTAGATCATCTGAGAGAGGACAAAGAGGGGAGGGTGGGGAGGAGAACCTAGAATGAAAGAACCCAAGCATTTAGATGTCAAGTGAATGGCACCTGGGTGGCTCAGTTAAGTGTCAGCCTTTGGCTCAGGTCATGATCCTGGGGTCTGGTGATCAAGCCCCACATCTGGCTCCCTGCTCAGTGGGGAGCCTGCTTCTCTCCCTTCCTCTTCCCCTCCCCCTGCTTGTGCTCTCTCTCTCTCTTTTTCTCTCTCTGTCAAATAAGTAAATAAGTAAATCTTAGATGTCAAGTAAAGAAGCCAACGAAGCAGAAGTGGCCAGGGAGACAGGAAAAGAACGGGGAGAGAGCATGCCATCTTGGAATCTAGGAGAAGAAAAGGATTAAAAAAGAAGAAAGTACTCCACTGTGCCAAATGCTACTGAGATATAAATCTGATTTACTGCCTTTCTGTTATCAGATGACCTATGCAATACTGTCCAACAATACTGTCTGACCTCCTAGTCGGGGTCAAAGGAAGTTCTCCCAGTATTGGCAGGGAAGTTGGTCAGGAAGGTCTTTCTGACTCCAGCTGAATAGGAAGTCGCAGAGCTGTCCAGAGGGTGGACAGCACTGAGGCACCTATCCTTGGGTAGACAAGAGACCAGTCAAGTTGTAGCAAAGACAGATGTGCCCTAGAGTGACTCTCAGTGTCGCTTCAGAGGGCCAGGAAATGCCATCAAAGAACCCGACATCCATCATCAGCCGGTTTCAAGCAGAGACAGTCCACTCAGATCATTAATTAGAGAAGTGAGCAAAAATTCAGTGGCCAGGGACTTTCCTTTTACATTCTCTTCCCCCGCCTAAGGAGACCAACACCAATCACATCCACTGGTTTTTGCACACGTCCCCATTGTTAGTGGCAAGAGGGGAATCACTCCAGCCATGTTGTACCAACTCACACCAGCTCTGAATGCTGACTGGGGGCAACTCGTCCCAACTCGTGTTTCATGTTGGCAGCTTGAAATCACCTATGGTGGGAGTATTTACCCCACGGAAATCAGCAACAAATATCACTAATTCGGGCTTTCCCCGTTATCCCCGGGGAGCCTGTTGTTAAATATTTCCAGCACACGGGCCAATAGTGTTCTGCAAGATGTAACACGGTGTGCCAAGAGAGAAAAAAAGTTCAGGCCAAAGACTCTGGGAAACACGACCTGCCTCTCTTGGAGATTCACGTGTACATTAGAATACTGAAGTCTACAAGAAATCTCTTTAACTTTTTTTTTTTTAATAACAAAGGGTTTTCCAAACATATCAAGCTGTAGAATCCTTTTTTGGGGAGTGTGTATTACCGTCATCCGAAGTTCATGCTGCTTTGGGTTTTTCCTTTTAAATGAAACGAAGTTGTTAGCATTGACATGGAGATAGAAATTGGCCATAATACTCTTGCTGTTCGTTCCCATGGCTATTTTGAGAAGTGTGTAGATGATGAATGTTTGCAGCCATTCTTGTGACTGCTGAAAGACACTTATTATTTATGACCTGAGTTCTGGGTGGTGATTGCTGTCATTAATAATGATAGGGTAACCCCAAGGCTGGGGAGACGGCAGCTCTGGAGTCTCTCCACTTAGCCTGACATTCCTGTGACACAGGAGTTGTGGCTGTAAAGCCCAGAGCACTTACTTAGTACCAGCACAGGGAGTGCTAGATTTCAAATTCTTGCCTCTGTCGGGAGCAGGCTCTTGGGGGCCCAGGACGGGGGTCTCACTCTACATGTGGAAACCACCACAGGCTAATAGATTGAAGCGGGGAACTCCTGGGAACTTGGGGGAACAGAACAACTGTGTTCATTAAGAGAGCCAGGAAGCAGCCGTGGGGGTCTTGTCTATTGACAACTTGGCAGGACACAAAGTATTTTACCAAAAGGAATCTCACAGCTGGAAGGAGCAGGTGCGGGCAGGGCTGAGCCAGTGCAAATGTTGGAGACAGATTAAGGCAGGAAGGAAATTGGATTTTCCCAGGTTCCACAGGGGAGGAGTGCATGAGGAGGAGAAAAGTGGTGAGAGAAAGAGAGAGGAAGACTGAAATGGATTTAGGACTTGAAATAAATATCCTTAACCAGCGAAGGGGTTGTCATTTTGCATTTTAACAATTTAACAGGCAAAAAGCCTCAGCACTGGCTGGCTCCATGCCTTCGACAGAAAGGGGGATTATCAGTGGCTGAAAAGGAAAAGCTATAACTAAATAGACAATTTTCACATCCTTCATTCCCCCAGAGCAGGACCTGGTGCCAGGAAAAATACTTCTCCCTGCTTACCCTCTACCCTCCAGTGTTCCCGTCCCTGGACAACGGGACTCGCTCCCAGCGCTAACCCTGCAGCTCTGGATTGATGACTAGCAAGTGACAGTTTGTCCCCAGGGGTACAAAGAAGAAGGCCAGCACCAGCAACGGACAAGGAGACAAGGGTAAAGTGGAAGCTGGTCGCCACATTTCCAGAAAGCTGTGGGCTTCTGCCCCTGATCACATTAGGTTCAACGTGGGGCCATGTTGCCTCCCCCACTTCCTCTTACCCCAACCCTTTGAAGTGGTGTTTTACTTCTCGAGATTTGATTCTCAAAACAAAATAAAAGGAAACCACACATACAAACAAACAAACAAAAATGAGAAGTTCAACCAGATATAATAGCACCATAAATTATATTTTAAAACCAATGCAAGGTCATGAAATGTCAACAACAAAAACAAAACCAGACCTGTGTTCATTCCCAAAAAGGCAGGGTGCCTCATCCCCACACTCACAGCTTTGCACTGTGGCTGAGAACACAGCCCTCACTGGGAAGGACGGAGGGGCCCTGGTCATCCTTTAGCTATGGGACGTTAGACCCTTCGGACGCATCACTATGAAAGACTTTCAGAAGGGGGTGAATGTGTTTGCGTTCAGGGACAATGGCAGTTACACTGGAAAATTCTTGTTCTTATTCATACTCAATCTTCATTTTGTGTGTGTGTGTTGCATTAGTCACCATACAGTACATCATTAGTTTTTGATGAGTGCTCCAAGATTCGTTGTTTACATATAACACCCAGTGCTCCGTGCAATCTGTGCCCTTCTTAATACCCACCAGCAGGCTCGATCTTTAAACAGTGACAGACATTCTACAAAGTCAGTCTCATATACATTATTGTATTTAGTTCTTAAAATAATCCCAGGAGTCAGGTGATATTCTGATCCTTGTTTTCCAGCTAAGAAACTGAAGCTCAGAGAGCCCCAGACAAGCCCGGCTCAGGTCACACAGCTGGTAAGCAGATCTGTGTGACTCTAAATCTCTTGCTCCTTCCGCCACCCCTCTCCATAATCCTCTGGAAGGCGGGGATCTCTACACAGAGTTGTGGGCAGGCGACTGTTTCATTGAAGACAGAGGAGGCGGTCTTTTTTCCTCCTGCCCCCCATGTTGGTTCTTGGTGCCGATCGCCCAGCGGACCCCCAGCCGCACCATCCCCTCTTCTCTGCATAGACAATGTACCCTCAACTCCCAAACCGGCTTTATAGACCAGACTGCTGAATTTGCTGGAGTGACTTGAAATGTGCAACGAGTACTCAGCCCTGTCCTCTCCAGCACTCCTGCCAGAGAGCACAGGGCTCTTTGGGCTGAAGGGTGGGAAAAAAATTACTGGAAGGATCCAAGAGCGTATACCCAGCAAATATGTGTTGAGCTGAGTATTTCCCAAACAAGTCCGCTGAACATAACACATCAGATAACTTGTTCTCTCGGGCTTCTGGCCACTTTTTACATCCTTCTTCTTTGTCTGATCTCTCCTCAGTCAGGACCCGAATGTGGCTTGGCAGCCCAACCAGAAAAGACATGCATTCAAATTCACCTGGGAGACCTGAGAGAGGACCACATATCGCCTTCGCCCCTTAGATCTCTCTTGATGCTGCCCCACTCTTCCTGAGCCAGTTCTTGTATCCAGCCACCCCCTCATCCTAGAATCTTCAGTGGTTCCCCGCTGACTCTAGAATTAACTCCAAGTTTATCTGCAAGGCATTCCACGACTCCATACCATCCAAACACTACTCACGCATACATATACTGGATGGATGGATGGATGGATGGATGGATGGATGGATGGATGGATACACAGACAAATGGATCTAATACTCAATCTCCCATTAGAACACTTCCTTTGCGTCAATGGGGAAGCAACAGTCTACTGTCTCTGGGACGAACAAAGAAACTTATCCCTTTTTCTTGCACATCCCTTCCCCAAAGCAATACATACACCCTTATCACTATTGACATATAAGTCTTTATTGTTTTTATGACTCATAATCCAACTCACCAGCCTAGAGGGGTCAGAGGATGGGCCACATCCTAAAATGTGGACTATTCTGAAGCCCCAG
This sequence comes from Procyon lotor, assembly GCA_028646535.1. Classification (NCBI taxonomy): domain Eukaryota; kingdom Metazoa; phylum Chordata; class Mammalia; order Carnivora; family Procyonidae; genus Procyon; species Procyon lotor. The sequence goes on along the minus strand of CM053605.1, from coordinate 15,019,543 downwards.
GCTCTAAGACTTCTAGGATTAATGGACAATGTTGACTCAAGTAATTTCCTTCTCACACCTCCATTTCCTGGTTTATGAAATTGAGGCCTTCAGATACAGATTAGATTTGGGAACTCAAAAGCCCCTCTTTTTGGGAATATGCAATATTCCCCAATTTCTCAGAGATCAGCCATTTAGAGAATGCAGCTGCTGAAAGATACTTGGAAAATCCCCCAGAGTATTTGCAAATACAGTATTCTTGAGTGTAGCCTATGAATCATGACCCCTGCTGAAGGCCATATGAGAGGCTGAGGGAATCCAAACCAGGTAACTACCAAAAGGGGCCCCAAGGGTGTCCGGGTAGATGGTCAAGGTCAAGCTCACCTCTGCTACCTGCTGCTGCTCCTGCAGCTGGGCCATGAATGGAAATGATCTCAGCAACCTGAGAGAGACAGTCTTTCATCACTTCCCTCTCCTTCCTTGACCCTTGGTATCTCCGGGACATAGAGCACATTCTCGTCCAAGGTCAAATTAACCTAACATTTCTCTTCCATTATTTTTAATCTCTTTAGTCATTCTAATGAAGAGTTCTGGGGCCTATTACTGCTCCCTAGCGAGTAGAAACTGGATTTATATTCCTTGTGAATTGTGGAGAAGAAATCTATTTGTTATTCCTTTTTATGAGCACACACTCCTTCCCAGTTGGTAGTTGTTTAATGGGCCAGGGTTAAGAAGTAAGTGATTCTACAGATGCTCCTTTGCTTGCTCCTCAAACCTCTCCTCACTCACCCTCTGCCCTATAATGCTTCCATCTGTGAAATAGAAAGGACTCTTACAAGACCTCGCAATCATCCCGAGCTCAAAGGCAGCCTGTTCCCAGGCACAGCCCTGCACTTCTCTAATGGACACATGAGCACTGACCAAAAACAGAATACTGCTCCTGGATCTAATGGAAGCCAGCCTAGAGGCTCCATGGAGCCAAGGATAAGGCAAAGTGGGAGAGGTTAGGAAGCATAGGCCTGTGTTCCATTAGGGCTTGTTTCATGATTCTATGTGGTCTCAGATAAGTCCTGTCCCTCTCTAGGCCTGCTTTCCTTGGGTAAAGGAGGAAGAACAGACTTATTCCCACTATCAATGAAAATTATACAGCACCTCTGAAAAACCTACTTCCAGGAACTGTGAAAGAACATATGAAGAAAGGCATACAGAAGATCGAATTAAATGGAAGATACTGTCTGTGGGAGAAGATATCCATTGTGTCAGCTTAATCTGAAAATTTAATGCAATCACCACATTCAGGAAACTTGGCGAGATGATTCTAAAGTTGATAGGGAAGAACAAGGGCAAAAGAATAACAGAGAAAATATTGAGTAAATGAAAGCAAAGCACACAACAGGAAATTCTCCCCACCGGATAAAATAAGGATAGCCCTAGTCATTTTTAAAATGCAATATTGGCTCAGGAATAAATGAATAGAGCAGTACAACAGAAGAGAAAACCTACAAATCAACTGTATGGTAAAAAGAAGAATTGACTTCCAAAGGTGCCTCCCCCTCCCCCGCCGTGTCTTTATCCCCAGAGCACGTGAATCTGTTATATTAAATGGTATAATCATTTGCTAGGGCTGCCATAGCAAAGCATCACAGATTAGGTGACTTAAACAACAGAAACTTATTTTCTCACAGTTCTGGAGGCTGAAAGTTCAAGATCAAGATGCCAGCAAAGTTGGTCTTCCCTGAGGCCTCTCTCTTTGGCCTACAGATGGCCACCCCATTACTGCTTTTTTACATTGTCTTTTTTCCCATATTCACGCATCCCTCATGTCTCTTTGTATGTTTAAGTGTCTCCTTATAGACACCAGGCAGATTATATTAGGGCCCACCCCAATGACCTCATTTAACCTTAATTACCTCTCTAAAGACTCCATCTCCAGATACAGTCATGTTCTGAGACACTGAGGGTTAGGGCATCAACATATAAATTATGAGGAGACAAGGTTGAGCCCACAACACATGGCAGAGGGATGTTTAGGTTGCAAATGGGATTAATCAGCTGACCCCGAAGGAAGTGAGGAGATTATCCTGGATTATTTGGGTAGGCTCACTGTAATTACAAGAGTGCCTAAAAATGAAAGAGAGTGTCATGAGAGCGAGTTTCAGAGTAACCACCAAGAGAAAGACCTTACGGTCCATTGCTGACACGATAACGGTAGGAGCCACGGACCAAGGAATGTGAGCAGCTAGAAAAGATAAGGAAACAGCTTCTCCCTAAAGCCTCCAAATAGAATGCTGCCCTGCCAGCACCTTGACTTTAGCCCCGAGAAACCATTACAGATGCTGATCTCTAGGATTGTGAGACACTAAATATGTGTTGTGTTAAGCCACTAAAAGTGTGTAGTTCGTTACAACAGCAAGAGGAAACTGACACATCATGTATATGAAGAAAGTAAGATATGATAAAAGTATCATTTCAAATAGCCGTAAAAGGATAGACAATTAGCTCATTATCTGGTCAAAAAATAAATAAAATCTGATTTCTAGGACATGTCATTCACAAAAATAAAATCCAGATGGATTAAAAACTTTAACAATACACACATGAAAGTATTAGAAGAAAATAAGGGAGGATGTGTTTATGACTTCAGAGTAAGGAAGGGGAAATAAACAACAAAAATTAATAAAGTTTACAATATTAAAATATAAAACATTTGTTGCAAAAGATACCATAAACAAAGTCAAAAGGCAAAGCAAAAAGTGAGAGGAACATATTTCCAACCTACAAACTCATTGAATTCTGTTCTTTTTTCTTCTTGTCATTGAGCATGGATTACTTCACTAATTGAAAACAAAAAAGGAGAGGCGCCTGGGTGGCTCAGTGGGTTAAAGCCTCTGCCTTCGGCTCGGGTCATGATCTCAGGGTCCTGGGATCAAGCCCCACATCGGGCTCTCTGCTCAGCGGGGAGCCTGCTTCCCCCTCTCTCTCTGCCTGCCTCTCTGCCTACTTGTGATCTCTCTCTCTCTGTCAAATAAGTAAATAAAATCTTTAAAAAAAAAAGAGGTGGAAAGAATCTTCTTTACTTCTTTACCATTCTTCTTGGAATGGGATTGAAATCTTCCCAGGCATGGGATTGAAATAAATGAAGAACCTCCTGAAGAACCTCCGTGAAGGCAAATCCACCATGGGCACACTCTGTTTCACTGAAGTAAAAAATAAATGAGGATTTCTTAGGGCATTCTCCCCTCCCCAGCGCTGTGTCTTCCCCACCTTCTCTGACTCCTTCCTTTCACATACCTGTCATGTGAGCTAAGGTCAGCCAGCATTCTTCAGAAAGATTGCTGAAAGACTAGCCTATTTAGGACTGTGGCTGGGACTGGCTGTTTAGTTCTTCTTTCTCCCTTCTTCCTGGGCACACAACTAGCCTATATTCCCCGAACTCCTCCCTGGCAGCTAGATTTGGGTTCTAACCAGTGGACTGGGGGCCCAAGTGTCACTTCCAGGCTGGGTGCACGAGAACCCCACACGCTCCATGGTCTTTCTTCTTTTGCCGGCTTGATACAGGTGCGTATGCAAACCTGATGCCACGTAACGGAAGAAACTTCGGTCCCTGAATCACTCAGGGACCAAAGAAGAGAATCACCCAGTGATCAGGAATACCTGTATCGGACTTATGAGAGCTAGGAACAAGATTATATTGTATTCGAGCTAAAAAAAAAAAAAAAATTTTGAGTTTGTGTTTGTTTCAGTAGCTGGTGCTACATGAACTAACTCAGAAGCCAACCAGACTTCTTTTGGCCTATATCTTGGTCTGGCATCTCCTCAATGGCTCAACTGAGCCTAACAATTGTTTGGGTTAAATTACCTCTGGTGGAAATCAGACCAGTTATTTTGACTCATGACTGGGCCTGATTGATACTCCAATACTCTCTGGGAGATGCTTGGGTTCCTCAGTTATCTCAGTGGTACCAATAACGCAGACAGAGCAAAAGAGAGGACTTTTGTCTTCCTCCACCCAACACCCTGGCCTTACCTCTCACCACACCCAGACAAGAAGCAAACAATAAAACATGCCTCCTGCTGGCATTCAGTAGACCTCCTACCCAGAGCTAGGAACTGGGGATAGGAGGACCCTGTGTTTTGTCTCCTGTGTCATGATGTCATTGGTTGGCCAGCCACATATCAGACACCGCCTCCACCCCAAGGAAGGTCGGGTGAGCCACAGAAGTGAATTCCCTACTGCTGCCGTCTGACACCCCTTCCAAGCAGCCACACTGTTCACCCCCTTTCTCTGATCCAGCTTCTATACCAGAACCAAAGACACAAAGCTTGGAGAGAGGAGCTGCTAGAAGAAGGAAGAAGGGAAGCTCCTTAAAGACTAGGCTTTGCTCATCTGTGTATCCTCCATTCCGAGGCCCACAGCTCAGATGGTACAAATATGAACTTGCATCTGATGAGCTCTTTAAAGAATTTATATTTGCAACCATTCTCTTTGCCTTACGCGTGGCAGACATTCAGTGAGCCTAGGTGGACTGGACCAGAATGGAATTGGATTGGGAGCCCGCCGCCAGCTGAAAGGTTGCCTCGGCTGAGAAGCCTTTCCCCTGTTGCCCCAGGAAGATCTGTTTTTTATTGCCCCCTCCGCATTTCCACAGCTCTTACTTGGTGCTTCTATATAGCCCTTGCCATGTAAAATTGCATTTGCTCAGCATCTGTATCTGCCTTCCCAATATCATATGAACTCCCCAAATACAGAGCATCTATGCCTTTTTCATTTTTGTGTCTGCAGGTCTGGTAAATAGTACCTATTTCAAAGATAAGTAAATAAGTGAGTGAATAAACACTGGCCGAGGAAACAAACTTTCCACCAAAAAAGAATGCTAAGCTCAAGTTCACTGCCCTAACCAAAGAGTCCTTTCCACTGTTCTACAGCTTTGGTCCTTAGAATGGTTTTCCTTCTGGGTGGCCAAAGTTTTCCTCCTCAAAAACCTCTCTGTGGGCTCTGGTTGTACCCACTGGGAAAGACACCTCTGAAATATTCCTAACTCCTAGCAGAGATTCTAGAAGATGCCAAGGTCCAGTGCCCTGGGCCATCTCCAATCTGTCACTTCCGATAAGTATGGTACACAGCCAGGGAGTTC
>CM053605.1:14973814-15013929 GCA_028646535.1 Procyon lotor | reverse complement strand
GAACCATACTGAATAATTCTGATTCCTTGTCTGGGGGCGAGGGGACAGCCCTTTGAAGATTGAAATAGCTGATTCTCGCTGACTCTATATTCCAAAATGGCTCTAGGGGGAGGTCCCACCCTCCAACCCTGGCCTCAGAGGGAAAGTACAGTCCAGGCATCTCCCGCTACCCCCCCTTCACCCCCAGCAGCAGCCCCACAAGCTGCAATGGAAGCTCCTTTGCCCTCCATGTCCCCATCCGTCAGCAGCATCCTATCCACTCAGGAACCCCAAAAGCCCCAGCGCTCAAATATTCTGGTCTTTCTGGTATATTCTATGATCAATTAAGAGAAATTGAAAGATTGAGGCAAGGAAAGAGCTAAAAGTTCAATGAACATATTTAAGTCAATTAGGCTTCTTGAAGCCACTTCTGACCCAAATCTAAACTGCCAAAAAAGCCTCCAAACCAACGTCTTTGGTAGGTTTCCAGTGGAGCCCTGGCTCCATGGGCCACAACAGTGGGAGGGTGGTCAGAGGCTGCTGGCTTCCAGAATTTGCCACGTGGAGCCAACAACAAACGCACTGAACTTGGTCTTGGGGTCTAATGGGGAAGGTCACCATCACCACCACAGGAGACAGATCCAGCCAACGACAGCCCCCATTCTTAACCAGACACAGAGGGAAGTGGCATTGTGGGAAACGGCAGCCATCTGTGGATCCTCTGGCTGAAAATTTCGCTGCAAAGTTGGCCAGTTCCAAAGAAGCCTTTGCAGCTTAGCTTCCTGTTTTCCATTTGCTCTCCCCATGTGTCACGGCACAATTATTCTGGAAGACGTTCTCCAAATGGACACGGTCTCCGATTTTCTTTCCCTAATAACAGTGTGGGAAATTGGGGTGAGGGAGGCAGAGAAAGAGAGGGAGAAACCCCAAACCTCAGAAAAGGATGAAAACACTCCTAAACTCGATTTCAAAAATGAGAAAGTCACTGTACACAGCCCTCTACTTATTCAATCCAGTCCCCAGCTCCGGGCAGGCTACGGGTGAGGACATACTTCGGGGAAGTGAGGCGGGTGAGCCCTGCTTTCATGGCAGATGGAATGAATAAGTCCTGGAGACAGAGAGAGGTACAGCACAAGAAACAGAGTCAAGGGTATCATGATGACCTTGTGCGGTGACTGCGCTTACCACAGGGAGCGTGGAGTGACATATAGAATCGTTGATCCACCATGTTGGATACCCGAACTTAAGAGAACGTTGTGTATTAATTACACTTCAATTTTTAAAAAAGAATATTTTGAAATATACTTCTGTGAGATCCTAAAACTCATCAACTTGACATCAATGACAGCAGGGACAAGTGGTGGGGGTGGCAGGCTCCTGGGAAGATGGCGGCCACCAACAATTGTTTTCAGCCACTGAAAGGACACTGACCTTGGCTCAAAGCAGAACAAAGAAAGGGCAGCTCCCCTCCAACTCTCTTCTATCTTCCATCAGATAAATGCTCCAGTCCCCAAATCCATTCTTCCTCATGGCCATGAAGACAGTTTGAAGCCTAGAGAATGCATATTTTAAAGGTCTTGGAGCTGCCTTGCTTGTGGATTTTAGATTAAAAGGTTAGAATATGTGAGTGTGTGTGTGTGTGTGTGTGTGTGTGTGTGTGTGTGCCTGAGTTCACCCGTTCTTTTATCCATGTGCATACAGATACACATTTATGTTTGTGAAAGCTGCTGCCGATGAGTGTGAGTTTACATAAATAAGCATCCCTGTAATACTGAAACTCAGTGCAGATGTCTGTGTGAGCCCATGCGTTTGTGCACTTGTTGGCTGGTAGGTGCCTGAAATTGTGCGTGTGTGTGTGTGTGTGCAAGTGTGTGTGCGCTCCACACATACCCACCCCAACATGTCTTCGGGACTGTGTTTGAGGTGGGTTTACATTGCCTGTACCTGCCAGTGCACGCCACCCTCTGAGAAGTGTGCCTATATGTGCACGTGTCCTTTGCACACACAAGGCCCCTTGCCCACCCCATCTCCTCCTTCCTTCCCGTGAGCCCACAGCAGCTTTTGTTCACCTCCCTTTGGGATCTGCCAGCTAATGGCAGGAGTCCCTCTCCCGGGAAACAACACTCCTCCCTGGCTCATTTGTATCTCATCAGAGGGCTCCAGGCTCCAGCCCTTAAATGGCAGCCCACGATTGCAACGGACGACTTTCTTAATTGCCCGTGATGCTTGTGGGCAGAGTGCAAACACCGCAGTAGCTACTAGGCAGCGCGCGCTCAAGAAGGCTGCATTTACGCCTGTGTGAATTGACTGTTCCTGGGAGCTGAGAGGCCAAAGCAGGGGTTGGAGCCGCCGAGAGGCTGTTATTATGGCCTGGCACGGGCCCGCTGGAAGCTTCTTGGGACCCTGAGGCGATTTCACCACACTCTCCATCGGCAACACCCCTAGAATTTCCAAACCAGAACACCCCCACCCCGGCTGCCTCCTCCCTATCCCCTATTCCCACGTTCTCTTTCTCTGTCTCTCTTTCCCTTTTCTCTTTCTCTCTTTTGTTCTTTCTCCCGGTTTCCTTCTCCATGTCTCTCCTCCACCCCCTGTCTCGGTTCGTCCCTCTCTCTTCTCCCTTCCTGCCCTCTCTCTTGGCCTCTCCACCCGTCCGTAGCTCATAGCAGCACAGTTAAAGCTGGACAGTGGCCCACCGGCCTGCCCCCCACCCCCAGTGTCTCCCCCTGGTCCTCATCCAGCCCATTCCTTTCAAGCTCTGGGTCCTCGGGGGGCATTTGTTCTTTATACTTATCTCCAAGGCTTTGGAGAGGTCAGGGTGGCCTAGCAAATGGGCAGTCTTGTTTCCCTATTTCCATCTGTTCCTCCCTCCTAGGTGCCTGACATAGCCATGCCCAGCTCCTTGATTTCTGCTTCAGTGGCTTTCACTCACATGGGGGGAAGTGAGGATCCAGAGACAGAGAGAAGACACAGAGAGCCCCAGCAAGACAGAGGGAGGGCCACAGGTGCCTGGACCCTGGGCTCCTGGGTCCGTAACCTAAGGCACAAAACTGCTCCTCCCTCAGCACAGATCAAAGAGAGATTTGAAGGACGTGGGAGCGAGGACATCAGACCACCTGATTTCCTCCTGAAACTGGGAGAAGGGGTTTGGGAAGAGAGGGAAGACTCTGTTTCATAAAGGGCTCCAAGTGCCCTCATCCATACAGCTCTTGAGAACACTTTGCTTGGCTCCATAAATGTTTGTGAGTCAGGGAATGATTGAGTGAAAGAATGAACAGACTACTAGAGTCCCCTCCCCGGGGATGCCAGGAGACTTCAATAATGCTAAATCTAGATCTCTCCTCCAGCACAGATGTGTAAGGCAACATCAGCAAGGCTTTCCAACAAAAGGAGACAGCAGCCCTTGGGTCAGTACCCTCCCCTGGCTTCACTCAATATGCCTTGTCTATGAAATGAGCCTCCGTGAGGGTCTCAATTGATCTTCACACCAATAAGGTTGGGGATAAGGAAGGTGAAGCATCAGGAGAAAGGAGTTGCAGACACTTTCATGGTTTTGACGCCATGGGTCCAGCAGCCTCTCTGGTCCCCATCCCATCCTGAAAGCCTGGAGACTCCCAGATGGCTCCTACATAGACTCTTCGGCACCGCTGGAAGGACATGGAACTGGAAATGTGGATGCCAGCCATGTTACCCTTCCCATTTTGCCCACCTTGCCAGGTGTAGGGAACACCATCAGACTAAATGGTGAGGAGGTATGAAAGTTTGGGTCCCCTACCTCTAGTCAAGATGTAACTCTCACTCTCTCACCCCTTGGTAGGATTAAGCTAAAGTCTCCTCCTTGCATCTTTGCCTGAAAGAGCTTGTTTGACTCCGTCCCCTCCTCTGTCCTGCTCAAGCTTCTCCCAGAAGTCCTTTGTTAACAAATCACCTATACGCTAATCCTCAGCTCATGTCTGATTCTGGAAAACTGACCTTTGACAACAGGTACTCCAACAAAAATGCCTCCTACAGTAGGCACGAGGAGCTGTAGAAATGTCCCATCCATCTAAAGAGAGTGGCCATGGCTTCTCGGTCTTTTGGCTAAGATCAAGTGTAAAGAGAGTGGCCACTCTCTGGATGTTTGTTCTCAGAAGGAATGGAAGCCGTGCAGCAACATACCCTGACTTTTTTTTTTTTTTTAGTTTTTAAAGGAATCCATGATTTTCATGAGACTTCTTGATTTTTAAGTGTGAGAAACATCTGAGAGCATTTTTAAAGCACTGTTCACAAACAAAACAAATACACAGACTGTATTCAACGTTGTGGCAATGGATGCTGGTATGTGATCTGTGATCTGCTGGTTCAAAGACTCCGGTTAAGAAATGATTGAGAGTGACTTTTATATTCAACTAAGATGGTATCCAATCCAAAATCACCACGCACTCAAAAAAGCAGGAAAATAAGACCCATAATGAAAAGATCAACGATGCTGTGAAAACCAACCTGGAACTGACACATGGTAGAATTCAAAGCCAAGGAAACAGTTATAAGAGCTGTGTCCTACATACCCAAAAAGTTCAGTGGAAAGATGCAACACACCTTAAAAGACGCAAATCAAACTTCTAAAAATGAAAACTAAAATGTCTGAGATGAAAAATACACTAGTTAGAATGAATGGGAAATCAGGCATTGCAAAAGGAAAGATTAGTAAAGTTGAAGGCATAGCAATAGGAACTATCCAAAAGGACACAGGGAGAGAAAAGAAAATTTGGGGGTTGGGGGAGGAACCCAGAGCATCAGGGAGCTAGGGGATGACTTCGAGTAGGCTAATATATGTATAATTGGAGTAATTAAATTGGGGGACAGAGAGGACAGAAAAAATATTTAAGAAATACTGACAAAAATCTCTCCCAGTTTAATGAAAACCATATATCAACAAAAGAACAAATGCCAGGCAAGAGAAATATGAAGAAAATTACACCATGTAATTAAATTGCTCAAAACCAGTGATAAAGAGATGCTCTTAAAAGCAGTCAGAGCGGGGCGACTGGGTGACTCAGTGGGTTAAAGCCTCTGCCTTCCACTCAGGTCATAATCTCAGGGTCCTGGGATCGAGCCCCACATCGGGCTCTCTGCTCAGCGGGGAGCCTGCTTCCTCCTCTCTCTCTGCCTGCCTCTCTGCCTACTTGTGATCTCTCTCTCTCTCTGTCAAATAAGTAAATAAAATCTTAAAAAAAAAAAAAGCAGTCAGAGCAAAAAAATAGATTACAAAGGAACAAAAATCAATATCTGAGTAGATGTGTCATCCCAAACAGTTCATGTGAGAAGGGCACTACGACCACATCTTTAAAGGAGTGAAAGAAGAAACTGAAATTCTACACCTAGTGAATCTTTCTTTTAAAAAGGGGAACAAAGACATTTTCAGGCATAAGAAACTGGAATAATCCGTCACCAACAGACTCACACAAAAAGAAATGTTAAAGTCCACCAGGCAGGAGGAAAATGAAACCAGATGGAAAATGAATCTCATAAAGGAATGAAGAGCACCAGAAATAGTACCTTGCAGCAGATTTAAAAAAAAAAAAAAATGAACTCAGGGCACCTGGGTGGCTCAGTCGGTTACGTGTCTACTTTGGCTCAGGTCATGATCCCAGGGTCCTAGGATTGAGACTGGAGTCAGGCTGCCTGCTCAACAAGGAGTCTGCTTGTGGATTCTCTCTTTCCCTCTCCCTCTTCCCCTCCACCCTTCTCATGTTTTCTCTCTCTCTCTTTCTCCCTCCCTCTCAAATAAATAAAATGTGTTTTTCAAAAATGAAAAAATAAGATAAATTAACTCAAAACAAATCAGAGACCTAAATGTAAAATGTAAAACTATAAAATCATCTATAAAGAAAACATAAAAGAAAAGTTTTATGATTTTGCAAATACAATACCAAAAGTACAGGTGATAAAAGAACAAATTGATAAACTGGTCTTTGTCAAAATTAAAAACATCTGCTCTTCAAAATCAGAATGAAAAGGTCAGCCACTAAATATTTATGAGTCATGTAGCTGATAAAAAGGATTTCAATACAGATTTATGCAGAGAACTCTGAAAACTCAATAATAAGAACATAAGCAACCAATAAATAAGACAGCCAAAACATTTGAACAACAGACACTTCCCCAGGAGAAGGGACACAGATGACAAATAAGCACATGAAAAAGAAGGTCAGCATCATTACTCACTAGGAGAGTGCAAATTAAAACCCTAAGCACATACCACTTGTGAAGCTAATTAAACAAGGAGGCCATTGGACCGAGGTGGATCTAATGCTCTGGTGTCTATATGAGCAAACCAAACTTATAGGAGGCGTGTAAATGCCTCCAGGTCACAAAATCAAGACCCCAAGGACAGCCAATCACCAATAGCCAACTAGCCTTTCGGCTACAGCCAATCAATAATCTCCCTACTTTGCTTCTGCATTTTTTCTTTTATTTTTCCCCCAAATACTTTTATTTTATTTTTTCAGTGTTACAAGATTAAATGTTCATGCACCACAGCCTGTGCTCCATGCAGTACGTGCCCTCCTCAATACCCACCACCAGGCTCGCCCAACCCCCCACCCTCTCCCCTCCAAAACCCTCAGTTTGTTGCTCCACAGTCTCTCATAATTCATCTCCCCCTATGATTTCCCCCCATTCCCCCTTCCCTTCCTTCTCACAATGACCTCCATGTTTTTCTTTATGCTCAGCACGCAAATGAGACCATAAGGTAATTGACTCTCTCCGCTTGACTTATTTCACTCAACATAATCTCTTCCAGTCCCGTCCATGTTGATACAAAAGTTGGGTATTCATCCTTTCTGATGGAGGCATAATATTCCATTGTATATATGTACCATATCTTCTTTATCCATTCATCTGTTGAAGGGCATCTTGGTTCTTTCCACAGTTTGGCGATTGTGGCCATTGCTGCTATAAACACTGGGGTGCATATGACCCTTCTCTTCACTACATCTGTATCTTGGGGTAAATACCCAGTAGTGCAATTGCTGGGTCATAGGGTAGCTCTATTTTAACTTTTTGAGGAACCCCCACACTGTTTTCCAAAGTGGCTGTACCAACTTGCATTTCCACCAAAAGCATAAGAGGATTCCTTCTACTTTCTCCAAAACCTGTACAACATTTGTTGTTTCTTGTCTTGTGTCTTGTCAATTTTCGCCAGAATGACTAACATTTAAGAGGTTGACCATATCACCTGTTGGTGAGGATGTGAAGGAACTAGAACTTCCCTAAACCACCAGTAGGATTTTAAAACAGGACAAGCACTTTGGAAAGCATTTTGGCAATTTCTTAAAAAACTAAATACACACCTACCGTATGACCCACTCTTGGGTATTTACCCTAGAGAAATAAAAACATGTTCATTCAAAGATCTGCACATGGGTTTTCATAGCAGCTTTATTTGTAACAGCCAAACACTTGAAACAACCCTTCAACAGGTGAATGAATACACCATGGTATGTCCATACAATGGCCCATTACACCGCAGTTACAAGGGGTGAACTAGTGATATGCACTAGGACATGGGTGAATCCCAAAATATATTTTGCCATTTGTAGAAAATTCTAGGTAATTCAAACCAACCTTGGATACATGAAGCAAATCAGTGATCTCACAGGAAGAGGAGCGAGAGAGGACTCAGAAGGGCCACAAAGAAACTTTAGGGGATTATGGACATGTTCCTAACTTGATTGTGGTGATTGTTTCACAGGCATATATGTACGTTGAAACTTGCCAGGTTGTACACCTTGAATACATGGGGTCCATAGTGTCTTCCATAAAGCTATTTTTAAGAACAGGGTCTAGCAGCTAATGAGTGTTCAATAAATAAATAGTTGTTGAATTAAAAAGAAAATTAATGGTTACAAAGAGGAAAATGTCCCCCACCTGGGCACCTTGGTGGGGAGCAGAGGTGGGGGGCTCCACTGCCCATAGGGTTTGGGACACCCGGGCCCTGTGACTCCCATAGAGAGTCCAGCCCCATGGTGGTCCCAGGGTCCATCCATTCCCTCTCCACGTGCCTCCACAGGGATTGAGTTGACAGTACATTCATTCCAAAGTCATGTTGTTAATATCCATGGGGAAATGGGAATGGATACAAATCTCCACCAGGGATCAGAGCTGCATCAGCTCTTTATTTTACATAATCTTACATATTACTTAGGTTATATACATAATGTATATATGTATATTACTTATATGTGTATATATATATATTACTATGTACAGTATATATAATATACATATTACTTATATGTATATATATGTATATTACTATGTATAGTATATATAATACACACATTACTTATATGTATATATGTATATATATGTGTATTACTATGTATACATAATACATGTATACATAATAATATGTAATTATTATTACATAATAAGTAATACATATTACTTATTTTACATAATTTCCATATAACATGTCTTTTACCCAGACATAACACCTGACTTAGGCTAAAATGAAAGAGTTTACCCTTTACACTAGGAGCATAAATATAGTGTAGACCAAATATAACCCATGAGCCGGCCATTTGTTTGTAACTACTCTGCACCGTGGTCTTACTGGTGTTTACTAAAAACCTAATAAAGATTTTTCAATCTATTTCTATGAAACTGCCTTTTCCTCCAGAGAGGAACTCTCAAATGACCACTGAAGGGTCTAATTTATGACCCCGGAGCCCACGGCTACCTCATTTATGTTCATTTATATTTAAAGCAGTTCCCGCTCATCGACATGTGTTTCTTATCTCACAAGGATTTTCACGGCGTCCTGTGGGAGTCAGTGGAGCGGACACATGATCCCCCCCTCACAGACGAGAAGCCCCAGGCACAAATGTGAAGAGATGTGCTCCATATGACACAGCAGTGAAGCTGCAGGCTGACGGTCCACGTGACTGCCCACAGGGTCTCCCGGTGAGGTGGGGGGAAGGAAGCACCGTCGCCAGCCAGGGCCTCCCAGAGGCCGTGACCTTCACCAGCTCCCTGGGGTCAGAGGGAGCGGGGCCTCCAAGTCATCCATGGGAGCCCCACGGCCCGAGTGTCCTGAGTCCTATCTGCCGCAAAGACTCACCTTCCTGCCTTTACTCACTCGTCAGCTGGGAGAGGATATGAATCAGATTACTGAAGGGGCCAGAAGATTCCATGGGTCTGGAAGCTGAAGTGGATGCCTTTTGTACAACTCAGCCCTGTCCCTAGAGCCAGCAGGCAGTTTAAATAGACTCAGACAGCAACTCTGCTGGGAGCCCAAGGTCAGAGAAGAACACACAGCTCCTCCATCCCACCACCAGGAGACCCGCTGCATGGGGCCAGGGTCTCAGAGGCAGAGAGTAGGACGGGTAGGCTTTTCCGAGGAGAAAAGTGAGAATGCCCGGCTGGTCTTGCAGCACAAGCCCCGGGAACCTTCGGCCCGCCTGGCGTTCCGGTATGACAGCTCTCTCCCCCACCAGAAGACCACAAGCCCCAGAGGTCGGTTAAAAGTCCAAAGAACAGCACATGAGGTGCCCGAGCCCTTATCTCCAAATGGCCTTCACTCAGGAACCTGGTAGAGAAGATCACCAACCGGGAGGTCAGACACACCTGCCTTCAGACCCAACTCTCCAGCTCCTCAGCTGTGTGGCCTCGGCCAAGTTACTTTTCCTCTCTGAGCCTCAGTTTCCTCAGTTGGAGAGCAGGCATGACGGAAGTGCCTACCTCACTGGGCTGCCAAGAGGATGGAATGGGTTAATGCACAGAGTTTAGTGAAGTTCAGGGTACGCAGGAAGTGCCCAGTAAATATTAGTTCTTGTTGCAAGTCTACATGGAGTAAAGGAAGGGAAGGGGACACTGCGGCCTGCTCGAGGTCTGCTGGGTGGGTCCCTGTGGACGAGGGGGGTAAAACAGGGCAAAGGGAGCCAAGACAGTGCACACAGATGTTAAAGTGGCCATGGGAGGCCACCGGATCCTCCACATCCTTCTTCTGTCATCTGATTATTGTTCGCACTTGGCAGATGACGAAATGAGACTCCAAGGGCTGCCTGGCAGGACACCCCCGCCAGCAGCTCGGGTTCCACCATGGGCTGTGACACTGTGGTCTGCCCTCCACTCCTCGTGCAGACTGGGTCCCTTCCCATCTGGAGAGCCACGGGGGGGACAGGATGTGCCTTTCAGCAAGCCTCTTGCAGCACCATGCAGGGAAGAGCTAACCTGCTCAGCATCGTCCTGCCTCCCTGCCGTGGTCCCTGTGCACATGCATGGGCCTGCCTTCTGATGCCTGCCGCCCTCCCTTAGGCAGAGCCCCTCTCCCCAGCCCAGCAGCCCACCTGCCCTGCATTAGAAGCCCAGGACACAGACCTTCTGGCCTTCCTCCCACCTACTGTGTGGCAAGCCAGGCCCAGGCAGCTCAGTGCTAAATCAGTACTTGGGGTGGGGAGCATGGAAAGGTGCACGGGGATAAATCACTCGGGCCCTACTCGGGGGAGGCCCAGTGCCGGCCAAGTCACAAGGTTGGCTGTGGCAAGTGTCTTACAGGCAGAAGCACAGATAAAAGGCTCTGGGGGTTCCAAGAGGGGAGGAGGGCCTTCCAGCTGGAGGGCAGGGAGCAGGCATTTGACCCAGGAGGCATTTCTGTGCCCCAGACAGCCAAATCCACGGGGATTTAGCTCCTGACTTTCCCCGATGAGACGTGGGAACAGGTGATGGAGGCAGCTGGTAGCACTTCTCTGAAGACCTTGAAGGGGAGCCAGAGCCAAAAGGTGGGCCCCCTCCTCCAACACCGTTCCAGCCTCAGCCTTGGATTTCTCGTGCCTCCCCCCACGTGCACCGCCCTGAGAGCTCCCCAAAAGAGCCTGGCTGGATTTGCACGCAGAAAGGGTCTCGCTCAGGGCCCATGGGTGACTTCAGAGCCCACGTGACGAGGAGAGAGCTCTGAGATCTCATCCCCTCTGCCCTCAACTTGCTGCGAGTCCCTGGGATCTGGGGGACTCCTCACGGACCGCACTGGGGAACGCTTCATGGACCATAGCCATTCAACAAGCAGGAACGGTGCCCCTCTACTCCCAACCCTGGGACAAGTGCTGGGAACTCACTCAAAGGGTGGGAAGGGATGGGATACGTAAGACTAGATGGGAAGCTCACACTTCGCCTGTCCCGAACATCTCCGGGCTCCTCCGATCCTCTTTCCTTCTCGACTTCATTCACTCATCCATTTACTTAACAAATGTCTATGGAGCCCACGTTCACCCTCTGCCACAGAAACACGAGGTGGTTGTAAGTCAAGGTCTTCCAAGGCTTCCTGTCACTCCGGCCCCATATACTGCCTCAGAACCTCAGCCGTAGATCTGGGACCCCGAGCACAAGTCCGGCTCTTGTGTGTGCAAGCGATGCACACGTGTGGGGTCTCTGAGTTCAGAAGCACCCTATGGTGGCTTTGAGGCTCTGCTGTCATCATCTTGAAGTTCTTAGTAATTCTATGTTTGTGCTCTATAGGTGAAGCCCAATGGGACACGGGCATGCTCATGAGCAGAGCGGAGACCAGCATTAGCTTGTCCAGTGTTCTCGGCCTCCCCGTCTGCAGTCAGCGCTTGCAAGTCCCCTGAGCACAGAGTTCCAGCGGGCTCGTGGTTCGGGCCAGTTCCGCACAACTCAAAGCGAGTACAAGAGGAGTGCGTCCTGCCTGTGACGAAAGTCACGTGGGAGCTGACAATCTCAAGAAGCTACCTGGCCCGTTCAAACCGGAGGTGGTTTGAACTCCGAAGGAAGGAAGCAGCTTCTAGGAAACATGCACAACCAAGGGAAGGGGAGAAGAGAGCAACACATGGATCTCATTCCTTTTGGGTTTTGAGTCCCAGCCGGAAAGCTAAGGTAGGAAGAGCTACCGAATGTGCACACACCAAGAGACAAAATGAAAACTGTAGAGTCGGGGCGCCTGGGTGGCTCAGTCGGTGAAGCGTCTGCCTGGAGCTCAGGTCAGGGTCCCAGGGTCCTGGGATCGAGTCCTGCACTGCGCTCTCTGCTCAGCAGGGGGCCTGCTTCTCCCTCTGCCCCCACCCTGCTCATGCTGTCTCTCAAACAAATAAATAAAATCTTAGGGGGAAAAAAAAAGTTTGTTCATTAGAACTGGTGGGTACTGAGGAGGGCACGTATTGCACGGAGCACTGGGTGTGGTGAATGAACAATAAATTTTATAACACTGAAAAAATAAAATAAACATATTTGGGAAAAAAAAGAACTGTAACTTTAAAAAAAAAAAGTAGAGTTTGTTTTGTGAGAGTTCCCACTATTCACGTGTGAACAATGACGTGTGATTGTGTCATTCCTGTGGT
Organism: Procyon lotor; assembly: GCA_028646535.1. NCBI lineage: Eukaryota > Metazoa > Chordata > Mammalia > Carnivora > Procyonidae > Procyon > Procyon lotor. Next base: position 15,001,615 of record CM053605.1, on the reverse strand, counting down.
TCCGCTAGTTAAATGCTCCTCTATTTTCATCTGAGACTGGCATTGCACAATATAACAATCAAATGCATGCCGATCATTTGATTTCTGAATTTCCATTTACTTAGAACTACGTCAAACAGCAAATTAAAAACACCTTGGTAGACCAGGCAGGAAAAGTAAAAAGTTTCATGTTTTAGTAGCTTTAATGGCACTTTCTCCCCTGCTGTTTGAACAGGGGGCCCACATTCTCATCTTGCACTGGGGTCTGAGAATTCTGCAGCCAGCCCTGTGGACACCTGTTCAGGTGCATAGCAGATGAATATTGGAGAACATTCAGCTGGGTCATGGCGGTGCCAGGGTCCGAAGACGTGGTGTGGCTCTTAGGACTCGAGGCAGCTCTCAACTGTCGGCAAGCATCTCCCCCCTGAGTCTGCAGTCAAGACGTCACATCATAATTTGAAATCTGCAGGGGTTAACTGCCCGGAGTGTGTCCTCCCCACATTGTCCCGTCACCAGGCAGGAAGGGTAACCTTTGCTTACAAATGCTGGGTCTCCTCCAGAGCATGCCTCCGGGCCCATAATTGCTTTCAGAACATGCTGTTTCCACTTAGGGAAACCTGAGCTTCCTTCCAAATGGCACCGGGCATGACCTGAAATTGCATGTTTGCCTTCCGAAATGGATGCCCCAGTCAAGCCGCGGCCTCGGAGTCCCCGCAGCCTGGGATGCAGGAGGTGCTGGAGCGAGCCTACTGAAGCACGGGCACCCATCGCACTGGGTGAAGCCCAGCTGGATGCCGGGCTCCCACAGCTTCTGCCGCAACGCAGAAGCCAGCACTGGTCCCTTCTCTACCCAGGGTGGGCACAGTGCTGCGGCTTGGGCCCCCAGGGGCTCATCAGCGCCCCCACCCTGCCTAAAGTCTCCATTCATTAATGCATAACATGCTTGCCAATTACCCAACACGTGGCAGGCACTGAAGACACAATCCTGAGTAGAACGTGTAGCAAAACAGATGTGGAGGCAAATCCTTATCATTTAAAGGAGATTCTGATGTGCTCCTGGAGAGAAGGAAACAGAAAGTGATTATGTCTGGCCCTGCAGGGAAGGATCGGGTCTAGAGTGACGTGACGGGGTGATGACTCTCCATCTTGACACTGAAGGATGAGTAGACTCAAACCCTTTGTGGTTTCCAAGTACTTGAGTGATCATCAGTTCATTTGATTCTAAGAACCATGCTATCGTAGAGAGGAAGAAAGATAGCATTAACTCCACTTTCAAGAGGTGGAAATTAGGGATCAGGGTGATTTGCCCATGACCGTATAACTAGAAAAGGGCGAAACAGCTGAACATCAAAGAGATGGGAGAAGAAGTTAAGACCTTAGCATCTTCCATCCAACTGGAAGAGAAGCTTGTCTTAGAAACCAAAGTGGGAGAGGGCTGGTTCTTGTTCCCCCACATCCTGATTCAAGGGCGTCCTCCATCTTCTTCCCACTGGGAGATACCGTCTCTGACCACTGTCCCCCTCGAATTTCTCTCTTCTCCACAAATGCTCGCCCGGCATCTGGCCACCAGCAGCCCCTGATTCCTGAACCCCTTAACTCCAGTTGCCCCCACACACACCACCTGGTCTCCCCAAGGCCATCGCCAGTGTGTGCTGGCCAGTGAGGTGTGTGGGGCTCGCTCCTGGAGGGAGAATCTGGGGGTTCCCGGACGTAATCCCCGCAGCTTCATTGACTCCATCCATAAGTATGCCCTGTCCCTCCAGCTGCAAAGAGCCACCTGAAGAGTCTGGGAACCCCTGGGGTGCTGGGCCCCACCTCTGACAACCCTGGTTTAGCGTCTATTGTAGGGCTGGGAAGTCTGTACGACCTCTAAATTTCCCAAGCAAAAAATGAGAAGCAGACACAGGTGCTTTTTCTTCTATCTGTACAGTTCAATCTCAGCAAGACTTGGAAATACAAAGACCTTCATGGTAGTATTTTGCATTTTCATTAACATCAAAGGAGGGTGAAAAATTTTAAAGCTCTCCAAATAATCTGACTGACCCAGATTTGGGAACGAGTCTTCGAGGCCCTTGGGAGTCATTTCACTGGCCAGCTCTGGTCTTGAAAAAGTGCCTCTTAGTCCGGCCTCTGAGACTGCGGCCCGCTTCCCATCCGGGTCTCTGGGGAAGCATTGGTGACAGCCTCCTTCCCATCCGTTCCCATGTCTCACCTCCCTCCCTGACAGACGGCCCTCCCAACTGCCTCGCTATTGACCCTTGACTCCAACAAAGAGACATTTTCCTTTTGTACCCGAGGGGGACAGACGCTTGCAGAGTTGAAGGCGTAAGGGTGACAATAAATTTTTCAGATGGAAAAAATACAGAGCTTTGAAGTGAGCTTGTCAGGGTGAAACAGGAGGAAGAGATGCCTGGGAAAGGCGGACGGGGACTCTCCTGACACGTCCACGCTGAGAAGAGACAGGAGGCATTTGTGTGCTTGGGCTGAGGCTACATGTCTAAGATCACGGAGTTGGCTTGGTTGGTCCCTTCTGAGAGCCACGAGGGAAAAATCTGGCTTGCAGATGGCCATCCTCACATCGTCCTTTCTCCTCTGTGCCCAAATTCTTATAAAGACACCAGTGATATCGGGTTAGGACCTACCCTAATCCCTAATGACCTCACCGTAAGTTCCTCACCTCTGCAAAGACCTGTCTCCACCCAAGGCCATACTCTGAGGTTCTGGGGGGCAAAGACTTCAGCATATTAATTTGGGGGAGACACGAGTCAACCCGTGATACTGACCTAAAGTTTCATCTGTTTTCACTACATGTGATGCCCCCCGGCCCGCTCCGCCACGAGGCGAGGCCCAGCGGGCCACCCGTCCACCAGAACCGCCGTGACTGGTTGGAAGGAGCCAGAAGTTGACCCAGCAGCTCCCAGTTGCTGGGACTCCCAGCCCAGAGCGGTCACCACAGGCTCCTGTGAAGCCAGAAGGCAGAGGCCTCAGAACCGGAATCTAAGTTCATCCAATACCGTGTGGTTTGCTCGGAGAGCCTTTTATTTACTTTAAAATACAGACGTATAGAGAGCTGCGTGCCCTCCAACACATGTGAAACAACCTCTATTCGGATATCTGCAAAACCCCAAATTGTCCCCATTAGGTTCCCAGGAACCTCTCGGGGAGCACAGCCGGACCTCAAACCCCACTCACTGCCTGGACAGGAGCTAGCTAGTCATTCCGGTCACTCTGGAGTCTGAAAATCCCTCACATGACCCCCGTCCCTGCCCAGCCCCTGCCCCCGCCACATCGTCAGAGTTCACTAAGTCCGTCCCTAGTTCAGATTCAAAAAAGAATGTTTTTCCTTTTTTCCCCCCCAATATCCTGAATGTCATCATGGGGATGACATGGGGCAATAGTGTCCCAGGCCTCCCAAGGGCGATCTGACAGTTCGGGGGAAGGGATGTAGCCTGGACCCTGGAGAGAATTTCCCGAGGCCCACGGCCCAGCTCAGACAGCCCTGGTCAGCCTCTGAGCCCGAGCTCACTGGACCCTGACTGTGGCCGTGCTGTGAGATTATTCCGAGGCTCAGTCCGGTTCTCTCTGCAGCTCAGCTGAGTCCCTAAATCCTGAGCTCAGCCTCCTGTGGGTTCCCCATGTGAGTGTGAAGGCATTCAAATGGATACAGGGAGAACCAATCCGTTTCTCCAAGGAAGCGTGACCTCTGGGGGACGGCCCCCACCATCACGATCATCCCCAGTCCTTTGTGAGGAACTTCTGGGGGATGGCACATTCTGGGGTTCACAGTCAAAGGCAGATACAGCAGAATAAACTGACTCTTGGACCGCAGTGTGTCCATCATTTCTCTGCCGGTTTGCAAACCCCACTCTGCTCCGTGCTGCAGCACGAAGAACCACAAATCCTGGGCTCCCTTCCCTCGGGCACAGGGACAACTTCAATGTGGAGGCATGGCGGGAGGCCGAGGGGCAGAAGGAAGACCACACTCTTTCCGCCTCTCTCTTTCTGCTTTGAGCGGCATCTCAAGCAGGGGGCCACTCCCCCGCCTCCACAGACAGCCCGCGGTCTCAGCCTCCATCAGGTGGCCCCCATCCTGGGCGCCAATAACACCACCCACCCCTTATCCCTTATCCCTCCAGCCCCAGGGGGGTTCAAATCTTCCTGACATGATGAACTCCCGTTTGGCGGTCTCAGCTCCGCCCTCTCTGTGTTCGACTCTCTGCACAGAAAATACTCCAAGTGGTTTCTGTTTTCTGCCTGGACCCTGACTAACATGGCAAATGACAGAAATGCCAAATCAAACCCGCCAGGAAAGAGGAGGAAATTGTTGCCTCGCAGAAGGAAACTGCGGGCAGGACAGGGAAGCAGTGAGTGTGAGGAGAGCCGGACCCACAGTTCTCTCCTTGCTCATGCCTGCTTCTCTGGGCAGGCCAGCCTCCTTCCCCCAGATAGGTGTCCTCCACGCGCCTTAGCAGTGGCCCCCCAACAGCTCCCGGACACATCTGCGGGTCCAACGCCAGGAGGGAGTAACTGTCCTTCCCTCAGTTCTGATTAAAAAGCCAGCAGGTGAGGACGAGCTGGGGACACGTGCCCACTTCCATGGCCAGACGCAGGGAGCTGGCGGGCAGAGCCCACTGGAATCACATGGCCGGGGAGCACCCCTTCAGTGATCGGGCCTGTTGGGGGCCACAGTCCCAAGGCAGAGAGAGCGCGGGAAAGCGGGGTTGGGCAGGAGGAAAAGGCAGCAAATGCAAGCAGCGCCTCACCACCTGGAGAGGCCGTGGCGGGCGATGTTCCCGCGGGCGCAGTCACTGCGCCTGACCCCGTCCTGTCAGGCGGAGGAAGGGAGAAGACCTGACCTGCTGGACCGTCCCCTCTGCCGTCTATCCTGGGTCACACCTGTCCATACGAGGCATTAGCTCCCCCACGCTTCGGGTTCTGGCACCACTGGGCGTCTCGAGGGAACCCCCGTGAAGTCAGGCGCTCCATCAGAGACCAGGATGGGGCAGGGGGCGGGAATGAGGGTCTCCGCGGACCAGGTCGGGTGAGGCCCACCGTGGCAGGGGCGACGGAGGCCACCCTGGAGCCCAGACTCATCCTGGGGGAGGGCAGCATTGGCAGGAGCCGTCGCTGTGGCGACAACAGGTGCATAAGCAAGAGGTGAGGGCCCGGGAGAGAGCAAGGCCGAGCACATTGGAGGTGGTGCAGACGTCGATGTGATGGGAGGGAGGGAACCAGGGCCTGGAAGAAGGAAGCACTGTCCCAGAAGGAAGGGGTCCTGTGGGGTCACAGCGGGTGCTTTAGGGCCCGGCGCTGCTGGGTATTCCTGCGACGTACCCAGCCGGGGCACCCCAAAGACATGTGGGGAACCATGGGAGACACTCCGAGGTGGGCTGTCTGGGGCTTTGCCCTGTCCTCGCACACCTCCTTTCCGGGCACCTGCTCGTGCCAGACACCATTTCGGAAGACTAACGCGCGATCCGCCCTCACACTCACGGGCCCTGACTGCAGGCACTGCTCACGGCCTCCGCACTCGCCAGCCCCGGCCCTCCCCACCCCAGGCTCCCAGGCTCGGCTCCTAACGAGTCGGCCTGCTTTTCTAGCCTTCCTTTGCTTCGGGCTCCTCCTGAACACGGGCCTTGTAAAACCCAGATCCGACTGGATTTGTCGTGTCCCCTTCTTCAAGCCCCCCAGGGCTTCCTTCCCCTCACGCTTCGGACAGAAGCCATACTCGTCTGCTCCTAGAAGATCTGGCCTCGATACCTCCTACCCTCCACTCCCCCCCTCACACACCTGTCTCAGCCACACTGGCCATTCTGGACCCCAGCCTACATGCTCCTGCCACAGGGCCTTTGCTCTTGCTGTTCTCTCTCCATGAGCCCCTCTTCCCCTGCATATCAGCATGGCCCACGCCCTCCCTTCATCCAGGTCTCTGCACTGAGTCACCTTCTCGGAAAGCCCCCCGTCCAACCACCCAAGCTACAGCACTTCCACTTCACATTCTACCCCCTTCCATCGTTTTCTATTCCTCGTGCATTTACCCTGCACTGACGTGTGTGTGTGTGTGTGTGTGTGTGTGTGTGTGTGTGTGTGTGTGTGTTTCTCCCTCTTCTCCTCCCCCGTTGGAACGCATGCCCCGTGCACTTAGGGGCTGGTTATAGTCCCTGTCACAGCTAAAACCAGGCCCGGCATGAGAGGTTCTCAATAAATATTTGCCTGGTGAGTGGATCCGTCTGGTGGGGGATAGATGGACCCCCTGTGGCAGGATGAGTGCTCGACACGTGTGAGAACAAGTGATCATCATGAACGCCTCGGGCCGGCTCTGCGGCCACAGTGGTCTGGGAAGCCCCAGAGGCCAGCAGCAGCTGGGACGCACCCCGCCTACAGGACAAGGATGATGGCAGATCGGGATCGGAGACCAGCCTACCTCTGGTGGGGGACAGTTCAAGGTGGACATCAGGGGGAGCACGGTGCTGTCCCTCAGGGTCCACGCTTACAATCGTCTGCAGTCTGTTTAAAAATGTTTGTCACGGAATGTCAGGGGGGAGGGGGGACGGAGTCAGCTCCCACGCAGTACGGCCGAGGAAACGGAGTCTCGGAGAAAGTCAATGACTTTTTCCCCCCGACACTGTAAGTTGGTGGTCAAGCCCACTGTGACAGATTTCTAGTCACTCTTGGCCTCTCCATGGTGTGAAGGCTTTGGTCCTAGGGCCACACCTCCCTTCAGACAAAGACCCTGAGAAACCTTCCCGTTCGTGGCTAAAGGAAAACTCCGCTGTTAAAGAAGTTTCGTTGAAGTGATGAGCACGGGGTATTACATTCAGCTCATGAATCATTGAACGTTATATCAAGAATAATGATGTGCTATATCCGGGCTAACTAAATTAAATTTTAAAAAAAGAAAGATGCTTCATTATATTTAAATTTAAGGCAATAGAGTGATTTATCAGGAGACGGAGGATTTTCTTACTCCTTTAAAAAAAAAAAAATAGGTTTTGCAAACGTCATGAGGGTCAGGGGATGACAGTTATGTGATTCCCACCACTTTCCGAGCGCCAACCAGGAGCCGGGCACCCGGCCAGCTCTCAGTAATCAGGGCTGACCTAACTGGGTAAGAAGACTGGAGAGTCGTTCCTCTGGAGGAAAAGGGCCCGACACCAAGGTTGGTATTGTCTCCCTTTAGTGCCCATATGGGGGGAAGACGCAGGGAGGCCGTTGAGACTGGTCGCGGCAGTGTTAGGATGAGAAACCAAGGAATGTCCCTGCTTCAAATAATCCAGTCGTGGATCAAAACAGGACAACACGCACCCTCACCACTCACGAGGCTTTTCTCGATTTAGAAAGTAAGAAGAGCTGGTGTGAAGCCCGGGAGTTATTCATACCCTTATGAATGGGACCAGAAATGTCCCACAAAGGCCTTAGGTATGAAATTGTCGACATTTTCCCACCACCATCCGTATGAGGGAGAAAGCCACCTTATGGCTCCTAAGGGTTGGCCTCTTTGCAAACTTGCTTCTTACGACTTCATTGGGCCCAGAAATGGTTTTAATAAAGAGTTCTGCTCGTTCCCAGCCTGTGGGCATCGGGCCTGTGTGACCAAGGGCCACCACTGTCCCAGGTCCCAAGAGCAGCCTGCTTCTCTGAGGACACGAACACACTTCTTACAAGTGGAGTCAGCAAATCTAAATATACGGTCAGACAGTGAGTGTCCCAGCAGAAGCTGAGGACTGCACCACCCGCAGAGCCAGGCCAGGCCAGAACTTTGGGAGCAAAGGGAATATGCCAGCCCAAAGCTCCCCTCTCCTTTCCACCCCGTGCTGTGGGTACCTGCATGGGCCTCTGCCCGGGGCCCTCCTGCCAAGATCAGACCAATCCCCTCCCCTGGCATGCACACACCTGGGCTTGAGGGGTGACCAGGCTGGGCTGCAGGGCGTGCCATCACCCCCTGCGTGCACACAGGAGCTCCAGGGTCAGGCGGTAGACGGGGGCAGGGAGAGCCCCCAGGGGGATGGGGACGGTGGGTGGAGACCAAGGACCATTCTCCCTATTGTGCTATATTGTGATCTTCGGGGTTGTTAAAAAGGATTTCGGGGTCAAGGAAGGAAGAAAGAGCGCACGGTCTGGAGCTCTGTTTAGAACTGTTGAATACCTAGCCATACACCAGATGGACCTCCCACCCTGGGCCCCAGTGATAGTAGGGCTGGGTCTGGATGGGAAGTCACTTCTCCCCATCAAGTCCTCAGGGGCCACTGCTCTGGGATACTAAGCCTGCAAAGGGAGTTGTGGGGGCTGGGATCGGGGCGCCCAAATCCCCGAACAGCAGCCCCATTTGCGCAGGATTCACCCCAGCAGGGGCTTCTCCGGATTCGAGCTTCCAACCGTCCTCTGTCAGTAGGAAGAAGTTTCCTAGGGCTACAGTGAGTTGCCAGCATCACTGAGGTAACGGCAGCTGTTCCCCAAGGTCGGGGAGAGAAGGAGACTAGATCAAAGAACCTGTGTGGGGAGAAGGGGGGATGACCGTAGGGACTTAAGAAAGGCCCAGAGGGGTCACCTTCTTTGGGAGCGTGATTCTCTGCAAGGCTTGCAAGACTTTCGAGAGATGGAGAAAGAAGGTGCAGAGATGGTCCTGGTTTTCCTGAACCAGGGGCCAGCGCCTGAAGGCGTGGGGTTTCGCTCTGTGATGGGTGGCGGCAGAGGCAGCTGGGGCCAGGGGAGTCCTCAGAGCCCTAGAGACAGACAAGGATGCACGGCCATCTCGTCACTGACAGCACACACAGCCGGTTTCTCCATTAGGCGCTGCACTTGGGGCCCACGCTGTTTGGGGGACCCCTCAAAAACGCCTTTACTTTAGCTTCTTTAAAAATCCTAAGGCAAAAATCAATATAGAAAGAATGAATATGGGGGCACCTGGGTGGCTCAGTCAGTTAAGCATTTGCCTTCGGCTCAGGTCATGATCCCAGGGTCCTGGGATCGAGCCCCGCATCAGGCTCCTTACTCAGCAGGGAGCCTGCTTCCCCCTTCCCCTCTGCCTGCCACTCCCCTTGCTTGTGCTCTCTCTCTCTGTGTCAAATAAATAAATAAAATCTTAAAAAAAAAAAAAAAGGAAGGAATACATAATCATGAATTCAGCCTGACTTGTGTTTGTCTTTACACCAATGCCGTCATATGATGTTGAATATTTTTCTAGGGAGGAAGGGGCCCATGAGGGCGAGGTGCCCCAGGCCGATAGAAATCAGACTGGACCCCCGACAGCAAGAGGCCCTGACGGGGCCGCAGCCCCCTGGGGAGACAAGGCCCCAGTCTGAGGACCTGCTCAGCATCAGTCAGCTCCGCTGAAGCTGGGAGTGGGGCAGCGGAGGGTGGACTGTGGGGATAGAAAGCACTTGGCAGCGGGCAGGCCCCAGCGGGCATCACCAACTACTGGGAATTACTGGTGACGGTCAAGTCCACTGGCGCCCAGAGATGGCTGCCTCGGCTTGCTTAAGATCCTAGGCTCACAAGGACAAATCTAGATGTCAGTCCCTGCTTTGCGTCTCACGAAAGCTGTGACTGTGGGTGAGAACCTGAGTTTCTCAAGCTGTCGAATGCCAATTATGCCCTGAGAGAGGGGCGCCGAGCTACTCCACTACCACACATAGCGGCTGTTCGGTGACACTGAACACTGACGTTTTCCCGGTGAGATAAGAGGCAGGTGCCCGCAGGGTAAATGAGAGGTACCTCCCACCCCAAAATATCTTCAAATCAGCCATTCAAAATCTTGTTTGTGAAAATGTAGACAAGCACCTCAAGGGCCAAGTAAGACAAGGGGCTTAGAGGGAAGAACAGCAATGAGAGGACCTCACGGTGCCCCGCGGTGCGGCATCCACGAGGCGTGAAAAGCCCAGCATAAGGTGTATCAAATCAGCACACTGTACCCCTTAAACTAACACATTGTTGCATGTTCACTCTATCTCTGTTTTAAATGCACTGAGTAAGGGTCCCTGGAATAATCTAGACAGATTCCCGACCCAGGACAGGAACAGAAAGAGAAGGGAAGAGCTGAGAGACAGTCTCATGGAGACTGTCTGTGAAGGTGCCCCCTCCAGCAAGCTGGGGGGCTATAACCCTGTTCACTGCCCCCAATAGCTGGGCACCTGTGTCTGTTTGCAGCGGCAGCCCTCCGGAGGGCATTTCACCCATTCTCCTCCCTCCAGCCAAGACTCCTAAGAAACTCCAGCGACACCAGGAGACCTTCGTCTTGCTTTTATGGTCTCTGGGGAATAGGGACTTTGCAGCCCCTTCCTCAATGCCCGAACATTTTAGACAAGTTGCAAACATGTCCCAGAAATGATGTCAGAGCCTTTCAGTCCCAGAGTTCAGTCCCAGAACTTTCTGGAACTCTGAAAATCCCACATTGCCCTCTGTCCCCCTCATTCTTTCCAGCCGGTCCCCACTCACCTGACTCGTACTGCTGTGTTCTCACCTACAGAAGACCCTCTTAGCAGGAAATTAATTGACAGTCCATTTTCAAACTTTTTTTTAAATAAAACCTGACTTTTTTTTTTTACTAAGCTGATTTTTTTTTTTACCTTTTTATGTTAGGTTAAAAAACAAAAACCAGCTACATCCAGACCAACAACCTGTCTTTCTTAAAAAAAAAAAAAAGAAAAAAGAAAAAAATTTACTTTACTTTGTTGGACTAAAATCAACCCAATGTTTTGTTTTTAATTTCCCTAACCAAACAACATGTGCGGATCTAGGATCTAAGTTTCATACCCTTCTCGCCACCAGCTCATCCCTGACGCAGAACACAAGGAAAACCAAACAAACAGAAGAGAAGGGTGGGTAGAACAAGGCTCATTCCTTCCGGGCCAGCTGCCTGATTTCCATCAGGCCTAGCCTGAGACTTCTGTGGTCCAGCCATGGTCGGTTAGGGTTGGGACACTAACAAAGCTACACAGGCCTCTGCAGAAGCTAGAAGTTTCTGATGGCTGCCCCGAATCATTTCAAAGAAAAATCACCATGAGGTTAAAGCATCCATCAACCAGCATCACGGCCGTGTGCAAAGAGCCTTCATCCAAAAGTTCCCAGCCTTAGAAATCAGCAAATCGGTTTGAAAAGTTAGAGCACCTTGACCAGCAGATCAGCAGGGCAAGACCCATCCTCACCTAGGGCTGCAATTAAGGGGTCCAGGCCCCCTGCCCTGAGCTCTTTCCTTAACGTTCCTTTCTTCATCACCCCAGCTGAGATCCCGAGCAGCCAAGGGGAAAGTTCCGGGTCTTGTCGTGCTGGCATTTGATCGATCAGAAATGAGCAGGACCGGACTGGCTCCCCCATCCACCCTCTCCCACCCCACGATGGCTAAGTGAACTCAGCTGAAAGTTTCCGAAAGCATTTCACTTTGGGGCCAAGCCCAGAGATGAAAACTTTTAGCCTGGGAAGGGAATTCAGCAGGAAGCAGATCAAGTGAAAACAGAAGGGCCGAATGAGGAGGTAACGAGAGGGCCATCTCCGTCTCTGTGCAGGCAGCCTGCGGGGTCGGGCACCATGCCTGGTCCACCCTGCGACTGTCCCCCAAGTGGGACACCCAGCCGCTGAGTCACCGTTGTGGGAATGAGGCATCGGCAGGCAGGCACTGGCCTCCTATCCCTGGGGCCTGTATAAGGAGGGGTCTCTAGTCTTGGCCTTCTGTACCTGGCCGACTCACCATCACCCTGCACCCCATTTTCAGAGCTACCCGTGCGATCTCTGAGCTGGGCTTGCTCTGGGGGCTGACCACGCCCGACCTAGGGTGGAGGTCACCGGAGGCTGCAGGAGGGTGCCCGTGGGGTCTACAGGACCTCTCCCGGCCCCAGAGGAGGCTCTCGGATGACCAAAAAGGCAAGAAGCCCCTGTCTAATGGGGAAGCTGGAGACGGGAAGGCAATCTCTCATTCCTGAGGCCCCCAAACTTCCCATTCCCATCTCTGAATAGGCTTAAGCACCTCCCCATCACAAAAACCCTTCTCTGAAGGTAAGAGCCCCACACTACCTACCAGGGCTGCTGGCCGAGTTTGAGGCTGAATGCACGTGATGCTCTCGGCCAGGTCCTGACACTCAAAACTGACCACTGACCATTAGAACGAAAAGCCCCTCAAAGGCAGGGCACCAGCTGGCGTTCTGTGCCTATAAATGAGGCACATTACCTCATTTATACTAGTCGGGTGTGCAGTCACACACACTCCAAGTGGAGAGCTGTGGGAACTGAGAGGGACACACACACACACACACACACACACACACACACACACACGTCACCAGCAGCCAGGCCCCTGGCTCCCCAAGGAGATACTGCACCTCCATGACATGGAGGCTGCTTCCTGCAAAAGCCATAGAGCCCAGGGAACTGAGGGGTCCTCCGAGAGGCTGGCCAGAGGAGCAGGTTAAAAGCAGGAAGGGCCTGTGAAGAGTTCAGGGTCATGGCCAGTTCCAGACCTGGAGTTCACGGTGTCAGTGAACTCCAGTTCCTGGAGTCAGGAGCCTCCCTTCCAGGCACACTCTGATTTGCATCGCGTGGGCAAGCTTAGAAATTCCCCCGGCGTCAGAGTCCCCCGTTTTCTGGGGCCACTGCAGACCTACGACCCGTTCTGTGGTCAGGAGGCGGCAGCGTGAACACAAGGCAGGACACAGTGGGCACGGCTTGCCGGCATCGCATGGCTGGCAGACACAAGTATGATCTCCATCTTATATGAGGAAACTGAGGCACCCACGTTCGGTCACTTACCCAAGTTCACAGAGCTCCTGAGTAGCAGTTTGGATGGGAGCACACCCCGCCCCTCTGGCCCCAGAGTTTAGGCCCCTCGTTACCACATCTTCCTGCCTTAAGAGGAAGAGAGCTTAGCTTGACTCTGAGTAGATAGATTCTATTATCTGTCATGGCCTTAGCCCAGGAGGGCATCCTGGAGGAGGAGGCAGGCCATGATGAGTCCCGAGAAAGTAGAGGCAGGGGCACTAAGGACCTCAGGAAGGAACAGGCTTCCCGGAGCATGACTTACAGAGACAGTGGCCGAGTAGGGATGAGGCAGTCCACGACCACCTCTAGGGTGACAGGTAACAAAGACTTGGACATGAGCCAAATATCACCTCTAAGCTCGTGCTGGTGCCTGGAATCATTCCTTTTTAAAAACAAAAAGAAAATGAAATTTGCATTCCTTTCATGGCATCCCGGGATCTGAGAAGAGAGGCTGGCACTTCTGGCCCACAGATCTTCCCAGGGGTCAGCTGCCCTGGCAGGACCCCCAGAGGCCTCTTGCTCTGGCCCAGACCTTCCTGTCCTGCATCACGTGCTCCGCCTCCCCAGGCCCCCACAGGCCGGCCACGCTGAGGGTCCCCTGTGCCTCAGCGTTACGCTGCCCAGCCCTTACTCGTCTCTCCCATCAGCCTGAGCCCGCAAAGCCCAGCTCACGAGTCATCATAGTGCTTCAGGCAGACTTTCTAACTGCCCCTGGGCCCCCCAGAACTCAGTTCTCATCAACTCCCTGCAGGAAGACATCCAACTCCGTGCCCTCCACAGAGCAGGAGCACCTCTGGGTGGGTGCCCCTCTGAGAAGGTCTCAAAAGGCAAGTCTATTATTATTATTAGTGATGTAGGCATTTTTATTTCTGCCTTTTGGATGGTGGTAGAATATACAAAACATAAAATTGACCGTTTTAACCATTTGTAAGGGAACCGTTCATTAGCACCAGAGACATTCCCTCTGTCATGCAACTATCACCACGATGAGCCTCCAGAACGTTCCCATCAGACCAAATTAATACTCTCTACACACTGAACAACAAACCCCACCCCCCCCAGCCCCTGACCCCCAGTAACCACCATCCTACTTCCTGTCTCTGAATTTGACTACTCCGGGGACCTCCTAGAAATGGGACCACACACTACGTCCTTTTATGTCTGGTTCGTCTCTTTAGCCAAATGTCTTTAAGGGCCCTCCGTATTGTATATGTGTCAGGATTTCACTCTTTCTCAGGCTGAATAATTTTCCATTTGTATGGAGTATCACATGAATCCTGTTCCATGTAACAGTTGTAAATATTACATATCAAAGACCACATTTTACCTCTGCACTGATGACACGTGTTTTGCTCCCACTTCTGGCTGTGGCGAGCAGACCCTGCCGCCGGGAACACAGGCGTGCACGCAGAAGGGCCGCTTTGGAGGGGGGTGAGAAAGGGCTCTGGGTCAGGGGGCCCAGTCGGCAAGAGGAGCCCCAAACCTGGGGGGCGGGGGAGAAGCTGTGCCTGACCCCTCCTGTCTGGGTCTCCTTTGCCTGCCAGGAGGAAGGGGCTGGGACCACAGTGCTGGTCGGACAGAGACACAAGAGAAAACACTCCCTGCTCACTCCTGCCGGGTCTGCGCTCCCCGCCAGACACACACCGTCCCCGGAAGCCTCAGGGGAGACTCTGGCATGAGTATTGGCAATATGCCCATTTACAGGAAAGGAAAACAAGGCACAGAGAGAGGTAAAGTGCTCTGCCCACACCACTAGCACGCAAGAGGCAGAGCCAGGATTAGAACTTGGAAATTCTGGCTTTGGGTCTGTGCTGGAGACCCAGACAGAGACCTCCTCTGCCTGGATATGCCTCAACATCTCCCCCGGAGAGCAGGAGGAACCAGAGTCCAGCCATCTAGGAGAATCTGATGGAAAGATGTCTGCCCACCAGGGCAGAGGCCTTGGACTTCAGAAGATGAGGGGCCCAAGAGGGGGCCTGAGGGGGTGGCTAGTCTTCAGAGGAACAAGGGTATAATCCTGAGGCCAACAGGACTCCTGGTTAGGGAGCCCTCTTGGCAGCCTAGGCTTCCGTAGGCCCCACTTGTCTTGGGAACCACAAAGCCAAAATGTAAAGGAATCTATTTTCTAAGGAAAACACATACTTATACATTCTGAGTAATTTCCCGTGGAACTAGGGAAAAATAAACACAACACCCTAAATGGTTTTTTGCTTACAAATGGTTTCAAGCGAAGAGAAGTAGCAGAAGAAAATATAGGGTCCGGAGAAACTCTGTGCTGGTTCCAAACCTCAGAAACAGCCTGGAGGCTTGAGGGGGCTGGAGGGATGAGGAGGGATGGAGAGATGAGGAGGGATGGGGAGGGATGGAGAGGGACAGGGAGAGATGGAGAGGGATGGGGAGGGAAAGAGGGATGGGAAGGGATGGGGAGGGATGGAGAGATATGGAGAGGGATGGGGAGGGATGGAGAGGGATGAGGAGGGATGAGGAGGGGTGAGGAGGGATAGAGAGGGATGGGGAGCGATGAGGAGGGAGGGGAGAGATGGAGAGGGATGGGGAGAGATGGAGAGGGATGGGGATGGATGGAGAGGTATGAGAAGGGATGGGGAGAGATGGAGAGGGATGGGGATGGATGGAAAGGGATGAGAAGGGATGGGGAGAGATGGAGAGGGATGGGGAGCAATGAGGAGGGATGAGGAGGGATGGGAAGGGATGGAAAGGGGTGAGGAGGGCTGGGGAAATCTATGGTAGGAGGGCCAGGGAGAGATGAGGAGGGATGGGGAGAGATAAGAAGGTCTGGGGAAGGCTGAGGAGGGCTGGAGAAAGCTGGAGAGGGATGGGGAGGAATGAGGAGGGGTGGAAAGGGAAGAGGAAGGATGGGGTACGGGACAGCCCAGGCTGAGGCACCCAGACCCAGAGGCCTGCTGGCCCCTCTTCTAGAAGCTCCTCACCCACTCTGGGAGGACTCAAGAATCGCATGTCCCACGCAGAAGGGGATTTGGAAGCTAGAGGGGAGATGGTGGAACCGAACAGCACAAGTTCAAACTAGGTTCCAGAGCCCAGTGCAGTGGGCGCCAACAGTGGCCCAGCAGGGTTGAGGTGAAGCTAGGTCACATGGGCATAGACTGGACAGCCAGGGAAGAACAGGCTAGGGTGGGCCTGGGGGCCAAGGAAGGACAGCCACGTGGGGGGCTGCAGATGACAAGCATCAGTCCAAGAAAGCCATGAAGAAGGACATGGGTGGGGAGAGGACAGTGTAATGGTGGACAAGCACTTTGCTTCCCCAGGCCTCACACAGTCTCCCCAGGCAGGCCTGTGGAGGGGTGTCATTGTCCCAAGGGGTACAATGCCAAGGGCAGAGCCCCATCCCATCCTCTGCCTCTCTCCCAGCTCTCTCCCCCAGGGCCCACCAGAAGGTGCTGGAGACAGGACTCCACGGCAAGAACACCTGAGGGAGGCCCGGAGACTTCCGAGGCTACCCGCCCTTGGCCAAGTTACTTCCCCAGCCTGAGCCTCAGCTTCCTCATCTGTAAAAACAGAAATCGCCCCAAGTTAGCAGTTTGTGATATTTTAGAGTCAAATCCTGGCTTCCCCGCAAAATGAATCTTACCCTAAATCCCAACCTAAACACAGAAAAGGCAGGACCAGGAGTCAGACCAGAGGCCTGGAAGAGCCAGCTGCTTACCAGCCTCCATCCATCCACCGGATGGGAGTCCCCTCCACCGGACCAGAAACAATGCAGAACACGATTTGAAACCCTCTTCATCCTTCTCCACAGAGCCCCGAAGGGATAGAACTTCTCTCATGGCTCAATCTGGGTCTCCTCTCTCTTCTTATGTTTTCCTAAATGGCTCAACCACCATCAAAATGCTGTCAACTCCCAAATTTTAACTCCAAACCACAACAATGGCTACCCAACACCTACCCCTGGCCTTCTGTATGAGTTGTCTATTGCTGTTTTATCTCACAGTTTCTGCTGGGAGATTCTGGCTCAAGGTCTCTCTTAAAGCAGAAAGCAAGATGTCAGCTGGGGCCTCTGTCCTCTGAAGGCTTGACTGGAGCTGGGGGATCCACTCCCAATATGGCGCACTCACACAACTGTTGGCTAGAGGCTCAGCTCCTTGGCATCTAGACCTCAACAAGATGGCGGCGATTTCCTCCTCAGCCGGTGGCTCAAGGGACAGTAACAAGATGGAATCTCCAACGCTTGTTATGACCTAGTCCTGAGAGTCAGAGAACATGACAGTATTCTAGTAGATGCAGGTTACTAAATCTGGCCCACAATTGAGGGTGCGCCCCTGGCTTGCTCAGTGGCACCCGTTGGTCTAATAGGCACCAGGTGGGTGGGATGGGGTTTGGCGGAAGAGTTCATACAAGTCTGGTCTGGAACGGTGTAGTGGTCCACAACATTTAAATAGGTCCACAAATCCTCTGATACTCCTTTCTTCAAGTGCTGGAGCTTGACGCCCCTTAGAACACACCCCCCAGTCTATCTTACTTAATCAAGTCTTTTCTCCCCCTTGACACTAAGCTCCATGCGAGCAGGACCACACCTGCCTTTCCTTGCCACTGTTTACACGACTCCTGAGCCAGTGCCTGGCACAGGGTCAGTTTTCAGGAAGTGTTTGTAGAGCCAGTACCTGAAATGTTCCCTCAGGAATGTAAGGGCAGGGTTCTAAGACGCAGCCGCTAGCCGACAAAAATGGTCTGCCCCCCACAGCTTCCTTCATCCTTCTTCAACCACCCAGAAGGTGCTGACTCATCAAGTCACCCCTGAGCGGGACCACCCCTCACATCCTGCAGCTTGTGCGAGTGTAAACAGAAGTTGGACCCCTTTGTGGGAGCACCAGGAAGGGGGCTGCCTGCCTCGCTCTGGAGCTGGCTGGGGCTCTCCTCACCTCTGAGGAAGTGATGGATGGGTTTCACCCATGGTTTCCCCATGCCTGGGAAAGGCACACATTTGCCTGGCTTGTTCAAGGCCGGAGTTCCTGGTGGTCCAAATCCCCGGCCCTCTCTCCAATTGCCTTCCCTGAAATTGGGGTCAACCTTCAATATTCTCACTGCTTTCTCCCCCAGTTATAAGCCTCAATTTGTTCCCTACATGAGATGACCCAAAATATTTTCTAAGATACCCTCACAGGCATTTCTAGGACCCCCAATTGGATTTGGAAGAGACTTTCAGCTCTTTCCCCGGGATATAATATTCTCTTGCTCTGGCACTCAAGTTACTTACTCATTCAACAAACTTTTTTTTTTTTTTTTTTGAGAACCTAATTGGTACTTGCCTCTATTTTATATGCTGAGGTTGAAGCAATGAACAGACAGGAACACCTGCCCTCTAGGGCTTGTGTTCCAGTGAAAGCCCAGCAGAGACAGAGCCAAAGTCCAGAGAATTCCCTCTGGACTGAATCAACCTTTCTAGTGCCGCCATGTTGAATCCCAGAGCACCTTGCCAGTTATTGTCTCCTTTCAAGTTCGGTTCCTGTTCTAGCTGTTGCTTTCCACGGCTTCCCTTCCAGAAAGGGACAACTGTGCCCCCTTAGGCTCCTCTAATGTCTCCATCGTTTTTCCTTCCTCCTTCCCATCCCCTCCCCACTCCTTTGGTCAGATTCACTAGTCAGCACTTCTAGCTCAGAGGAACATCTGTCTATCCCCTCTTTGGTAACTCACCCTCCTTTCGTTTTGTCTCATCAGCATGTCTAGGGTCTTCGCTGCCCTCGATGAGGATTTTCTCCTCCCTACAGGCTACTTCTGGAGTCCACAATGACAGGGGAGCTGAGCATTTCCCAGTCGGCTGCCAGCCCTCAGCAGAGCTTGGCCTGGGGCCTGTGCAAGCATCTCAGGAGATGAAAATCAACTTTCCTGGACCCAGCCCCTGGCTTTCCAGTGAGAGCCCACAGTCCCCACAAGTCACTGGCATATGTTCTGGAAGGACATATGGGACGGTAAACAGGACTGTGTATGTCCCCGTAGCCTGCAGGCTCCACAGGGCAAAGCCTGGCCCTTTCTATAGGAGTGAATCTACATGCAGGTTTTATCTCTGGTTCTCACGTGAACGTGGTGCGTGCCCAGCCCCAGGCTGAGGTATAACCTTTGGGACCCCTGACTCCCCGGGCAGTTGAAGGACTCCTGAATGCTCTGCGGTTGTGACAAGGTCTGGGACTTACAAAGTAACATACCATGATGCCACGTTCTATTAGCTCTTCCCTCCCCAGCAGCAAACTGTCCTGCAAGGCCTGACCCCTCAGGATCATAGGGCCCCGGCATGGACAAGAAGATGCTGCACGTTCCCCTGCTTTCCCTCTCACGCACACGAAGAGCGCCATCCACACTCATGGGCCAGGCGACCAGGCAGATGCCAACTTCCAAGTGAGCACACAGGCTCATGGAGTCTGGACTCTCTCAGGCCCCTGCATGATGTTCCAGGCCCTCCAGACCTAGTTTTGGACCATCACCAGCATCTATCCACTTGTTGCAAGGGCTGAGACTCCATTTGGCAGAGAGGACAGGCTGGGCAGAGAAGGGTGACTCTCCCAGTCAGTCACAAGGCTGCCCTGCAAGTGAACAAGTTAGGACAAGACAGACAAGGGCTACAGAAATCTGAATGGACCTCTGATGCTAGGATGGCCAACCTGACCAAGCAAGGCTATGGGAGGATGGCATCTTCCCTCATCAAGGGTCTCCTGCCCGTTAGAAGAGTTTCCAACAAGGGAACATGAGCAAACCCAGAGAGACCCAGAAGTGGAAACAGTGGGTTTCCCCTGAAGACAGAAGAAAAGAAGGGGCTTTAGGAGACCACCTGCACTGAGAGGAGAAAGGGGAGGCAGGGGTAGGACAGAGAGGTCACACTGACCTTGGGAACCTGGTAAGACTCCGAGTCGAAGCCATCAGGACAGAAATCACAAGGAAATAATGGCAGCTAGAGCGTGGGAGATGTTTCCCAAGGAGGGAGTGGGATTCAAGAGTCGCTGGTGAGCAGACCTCATCTTTCCTGGAGATCAGTGCCAAAGAGGCACCATCCAGATGGAGGGCAGCAACTCCAGCTTCCAGATCCCAGACAGGGGGCAGGGATGGTATGTGATTCTGAGAGTCCAATTTCCCCGGAGCAGAGAAGGTTCCACCATGGAAATGCCGGAAAGGGGTGAAGACTAGCTCAGGAGAGAGGATCCAGCCAGCCTTTTTGCTTTCGCCCATACAGCCTAGGTCTTGAGCCTCGGCAACCCCCAACCCCCAGTAGACATGTCCCGTGGTACCTTCCAGAATAGGCACCATTACAGAAAGAGTGGAGGCAGGTGGGAAGGATCCGGAAACATGGCTCCAGATGACCTCCATCACCCGTAACAGGCAGGGGTGGGACAAGATCGCATTCTTCTGGCCTCCCCACGCATCTTTCAACCAGAGTACTTGACTTTCCTCATTTTGTGTCTTCTAGTGGGGTTCCATTTTCACTTTCATTTGAAGAAAAGGTAACACAGCTAATGCGAATCTCTAGACCCAACGATGCCCAGGGACCCTTCCATCTCTGCTGTCTTCCGTCTCCCCTCTGCTGCCCCCTCCCGAACATCCTCAGGTCTGGGGAGTAAAAGCGGACGAGCCCAGCTTCTCCGGGGTCCGAGCTGGCTAGCCCGCCCCCGATATCTGCTTTCACCATCTTCGAGTGTGGGTTCCAGTCACCCGGGTCAGCGGCAGGGTCATTCCCATAGGGGAACACGTTGCCAGGCTGGCAGGTCTTTCGAGACACCCCAGAGAGACATTGGCCACTGAGGCTCTTGGGAACACAACAGGATGACCTTGGCACAATCCCAGGGCCAGGTTTAGCCCATTCCCCCCGCTGGAGCAGATGCCCCTGATCACGAGCCCTGGCTGGTCCTCAGTCACTGGGTGGACAGCCTCCACTTCCCTTTGGACGGTCAAAGTGAAAGGTTTGGGTTATCAACGTTTCCCAGAACGGGAACACAGATACTCCAATCCCATTCGCTACTCCATGGATCGAGGTTTCTCTGGGTAAATAATTCTCAGAAATGCTCCCATGATGCCAACTGTCTTGGAGCTCCCCGCGGCCCTGAGCATATAGATTAAGCTTTAAAGATGCTCGAGGAGGAGGGAATTTCCCATTCACTCACTCAGTGACCGGCCTCTGTCCTTTAGTTTCAGGTGAGGTTTGTATGGCTTCCAGGCCTGGGTTCTGTTCCCAGAGCTTTAAATCTCAAACCCTCGGCCCCGTTTATAAAGGAGGAAACAGAGACACAGGGTTTTCAAGTATTGAATGGCAGGGCTGGGATTTATTTAGATCAGGTAGCCTGGCTCCAGAGTGGAGACTCCTGGCCCTCACTCTGTGGCAATCATGCAAGCTCACTGCCGGGGCCGGACTGTGAACGCCGCTGGCACACTGCCGCGGGGGTCGGCTCTCTGTCCCCCAGACCAGAGGGATGGGGCATCAGGTAGACGCGAGCATTCTAGAGCCCACCTTCCAGGTTCCCATCTGCCTGCTCCTGAGCTGTGGATCCTGATGGCAGGCGGTCTGGGCCGCAGCTGGGGGTGGGTGGGCAGGGGTCAGAGGCCGGCAGGGGTAGGCACATGAGTGTTTTGGGGGAAATGTTTCTTGAGGAGAACGAGCATATTACGGTCAGTCTGGTCTCCTTGGTGAGCAGCATGGACTCCCTTCCCCACTCAAGTTGTGGCCCCCTCCTCCCCTTCCTAAGTCTCAGAGCCCAGAAGCCCGCCCTCTCGGCAGATGGCGGAGACCTCCAGGCTCCCGCTCCAGCTTCCTCCTCCTCTGGCCAAGCTGCTCGAGGTGACCTGTTTCCTCTGTGAGGATTCCTCCCTGGCTAGGCAAGGGCCCTGGCACCATCCGATGGTGGATCAAAACACACATGCTAAGGGTGCAAAGGGGCTTCTGGCCTGCCCCGGCCAGGCGGGAGAGCCGCCCCTCAGGCCACCTTCCTCTTCCCCTCCCAGACTTTCACTTAACTCCATCTCTCAGCGTCTCTGTCTCCCCCTCCCTCCTTCACATTCAGCTGGGCCTTCTCACGGTGAGCCGAACCTCTAACTGATCTCAGAGGTCCTCTGTCCTCATTGCTCAGGCTGTATTCCAGGATGTTAACAAGCATTTCGTGACAAGTGTCCCGAGTCCATGCCCGATATTTGGGAGGATGTGGGCCGAGGGGAGCAGAGCAGAGCCACGCAGAGGTCACGCCCGTGGACGGGGCAGACAGATGGGGACGGCTGCCCGGCAGGGGCCCCTGACATCCCTGTTCTACTCCCCTGTGGGTTTAGTCTCGTCAAATGCAAATGGTGGCCCGGGCCTACCTTGTAAGTGTGTCATGCACAGTACATAAGATGCAGAGGAAATGCCCAGAGCACTTATTGTCCTTCTGATTCGAGGCAAGGGGAGGCCTCCAGGCCCCCCTCAAAACAACAGCACCATCAGCCGACAGCCCCGCCTTTGTGGTCTGGCCCAAAGACGGTGAGGGGTGGTGGGAAGCTGAGCAGGCAAGAGAGGAGTGCCGCCCCACCACCAGGACAGAGCCTTCGCCAGCCCATTGTACAGATAAGGAAACTGAGGGAAGGAACCAAGGCTTCTCGCTAGCTGGGCTCTGAGCCCCCAAGCCCAGCTGTGGCTTCAGCAAGACAGCATGGAGTTTAGCAGAAGTCCCCCAGGACTCTGGGGGCAGGGGACTGGGCAAGGAGGCGGGAGAGATTGGGAGACATGCCCTCCACTGACCCGACCCCCAGTAGGTCTCTGCCCGGGTGCCAGGCCTCCTCGATGACCGGGCCTGCGACTCCCCCGGCTCTGGGTTTTTCCCAGTTCTGCCTCCCCCTCTCCCTCCCCGGAAAGCCATCTCCGGCAGGCCTCTCCCAAGCCTCTGTTCACAAAATTATAAGCTTCCTTTGTCCCCAGCCTCCTCTGGTTACAATAATACTCATGGGCTCGCCAGAGCTTTCGGGGGCGTGGAAAATGTGACTTCAGTCCTCAAGGATTTTCTGCTTTAACAAAATGGCACTGGGGAAAGACAAAGAAAAAGAACGCCTCTGTCCATCCTTGACAGAAAAGGCACTGGGGCTCCTGCCTCCCAGCCCAGAGCTAGGAGCAGAAGCCCCCAGAGGGTCCAGCAGAGACGGACAAGGGACAGTCGCTGTCCCCACAGGCTGGATGGGCTGTGATGGGAGCGGGGAGGGAAAGGCTCCCTGAAGAGACGTGCGGAAGGCAGGAAATGCACACATCCCTCCTTCTTGTTCTCCGCTCTGACTGATCGCTCATTTCTGCACTTAGGGACTGGTTCAGCCGGTCCACTCCTTTGCTCGGGATGTTTCCAGTGAGGGGCTCTAGGCTCCAGCCACCCGGGTCAGTGTCCCGGCTCTGCCCCTTGCTGGCGCCTTTACTTTGGGTAATGGACGTTACCCGTCCTCACCTCACTTTTCCCATCTGTAAAGTGGAGACAATACAGCACTAGCCCGTTGCCTGGACTAACGAGAAAATATGCCCCAAGGGCTCAGAAGCATGCCCAACAGACTGCAAACACTCAGTGACCAGTGCCTCTGCTCGTGGTCATTCATCCCCGCACCTTTCCCAAGAAGACCAGCCGGCCGATGTGGGACCGCGGGGCACCGTCTCCAGGACCCGGGCCTGGCCTCTCGCAGCTGTGCCCACGGTGTTGGGTCTGGAGCAACGCGGAGGCACTGATAGGTAAGCTGGCTGCTAAGCATAAGGGCACAGGGAGCATTTGCTGTGCACTTTTCCTCAGAGAGCGCACCTCTTGAAGAACTCAAGTCTCCAGGAAATCAAATAAGTGAAAATAAAAAGCCAGAAAACACTGGCGAGTGTGAGCACAGCCGCCCTCCCCCCTGCAGCGCTGGCTCCAAGGAGCAAAGGCTCGCCCGAGAGTGTTCCTGAACACCTGCACTTGTGCCATCCCCTAAGTGCCCGTGTCCTGAAAAGATCTGCCTCGTGCGATCAGTGGACTTATCCCTGTGACCTCCTGGACATCAGGGTGACAGCAGCCTCTGTTTGGCGGAAACAGCACTGGGCTGGGAAAGGTACCTGGAATTTATTTAGCATCTGCTATGCACCAAATAGTCTTACAAACACCCTGCCAGCTCATCACAACCGCACAAGATAAGTGCCATCCCTCTCCCTGCTGACAACGAGGAAACAAAGGTCCCACAAAGACAAGAATTAAGGTCACAGAGCTTTAGTATGGCAGAGCTGAGACTCAAACACTCAACCAGGACTTACTAGCAATAATAGTAATACTCATGTTGATGTCACTGTTCCCACTTTACAGATGACATCCTGAGACACAGGCATCAAATGACCCAGGAAGGTCAGGAAGGCTGAGCCTGCTGCCTTAGCTCTTTCCTCTTCATTTTTCTCTGCCGTGTAAGGGGCACTTGGGTGGAAAGTCCCAGCACTTCTGGGAACTGGTGACGGGGCCTGAATCCTGCAAATGCGTAGAGAAGCACTGTCCAGGGGCATGAGTGCCTTTGCACAGGCCTTACGAACTCTGATTATTTTGAAAAAAATTTTTGCTGCAATGAAAATTGAGATTTTTTTTTTAATCAATTAAAGCATTGCTTTTGGGAGCAGAAAATAAAACTTCTCCATTTCTCTCACCTAGCCCCCACCTCCAATCAGTGGCCTGGAATTTCCCATTCTTTAAAAGAAACAGAAATATCTGGAGCTGACCCAGCGGTGCTGAGGTACAAAGGAACACAGACTGTCAAAATGGAAAGACCCATCACTGGACAGATGAGAAAATTGAGGTCCAGATGGCAGGAATGACCCACCCAGGCTCAGGCACTTGAGCACACACCTAGGCACACACCCGTGTGCACACACGCGGGCCATCCACACTTGGGCTCTGGGTCCTCACAGCCCAAACGTGCCCGCCAGCACGTACACACCCGCCAGGCGACTTGCCCTCTTCTTGAGCCCACCCCTCACCCTCCCAGGGACGCAATCTGCTCTCTTGTGGGTAAAGACTGCCCCCTCGTGGTTATAAGAGTCATTACAACTTAGTTGCTGGCATCCTTGAGCTCTTGATAGGTCCTCCCTCCAAAGTAAAACCCAGGCTGGGTAAAACCCAGTCTTAGGACCAAGGAAAGAATAAAGCAGAGACTTGGTGTTGCAGGTCAGGTGCCCAGGAGGCCAACCCTGCGGTGGAGACGGACAAACAGGAAGTTTATGGGGGAGCTTTCCAGGGACCAACACCCCTGCTGGAGAAGGGCGCAAGCAGGGTGCGGCTTTGGCAGTCACCTGAAGGCCTCCACTGACCCCACAGGGACACTGACATTGGGACAGCCTTTCATCCAGACTCACTAGATTTAGCAAATAAAAATAGAGCATGCTCGGTTAAACTGCAATTGCAGATAAACAGTGAGTAATTTTTTAATAGAAGTTATGTCATGTGCTAAATGAAGACGGTGTCTGGGCGAGAGGGGTGGGAGTTGCAGGGAGGAGGGAAATGGTAAGTTACCCAAAGAGACGGGACAAATAGGGAACAGACTGAGGATAATGGGAGCCGTGTTTCTCACTATTGGGGATGGGCCCAGGAAATCTGGAAAGGGAGAAGATAGGAATAAACCCCAGGGAAGTAGATGTATTGGTGTGACCTCAGCTCCCAACAGAAGGAGCTAAAAGAATAAATACAAATATAAACGTGTGTGTGTTTGACTATAGATGTCTGAATATAAATATAAAATGTCTGAATATACACCTGTGTACATAGGCACATATATAGAGGTTGAATATTGTTAAATATTTCCATATGGAAGAGGCTGGAAAACGGACAGCTACATTTCCCAGGTTCCCATACAGCTGAAGTTTTTGTTTTTTGTTTTTTGTTTTTTTTTTAAGGTTTTATTTATTTGACAGCGAGAAACACAGCGAGAGAGGGAACACAAGCAGAGGGAATGGTAGCGGGAGAAGCAGGTTCCCTGCTAAGCAGAGAGCCCGATGCGGGGCTCGATCCCAGGACCCTGGGATCATGACCTGAGCCAAAGGCATACGCTTAACGACTGAGCCACCCAGGCGCCTCTACAGCTGAAGTTTTAAATGTGATTGGTGCTCTGTCAATCAGAAGCACTCAAGGTTTTTGAAAGCAGGGGTAGGATTGTAACTACTGGTGCGGCTTCCGGCTGGGGCACCCAGCGGCGGAAATGCTGGTTTTTCTGTGTGCGGGGTTAACAGAAGCCCGGGGCTCCAGCGACAAGCTTCAGGAGCGCCGAGGTGGGGCTGGACGCTGCCGGTCCATGGCTGGTGGGTTCGGAGCAGCTCCGTGTGGTTCTAGAGCCAGTGGCAATGGTGGCTTCCTTGATCTAGACAGCTTCCTCCTCACAGGAGCAGGAGTTGGCTAGTGTGGTTCTAGAAATGGTGGCTCCCTGATTGTGGACATCGCAGAACCCCGGGGATGGCTCGGAGCAGTTCCTATAATTTTAACCTCAAGTTTATTTTTCCCTCCTCCTCATATATGCTGAAATTCATTTAGAAAATTCCCTCCCACTCAAACTTATCTAGAGTGGCTTTTGTCCTGCCCCAGGACCCTGACCATACAGTTGTGTTTTTGTCAACCCTGGACATTGACTTTTAGCTTTAGAATCAGCCTAGGAAGGAGAACCCAAAAATGGACCCTCAATTCTATGGTCAACTTATCTTCGACAAAACAGGAGAGAATATCCAATGGAAAAAAGACAGTCTCTTCAACAAACAGTGTTGAGAAAATTGGACAGCCACATACAGAAGAATTAAACTGGACCATTTCCTTATACCACACACAAAAATAAACCCAAAAATGGGTGAAAGATGTAAATGTGAGACAGGAATCCGTCAAAATCTTAGAGGAGAACACAGGCAGAAACCTCTTTGATCTCAGCCGCAGCAACTTTTGTTGTCTTCCAAATCTTCAAAGGCAAGGGAAACAAAGGCAAAGATGAACCACTGGGGATTCATCAGGATAAAAAGCTTTTGCACAGCAAAGGAAACAGTCAACAAAACCGAAAGAAAACCGACAGAATGGGAGAAGATATTTGCAAATGTCTTATCAGATAAAGGGCTAGTATCTAAAACCTATAAAAAACTTATCAAACTCAATGACCAAAGAAGAAATAATCCAGTTAAGAAATGGGCAGAAGACCTGAACAGACACTTCTCCAAAGAAGACCTACAAATGGCCAACAGATACATGAAAAATGCTCAACATCACTCGGCATCAGCGAAATACAAATCAAAACCACAGTGACGTATGACCTCACACCAGTCAGAATGACTAAAATTAACAAGTCAGGAAATGACAGATGTTGGTGAGGATGCAGAGAAAGGGGAACCCTCCTACACTGTTGGTGGGAATGCAAGCTGGTGCAGCCACTCTGGAAAACAGTATGGAGGTTCTTCAAAAAGTTGAAAATAGAGCTACCCTGTAACCCAGCAATCACACTACTGGGTATTTACCCTAAAGATACAAATGTACTGATCTGAAGGGGCACGTGTACCCTAATGTTTATAGCTGCAGTGTCCACAATAGCCAAACTATGGAAGGAGCCCAGATGTCCATTGACAGATGAATGGGTAAAGAAGATGTGTTATCTATATGCAGTGAAATATTACTCAGCCATCAAAAGGAATGAACTCTTGCCATTTGCAACAACATGGATGGAACTAGAGGTTTTCTGCTAAGTGAGATAAGTCGGTCAGAGGAAGACATTCATCATATGATTTCACTCATTTGTGGAATGTAAGAAACAAAACAGAGGAGCATAGAGGAAGGGAAGGAAAAAGAGAAGATGAAATCAGAGAGGGAGACAAACCATGAGAGACTCTTGACCATAGGAAACAAACAGGGTTGCTTGAGGGGAGGAAGGATGGGGGATGGGGTAAGTGGGGGATGGGCATTAAGGAGGGCACATGGTGGGATGAGCACTGAGTGTTATATACACTGATGAATCATTGACCTCTGAAACTATCTCTGAAATTATCTAATCCCTGAAACTAATCTCTGAAACTATCTCTGAAACTAATGATACACTATATGTTGATTGATTGAATGTAATAAAATTAAAAGAACTCCTCAAACTCAACACTCA
>CM053605.1:14949671-14973314 GCA_028646535.1 Procyon lotor | reverse complement strand
TCGTTGAGCTCATGGTAAATGAGATCCTGTGTCTCTCACACATTGCCGGCAGTCAGTAGATGTGAGGGCCCTCCCAGAACTCCAAGCTGGACACCCTACATGAAGGACTTACTTTGTCATGACTACCCTGGGTTGCAGGCAGGAAACTGAGGCCCAGAGAGGTCAAAGGCCTGGCCTGGAATCGGGGGCTAGGAAGCAACAGAGCACACTGGAGGGACTCCCCACCACCCACTTCGCCGCCATGTTCCACGTGCAGGCTGATGAAAACGTCTCATCTTTGCTTTTTAGCTGGGTATCAGAACTTTATTCCTGCTTCTACAGAGGCGCTCACCGTCACTCCCTTTGGGCGGGGGGTGCTGTTCACTTATTTATTTTCATTTTTTGGTCACATTTGACTTCTCTTTCATAAAGACCTGGAGCAGTCTGGTGAGCTTAGTGGCCTGGGAGTCCTCGAGAGGAATGTGGAAGTTCACGCTCACTCTCGCGGGCGTCAATGACCTTGAAGAGGAGGGAGGTAAAAGACCATGACCGGGGAATTCAGATGCTTGCCTTCCTGGCTCCTAGACCCCGAGCCCTGCGAACAGAAAGCCACTGGAAGGCCAGACCCTGCAGAAATGAGCTCCCATGGAAGGCAGAGGGACAGCAGTGAGCAGAACAGAATCTACAGGGCGTCCGGTCATCCCAAAGGGCAAATAGGACCAGCCGCGTTGCTTGCCTACAGAGACACTCGCCTGTCCCATCTCGAGAGAAGGGACAACAGCAGGCCAGCTGTCAGGGGATGGGCAGATGGGGCTTGTGGACCCCGGGGGGTTAGAACACAGGGCTGGGTTGTGCAGGGCTGCGAGAAGGCACCCAGACCCATCAACTGGCCCAGAGGCCCAAGTTAGAGGAGGACACGGCGGCTTTGAGAGGGGAATTCTCTTGGCCAGCCCCCAGTGTACCCCGGTGTACTCAGGGTCTCTGGCCCTGCCCCCAAGCAGGTCATGGAGGGGCTCTGAACCAGCTCCAGTCTGCCAGGAAGGAGGATGGATGATGGGAACAGGGGCCTCCAGGTCTGTGCCCCTGCTCCTCCCCTGGGGCTTTTAGTAAACAGCCTGCTCGAAGGACCCAGCTACTCGCCTCCAGCTAAGTAAACCGGTCTCTCAGGACCTTGGAAGTTGGGTCCTGCTGGGGCCCACTGAGACCTCTTCTGGAGTGCCCGCAGTGCCCCTCTTGGCCACTGGAGGGAGCCTTGGGCCCGGGATGGCACAGGGAAGCCGGCCTGCCCTGGTGTGGCCCTGGGCTGGAGAAAAGCTCAGGTAAGTGAGACCATAAGGTAATTGGCTCTCTCCACTTGACTTATTTCACTCCGCATAATCTCTTCCAGTCCCGTCCATGTTGATACAAAAGTTGGATATTCGTCCTTTCTAATGGAGGCATAATATTCCATTGTATATATGGACCAACAAACAAACAAAACAAACAGGGTTTTGGAGGGGAGGGACTGGGGGGTTGGGCAAGCCTGGTGGTGGGTATTGAGGAGGGCACGTATAGCATGGAGCATTGGGTGTGGTGCATGAACAATTAATCTTGTAACACTGAAAAAAATAAACATATTTGGGGGAAAAATAATAAATAATAA
The DNA here is from genome assembly GCA_028646535.1 of Procyon lotor. Classification (NCBI taxonomy): domain Eukaryota; kingdom Metazoa; phylum Chordata; class Mammalia; order Carnivora; family Procyonidae; genus Procyon; species Procyon lotor. The sequence goes on along the minus strand of CM053605.1, from coordinate 14,971,693 downwards.
ATAAATAAATTTTTTAAAAATTAAAAAAAAAGAAAAGAAAAGCTCAGGTATCAAAATAGCAGCCCTGTCTGGATTTCCACAGCCCTCCCTGAGCGCCCCCTCCAACCCATGCCTAGGCCCCTCCTGTTCCCTGAGGTCCCCGGTCCTTCCCACCCTGAAGCTACCACTTGTCTATGGGTGACCATAGGGGAAGTGGCCTGGGGGACAGAGAAGGAGCAATGAGAGACAAGTGAGAAGACAGGACTGAGGGAAGAAAGTGGGGCGGGGGGAGCAGCTAGGAAGAGGTAGGGAAGGCGAGAAAGGCAGGAAGGGAGGGAGAATCCCCTCGGGAAGAAACCTTGAGCTGAACGTCTTCCCTGGGCCTCCTCGGGGGGCTGCCCTGCAGGACCCAGACACCCCTCTCTCTGGCATCCGCCTGGAGCACCAGCCAGAGATCCTCAGCACCAGTCCAGGGCGTGGGTTATCAGCGCCCCGGGAGCGGGAGCAGGACGTCCGGCAGAGGAAGCTCGGGGAGAGGGCTGTAATGTCACACCCGTGCACACAAAGGCAGCCAGCTCTCACCTGATTTTCACCTCCCTTATCTCCCCACTTGGGGTAGAGTCCGTGGTTCTAGTGATCTGAAGGAGCTTCATTCAGAGAAGGCCTCTCCCTCCCCGGCTCGCACCTGCTGATACCGCAGCAGGGAGGATGGAGGTCCTCCTCCTCCTCAGTCGGCTCCTTCTCCTTCGGCAGGGCCGACCCCCGGGGGCTCCCGATTTCCAGGACAAGTCACCGCCTTTCCAGGTCCAGGCCCTGAACGCAGGCTGGGGACCTGAAAGCAGAGAGCAAAGCTGGGGAAGAGAAGCGAACGGTGGCGGGGAGAGGAGAGGTCAGGTTCTTGAAAGAGCCCCCTGCGCCTGCTGTCTCTCCCCACATCCTGTCTACTCACGGAGTTGCCAGTTCTAGAAATACCGGTAGCCGTTCGGAGCCAGACACTGTGCTAAGTCACTTGCTCAACCCCGAGCCCCCACGCTCTGCTGCCTGGCCCCAGAGGAGGAAGCTAGGGTGACCTCCTCAAGGTCACTTCAATGACCTTCTCCCAGGGCTTTCGACGTGATCCTTGGGGCGGGGGGGGGGGGGGGGGGGGGCAGCGGCTGGATGGTCTGTCAGTCGCCCATTTCTTCCTCGAAAGTCTCGCCCCCTTGCCTACAGAGACACGAGCTCTTTCCCCCCCTTCCCTCCCCCACGGCCTCACGTGCCTGGTCCATTCACGAGGCTCCCCTCTCTATGATACCTTTAGATCTTAGATCAGGATGAGTCTCCGCCCACAGATACACAACAATCCTTCTGTGATTCAGCTCATTTTCTCTGTCACCTGTCACCTGACCCTCTGGACGGAAAGAGTGAGGAATTTCAGTGACCAGAGACCTGAGCCTTAGGGAGCATCAAGGCGTCCTCTGGGTAGGCTGCCCTCTGAGTTTCTGGACCACACCTGAAACACAGGGACCTCTGTCCTGCTGCCCTGGTCCTTGTCCTCTGTACTGGGACCCAGGACCATCCTTCCCCTGTGTCCCGTCACATCTCCGAAGGTAATGTTGAGACGCTCCTACAGCCCCCACCCCCCACCCTAGAGCCCACCTGGAGTCAGATCCTGGTCCCGGACCAGCCTGCGGTATCACGGGGAGGCAGTGGTCAGGGTACCCCAGCGCACAGACATGGCTGCTGGGGGTCACCCCTGGACGCCAGGTCCTTCCCGTGAAAGAGGGTGACCACTGAGCTGCGTGGTTACGCCATGCGGCTTCTCTCAACACATCCACCTCCAGACCCTTCAGCTTCTGCTCAAACCAGTGCCTCTCAACTCAGCGTGCTGTCACCGGGCCTGGTCCTTCTCACTGGGTCTTCTGTCTCCCCTGTGTTGGGTCAGCGATGAAGCTCTTCCACCTGCCCACTGAGCACGGTCTGAGTGAGCCGCAGAAGGAAGCAGGGTGCCGGCCCTCCCCTCCTGCCGGGGAGCCACAGAGGATCTCTCCCTCCCTCGGGCGCAGGAGCGTGAGGAGTCCGAAACTAACAGTTTGTTACTCTCCTCTACTTGCTTTAATAATAAGTCCCCAGAAGTATGGCTGGCTCTTGGCTGCACAGCATAAAAGGAACATTTCCTCGCAGCTAGTTGAGGCCATGTGATCGTTTGGGCCCTTGCCATCTAAGCAGAAACAATATATACAATGTAAGCAGTGTATCCTGTCTCTAGAGAGAAGGGCATGATCTTTCCTTCCCCTGTCTCTGCTTTCCACACCACCTGGAATGCAGTTGCAATGGCTGGAGCAGCATCAACCTTTCCGGCCACATATTGAGGATGGCCAAGCGACAAAACTGAGTTCCTAAACAACTTCATAAACAGAGCTCTGATATGAGCTAAAGCCTTTACTTGAGAGAGAAGGAAACTAGGTACCTATCACATTTATCTCTAGCACTTTCCAGCTACGCAATCTTGGGCAAACTACTGAATCTTCCAAGCTTTAGTTTCCCTAGCTGTATTCACTATTTTCCAGGGTCGTTTTATAAATGAATGAGGTAACATCAGACACATCATCTAACATATAGCTGGGCTGGGCTGCAAGAGATCTTGAAACAGAGAGCCCAGGCATCTTGGCCAAATACTGATCTGTCCCCACCACTCTCTTGATTCAGACTTTTCAAAAACATCCACTGCTCTTACGACAAACATCAAGCCCTTCACATGACCAAAGGCTCCCCGCCAAACTCACCCACCCTCTCCAGTCCAACATCCTGACTCCCCCAGCCCCCTCCAGCTCCCTCTGGCTACAATGACCTTGTGGTTAACTCACCCCTTCCACAAACATTGGCCCTCCCACATGCCGGACACTGGGCTGCAGATGAAGCTGCAGGCACAGACCTGGATCCTTGCTCTTAAGGACTTAACAGTCTGAGGGGAGGGGTCAAATAAGTAGATGATAAACACAGCTCACATTTATCGAGCTCTTAGTATTTGCCAACTGCTGCCCCAAAATGTTTGGCCAGGTAGAGACTCTCAATGGCTACAACAACCCTCTGGGTCAGAGACCACCGTTACCACCCCATGTTGATAGCAAGGTCAAACAATGTGCTCAGGGTCAAACAGCTAATAGGAACAGAGCAGCATTTGAACCCTGACCCCATGGCCTGTGCATTTAGCCACTTTTCTCTCTGGTCTGCAATTGAATATGAAATTAACACCATAAAACACGCCACCCAGGGGGAGGCGCCCGAGGTTCAAGCATGCTATGCCCTTCCTGCCCCTGGACCTTGGCACATGCTGTTCCCTCTGCCTGAAATACCCTTTCTCTCCTTTCTACCGAATCAACTCCTGTTCCCTCTTTGGACCCTAACATTTGGATAGAGTCACTTCCTAGAGGTCGCCTTCTCTGCTCTCCCCAGACTATCAGGATCCGTTTACGAATTCTTACTGCACCATACACCTGTCCTCCGGGGCACTTACCATATTGTAATTTCATATTAGCTGCTCCTTTGTGTTTTCCCCACCCTTCCTTTCCTGCTGTAGTGAGACCCAGATTGCTGCAAGAGAAACCAACACACCAGTAATGCTCAGGGACTGGTACAATGCCCGCACATAGTAGGTACTCACTACGTCTCAGGCAAATTCACATGCTGATTGATTTACCCCAAGGGAGCCCTGAGGTCGCCACCAGCCCCAGGGCTCCACGTCTTTTCTCTGTCTCTCCCTGATGGTCTCCTGCCCTCCTCCGGGACCCCTGGCCCACACAGCCTCTGTTCCTGAAGTCCCCAACCAGCCCAAGTCCCATGAGGAAGGGACGGTGGTTCCGCAGCTCATGCAGGATAAGAGCCCGAGGGGGGTCAAGGAGCCTGTGACCCTATGGGTCCCCCCTGGTTTGGTTTCCCAGGACCAACCCGGAAGTCAGGGAATGGGAAGGGGCTGAGAGGAGGGGTCCAAAACCTAGACATCCTGTCTGGATGGCCAGAGATGATCTTTAAACCCCAGAAAAGCTGGAGACACGGAGGCGGCCACACCACCCCCGCCCTGAGCCTGTGGTTGGGAGTCGGGAGCCGGCCAGATCAATATCGCCAGGGAGGCTTTCAGCTCCGAGTCTGTTCTGCTGCCAAGTCCCCCCAGAGGCCTGAGAAATGATGTGGAGGAGGCAAGAGGCACAAGAAGAGGAGCGGGGGTGCATATTCCTTAAGGCCCTAGCACCCAGCTGTAGACGGTGGTCTACCTGCCCACCCCACCTCTGGGGTCGGCGTTCTCCCATTTTGCAGATGAGGAAACTAGGGACCAGAAAGGACAAAGCTCTCCGAGGCCCTGGCAAAGCGGAAGCCAAATCAGCTGTGCCTGGTTCAGAGGCCAGCTCTCCCAAGGTAGGTCACGGTGGGCGAGGCTCATCTCTGGTCCCACATCCCGGGCACGTCTGCCCTCCCGGCTCAGGCTGGAAGAGGGGCCTTTCCTAGGCTGTGCCTGTGGCCACATGCGGGATGGACGCAGTCCCTACTCCAGCATCTGCAAGGACAGGGGCTCACTGGTCCCAGAGCATGCTTTCCAGTAGCTCCACTCCACTGTGGGCTCCCCGTGGTGCTCCCCCAGGACAGTGTGAAGCCCAGAGAGTGTGAGTCCCTCATCCACAAGAGGCCACAGGACACGGCACAGCCAGCCTCTCGGCCTCCCCACGCCTCCGCGTCTCCGAGCTGAGCTGTCCCAGTCCTTGGGCTCCTCATGGCTACAGCCCACTGGCCCTTTCCCACCAACTCCTGCTTGCCCACATCCTGCGTCCGGCGGGCACCAGGCCCCTGGCCTGACCTGCAGAACCCAGGGGGCAGGGGGCGCTGTCCCTCTCCTCTGATTGTGCTGCTCCGCTGATTAGCACAGCCAGGGGTCAGCTCACTGTGGGAGCAGCCCTGTCCCATCGCCAGCTTGTAGCCCTGGGACTGAGTCTCCACGCCAGACTGTTGGTGGCAAGGAGGTGGCGAAGGAGATGCCTACATGGGGACACAGTACAGCCCATTGGGCTAGGTCGTGTGTGTGTGTGTGTGTGTGTGTGTGTGTGTGTGTGTGTGTGTGTATGTCCCCACACAGAGGTGCATTTGGTCCTACACCTGCCATCCATTGTTTTGAACCAGCTGTCTCCTTTCCATACTTTGACTTGCTTAGAAACTGCTGAGACTATCATTAGTCATCTTCGCCAGGGAATGAGGAAACTTCAGGTCTTTAAAAGAGGAAGGCAGGGGCGCCTGGGTGGCTCAGTGGGTTAAAGCCTCTGCCTTCTGCTCAGGTCATGATCTCAGGGTCCTGGAATCAAGCCCCGCATTGGGCTCTCTGCTCAGTGGGGAGCCTGCTTCCCCCTCTCTCTCTGCCTGCCTCTCTGCCTACTTGTGATCTTTCTCTCTCTGTCAAATAAATAAATAAAATCTTAAATAAATAAATAAACAAATAAACAAACAAACAAATAAATAAATAAATAAAGAGAGAGGCAGAATTTAATCCCCAGGGGAGAAATTTCAGAGGCAGCGGAGCTGGATTTCCCAGACCCTACCCTTCCACCCACATGCAGAGGGCCTGGGCATGGCCCCAGGAGTGCGAAGACAGCTTCTCCTTCCTCAAAGAGCTCTCGCTCAGGCGGGTTGGGGCTAGGAACCCCTCTAGATGCAGGAGGAGGGACATTGGACCCAGCTCCTAGAGGGGAGAAGGGGGGCATATGGGGAAGGGGCCAAGGGGATACCCGAGCCCATCCAGGGGGGATTTCTTCCTCCCTGCCCCTCCTCCAGACGGTTCCCCAGTGCACGTGCGTTTGTGTGTGGGCACAGGCACCTGCCACGGAGGATTCCATTTGCACAACGGTCTTGCACACTGGTTCTGGCCACAGAGTCCCCGAGAGTCCCCGGGGGAGAGGCAAAAGATTCCAGGGGCCCCAGCGGGACTTTAGACAGATTCACCCAGAACCTCAGGGAGCAGCCCGCCCAGGCTTCAGTACTTGTCAGCCAAGTTTGAGACCAAGTGAGAGACAACTCGTCTTTGGCCCCCAACCCCATCCCTCTGCTCCTCCTGCCCACCTGCTGCTGTTCCTGCCTCTTCCAAGGGCAGCCTCTGCCCACACTCCCAACACCTGCCCACAACCCGAGGAGCACGAGCAGGCACTAGGCCCCGCCTCCGCCACACTCTCGCCAGCCCCAGGCTGCAGAGACTCCCCCGATCCCGCCAGCAGGGCCTAGGACCCCTGGTGTCCAGTGGGGGCCCAGACAAGAGCGGTCCCAGTCCTCATTGTTCAGGCGGGCAGAGGGGAGCCCTGCCAGTGCTTGTCGGGCCCTGGGTTTGAGTCCCGCCGGGCTGCTCAGGCTTCAGCACGTGTGTGGGTCTCCTGGGGGTCTCCTGGGGGTCTGGTCTGCAGGCCTGGGGTGGGGCCGGAGGTTCTGCCTTTCCAATAAGCTCCGGGCAATGCTGATCCTAACCGTGCAGGGCCCTCCCGAAGCAGCCTGCTCACTCCCTCCTCCTCCTCCTTGGGGCACGCTGGGAGCACAGCTGGCCCCCCCCCTGGGGCTCCCTGATGAGGCCCCTCAAAGCCAGGCCGCAGAGCCCGGCCACAGGCCTGAGATGGCACAGCCTGCCATCTCCTCAGTCCCTCTCTCCACTGGCCCGGGCCCAGCCCGAGGTAGCCACGTCCCTCCACAGCTGGGTGGCCCTGGAGGGTGACCTCCCACCCACACACCTGGAGCCCCGGTCCACTCCATGGGGAACCGGCCCGACTGCCCAGCCCCCGGCCCCCCACCTGACCAACGCCACCCATTGGGTCTCCTGCCTGCTCCTCACTCATCAGACTCTGTCCTTCCCTCATAAACAAAACCCTAAGGGCCAAGGAAGGGGTGTGAGCTAAGAAATGCATGGACTTTTAGGGTTCACAGTCTGCTCAGCCGATTACCAGCCCTGTGATTTTGGGCAATCTCTCAACGTCTTTGAAGCTCCGTTTCTTTCTCTGTAAGATGAGGACAAGAACAGCCTCAGTTTCCTTCTTTGTCACCTCAGTGTAACGACACCTGCTGTCATCGTGGTCCAGAAAGCTCCGGAGGCCGTCCTGCGAACCGGCTCCGTGTAGACCAGTTGGTTCTGAGCTGTTCATACGACCCAGGCAGGGTCCCTCAGAGTCTCAGAGCACTTGCCCTAGCATTTAATATTTGCTTAAAATACCGGGGGAAAAGAGCTCCCTGCGGGGGCTGCCGGGCCAGTTGGATCCAAGCTGGGAGCGCCTCGTGGCCCAACGCTGGGCCATCTGGTGCCACCTTGGGGACACAGTCTGCCTGACCATGAAGCCAGCCCAGAACCGAGGGATGGAGACCAACTCCAGTTCCACCATTCGAGTCGCCGGATCCCACTGGGCCTCGCGTCTTATTCACATGGGCTACTAGTGTCCTGGTTTTTTTTTCTTTTTTTCTCTTAAACCAGTTTGAGTTTTGCTCCTTGCTGAAAGAATCCAGATGAAACTCTCATGGCCATCAGAACCGAGAATGATGGGGGAGCTGCATGTGAAAAGGCATCCCTGAAGCCCACCACACATCCGGAGCCTGGGGTGGACCCGTTTGTGCTCACCGGAGCCTCAGCTCGGCAGACCCCTTCCCAAAGAACACAGCTAGAGAAAGGCACAGATTTTTCTTTCACTTTATCATGTATAAAGCCATACAATGGGCTCAAGGAAACAAAGCAGCTGTGGGGGGTGGGGGGGCACGGGCTACGATACATTCATATCCAGGTAAGTAGCACAGGTCAGGGTTTACACAAGGTGGCAGAGGCTATAGGCATAATGATACAAAATAGAAATGATATTTCCATCTATATAAATACACAGCCAGGGGCCGGGGAGGAGGCTGGGTTCTTCCGTCTCTCCTGCAGGGGGCCGGGAGGCGGTGGCAAGCAATCGCTTACATTTGTTCTGGATGGCACAACAGAGGGAGGAGAGAAAATGGGGGAACGCGGCGTGAACACACCGCTGTGCTCACTCTCACACGCAAACCGAACACGGCCACCCGGGAGAGTCTCAACCTGTTTAACACTGATCAGAAACCAAAGGTGGGACATCTGGTCGGCAACGACCCCGCTGCCAGGAAGATGCCAGGTGTGGGACATACACAGAAGTCCTCCAACAGTCTGGACATCCAGGACAGAGAAGTCAGGAAGGAGCCCGTCCGCCAGAGCCCCGCGCAGGGGAGCTAGTCCTCCCCAGTGACAATACTGCGACTCCTCCCATCGGGAGCCCTCCTGATTCCTTTCACTGCTGGCTGATATTCAACTGGACGTCCCATTGCCCACCCACTCCCTTTGACCCTAACCCCACATTTCCTAAAGAGATCAGCAAATTATGCACATGTTTACACCCACACTCGCGCACACGCACACGCCTACATCTTGCCTTACACTGGCCAGGAGTTCTAGTCTCCAGATCCTGGGGCCTGGACCTGGTGAGGCGTGGCTCCGGGACTCCACCTCCAACTACTCCAAGGACCCGGAGTGTGGGGAGATGTAGGGGCGGGAGGCAGCCCCTGGACGGGGCATGGACCCTCTTGACCTTCCCAGGGCCTGAAGTTGAGAAGCTCCAAAGAAGCGGGGGGAAGACCCAGGAGGCAGGGATGGTGGACAAATGTCCAGGGCACAGATGCTCTGCTTCCAGATGCCTCCACACGCCCTGTGTGGCAGGAGCCTGCCTGACCCGGACCAGGGCACATCGGAGTACCCTCTCTCCCCCTCCTGAGAGCCCCCTTTATAAGGATCACACCTGTCCAGCTCGTTGTGGCTTCTTCCGGCCACCAGGCCCCACTGTCCCTATCCTGCCAGTCTCTGATACACCAAGGGATTCCTTGAAACCCAAGAGAGAAGGAGCCCACGAGTTTTCAGAGCTGCTGGGGAGAGGCTCCAATGAAGATGGGGGCCAAAAGGCCCATCACAAACGTCAGGCACAGTGTCCGTGGCCCTCAAGCAGCTGGCTAGATAAGGAGGCCAGGGCACCAAGACTTCAGGCAAGGGCATTCCAGGCACGCCTGGAGGTGGACCCGACAGCACCCTTCCTTCCTCTCTCCTCTCTGGGGTCACCTCTCCATTGTTCCCATACTCAACCTTCTCCTCCCGGTCCACCGGCATGGAACTCCCTTGCACCTCTCTGGCCCTCTCTGCCCGAATCAGACAGATGTCATTTCCCTGTCCTCTTCCCTCCAGACACCGCGCAGGCCAGCCCCAGGGGGGTCCCGGACGCCTGGCTGGAGCGCAGGGGTGGGGGGCTGGGGGGGATGAGCCAACCGGGCATCTGCTTCCCGCTCCGTAACCTGACCCTGCCTCTCCCGTTGCCCTTGCCAACCTCCCCCGGACCCTGGCCCTGCCAGCCTGTTTTCAAGACCAGGCAGCACTCTCTTGGCTGGCGGACAGATTCAACAGTAACAGCAAAAAGGGGTGCAGGGGAGGGAGGAGAGAAAAGGTTAGACATTTACACAATAATAACAACAATGATTAAAAGTGCTTTCTCTTAAAGGAAATCTTTGGCAAGAATATACTGCGGTGCTGTGTGTGTGTGTGTGTGTGTGTGTGTGTGCGCGCCCGTGCGCACGCAGGGGTGCACAGATCTAACCTGTGAGACATGGGAGGGCCACAGTGTCCTCCCAACCAGTGTCTGACCCCAAGGAGGGGCCACTTGGAGACTGGGGTACCCTTCCCTAGCATTCTTCTGGAAACCCACTCCTTCCAGACGGATGCAAGGGAGTAAGGAGTGCGCTGCTCAGCTTCTCAGGATGCCCTGGTCCTTCCCGGGGTCACACTGGGCTCAGGCCTGAGTGGGGCAGGTTGGCCGTGCCTGGGAGGTGGGGGCTGCCGGTGGGTGGGAGGAGAGCGTGTGCAAAGGCCCAGGGCTGGCTGCCAGAGGGTCTGCCGCTCCGCCTGGCCCCAAGTGAGGCGAGGCCAACCAGACCGGCAGGGCAAGTCCCCAGGGCCACGTCCAGCGGGAGATGTAGGATATTCACAGAAGTGAGGAGGAACTATCTCCTATCTGGGAAGAGAGTTGGGGGTGGGAAGGAGGAGGGGAGGATTTCTGGGGATCTGGCTTGAATGCCTCAGAAGGAAGAGCACTTTGGAGGAACCTGGGTCACCAAGTACAAGGTTGCAACCTTTGGGAAGCGGGGGCCTGCTCCCCATCTTCAGACACACTCTTTTCCAACTCCCTGAAACAGAACATCCACACAGATTCAGCTTCTTGGAGGAGAAAAAATGCAAAAGACACACACATCCCCCACATCCGCTACATACACCCTTGTCCCCGCGGGCCCGCAGGGAGGAGGGCAGCACCCCCGCCTCTTCGAGCTGACTGCTGTGCCCTGGGCTTGCCAGAAAATAAGGGGGCCGAGAGAATGGAGTAGGTGCCCCCATGAGCCCCCTGCTTGCTCAAAGGATAAAGGGCCCCTACATTTCAAACTTCACTTAGACATGAAAAAGGGAAGGGAATTGGTTTATGCCCGGGCAGGCAATAAAGCAATATGGGAAAACAATAAATACTTCTTGTCAATTTACCTATTCTTTTTTTTTTTAACCTTTTCTTATACTTTATTAGCTTACAGATTCTGTCAGTATGTCTCACATATATATTATATATATTTATATATCAGTACAATCCCTCTTTCTAGGGGACCCCATAGGCTTAAGAAGCCCCTCAAGAACAGAGTCCTGGTGAATTTTCCATTCCAGCTTAGAGTCCTTGGGTGGTGGTCTGAGGGGTACCCAACCGCCCAGATGGGCTCTCGGCCCTCAGACCTCAATGCATCCCTTGGCCCCTCTGTTCCATGGGCAGCTTGGCTCTGCCAGGGAAACTGAGGCAGGAGAGGGAACAGCAAGACTTTGGCATGGTAGGCAGGCCATGTGGGACGCACACACAGCAGCAACAAAAACTCTGCTAAGGACATCCTGGGCAGCCCTAAAAGTCAGACCCCGAAACACTTGCACAGGGGAGCATGAGGCCCTCGGGGGCCTCCCCTGGGGCTTGCTGGGCAGGGCTTCTGAAAGCAGGTTCCCCAGGACAAGCTCCAACACTGGGATCCTGAGGGGCAGGGCAGGAAGGCTCAATCCCACACACCCAGAAGGGCAACAAGCAGATGAGCAAATGTGATTAAAGGCTGGTCTGGGGCACAAAACCCAAGAATGGGCTGAGGGCTCGGGGCAGTGGGAGCGACCTGCCTGGGCTGCTGCGGGACCACACACGTCCCATCCGCCCACCAAGCTCCGTGGCCGCCCCTCCCAACAGCTCGCTTCCCTAAAAAGATGCACCTGCATGTCTGCACCTCCCCCCCCCAAACCGATACCACAGCCTCCCCAGCCTCCCCAGCTCCACCGGGGTCTTTGTTGAGCGGGGGCTGACAGCGCCCAGGGCCGCTAGAGCGCAGGTGCAGGGACCCACAACCTGCAACCCAGAATCTGGGGGAAGGGGGCTTATGTCCCCTCGGGCTGCCCCATCACTCCCTGCTGTTGCCTTCTCTGGACAGGAGGCACATGTGTACAAACACACAGGGCACAGACAAGACTAGGTGTTTACGACCTTGGCTAAGAGGCACGTGGAAGTCAGGGTGTGAGGACGTGGGTGTGGCCCCCTGACACACCCCATACACACACCCGCACGGACCGCACAGCGGAGGCACAGTCCAGAGACCCCGGGTACCCCAGGGCTCAGAAGCTTTCAAAGGCAAAAGTTCGGCCACTCGATGTCCCATGCTGGCTCTGTTTGGTTCGCCCATCTACCCCAGAGGCGGCCAGAAAAGGATGCTCTCGATCTGATTTCTCCTTGCCAAGCAGTCGGGTTAGGGAGGCAGAGCTTTTCCATCTACTCCCAAATGACAGATCCCCAAGGAGCTGGTCTGTCTCCTCTGAGGAGCCCCATCCTCTCGGAGCGGTGGGGGGAGTCAGGTGGACCTGTGAGCGGTGGAGGCTTTGGGGGCTCCACAGTATCCATCTACCCAGGGGAATCCAAGTTATTCTCCTCCATCTTTTTCTTTCTCTCTCTCTCTCTCTCTCCCCCCTTCCTCTCTGCAATTCACTTCCCCCTCCCCACGTTGCACTTTCTTCTCTCCTTCTCCAAAATTGGCCCAAAGTCCTCCTTCTGGATTCAAGGGTGGTCAGGATTCATGGGTCCCCTCCCCACACGCCCCATCCCCACTGCCCTGGCCCCGGGCGAGGGGTGGCGTTCATCTCTTCTGGCCAGCATTCAGCATGACCTTGGAGACGAAGTTGACGATGGCGGAGGCGGGCTGGTTGGGGTCAAGCTCAGCAAAGAGGTGGCAGGCGTTGTCGGTGGTGCTGCCCTGCTTCCGGGCCACAAAGCCGAAGAGCCTGTGGGGAGATGGCAGGAGAGGGGCGACGGGCATGAGAGGAAGGCAGTGGGTGGGGGGGACCCGAGACCTGGGAGAGAGGCCCGTGTGAGCAAGCTCCTCCTCAGCTCAAAGCCTCTCCCCTGGTCTTCCCACCTCTCCCTGCACACGGGGATGGGAGAGAATCCTCCCTCTCTTCCACCCCCAGAAAGCCAGGTCCTGGCGATGAGAGTGTCCCTGGTTTCAGGGTAGGAAGACATTCCCCTCTTAGGAGCAGGGTGCGGGCTGGAGGCAAATGAGGAGACTGGACAGCAAGGGGTGGGGAGGAAACCAAAAATAAAACGGGGACATTCCTAGGCAGGCTTCTCGAGGCGCTTTGAGCCCCACCCCGCCCAACTGTTCTTGCACACAACACAGAAGCACGTGAAGGAAACGCCGTCTGCCTGTCAAAGTGCTTGGCCTCCTCAGACACCAGGAGAGGATCAGGGAGACGAAAGGACAAGAGGTCACCACCACCCCCCCCACACACACATACACACACACACTTCTCCTGGGCTCAAGAGAATGGGAGGGGATGGGGGACCCCACACCTGTTGCTCCCCACCCCCACTCCCTGCACCAGAGTGACCTGGCGTTCCCTGTGCAAAACAGAGTTAAAAATATGAGCAGAGAACAGAATGTGAGCCCAGGTCCCCTCCCGGTCGGCACGTTGCTAATTACAGTGAGATGGGGAAATCGAGACAGCTGGAGATTCCGATGGAAACCCCTCTCCCCAGGACTAGACCACAACAGCTAAAATTAGCAAAGTTGGGTCCTGCTTGCCACCACCCGTACGCACGCGCACACACACACACACACACACACACCCCACGCGAGCTTGTGCACACACATGCACACAGGACTTCCTACAGCTTTGCTCTCCCCAGCTTGGCTTCAGGGGCGGGGAACAGCTAGGGCCCGCGGTCCGGGGTAACAACCTGCCCCAGCACAGGGGATGCCTGGCTCCACGGCCCAAGCCCCAGCACCTCCCTGCCAGGCCTTGCCCCCAGGAGGGCAGCAGGGGTGGTGGGAAGGGGTGGCTCCGGGCTGCCGCACGACCGCTAGCCAAGCCGGGCCGCCTGGTTCTGCCAGGGTGGAGAGCCAGCCAACTTCACCAGCCTAAACATGGCCCGCCTGCCCTCCCTGCTGTTTATTTCGGCTCCCCCGCCAGTTCAATGACTGCCAAGTCCTTTCTGTTTGGGGGAATGGATCCAGGCAAGAAACCTCAGCCCCGGGGCAGGGAGGAGCACTTGCAGGAACCTGAGAGCAGGCCTCCTGAAATCTGGGGCCCGAGGCGCCTCGCATACCTCCCCTTGGTCCCTGACTGAGCCAGGCTCTCTCGGGCCTCTGCTGGGCCGAGCAAGGCCGCGTCAGCAGGAAGCTCAGTACAAAACCAGCTCCGGAATGAGGAGGAGGACTTCCGGACTGGGAAGCAACCCACTTCGGTCCCTCGCCCATCACCTCCCCCTCGTGGGAGTGAGCACGAGCTCCTTCGGACACGGAGTCTGGCCTGCTTGCTTCGGTCGGGGACTTGGAGACCCTAAGGGCCCTGGGAGCTCAGAGAAGGCTGAAGCTGGTATGAGTTGTGCTTTGAGATGGTTGGACACCTGGGTCCTCCTTTCAGCGGGGCCACCGATTCTTCACGTGGCCTAGGGCACGGCAAGGTCCCCCTCCATCCCACACAGCCCCTCTGGGTGCTCCCAAGGGCATTCACGGAGCGGCCGGGCAAGACTCCCTCCTGACCGCAGGACTCACAGATGCTCACCCAGAGAGTGAGATTGGCACTCAAGGAAGCCAGCAGAAAGACCAGGCAGACAACCCCCTGCCCTGCGGCCACAGCCTCCAATATACTCCCAGCTCCCTGTCCACTTTCTCAGCTCCCTGACAGCCGGGTCCTGGGAGAGGCAAGGTGACAAGACTGTTTCCAGCCTCAAGAAAGGAAAGGCCAAAGACCCCGCTGCTCGGCCAGGCTTTTCTCCAAAGTCGAGTGACTGACCCCAGCACAAAGGCCTTTGGTTCCCTTTGCTTCCCCCCAGGAGCAGCCAGCTGGGACAGGGTAGAAGACACTTACTTAGCAGGGACGCCTCCCTCTGTCTTCATCCACCTGTGGAGAGAAACACCACAGCGTAAAACTCTACGCCTTTTCAGCCCCCCAGAACCTGGCCCCATGCACGCCCTGGCCTCCTGGGGAAGGCAAGGGAGACCCCGTTCCAGGGGGATGGGGGCTCCAAAGATCACGCAGGGGGAGGCATGCAGGGTGGAGAGAACAGTGCAACTTGTCTCCCAAGGACCTCTCCCCGATGTGAAGAGGAGTCAAGGTCAAGGATATGGCAGAGGGCATGGAAGCAAGCCTTTGAGTCCCTGGAAGGGGCTCCAAATGCGGTGGGAAAAACTCCGAAAGCTCCCCAACACAATTACTCACAGTCTCAGACACAGGCAGACCTTCAAGTGGAACCAAGAATATACACCCACACCCACACGTGCACACACAGAGAGTCCAGTGTTCTAGAAATGGGCAGAGGGGGAGGTGTCTGCAAGAGACTTACTTTCTCTCCTGAGGATCCAGGTCACAGAAGGTGACAGTGTTGAGGGGGTAGTGTCGTCTAAAGAAGAGCCTGAGGCACAGATACCAGATAAACAGAGAATGAGCGTGGAAGTGACCATTACCCCCCAACTTCCCCTTGAGGGTCAGGCCACCACGTGTGGCTGTCACGGACTGACCCAGCCTCCCCCCTCATACGCAAGACGGCCTGGGCTGCTCATAGAAGCGATGCCCAGAGACAGACAGACATGTCACTGATACATGTCCCAAATGCTAGTAAGTAGGAAAAGAAGGAAGAAACTGGTATTGAAGAAGGAGAAAATGAGCAGATCCCTGGAGGAGGAAGGAAAGAAGTAGGAGGCAGAGTCTGAGAGGAAAGGCTCTGCTCTAGAAAGCAGGCACTTTTATCAGCTGTATTTATGGCTGTGTGCTCAATGCAGGCAGAACTGTAGAAGGAAAGATGGACAGATGGATGGATGGATGGATGGATGGATGGATGGATGGATGGGAGGAAGGAAGGAAAGAAGGATGAATTATGGATGTATGGATGGAAGGACAGATGGACGGATGGATGGATGGAAGAATGGATGGATGGATGGACAGACAGATGGATGAAAGGCCAGATGGATGGATGGATGGATAGATGGATGGACGGACAGACGGATGGATGGATGGATGGATGGATGAGTAGAGATATAAATGGATGATGGGATAAGTGGGTGGGAGAGGATAAATGGTGGACGAATGGATGCAGGAATGAGCAAATCAGCTGGTGAGTGGATGGGTGGGTGGATGGGTGGGTGGCTAGATGGGTGGGTAGAGGAGTGCATAGGTGGCTGGACGAGCGGGCAGGTGGAGAGACAGATGCATGGGTGTAGGCGGATGGGTGGGCGGGTAAAGAGTACAAGGAGCAAATGGCAAGTGGGAGGGTAAGTAGATGAACGGACGGGCCACAGGGAGAGAGCCCAACATGGAAGCGAGTAGAAGAGCCTTACTTTCTCTGGTTGTCAGTCAGTGTAATTCCCTGGGCAGAAACTTTGAAGTGAACGATGGTGGCAGCTGGGGTGGGGTCAGCAGCCAGTGTCTCAGAAGTGGCTTTGGAGATGGCCTGTGGCCCGGTGAGTGACTCCATGTCCACAGAGTTGACGAAGAGCACGTTGCAGGCTGGAATAAACCCGCACAGAGAGGAGTCAGGGGGGCCGCAACGGCAGGGGTGGGAAAAGACACACCACACCAGCTCCTGGGGGAGGAGGAGTGGATGGATTCTAGGCCAGCCCCAGGCCAGGCATCTGGGCGAGAAATGCGGACTGCCCAGCGACATTCAGGTCTGCAGGAAGGGCCAGGGCGGGCCAGAGGAGAGGCTGGGCGGGGACCCAGGCTGCGGGGGGGCACTCACCTGCCCCTTGCTTCAGCAGATCGGTGGTGGAGTTGGCAGGGCCCGAGCTAGCCTTCGACTCATCTGTGGGGTCTGAGACAAAAATTTAATTCAGCCGGTAATTAAAACTCGAGAGCTGGAAAGCAGCGCACGTCTGGCTGAGCCTCGGGCAAGCTCTGCAAATACTTTGTGCAATGGATACTGCTTTTCATAACAGGCCCTGGCAGTCGGCACGTGTGTGTCCAGTCGGAACATTCCATCAGTCGCAGCAAGTGTGCCGCACATGGGGGGAGCGCTCTGGAGTTCAAGAGTGTGGGGTTCAGACCCTCGTCACAGCATCCGCCGAGGAGCTATAACACGGAGATGCGGTTATTCCCATCTTGCTGGGTTTTTTGAGAGGCTCCACGTACAGTGGGAGCCCAGGGCCTGGCATAAAGAGGGTCTTCGAGTGGGAATGGATGCCGCTGTTGTCATCATCCATGGGTGTGTCTTTGTGTAGCTCGATTCGCGCCCTAAGCCATCAAGCCCTTAATGTAGCACGACTGTAGTTTCAATATTAACAAGAATTGAGTATTGTCCAAACCACTGTTTCTCAGACTCTGGTGTGCAGGCTTAGGAAAACCCAGATGGCCGGGCCCCACCCCAGAGTTTCCAAGTATGTGGGGCCTGAAAGTATTTGCACTTTTAACAAGTACCCAGGAGCGCCAACCCCGTGGGTCTGGGAACCAACCATACTTGCAGAAGCACTGTTTTCTACAATGTAAATATCAAACAGCTTTATAACTGCTAAACTACTTTCATAAATTTCACAGAACTGTAATTTAGTTGGTGCCCAAATTGCGGGGTTAATAATGCTACTTAAGTTGTATTTGAACTTTTAAAGTAATAATGTTAGTCAGTTATCATTAATAATTCAATGAATTGAGTTGGACACATTGAAATTATCAAATAAAATTGGGGGTTACACCCAGGAGCTCCAAGAGAAATTGGAAGAAAGTCCCAGAGACACTTTTGGATATCCTAGTTTCAAACAGAGGGTGGGGGAGAAGGGACCCAGTCCCCATTCCTAGACCTCGAGGTCAGGGCCAAGCGCAATCCCCCGGGGTGTGGCCCTCATACGTGGGGGCTGGTGGCAGAAGCCTGTCCCGTGAAGCGTCTTGGATGTCCATCTGCCATCCTCCAAAGCTGGCACACTTCTGAGAGGCTAAACTCTCCTTCGATGGGCTCAGGGTCCCACTTAGATTCTCACCTATATGTCCCGAGCCCTCGAGTTCCGTTTATACTTCCCACAACCACCAGGCCTTGCTCTTCCCGTCAGTTCTGCATCCCCTCGGTCAGAGAACACCCTTGCAGCCAAGCAGACTGGAAACTCCAGGGACATCTTGGCCCCGTTTCCTTCCCACACCATGTGGGGCCCGGCCTCCTCTTCCTCTGAGCACGAGTGCGCTCCCTCCTCCTCACTCACACCAACCTCCAACCCCTGGGCAACACCCCCCACTGCCTAACCACCTTTCCCTCCCCCTCCCCTCAGCCCGCCCACCGACGCCCATCTCCTCTTCCACCCACAGTCCTCCCCATGACTATTTCCTACTTCTAGTGCCTCCCCTGGGCTTATTCTGCAGATTTGTGAAAGAATTCCTTAAAGCCACCAGAGAATTTTCCAGAACAATCTGGCAAGTCAATTACGTGTGTTCTTGGAGTTAAGTTTTTTGAAGAACTTTTCCTTCTTTTGTAATGGGTGGGGGCGGGCAGGGGGGTGGTGGTGGTGAAGGAGAGTGGTTTTGAATTTCCCCAGATTGGCAAAATGACCCGTGTCCTCCAACCCTGGCCCGTGTTCTGGAGCGGCTGGCAGAGGGGACAGAAGAAGGAGGCCAGCTCAGAGATGTACTTGGAGAGCAAAGAGTCTCACGTTCCTACCTCGGTTTGGAATGACCAGCTTACAGGGCAGAGCCAGCGGGATGATGGAATGCTGGTAGACGAGGGCAGAGAGAGACCCTGTGGAGGAGACAGCAGGTCAGGACTGGTGTCCCCGGGAGCGGGCTGGGGCGCTGAGGAGCCCAGACACCCCACCCCGCTATCCATAATCTCTGGCTTCTTTATCACCTCTCCCTCATCCCACCAATGAAGCTGAAGGCCCACCCCCTTTTTGTCAGCAAGATCTAAGGGAGAAGGTTCTAGAGGCTTCTAGAAAATTCCTCCCAACACCTCTCCTCAGTCCTTCCGGCTGCCGGGGCCCCTGTCAGGGCCGTGCAGCAGAAGTAGCAGAGAATCGTGGGATCAAATCCCGGCTCAGTCCCTTATTAGCTCTGTGTTCTGTGGTAAGTCTGACGACTTCTGTGAACCTCGTGTGTACGACGGAGCCATAACACTGCCCAGGCACGACTGTGAGGAGACCAGAAGTAATAAAAGGTTCTCAGATGGTGACTTCCCCATTGCAGGGGGTCATCCGTGGTTGTTATTCAGAGTCTAATGATCATGTTTTTCAGGGCTGTGGGACAGATGTGGAGAGGCCTGTGGCAAAGCAAGGCAGCCACAGTACAGAGGATGGGGGCCGCTGGTCCCCACATCATGACAAGGGGGACCGGGGACCTCCTGAGACTCTGCGAGCAGGCTGTGGAGGCGGCGGACAGCTCACCAAAGTTCGGCTCATTGGGGCACCCCTTGAGCTTGACTCCTCTGGGGCCGGTCTCGATCAGGAAATGTCTCACCAGCTCATGGGTCATGTCCCCTGGGATGAAGAGAAAGACAGGAGGTTGGAGCACTTTTTGTGGCACCCTCCCTCCACCTGCCAATGGCGCTCCATCCCTTCCCCTCAGCGCGGCTCTGTGAGGGGAGCAAGGGTAGGATGGGTAGTATGGCTGGAACCCCGGAATGGAGAGACCACCGCTCAGGCAAACACAAGCACGGGGTCCCCATAATCCTGCTTCCCTGTGCTCTGACCCCGGCCATCACCAGGCCCCGGACTCGTCCTCCTGAAGAGTCTAACCCAGCAGGGACCAGTCCCCTGCTGCTGTTGGGGTCCTCGGGCATCTCGGGCTCCGAGGACACAGGACCAAGCATGTGGTCCAGAAGCCCTGCTCCGGGAGGGGGAGATACCTTTTTTATTCTGCTGCATAATGGTCGGAGGGGGAGAAGACACCTTCACGGCCAGCCCGTAGGCCCCTCGGAAGGAGTGGCTGTCTCGGATGATGAAGGCCCCCGGCTCCTGGTCCTTGAGGAGTGCGATGGCTGGGATGGGTAGGGATGAGGAGAGAAGGGGGAGGAGACCGTGATGGCCGCGGCCTTAGTTGTCACCCATGAGCCTACTGAACCTGGTTCTTTAGATCTGAAACACTCCAAAGGGTCCTCCTTCTGCTAGACGAGGCAAGCGTCTTGCATGAAGAGCCAGGCAGCAGATACTTCGGGCTCGGCAGGCCGCGCAGCCTCTCCTGCGAGCCCGGGGCCACCACAGCAGCCCAAAGGCCGCCGCACACAATACGGAAGCCAGCCGACACGGTGCGTTCCCCTAAACCGCAGTTACCCCAACCGCAGTTATCCGGCAGCGGTCCGGATTTGAACCCATCGCCAACGCCTGCCCTCCATCTGCGCAGACCTGCCTGGGAAGCCCGAGGTGGGCCTCCTCCACAATCCCAACTTTGTTCTTTCTGTAAAATGTGCACAAATCTCCTGCCTCATGTAAACAGAGGGCTCAGATCTGCTGTCACATTGGCCAGCCTTTTATTTTGTTTACAAAATCCAGACTTTGCTGCTTTTAAGGACCTCTCATGGATCTACAGACTTCTGCTCCCGCATGCTTCACCGCGGGGGGGGGGGGTGCCTCTTACTGTCTGACCTGTGACCACCACGTGTGACAAAAAGGAGGAAGTCTGGTGTGTTCCGTGCGCAGGAAAGACACGGTGGGCAGCAGCCAGCAGGGACCTCTGAAGGACCGCAGGACCCTCGGTGCCACCCGGGCCTCACCTTGCTCTCTGGAGATCTCAGGCTTGTACCAATACTTGGAAGTATCCTGGACAAACTTCACTTTAGCCCGCGTCTCAGGGCTGTTGTCTAAGAGAGATGAAGAGAGAAAAACAGTGTTGGGGGTGAATTGTAGCCCCCCCAGAAGGTCTGCTGGAGCTCTAACTCCGGGTACCTGTGAATGGGACCTTATTCGGAAATAGGGTCCCTCTGCAGACGTCATTAAGGTAAGATGAGGTCGTGCTGGATGAAGGCGGGCCCCAATCCCATACGACTGACGTCCTTGCCAGAAGAGGGGAAGACACACAGAGACACGTGGGGAGGGTCACGAAGACGGAGGCAGAGCCCAAGGGGTGTATCTACAAGCCAAGGGACACCAAGGATTGCCAGCCACCACGAGAAGCTACGAGGAAGGCCTGAAACAGAGTCTCCCTCGAGCCTCCAGAGGGAACCAACCCTGCCAAAACCTTGACTTTGGACTCCTAGCCTCCAGCCCGGGAAGGATTAAATTCTGTCCCCTTAAGCCACCACGTGGGTGGTACCTGGTCACGGCGGTCACAGAAAACTAGCACAGGAAGGCAGTGTCCTCACTGCTGGAGGGGATCTTAAGCAGCCTGCCCATCTTTCCCCTCTCCTGCCAACTGTCGTGCATCATGAAGCCTCCCTCCCATCAAAGGGCCTGGCACAGCGTTCTCATCGAGCTGAGGAAAGCCCCTCCTCCACCTCACCCCTTCCTGTCTTCAGATTTGGACTAAACCCTTCCCGCATCTTCTCTCCCACAGGCTAAGGCGCCCACCTTCTGGCCTCTTTCTCCACAGGATGGACTTCCCAACTGTGTCATAACCACCTTGAAGTTGAGGGAAGAAAGAGACATTCCCATCGCTTCTCCCCAAGTCCCCCCACCCCCCATGCCCTATATGGAGAGCCCATGTTTTGCATCACAAATTCAGCCCTGCCCTGCAACAGAGGAGGACGTGCCATGGAACAGAGGAGGGGGTGGCCTAGAGGCTGTCTAGTATGTGTCATATACGTACCCCACCTCCCTGGCAAATGACCCTCTGCAGACCAGAGATGCTTTATGGAGCATTTAGGTTCTGAAAGGTGCTCAGAGAGCATCCAGTCCGAACACTTAACCTTACAAATGAGGGAAGTCAGGCTCAGAGAGGGAGAGGGACCGGCCGAAATCACACAGCTGGTTCTCAGAAAGGCTCCTGTAAGGCCTTCCCAGGTAAGGAAATGCAGCCACCAATGTGTGGTCCTCGCTCTGCAAGCTCCTCCTTCATCTTTTGGCACCAAAGAAACAAAAGGGGGGTTGGGGGCCGATGAAGAAAGGAAGATTCCAATTGCACATGTTTCGTTGCTCTCCTTTCTTGGGAGAGAAGTTGGGACAGAGGAAGCCTGTGCCGATGATGCTGGGAAGCTGAAGGTGAGGACCGAGGCATGAGTTAGACTGTGTGTCTAGCGCTTAGTTCATTTTGACTTGTCAGTTACACCGTGCTCGGCCCTGGGACCGGCCTCCGGAGGACAGCAAGGGGGTAGGCCAGCTCCCTTTCCTGACAGCTGCGCATGGAGGGGAGAGGTCTCTGGGCTAGGCAGCTGGGCCACAAGGGCTGCCTGCTGCCTCTCTCTCTGCTCAGAAGGCCCAGGCCCCCACTGCTGCTGGGGCCCAATGAGCTATCAGAGGTGGCTGCATGTGCCTTCCTGTGTTGACTCCAATGGCTATTTTAAGCAGGGAAGATGGTGGGAAACAGGAAATGTCCCAACTACTAGAAGTTTTCCATTCTC
>CM053605.1:14931203-14949571 GCA_028646535.1 Procyon lotor | reverse complement strand
AAAACGGGGATCATAAGGGGGAGAACCTGGGTAGCTCAGTCGGTTAAATGTGTGTCTTCGGCTCAGGTTATGATCTCAGGGTCATGGGATCAGGTCCTGCATGGGGCTCCCTGCTCAGTGGGGAGCCTGCTTGCCCCTCTCCCACTGTCCCTCCCCGCCGCTCATGTTCTCTCTCGCAAATAGTAAAATCTAAATAAAATTAAAATAAAATAAAATAAAATAAAATAAAGGCACGAATACCTACTGTGCCAGGCCGCCGGGAGGACTAAGGAGCCTGGCACACAGCACGTGCTCAGCAGGTGGCAGGAGCCAGGCTGGGGGAGAGCATCCTCATTCACAGTAATGTCACCATTATTTCTCTCCTCCTCCTCCTCATCCTCACAGGCACCCACGTCCTCATCACTGCCCCGCACCCAGCACACTTACTCTGAGGACGCCTCCGGCTCCCACTCTACAGACAAGGAGACTGAGGCCCAGAAGTCAGTGATCTGCTCAAGGTCGTGTGCCAAAGAGACGTCAGAGCCAAGGCGGAGACAGATACCGGGACCGGCAGACGACCGGTCGCAGCAGAGGCGGGAGCGGCAGGGGGCTCACCTGGCATGGAGTACTTGGAGAAGTCGGGCAGTGTGTGGGAGAAGGAGACCGTGCTGCCTCCGCTGGGACTGGACATGCCGCTGGCCATGGGCGAAGAGGACACCTTCCCGTTGACCGTGGCATAGTTGGGGAGGCTGCCCGCGCGGTCTCCCACGGACATCCTCCGCTTCTCCGGCAAGGCTGGTGTGGGGCTCCCTTGCCGGAAGGCTGCCGAGTCCGGCGATGGGGAGGTAGCAGGGCTGCTCAGACCCGGGTAGTAGGCAGGGGACACGGGGAAGGAGGGCGTGGAGGGAGCCTGGTAGCCGGAGGCACTGCTCTGCCGGGACAGCGTGGGTCTCGGGTCCTCGGGGGTGGAATAGCCACCGTAGGCCGCATGCCGGTCCAGGCTGGGGCTGCCAGGAACCACAGATCCAGACCCTCCCAGGTGCCGGCCCAGGCTGGGGCTTCCCGGGCTGGCTATTGCGTTGCCATGGAGACCAGAAGCCAGGCTGCCTTGGTGGGCCCCGGGGTGCCGGCCCAGGCTGGGGCTTCCCGGAGTGGTGGCCACACCGCCGTGCAGGCCTGGGACCTGGTGGGCCCCGGGGTGCCGGCCCAGGCTGGGGCTTCCCGGAGTGGTCGCCGCACTGCCTTGGGGGCTGGAGACCGTGCTGCCATGGAAACCAGTTCCTGCTGGACCCATCACCTGGCGGTGGCTCAGACTGGGACTACCAGGGGCAGCCAGGCTGGGGTTGACGGCCCGGCGGCCAAAGCCAGGGCTGGGGGGGGTGTTGGTGCCCACTGTCCTGTGGCGTGCCTGAGGGCTCCCGGGCACCGCGTGGACGCTGGCCACGGTGAACTGAGACCGCGCCTGGCCTTCCGGGGAGCCGAACTGCTGGAGGGGGTAGTCGGGGCCGCTATAGTTGCTGCCCGTGGGCGGGAGAGGAGAAGAGCTCTGGTAGCTTCTTGGAGCCGAAGGGCTGGGCTGGCCCAGGGTGCCAGGACGGAAGCCGGAATCCAGCAGAGGCTGGGTGGGTGTCCGGGGGCCCTGGTCGCTGCTTTCCCCGGACGGGAAACTCCCCACGGAAGTGCTAGAAAGAGAGGAGGCAGGGTGAGGTGTCCAGGTGAAGGATGAGCTCCCCGGGAGCTCGCAGCCCCGCCCCCACCACCAGTAACAGTAAGAGTTCCACCGCCGAAAAGTCACCACTTAGGCGCATCACCCTATATGTCCGGCAGAAGAAGAGATGGAGGCTCAGAGAGGTGAAGCACTAAGCTCACGACCACACAGTAAAAGACCAGGGTTCCAACTCAACTACATCTGACCCCAAAGCCCATGTTTCCCCCACTGGCCCTTGTTGACTCCTAAACCTCAAGTCAAAACGAGGAGGTCTCCCCTATGGACACTGAAGATAGTTGTCCTCAGGTCACCTCCAACATCACCGAAACTTAACACCAGGGAGGAGTCAACCCACCCAGCTCCTGTTCCTGCGGGGAGTACCCCCACCTTGACTCACTTTTCCCAGAATGCTATGATCGTCTTTGCACATGGAGCATGCTTCCATTTGGGCTTTCATTCCTCAATAGCTCCAAAAGGCAAAGACAAGACTCACAGAAGGAGATTTCAGCTTATTGTAAGCCCTGCTTTCCAGCTGTTGGACCTGGCCACTAATTTAGCAAACTGCCTCACACAGTAAGGAGATTCTCGTCAGTATTTAGGCAGAAGCTGACCGGCTTTGTGACCTGAATTTTGCGAGGGGATCTCCTCCACTGGGAGGTTAGATTAAATGAACTCAGAGGTCGCTCCCCATTCTAAGACCCCAATAAAATTCAGTTCAGAGGGGGCTGCAGGGAGGTAGCAGGTGGGGTCTGCAGCAAGAGCCTCTGAGCAGGGGACACGGGCCGGGGGTCGGGGGGGTTGGGGGGGGCTACAGAAGACAATGGCCAAAGCCTGGAGCTTCAGACCTGAAGGCTTTTCGAGGCCAGGTTGGATAAGCTCAGGTCCCTGGGGGACGTGAGATGGGGAGCCAGGCAAGAGCCAAGGACAGGCAGCAGGTCACGGGCCAGGCCAAGAAAAAGTCTACCTCTAATCCCAGAAGGCGCTAGAGCGGAATGCCATTCCTGGGATGGAATAACACAGACTGAGGAATGGAAGGATGTGTCAGGCTGAGCGGGGCGGGGTGGGGGCCACTGACATGGAGTTCTGGAAAATTAATTCCACCGGAGAAACGCCAGCTTCCTGAGCCCTGGAAAGAGCCAACTCTACAGCAGGAGGAATCTGAGCGAGAAACAGAGACGATGTCCTAATGTCAGGGCTCCCTGAACGGGAGCAGTGGTGGCTGGCCAGTGCAGGAAAACCCCTTTTCCTTTAAAGGAAGAATTCACCTTCTGCCCAGAAGCAGACTTGCCAAGAAATGGAGCCATCTGCCCTGTCCAGAGGCTGGGGAGGGGGCGAGAGGGACTGGGGGGTGCATGCTCGGCTTGAGGTTCTCGAATTCTCAGAACGCAGAAGAACACAGCCTCTGCTCCCCGGGCTGCCGCCGCCCTGACCTGAAGGGGCACCCTGCACTGGGCCAAGGCAGGGCGTAGGGCACACAGCAAACTCTGCACCGGGCCTGGCCTGTGACAGCAGGAGGGGGTGGCTGGAGAGTTTCTGGGCCGCACGCAAAGGGATGCCTAGCAGCAGTCTCCCTGCCTGGAGGAGAGCTCTGGTCGGGGCAGGTGAGCCCAGTCTGTCCCCCCAGGCCTGGCCCCCTATGGTAGGGCTGATCTCCAGCTCCCTCTCCCATGTCTGTCCCGTGCTCCATCACAAAGCCTACAGCCCACGGGGGACCCCCTCTTTACAGCGCTCCCCAGCCTGATTCTAGGCTCTCCTCTCTATCTGACCCAGCCAGAATGCTAGCCGTCCATCCACCTCCCCACCTGCAAGTGTGTGCCCTCGGCCCCACGCATCAAGCCCTTTGCTGGGTGCACATCCCAGCCCTTTGCCCTGGCTGTGCTGTTCCTTCTAGAACACCAGTTCCCTCCTCCTCCTCTTTCACCACCAATACCTCCAGCCCCCAGGAACCCTCTCTGCATCCCTAGCCAGAAACAGCAGCCCCTCGCTGGGAGCTACAAACCCTTCTATGTCTGCTCTGGGCACATCCGACTGTCACCCTGAGACAGGCGGGCACAGAGACACAGGCCAAGGGGAGAGGACAGATGTGGGCTCTAGAACTAGAGGCCTGTGGTCTGAATCCTATTTCTGCTACTGTTTAGCTGCAGGAGCTTGAGCAAGCTACTTGCTTTCCCTGTGCCTCAGTTTCCTCTTCTAAAAACTGGGATCATAAGAGTACTAATCTCTCAGGATTGCTGAGAGGATTAAATAAAATAACCAGATAAAGCATTTAGCGAAGTGCCTGGCACCCCACGGTGGCCCCCATTCCTCCCAGCATGGTTCTGGATGGTGGGATCGAATTCAGCCTAGGAATTACAGTTCATCCCCACTCATGCTCCCCGTGGGCTTTGGCACCCGGGATGCTCTCTCAATGCACCCCCATGAGCTGGTTTGCAAGGTATCACTATCTGTTTATGATTTCTGCCCATCCACGCTCTCGGCAGGTCCAGGCCCGGGTCCTCCTCCCCACTTACCTGTCAGCGCTGAGGATAGGGCTGCTGGTGGAGAGGGGGCTGGGGGAGACAAAGGAGCCTCCCAGGGTCCCGTTCCTCAGGGGTGTCTCGTGCCCATAAGCCTGGGCAGCTGGGGCACTAAAGCTCTTGGGCTCGGGGTCCTGAGCTCGGGGTCCAGCCACTGCCGTCCTCACCACCGACTCCACATAGCTCCGGGGCTCTGGAAGGGGGCAGAAGAGAGACTGAGATCCATGGGGGTGCAATACAGACCCCTCTCAACCTGTCAGGGAATTCCCCAGCCTGGGGGGACAGCCCCAGAAAGACAGCCAAGCATGCAAAGGGTACTTCTGGGGTTCCAGCTGGCCCACGCCTCCCCCACTTCCCAGTGTCTTGGAGAAGCTCCTCACAGAAGCTTCCCAGAAATGGACCCCGGCTTTGCCTCCGAACACAGCCATCATGGAATCTTCCATCCTACAGGCTGGCACCCCTTTTAGCTGCTTCTTCCCTCCTAGGTGCCCCCTGGCATGGCTGGAGTCTGCTCCGGCCCAGCCTTGCCCATGTTCAGAAGGGTGCCAGGCTTCCCACGGGCTCCACCCACGCCCAGAATCCAGAAACAGGCTTGCTGGCCTAGTAACAGGCCTGTGCCGGCGAGTCACGCCCAGCCCCTTCCACGCCAGGACACACCCACCCACCCTGCCTGACACACTTAGCATTCCTCTCGAGACTGACATCATTATCCCTGCCCGGTGTTTAGAAGAGCCTAAGAATCCGGGGAGTTGGGGGGGACAAGGGCCCTACAGGTGAGGACGCTGAGGCCTGGGGCATGTGCTGTCTGGAGGCCGGACCCAGAGATCGGACGCCCAGACGGCCTCTGCCTGACCCTCCTCCGAGCCCTCCGGGGCCAGGCCTGAAAAGTACTCAGGGCTACACAGGGAGAAGCAGCAGGCCACTCCTGGCTTCTCCTGGGACACGAGCAGGGACAGATGATGCTCCCACCACCTGCAAACCCGGACCCACCCTGTCTCCCCCAAGTGGGACACGATCGGAGCACAGCTCGCACACTGACCCCAGTCAGGGGATCTGCCTGCACCAGCCTGAGAAAGGGAAGAACCAGAGGGTGTGTGCTGCCCTGGGCAGGCCAGGCCCCTGGAGCTTTGGCTGGCCAGGGCTGTGTGGACAGCGCGTGGGGGGAGGCAGGACGTTCGCAGAGGGACAAACAAGCACGGGGCGAGGCAGTGCCAGCCAGCTCAGTGCCATAAGCTGGCGTCCATATAGGCAGAGGTCAGCCTCACAAGAGGCCTCCTCCAAAGTCCCCCTCAACCGGCCGGGGCCACCCACCCACACCCCAGAAGCCTCAGGCCGCTTTCACTCCAAAGGCCTGGATTCTGTGCCCCCCGTGCCCGAGGGCCTAGCTGGAGCCCGGTGATGCTGAGAGACCCTCTGGCTCCACGCAGACGCACGTTTTTTGTAGAAGATTCGACAGTAAATGTTTCAGGCCATTGAGGAAATGGTCACCGGAGCAGCTAGTCAAGTCTGCTTTTTCGGCGATCACCCGTAAACAAAAGAGCAGGGCTGTGTTGAAATAAAACTTTCTTTACAAAAACAGGCAGTGGGCCAGAGTTGGCCACGGTTGGCTGACCTCTGACCTCACCCCTCTTCTCGGCCCAGAGAGGTACAAAGATTTGCCCCAGAACACACAGCCAATCAGTGACGGTAGCTTCTAGCACCACGGTCTGCTGACTCTCAATGCTGGCTCCTGGTGGCCCAGAGAAGGGCTCCAGCCTCCCGGGGACACCGAGAGCTGGAGGCTGCCCAGTCCGCCAGTATGTCGGCCACAGCTATTAATAATGATAAAAATAGCAGACAATTACACGAGGAAAGTAGGAGAATGTAAGTAATGGGAGAATGTAAGCAGCTCACCCCATCATACAGCACCAAGGGACAGAGTTGGCCCAGGAAAGCAGGCAGTCTGGCCCAGAGCCTGCCCCCTCGCCCACAGCGCACACGCCAGACAGCTAAAAATCAGGGAGCCAGTTTAGTCTTGGGGGGCTAGCTGACAACAAGGAGCCCGTGGAAACGTCGATGGAGACATGAAGCCAGAGCCCACCATCCCCTCCCACCCCTCGCCGTTCTGGGTCACTCCCTGAAAATTCCTCCTGTATCTCTCCAGGCTCCCAGCATCACCTGCGTGGCTCCAACACTGGGCACCCCTCCCTCCCATGGGGAGATAGCGAGGGCTCCACCTGCACTCCGGCCACCCCAGGCTCTTTGCTGATCTATATTCGCAGCACCCCACACACCCCCGGGGCACACAGCGAGCCCCTGATAGGCGTCCACCCTACAAGCTAGCAGACGCCTGACCTTCACCCTCCAGCCACCCCTCAGCCCCCCACACAGAGATGCATCATAACCAGGACCCAAGAGGCACGCATTGACTTTCTCATCCCCTGGAATTCATGCTGACCCCAGAAGTTCAAGCTACAACCCCCGTGGATGATTCCTAAAGTCTGAGCTCTCGTCGATGTCCTCCCTTCCACTGTCCAGCAGGCTCTGCGCCCCTGGAGGCCACGACTGACCGTATCACCCAGACCCTCAGGTCCCAAGGCCCTGGAAGGCTTTGGCCTTCAGTTCGTGGGAAGGACTGGCAGGAGATGGAAGAGAGAGAGGAGTGAAGGTCAAGGTGTCAGCGGCTGCCTTCTTCTACCCAAGACCACAGCTTGAGTCAGGTGTCCTCTCCTCCAGCTCGCCGCTTGCCTTCAGGTCTGGCGTGGGAACGGCCCCATCCTCCTGCTTGGGATCACTCGGACGTGTTCACCACCCATCACTGCTTTACCCAGACCTTTTAAATAGTCCATGAACCTCTCATAGAATGAGCCATCCCTTTCCCACCGGGACCCAGGCCCATACACTGGGCAAGCAATTCCCCTTACCCTACACCTTCCCTGTAAAAAAAAAAACCTACATGTATTCCCTCCACCAGCAGTAAAACTGAGATAAAGCGGGCCTCGCCACCCTGTCCCCTACTCGGAACACAGCCTCACCTGGGACCCGTGGACGCTGACTCCCATGCAGCCTGCTCACCAGCAGACAAGGCTGTGTCCCCACTCACTGCTCCTGGCCGGAACGTGATAGCCTGAGCTCTAGGCCAGAGGCCTGCACGTAGTTGGCACAGGGAGACGGTGGGACAGCAGATTAGAAAGCCTGGGCTGTGGAAAGCTCAAGGTGGTCGCATTCGTGAGGCATCCGTGTCGTCGGCCCCTTCCCCACTGCTACTGGATCGTAAGTCACAAAAGCCAGATGAAGGTTCTACATGAACTCGGGGGACAGGCCCACTTCCCCAGGGAGAAGCAGCAGCTGCCTTCCTTCCATAGCGAAAAGTCCTACAGTCCTTGAGCTCGGGGCTGTGCTCCCGGGCCAGCAGGATTTCGGTGACCCAGCCCACCGGGCCCTGCCCTCACCTGGTCCCCGCCCTTCCCCACCCTGCCGGACACACGGCCATCCTCGGCTCCGCCTGGCTAGTCCACTACCATCGGTCGCCCCTTCCTGGCCTGCCAGGCCCACCCGGGGGCGGAGAGGAACAAAGCCCCCTGCCTCAGTCTCTGTTTCTCATGAACCCAGAGCAGGAGGGAACTTTGGGAAGTTACTTCCTTTCTGGAGTCCAGCCCCAGAACTGCTCAAAACCAATCTTTAAGGCCAAAAACACTTTCCCCAGTTTTCAGACTCGGTTACCACATTGAAAACATCTCCTTTTCCTGCCCGTTCCTCGGCTTTTTCTCTCTTCCTAACCACGGGACAACATACGACTCACGGGATCCCCCTTCTTTCAATTTCTGGAGGGGGTGACCCGGGATAGGCTGCTGAAACTTGCTGGGACTGTTTCCTCATCTGTACAAGGGGAATGAGAATACTCACCCGCCCAGCCGGGATCAAGTGACAGAGAGGGGCGAGTTCCCTGTCATTCTTTCCTGCTCGTTCCACACCAGCGTTTCTAAGCAGCAGGCCCCCCCCCCCACCTGCTCCTGCCTCCCTCCACCCTTCTCTCCAGCCCTCTCCTGCTACTTTCCTCCTCTCGTCCAGTCCTGGGGCAGCTGCACCCAAAGGACTTGGGAAGAGTAGGAGAGGTGGGGCCCCAGGGTGCTTCACATAGAAC
This sequence comes from Procyon lotor, assembly GCA_028646535.1. Taxonomy (NCBI): domain Eukaryota; kingdom Metazoa; phylum Chordata; class Mammalia; order Carnivora; family Procyonidae; genus Procyon; species Procyon lotor. The sequence goes on along the minus strand of CM053605.1, from coordinate 14,941,245 downwards.
ATTCCAGAGCTCAGACTTATTCTGAGTGGCTGTTGGCGACTAAGAGCAGCTGGAAGAGTGACTTGGCCCCACCAGGCCCAGGGTGCTGTCGGCTCTTCACCCACACCCTGAGGTGCGTTTCCTCCCCCCGGACCCCCTTCAACACCCCCAAGGATCTAGTCATCTGGTCATCTGGACAAACAGAACCTAACCTGAATGCTCCCTGTTCCCATTCCTCTGGGAAAGAAGCTTCCACACTTTCTTTCCCTGTTTCACCACTGGGAAGATATTCTTGATGTTGACCTCATGTCTTTATCGCTGCAGGCTTTCTTCCTCTCCTTCCTTCATGGAGGAGAGTGCCCAGTCCCCAGCCCCACTGTTTAGAGGTTGTACCCAGTGTGGTCACATGGAAAGGGGCAGCCTTCCATTTCCACAGATCGGGCATTGGCTCTCAGCCATGCCCCTGACGGACTGTGTTAGGCCTTAGACAAGGCATTTAATAGCCCTAAATGTTGTCTCCGCATTGATAAAATGGGATTCCTACCATCTTCTTTTGGGTGCATCTGTGATTGTTAAACAAGATGATGTGACAGTGGTCCCACATGGTCCTATTACTGCCTGTTGAACCTCATCTGGACCACATTCTGCCCCCCCTTGCTCCACCCTCTAGGTCCCTCGTGCTCTCAGCCTCACTGATTTTGCAGTTCCTAGAAGGAAAAGAAAAAAAAAAAAAAACAACACGCAGTTCCCTCCAACCACAGGGCCTTTGTACATGCTTTTCCTCTACATGGAATGTTCCTCTCACCTCCTGGTTTCACCAAGTTCATGTCATTCACTCTCACATCTTACTTCTTCAGCTAAAATCAAGTTCTTGGCTAAAAGGTCTCATAAACTGCATCCCTTCCTTTTAGGGCACTCCCTCAATATGTAATTCCAAGTAATTTAATTCTGGTTTCTGTGCATGCCTATGCTCCAAGAGATGAGAATCACAGTACTGCTTATCACTACATCCCAGGAGCCTGGCACAGGGCACAGTATATGGTAGGCACGCAAAATATCGAGTAAGTGTATCAGTGAATGAGACAAGGAATGCATGACAAGCATTTAGCACAGTACTTTGACCAGACAAGCATTTAGCACAGTACTTTGAAAAAGCAAATTCCCTTCAAGTCTGCTCTTCCTCTAGCTGGATAATGCTGCCTCTGATCATTTTTCCTCACAGACATCTTTTTCTGAATTTCCCATCAAAGCCTCAGCAGGGAAATCAAGCAGAGCTTCGGAGGGTCAGCAAAGAATGTGCTTTAGTCTGACCCGGGAGGTGGTATATGAGTCAGGAAAAATGGAACGGGCTGCCCACAGCCTTGCTCCCTGCCCCTCTCCCACCCTACTCCTTGGGCCACGACAGCAATTCCAACCCCCACGCTGGAATCCCAGGGCACAGGGCCTGGAGGCAGGAGGAGGGCTTTGAAATGGCCCCGGACAAGGAGATGGGAGACCAGTAAGTCCGGCCTGGTTCCTGCTGCCTCCTCACTGTGGCCTTGGGCAGAAGCTCCAGATCCCCACCCCACAACATGGCCCTCAGCCCCACATCCGTGAAAATGATGGGTGTGGCTGAGGAGATCCGCAAGAACCTTCCCTCCAAACTCTGTGGCTCCAGGGCACAGGGAAGAGGGCCGGAGGCCTCGGGGCCTGAAGGCTGAGAAGCATTGGTGAGGCAAAACGGGCGGGTCTCAGTTCATAACTGTTGATACTCGCTTCTCTGAGGCATCACCCCCAAGTGGGAAACACGACATCCAGGGCCTATCAGCCTGGGGGATCTCCCCTCAGCGCCTCCCACTGGAGAGTGTTTGTGGGAAAGAAAGAGAGAGGGAGAGAGAGAGAGAAAGAGAAAGGAAGGAAAGGAAAGGGAAGGGAAGGGAAGGGAAGGGAAGGGAAGGGAAGGGAAGGGAAGGGAAGGGAAGGGAAGGGAAGGGAAGGGAAGGGAAGGAAAGGCTAATGGAGCCTTTAAGGAAACCAGACCACAGGGAACCAGAACATCGAACACATCAGAGCTGGAAGGGACCTCAGTGCTCCCCTCATCCAAGGCCCCCTGGTGAAGGAGAGGGGGACACAGATGCCCAGAGTCGCACACAGGTGGCCTAGGCCAGCACCCCTTCATTTTACCTCACACTCTGACTCATTTGAATTCTGTCCCTAATGAGTTGAAGGCCTCCAACCCTATCACGTCCCCTCTCTGCTCTCCCTTCTCTGCTATGTCCTCTTCCCTGCTTCATGTACAACGCAGAGTTCATCTAAATCGAGGGTTAAGCTGAGCCACAGACAGTTTCCTTGAAACTGTCAAAATTACACGCACGGGTGTCCCGACTCATTCGTGTGGGAGTGGACCCGTCGCTGTTCTGAGAGCCCCAGAGGCATCCAAGCTCCCAGAAGGATAGACTTCCTACCAAGCAAGGGCTTCAAGAAGCCCACTCTTGGCGAAGACTGCTGAGAACATCTGCTTTGAGCAACGCACATGGAGTGCGCCCCAGGCCGCAGAACAATGTGCATCCCTTCGCCTGCGAGGAGGCTGGTGGCACCCCAGGCAAGCTAGCGGAGGTGCGGCTGGGGCAGGAGGCAGCCGGGGCGGGGGTGGGGGGGAGTCATCCCCAGGTGTCCCCACCCTGGCGCCTGGAGCTCGCTACACCTGAACCCCAGCCCAGCTCTCCTGTCAGACCTCAGGCAGTGTCCAGGGTGACGGCTCATCACCGGGGTGGGGGGACCAGAAGGCTATGTGCCCAGTCATCTGAGACCCATCAGGAAAGAGAGCTGCCCTCGAGCCAGCCCAGGCAAGCTCCTCATCAATGGCCATTTCCAGACCCAGAGAGCAGGAAGCGGCCACACAGCAAAGCCACACTTACCTTCAGGAAGCTCAGTCACCACCTTCCCCTCATCCTCCTCTGAGGGAAGACAAGAGGAAAGGTAGGATGAAGGAGAGGCAGGAAAGAGAGGCAGGTGAGGAGGAGGAGAGGAAGAGCAGAGAAGAGAGAGAGATGGATTAACAGATTATTTCCTGAAAGACGATCTGCTGAGAAAAAGGAGGCAGGAAAGCAGGTGTGAGGCCCGGGCAGAGGAGCCCAGGGTAAGAGGTAAGGTCCACCCTGACATGGCCCTGGGGGCTCAGGACGCACAGTAGAAGGAGGGCCTTGCTCTCAGGGACGAAGCCGGCCCCCCTCCCAGCCCCTACACCCAGGGACTGCATCTCAAGCAGAAGTGTGCTAGGTGGTGAGAGGCAGCCCCAGGCCTCCTGTGCTCCCCGGTGACTCAGTGTCCCCGGACATGCAGACGCCTCCGAGGGGGAGGCTGTGCGAGCCATGTGTCTGCGTGGGTCACACATGCATGTCACTGCCCTCCTACCTGGCTGGATCAGTCTTCTGGTGACTAAGGAAGAAAAGCAAAGTTGGCCCCAAGAGCCCCAGCCCCGTCCTAAAACCAAGACAACCTTCTGGGCTCAGCCTGCTCAAAATGGTCACTCAGGGACCAGGGCCCTCCACTCTCCCCTTCTCCACAGGAGGGGAACTGGGGGATGTGGGGAGGAAGTGGGAGGTGTGAACTGGGGTGTGTGTGTGTGTGTGTGTGTGTGTGTGTGTGTCCTGGGGGATGGGGGAGCCAGGCTTCTGGCAGAGAGCTAACCAACTCCGAGGAAACTGAGGCCAAGCCTCCAAATCCCCAAGTCAGAGCCCCCTGGGAGTGGCACTGACCCCACCTGCCCGTGGGCACAAGGTTGCAGGGGGGACCTGTCCCCCTCAACCCCTGCACAGAGAGCCCCCCTGCCCTCCCAGCCAGGCCTGACCGCATTGTGGGCACAAAGCCAGGCTGCCATCTTGTTTTCAGAAGGGTCCTGATAACCCATTACCGCTGGGCATTTTTTGATGCGATCCTTAGGCTCTGCCCAGAACCACAGGGGTCCTCCAACCCACACCCCTTCCCCTGGCCTCCCCCCTCCACCTCCCTTCAGCTGGAGTCACTCACCACCTGTAGGGTGCAACAGGATGTCCGCTGGGTTGTGGGGTTTCAGGCCGAGAGCAGACAGGGGTGTCTTGGCCAGACCTGGGGGGGAGCGCACTGTGCCAGGAAGAAGAGAGGAGACACAGGGAGTGAGCCTGCAGGTGAGGGAGGTGTGGGGAGAGGAAGAGGGGCAGAAGCAGGGACATCCCTGAGTGAGGACATGTTGGTGAGGGATAGACAGCAGGAGGGAGGGCAGGGGAGCTGGCCCTGGCCCCAGGGGTTACTGCCTTGCTCCCACTGCCCTTTCCTGTCTCCGTGTTTCTCCAGAGCTCAAAGGGTAGAGTGAAAAAGTCAGCAAACGGCACTGTCCCTCAACCCGGTCCCGGCCCTCAACCTCAAGCAAATAATTTCTATGCTGGGGCCCCCAGCGGCAGCACGGTGGTCCCCTTACGTCACCACAGCTTACAACATACATATGGCTTTCTCTGGCTACCTGTGACTTTCTCTGTACTACATTCTCTCTTCCCTCATTCTCTCGCCCCCCTCAACACACACACAGTCTTTCCACACCGTGCACCTGGATGGGCTTAGAGAACAAAAGGAAATGGGAAAACAAGATGGAGCATCCTATAAAGGACGGAGGGAGTAAGGGATCACACGTGGAGCCGTGCCAACCCTGGGACCCCAGGCAGCCCTTGGCCAGAGGTCTTTGACCCCAGCCAACCGTGCCACTTATAAACCTCAGGAAGAGAGAATTTCTCAGTGTGGGGCTCTCTGTACCCCCCAAATCTCGGTGTTCTGCAAGATGGAGGAGCCCCACCTCCACAATCCTCCAGCAAGAGCATCAACTCCCTGTGCAAACCCCAGGGCCCTTCCAAGCTACCCAGCTGGGCTAGAGGTGTCATGTAACACACAAGGTCAGAAAGGGCTGTCCAGCCTTGTCCCACCAGCCAAGGACGTGGCCGGACTCTGAGCTGAGCGGCAGGGTGGTTGGTATGCCCAGTCACAAGATTTCTCGGTGGCAGCTGCTGTGTCTCCTATCACAGCTATCGGGAGCATGCAGAGGCCACAGGCCCTAAGATCAGGCAGCCGAACAGATCAGCCAGAGCCCAAGTCTGCCTGCCATACATCAATGGCCCCAATAGACGAGCTGTGGCCCTCAGGTCCCAGCCCCCACACAGCAGCCCCCAGACCCTCCCGGACCCCTCCTCCTTTCCCCAAAAGACAGAGGGACCCACAGGAAACAAAAAGGTACAATCTCTCACTATAAGCAACATACATAGCTTCTCTGTGCACATGTGGGTGTATACACGGGTACACACAACAATAGTGAGAAATCACAGGGCTCTGGATGGGGGCAGACTCCATCTGCACACCATCCTCAGGTGGGCAAACACAGCAGAGGGGACAAATGTGTACAAATGCACATGTGCATCCCAGTAATGAGGCAGGGCTAGGCTTGCATGTCTCTATCCCTCCCTCTCCTTACACACACACACTTGCACACACACACACAAACACACACACAGAGATCCAGTTTCTGGACCTTCTCCAGCCCCCTTGCCCATTACTGAAAATGGCATCTTGCAATAGACCCTTACCAATAACTTACTAATGTTTGTCAAATGAATGTATGTGAATGTAATTAACCATGCAGGAATGAGCCCAGCCTTAGAGACCACTGTCCCTTGAACACCCGCGAAGCATCTCCAGCCCACGGGCAAGCATGTGTTGGTCCAGGAGGTGGAAGAGAGGCACAGGGGGACCACTGAGACAAGGTGAAGAGGCCAAGAGGCAGGGGGAGATTTCTCTTGGTTCCTCCTCCAGCACCTCCAGTTCCCTATTCGCTCATGCCCCAGTCCCCCGGCATCCGGCTCTCCTGCTGAAGCAGACGAGTGGGCGACCCCGAAGCCAGGCAAGGTTTTTGCTTCCCGAGAGAGAAATTCCTCACATTTCTCCGCCTCTGTCCTCTCTCCCAACCCTGCGCATTGATGAAATCTCTGACTTATTCTCCCGGCTGGGGCAGCGGGGCTGGCAAGGGCAGGGAGAGAAGAATGGGAACAGACACATATGGCAAAACCTAAGCCTGACTCCACCCAGATGGCTTCCATCCCACATGGGTGGGTGATGGCCAAGATCCTGACTGATTGCACCAACAGCGAATCGGCGCAGGCGTGAAGGTGGCGGGTTAAGACCACCCTCAGGCAGGAGAGCGATTCCAGGGAGCCACAGAAGGCCAAGGAGTTGCCTCCTGGGGGGTCCGCCCTGGGCTCGCACTGTCCAAGATGGCAGCCATGAGAGCACGCGTTGTACAGCCAATCAGAATTGAGATCCACTCCGGGAGTCACACACACGGGGTCTCAGACTCTCGGTAGGAAACACGAATGCGACGTCTCTCTTTATACTGATTCTGTGATGAAATTATAATATTATAGATCTTTCTAATTTCATAAAACCTATTAAAAGTAATTTCCCCGGCCTCCTTTTACAGTTTTTTTTAAAAAAAGATTGCGCACTGTGCGTTAGAGGCAACTGATGAGTCACTGAACACTACATCTGAAACTAACGAAGAGGTACTAATATATGTTGGCTGATTGAATCTAAATAAAAATTTTTTTAAAAGATTGTAAGATATCTCATTAATATTTTTATCTTGATATAGCTATTGAAATAATATTTTAGACATTTGGGGTTAAACAAAAAAAAATATTACAATGTACTTCTCTAGTTTCCCACGATGTTTTTAATGTGGCCACTAGAAAATGCTCCATCAGAAACGTGATTTAGGCTGGATTTCCACTGTGCCACACTGCCCTGGGGAGGGTCACGGCTTCCACTCCCAGCCCCAGACAGCAGCCCATACAAGGTCTGCAGCACACAGGGCAGGGCACTGGGGCCACATTCTCCTCTCAGGACACCCAGGCCCCAGGAGAACATATTGCCAGCTCAGGTCTCCCTCCTCACGCTCCTCCCTTCCCTGGTCTCTCCCTCCTCAGCTGCCTCGGGCCTGCCACCAGGACCCTGAGTCCTTCTCAGTCACATTACACCACTGCCGTTCCACAGCTACCCCCCTTCTAGCTCCCTCTGTCTTTTCTACCATAAAAAGGTACACTACCCCAGCCCTGCACTCATCCAGATCTTCTCTTTGGTTGGAGAGGCCACTGCCCATTGGGGCTTTGCCTCTCTGGTGAGTGCATCGGGGGCTAGAGACAGAATATTCCTGCCCAGACACCAAGGATGGATGAGCTGGGGACTCTGACAAGCCGAGGGTTCTGGGTCTTTCTTTCCCTGATGGAAACTTAGTAGGTTGCCTAAATTGGAAAAGGTTCCCAGATATAGATAGAAATGGGGGTCAGGAGCAAGAAGATCAAGGGGTACAGAAGATCAGAGATACACCAGCTGGTCACAAAGAGTCACTTTAGGATGGGAGAATGGAGTTTTGCACACAAGATGCAAAACCTCTCAATGATTAGGAAAATTCTAGACTTTGGGAGGCCAGGGACCCCGCAGGAGGTCGGTAGGATCCCAAGCCTGTGGTTGCTGCACCCCCACACACATGTATGTGGACAGTGGAAGGAAGGAGAGTCGGGCAGTGATGGTGAAGTGAAATGAGCCATCTGGACCAGGAGTGACAGTTCCTGGCCCTGCCCAACTCTGTCAGCACCTCCCCCCAAACCTGGGGTTCTACTCAGGCTAGGGCTGAGAGGTTTGCAGGGACCCAGAGAAGACAGGCTTAGTGAGGAGCTCTTACCCCCACTGGGCGGTGGGCTGGTCGGAGAGGTTCCCTCCATCTCCTCAAAGGCCTCCTTGTAGCTGTGCAGGTGGGGCTGCGGGAGAAGAAGAGGGGAGGTGGGGGGATGCCCACTGGTGGCCATGACCCTGAAGAGCAAGGGTTTCCCAGGTAACAAGCCCACACGTCCTCTTGCCAGCCCCAGCACCCACCCCTCCTCAGGGAAACACAAAGGTCAAAGGGAGATCCTGGCCATTCATGGCCCCCCCAACCCCCACTCCTTTGTCGCTGAGAGAATGAAAAGCGTCTATTTGCAAAACTATGATCCAGCACAGGTGGAAATCAGGAACACTTGCCCTGGAAATATTCCGCAACAGGGCCAAAGAGAAGGGGCTGGGGACGGGGGACTCAGGTCCTGACAAAACGCAGGACAGAAAAGATGTCCCAAAGCCATTTTTAACCAGAATGACTCTCTAGCCTGGATTTTATTGAACATGGTTCACTTATATCAGAATCTTCCAGCATGGACGTTAAAATGCATATGCCTGGGCCCTGTCCCAGATCTAAGATGCTGGTATCTCTGGAGGTGGACTTGGGAATTTATGTTTTTAACAAACTCCCTGGTGGTTGTTATGCTCATTGAAGTCTGAGAGTCTCCCACTAAGGACAGGTCTCAGAAATGCAAACATTTTGGCTTTGAAATTAGATCTCCCAAGAAAACCCTACACCTAGAAAGAATTCAAAACCACCCTTGTCAGTCTATAGGACCTGGCCTGGGGCTTAGATACTGTGATCATCTGTATCATATCCAGGACCCTTACCATCCTACTAAGTGGCACTCTTTTGGAATCAAGGAAGGAACTCCGATCTCTAAGAAGTGGGAGCATACGAGCTATTTAGGAAGGGAAATGCCAGATTCCATGCGCCAGAGAAGAGATTCGGGGTGAGGACTGAGTTTCCTGAGAGGGCAGGGCCATTGCAGGTGACGATCTGACTCCTGGACAGTTGAGGCGGGCTCCACTCCTCTCTCTCTCTCTGGCCACAGGATGCAGCCCAAGGACTCACCTCTTTGGGCCGTCCTCCAGGATTGAGGGCGATGGTGAGAGCCAGCTCGGGGGAGACACACTGGACAGGGGAACGAACCCCAGGGCTACGGGGGGACGCGGGTTCTGGAGACTGGTTTTCATACTGTCCATCGCTGGCTGCCCGCTTCCGGAGAGGGGCAGGGGGCTCTGCAGGCTGCTTCTCCCGAGCCTGCACCCCTGGGAGGAATGCGGGGCAGAGAGGGCAGTGAGCATTTTAGACGATGAGAAAGGATCGATCAGGCCCAATTCCCCGGAGAAGGTGGGGCACCTCAGCCAGGGGCCACGCTGGAGCAGGGCCTGTCTCCCCCCCGGACTCCCCACTGCCTCCCTCTGCCCACACCCAGGCTTTCTCTGCAGGGTGGGGGATCCGCTGAGTGGGGGCTGGCCTTCCCGAGGAATCTCTGCCCTGCACAGAGTTGGGGCCCACAGCACAAAGGGCTGATCCGAGAAACAGATGTCAAGGCCTCTCAAACCCTGGAGGCAGACGGCCAGGGCTTCCAGGCAAATGAGGGAAGGTGGAAAGAGGAGAGACCGTCTCCAAGGCGACTCCATCAACCAACAAGCAACATCAGGCCCGTGGGGAAGAACTTGGGAAAGAGCAAATAATGCATCATTTCGCAGATGACGCTCCCAAGAAGAAACAAAGAAATGACAAAGCCTTGTCATAAAGTCCCCAGCCTCAGCTGGGCCCTAGAATACTAGTGGCCTTCTCTGGGCTTCCCCAGCCTTCCTCCCGTGCACCTCTGAAAATGTTTACCAACTGCCCTTATGTTGGCCCCTCGTCTACCCACCCCAAGTCTTGCCCCAAAGATGGTCCAGCTTCCCGCCCCTCCCCTCCCCTCCGAGCAGCAGGCCAAGGGCCTGAAGTCATGCGCTCCATCTGCGTTTCTGTATTCCCCTCCATCCCACAGCCAAGCAGAGGGTTTGCCCCACCCTCCTTCCTTCCCACTCTGTCTCCCCGCAGCAGGGCTGAGGCATGGAACCCACGGCCTCACTGAGCTGGCTCCAGAGTCCTAGAAAACATACTCCCCACGTCCCAGCGGCCAAGACCCAGCCTGAGGACAGGCTTCTGGTCTTCGTGATCTTGTTCCAGGCCGTCCTCAGCTCCGCCTTCACCACACCCCCGGCAAGGGCAGGTTAAGCGTGGGGAAAGGATGTGCGTACCAGAGGGCATGTGGGACCCTGGCTGTGCCAGCCTCGTGCGGACACATCGGGGAGCCCTGTCCCATGGCACGCTGCACACACACACACACACATGCACACG
>CM053605.1:14909915-14930703 GCA_028646535.1 Procyon lotor | reverse complement strand
GTTGTCCCCTTTGGCAGGCCCAGATATGCCCCGGAGTGCTGGAGAGCCACGTCCCCTCTCTCTTGTCCTTCCCTATGGGAGGGGAGACAGGGCATGGCCGGGGGAGGGAAGGGAGCCCTATTGTTCCTCTGCCAAGCTGGGACGGCAGGACACAAGCTAACAGCCCGTGTCCCAGAGAGGACACCCCTCCCTCATGTCCCAGAGACTGACTGATCATAAAAAGAGGCTTACTCCCCGCCGCCCACCTCCTCGCCACCACCCTCAACCCCAGGCTGTCTCTGTCAAGGCCTCTGTGTCCACGTGCTCCGCTCCCTACACGCACGCACGCACACTCTGGCTTCTGGGGGCTGCAGCCCTAGCACACCCCCAAACACCCACTTTGGCAGGGCAGAGGCATTCCGAGTCCCGTGGAGTCAAGCTTCGTCACACGCCTCCCCTTTCTGCCCTCCCCCACCCCCCGGACTAGCTACGTCCACCCCCGCAGACCCAGTTCTTCTTTCCAGCCTTCCGATTTCCAAAAGCCTGGATTCCTCAGCTCCAGGCGACGGGGCTGGGTGTCCGACAGCATGCCTGGGGCTCCGAAAGCCAGGGTCTCCGGGAGGCCACCTGCCGGGCCAGGGCACCAGAAAGCCACACGGCGATCACACTAGCAGCCCCAGGGCAAGCCATGCCAGCTCCCCTCGGGACGGGCCCACCGCCCCAGAACTGCCCCCAGTGCCCAGCCCGACTGAACAGTGTGCTCCCCACCACTGGGCCAAGAAAGGGTGAAGGGAGGGAAAGGGAGGTGGACAGGGGGCTTCTGCTAGGGCCATCTCCCCATTTTCCATGGACCAGGAAGAGGAGGGTCTGTGCAAAACCAGATACGGCCATTAGGAGTCAACGATCCCCATGGCCCCATAGGCCTTGGGGGCACCTCCCGGAAGTGCTCAAGACCATGGCGCTAGGCGAAACTGAGCACAGCCTTCTCCCTCCCCTGGGCCTCCAGGGCTCGGAGGGGCAGGGCAAAATGATGGGGCAACTCCCTCCCCAGAGCTAATAGCCCATGGGCAGGTACTAGTGGGCATCACCCTCAAAGAGAGCAACGGAACCCTCGATGAAGAGTCTGCCATATTGGGGCATGTCAAGCCACCATGCCAAATGCACATAGTAGGGCTACGATGGCTCCCTTTTTCATGGTAGGGAATTGAGCTCTGAGTAACTGAGAGACTAGCCCAGGGTCACGAACGTGGTCACAGGCAGAGCCAGGACCACACCTACGGCTTCTGACTCTTGGCCATAGGTCCTAGGATCAGAGATTCAGGATGAGGTCGGAGGGGGAGCCGTGTCCCCAGAGTCCCGTGCTCAAGGGGAGACAGAGTAGCAGGTGCTAGGGCGCCCCTCTTTGTGGTGAGCCTGGCGACCCACACAAAGCACAGCCTGGCTCCTGTTGAGACCCTGGCCCAGTCTTCCTGGGTGGTCTGGCTGTCCCCGCCCTCACTGGGCATGCTCACAGCAAAGGCCTGTGCATCCGTGGGGAGCCTGAAAGTTTCCCTAGTCACCCCATACCCCATTCCTAGCAGGTAAGGCCAAAGCCAAAAGCCCCAGGCCTGTGTCCATGCAGAAGTGGGAGCACTCGCTCATGCAGAAAGGAGGGGGAGAGGGTCTCGAGAGAGGGAGGAGGGAGACACAGGCAGTGTGGGGGATGGTGTGGGGGGTGGGCAAAGAGAAGGGGAAGAGATGGAAAGAAGAGGACAGAAGGAGGAGGAAGGTAAGGTGGGTGGAAAAAATGAACCAGGATGAGAGCGGGCAAAGGTTGGAAGAAGTGGTCCATGAGGGGAAGAGAAGCTGAGGGCTACAGTGAGGGCCAGAGACTTATAAGGTCTTATAAGGGGAAAGAGAGAGGAACCAACCGGTGAGGGAGGAAGATCGGAGCCGGTGGAGAGGAGGCAGCTGGCAGCCGGTGTGCCCCATGCCCTGCAGCCTGGCGTTGTATGCTGCCCACCCCGACCCCGGGGAGCCGGCAGGGGTGGGGGCAAGCGGGAAGGGAAGGCGGGGGTGGGGAGGGGATGACACCAGGCAAGGGAGGCACCACACCCGAGGCACAGGGGACAGATGGACATGGGACACACGGAGAACGCCAGGGACGAGGCATTAAACAAGACGAAACAAAACAGAAACAAAGAGAAAATCGAGATTAGTTGGTGTTCTGAGTCTGGGAGCTGGCCACACTCTTGGAGGGAGGTGGGGGGGTGTCAGAAGAGAAGAGAGGGTGAATCTGGGGTCTTGCTTCCCCTCTGGGCAGGTGGACCGCCTGCTGTCCCACAGGTCGCCATATCTCTCGCTTTTCTAACCCCGGCATGGGCCAAGCAGGTGCTGGCCCGGGACCAGGAGATCGCAGTCCTATTGCCCCACGGCTCACCTGCCCTCAGTCAGCACAGCCCCATCCTGGGACCTCTGTCCTCTTGCGGTCACCTGCATCTCCCTGGACCCAGCGGTGACCCTACCAGCCTGAGCCCAAGGGCCACAGTCCCCAGCATCCTAGCAACCCCCTGCCCTTCATCCTTCCCTCACCCCCACCTTAGTAACCCTCTTCCCCAGAGTCCCTTCCATTTCTACTCCTGCCCAAAGGCACCACCCAAAAGTCCTTAAAATGAGCCCGCCTGGATGCGCTATACAGACCTGCTATGCCCTCCTTTTATCCGCCCTCGCTGACTCCCTGTTCCCACGGGGGCTGCACGGGAAACGCTGCTCCTTCTCCAACTCTGCTTCACGAGCTAATCCACACCAGCTTCTTGGCCACTTCCCTCTCATGCTTCCAACGGCCACAGGTGGGAGGCTCTGGGACTCAGCCCTGGGACCTCTTCTACGCGTGCCAGGTGCCACGACGCGTGCCACACTTCACATGACATCACACACTGGCAACCTCACGTCCTGGCATCACGAAGCCCATGTTTCTAAGCCCCAACCTCTCCCTGCGGCAGTCTCAAGGGCATCTCCAATCTAGCATGGCCAAAATCACACTGCGGACATTCCCTCCAAGTCCGCTCTTCCCACATCCTTACCCATCTCAGCAAACAGCAACTCCACCCTTTAGTTGCTCAGGCCTCAAACCCTATAGCTGTCCTTGACTTTTCTTATTCACGTCCCACCTCTAGCCTTGATGGCTCTGCCTCCCCTACAATCAAAGCACGTCTCACCATCTCCACAGCCACCGCTCTGATCAAAGCAGCAGCCGCCTGACTGGTCTCCCTCCCTTCCATCCTGGCCACACTGATCCTTTTAGAACAAGTCAGATGACGTCACTGCTGTGCACACAGCACACAGAGTAAAAGCCCAAGTTCTGAGAATCACCTACAAGGCCCCCTGCAAGCTGGCCGCCAGGCCCATCACCTCTTTGACTTTGTACCCCACTCCGCACCTCACATCAGGTACACCCTGACCTCAGGGCCTTTGCACTTACTGTTCCATCTGCACATCCCCTCACTGCCCATGGCAGCCTTCCCTGATCCTAAGCCAAGCGCAACCACCCACCCACTCTCAACCCCTCACTGACACTTTCCTGCTTCATTTTACCTCCGCGGAACTTACCACCCATCTGAATGATTACATATGTATTTCCTTACTTGTTTACGGTGCATCTCCCCCATGAAGACAAGGGTTTTTATCCCTTTTGTTTACCACCCTTTTTCCAGAGCCTAGACTAACACAGACAAGTAATTCATGCCGAATGAATGACTGAGTGGACCTGGATGTCATCTTCTCTTTCCACGATGAAATGTAAAAGCTGGGTTCTCAATTCGAGGTCCCAAAGCTGTATACATATATTTCCCTGCGTCTGCATTCATCCTTCACTCTTACTTCACGAGAAGCTATCACCCCTCCTCACTGAGCCTAACTCATCCAGCTGGGCTCCTAGGCCTATATCCCCTCTTCCTTCCTTATGGGTCTTATTCTAGCAACTTCTTTTTTCCCTTCCACCTTTTTCTTCTATTCCCTCCATATTCAAGCTCTGCTTCTCTTTCTCTAAAAACATTCTCATGGCTCTTATATTTACAAAAAAAAAAAAAAAGGTTCTCCATATCTTGCTACACTCTTTAGCTACCCTCGTCCTCTTCCCTTTTATCATACTACCACTCAAATGAATAGTTTGACATCCTGTGTGCGCTCTCCCCAATCCTGCAGTCTGCTTTCCATCACCACCACTCTACTGAAAATATGTCTTTGAAAATCCCCGGGGCCACCTAACTGGCAAGCCCAGTGAATTTTCCCCAGTCCTCCTCCCTCGTGATCTCCCTAGTGACACTGTGAACCTCCCACCCCTCCTCCTGGAAATCCTTTTCTGTCTTGACTTCTGTAGCGACCCACTGTCCCTGTCTTCTCTCACTGTCCTGAACATTCCTCAGGACAGCCCCGTCCTCCCTCCATTCCCCTCACGGCCATTTCATCCTAAGTTCTTTTTTCTCCGTGCCCACTGACATAGAGATCTCATTCATGGCCAAAGCTTTAGCCCATGTCTTTGTGAGGATGACTCCAAAATCTACAGTTTTTTCTATTCTTTCAAGCTCCAATTCCAGATGTTTAGCTGCTTTCCATACATCTCCACTACCTACAGGCTCCACCGTCACCTCAAACTCAACATATGGAACACTGATGTCTTCATCTCACGTGAAATCTGTTCCTCCTAACTCCTGGCTTATTGATAGAACTAGCCTTCTGTTCCTCTTCATGGAGCCTCAGAATTATCTTTGATGTCTTCCTCTCCTTCACCCCCTACATCCAATCAATTTGTTAGTACATTGGTTCTAGTCTCGTGGTATCCTTGGAACCCATCTCTTCTTTTTCATCTCCATAGTCAGCACCCTAATACAATCCCCTGACCCAGTCTACCTAGTAAACAACAACGTCTCCCAACTCAGAGTCTCTCCTATTTTGCATCCTTCCCGCCCAGATCCACCAGATACATCTTCCTAAATTACAGCTCTGATCATGGCATACTCCCAACTAAAACATGGCCACAGCTTCCTACACTTGCACCAGGTAAGATTTAAGCTCCTTTGTGTGGTATTTTAAGACCAACCAGAAACAGGTCCCAGGCTACCTTTTTTGGCTCTCTCTCTCTCTCTCACTGCCAATATGCTATATTGGTCAAACACTTATGCTTTCCTGTCTTCACTAAGAACCCTGTCTCTCCAATGACCCCATCTAGTTTCAAACTCCTATTCCTCTCCCAAGGCTCTATTTAAAACCCACACTCAACACACTCCTCAATCTCTTCCACTGATACTGATCTTTCCTTTTTCTTTACTCCTGCAGAACTTTCTCCATATCTCACTATTAGGAATGACTTCATTTTAAAGTTCAAGTTCTTTCTCCCCTTACTAAACTCTAGACTCCTTAAAGATAAGATGCACATCTGATCTCCAACATGCATTGAAATCTCTACCTCTAGAGACATCTGAGATCAGTCCAGTCACAGACTCAGGATCATAAGATAACATGAACTTAACAATTCTGACTCCTATTTCTTTTTCTTGTCTTATTGCACTGGCCAAGATATCCAATACAATGTTAAGTGATAGTGGTGGTAACAGGCATACTTATTTTGTCTCTGGTGTACCAAGAATGCTTCTAGTGTTTCACAAGAAAGTGTGACATATGCTACAGATTCCTGGTACCTACCCTTTATCAAGTTAAGAAAACTACTCCTGTATTCTCTGAGATCCGAGCTGAAATAAGACTAAGGAGTCATTGGATCAAAATGGAATGAGCCAGGGATATAGTATTGAGGTATGGAGGAGGTATTGAGCCAAAGAAGGAAAGGCAAACCTGCAGGAAAAAAAGCCAGGAGAAACTAGTTCATGGTCATGGAGAGGCTCTCCCTCAGATCTGAGCTTCCTGGGTTACTTATGCTGAAGCTTATGTTTGAGCTTCTTGCAGAAGAACATAAAAGCAGCAGGAAGAAGAGGTCCTGGCCTATTCCCTGACTCCCAGGCTGTTGTACACAATGATCCTGCCTTTGCACCTTTACCTACACAAGTACTGCAGACATTCTGCAGGGTTACTGAGGACGTTGTGCAAATAAGACCTGCCAACCTAAGAAATACTTTCATGACAGGGTGTGGACAAAATATATCTTTCCCCTCCCTACGTCTCATCCCTTCTCCTGACTCAGTCACTCACAGTTGGGGGAGAAGATGATAGCAGGGTCAGGGACAGAGACATTGTACGAACATCCCTCCTTCCCTATGACTCCTTGGCAGCCAAAGCCTGAGCAGCTAAAGATATGGAGGCTGACAGTCAAGACTTCAGAAGCTAGTCAGAGAGAAAAGGCTGAGGGGAAATGCACTATAAGATGGACATCCTTCTGGAGCCATTAAAGTATGGCTTCCTTTAGAGCAAGCTCCAGGAGAGCTACACAGAAGGATTTTCTGGTAGGGGAAAGGAAAGTCACTCTGCTTCTCCAGAGAATCTGCCCATCATTAGGTTAGAGTGTTACTATTCCTCAGGCTACCTCAACTCTATAAAAATAGAAAGAGGGCCCCATTCCTCTCCCCTGAACAAAACCTCTGACAAAGAAGCCAGGGATCTTTCTCTCAAGAGCCCAGAGGTGGGAAAAAGCAGAAGATGGCAGCCCCATGTGGACCACACCACAAAACCTTTCACCTCTAGAGTTAGAGAGCTACTCATCCCGTGTCTTGACTCTCAGCTAAAAGCAGTGATGTGCTCCTGGACCAGCCCTCCAGGCGAGGCGAAACCCTGATGGCCTATTTCCATGCCATAAATACTTCCATCAGGGCCAATCTGAAGTTACTGAGAGCGGAACTAGGGACCGAGCTCCACTCTGAAGAACAGCAGGGCATCCCTGCCCCCACACCCAGGTCCTGGACCCAGCCCAACAGCCAGCTGGCCTGCCCTCAGCTGCTTCCCCAAACCCTGTCCATCCCCAGGGAGGGGTCTCCCTCTCACCCCGCAGCTGGTACGGTGACTCAGCTTCCCCTATGTTTAGGGAGCGGGGTGGCGGGCAGAGTCGGCTGCCCAGGCTCCCCTTCTCCACCCTGAGTTTCCACCACCCTGTCCACTGAGGGACTCGGCAAAACGTCCCCGTCTCTAGCCCAACCCTGCCTGGCCTCACCTTCACAGTTAAACCCACAGGTTTCCCACCGAGTGTGGCTGCCCCCACGGAACGGTCATGGGCTCAGGCCAACCACCCTTCCCATCCCTCCCAGCGTGGCCCCGCACACTCCACCATTTCTTGCCTTGATCTCCCCAGGAAGCTCTCCGGTCACCCCATTCCCTCTCCTCTCTCCAGAAACGTGAGCCCATTCTCCGGTAGGAAATGGAGCTATGTGTCTCAGTGCCTACTTCTCACACACAGCACGTCCGAAAGCAAGGACTAACAGGACCGTTGAACAAGAAGAGGAGCCTTGGCCCTCGCACCAAAATGAGACATACCCAGAGGGGACCCACCAAGGTTGAGCACTCAGATAGAGCCCTGGCCTAAGGATATCCTCCCTGTTGCTAGGCCTCTGGGAGGGCCCAAGGCAGAAACTTAGCTTACAGAAGCCTCCCTCACTCTAGGCTTCTCTGCACCTGCCCCCAGGAACTGAAGTCTGAGGACTGCAGGAAGTTGCAGAGAGCTTCTTCTCTCTGCCTAGAAAATCTGTGCTTCAGCCCCAAAGTCACCACTTCCAGGAAGCTTTCCCTGATTGCCCCAGGTGGTAAGTCTTGCTTTCCCTCCAGCTCTGGGGCTTTGGTGCCCGCCCCTGTCACAGCACAGCTTACACTCCTGTGTACCTGTCCTTTCACTATACTGTAAGACACTGATCTTTGAATCTCAATGCCTGCCTTAGAGCCAAACGAACAATGAACGCAGGGAGGGATGGCTAGCATGCGACAGCCTCTTCCCCAGGTCAAAGCAGCACCCAACAGGGGTGATGGCTGCCCTTGTACTTCCCCCAGCAAGACCAACCAAGACCAAGGACCGGCATGGAGGAAGTAGGAGGGGAGTCCCAGGGTTGATGGTCCCTGAGGCTCTTACCTGCTACCCGATGGGCTACCAGCCCCTCCAGGTTCAGAGGCTCCTCGTCTGGAGTGCGGGACGGGTCTGAGGTTACCTCCTTTGGTGGGAGCTGAGGCTGAGGAGGGAAGCCAGGCAGAGAGGCTGGGGGCTGCTGAGGCCCTGGAGGACCCTGGGCGGTCGGAGGGAAGGCAGACGAGGTGGAGGCTGGGCTCTTTGGACGGAAACTCTGGCTGGACCCAGCAGGACATGGCTGATAATCGTAAGGTGAGTAAGGCCTGCTAGAAGGGAAGGACTCCAGGGCCAGGGAGGCCCGCGGGGCTGGCTCCGGGGTTCCCAAGGAATGCCCACTGGGGATGTAGCCAGACCTGGACTGGGTCAGTGGATGGGGTTGGCAGGGGGAGCCGGAGAGAGGCTGGGAGGACAGCGGGGAGGCCCCCGGCCAGGCTCCCGGCACGCTCTGGGACTTGTGCAGGGGGGCGGCCGCTGCTGCCGGCTCCAAATCCAGCATCAGCATGTTGAGTGCTTCGATGGACTGCTCGATCTCCTGCTGGGAGGCCGCCCTTGGGAACTCAGGGAGGCCGGGGGTGGGGGTCTCTGCCAGAGGCTGGGGGCTGGGCCTGCTGGGTGCAAGAATCTCCAGGTGGGCTCTCTCCTGCTGGCGAGGAGGGGGACGAGGCTGCTGGGGCGGCGGCGGCTGCTGCTGCTGCTGCTGCTGCTGCTGCTGCTGCTGCTGCTGCTGCCAGGAATTGAGGCCCCTCTGTACGGCCTCCCGGCTGCTGCCGCCGCGGGCTGGAGCTGGGGGCAGCTGGGGCTCGCTCTCCGGAAAGGACTGGGAGCGGAACATACCGCTGGGGTCAAGGCCATAGTGGGAGGTGGTCACTGGCTGTGGCCAGGCTGGGTGGGGCCCCTCCCGCTGGTAGCCAGCTAAGCCCTCCTGTACCGAGTAGGAGGGCCGCACGGGGGCGGTGTGGCTGGCACGGGCAGGCGCCGCCCGGCCGGCGGACTCGTAGGGGTAGCCCCCGCCATTGACCATCGGCTCCCCGGGGTAGGGCTTGTCCAGACCGTTGGTGAGTGAGGACAGGGCCTCTGGGTAGCCCCCCTCACTGGTGTTGGTGACCCCGTCCAGGGAGGACAGTGTGCCCATGCTGCCCACACTGTGCCCATCCTGGTTGGGCAGCTCATCATCCAGGATGTCTGTCTCCCGCTCGGATGCCAGGGCCCCGCCGTTGACGTGAACCTGGGCTGGGACGATGTGGCGGCCGGCGGCAGGCGCGGCCGGGCCCCCCGTGGGGCGGGACCGGAGATGCTGGGTGTGGTACATGGACGCCGGCTTCTCTCTCTCAACGCCGAAGCCACTGAGCAGGCGGTCCAGCTCGCGCTTCTCCTCGGGACTCAGGGCAGCGGGGGCGCCGGAGGGGCCGGGGGCTGGCTCATCGGTCTTGTCTGTCTTGGTGGAGGCTGTGGAGTTGCCCGAGTCGCTGCTCACGGAGAGAGTGTGCTCCACGTGGTTGGGGGTGGCCGACAGGGCAGGGCGCGCGGCGTTGACCGCCCCGGTGCTGCCGTGCAAGGAGTCCTTCTTCTTCACCTTGGCGTACAGGCTCCCGTCCAGAGGCCCCTGAGTGTGTCCCACCACTTCTGCAAGACAGCCGGAGGGCAAACGACAGACAGCAGGTGTCAGTGGGAGGCTGGCACACCCTCTCATCTCCCAGAGGAAGGGAGTGAAGAGCTTCCGTTCCCTGAACCCTAAAATCCCCTCGCACCACTCAAGAAAGAGCTGAGGTTGGGGATATGCGGGACGAGGACAAAAGGACCCCAGCCCGGGCTATTGGGCCCCAATACCCAGCTTTAGGGCATGAAGCCTAAGTGGACGGGGAGAGGGTGCCTGGGAGCAAGGAGCCCCTAGTTCAAAGCCTGGCCCTGGCATTTTGCCAGCTTCCCAAGGACCTGGAAATACTGGGTCAGGATGGGGTTCAGCAAGGCCAACAATCCCCGTGTCAGAGGGGACATGCCTTCCCTCAGAATGCGGGGCTCTTGGGATTCTGGAAAGAGGATCCAAAGAGCAAGGGGGCAGGAGAAGCATCTCAGGGTTCCAGAACACAAAAGGGGGTGTTTTCCTCAGGGAGGGATGTCCGCTGTGGCACATTGTCTGGGGACCCCATGAGCAATCCTTTCTCCGAAAGGAAAGAGTGAGCGCTGGGTGGCTCAGGGCCAGAGGGCTGACTCAGGAACGAAGAACGTCCCCACCCAGAGGGACTCAGTGATTTCACACCCTGTACAGTCAGCAGCCCAGCTTCCAGCCCCGACACACACATACACACACACACACACACACACACACACACACACACACACCTCTCCTCCCTTCACTCCACACTCAGGCCCTCAGTTGGCAAGAAAAGAAAGCCCCCTCCCAAATGTGGCAAACTCCAGCCCAATGCCAAGAGTCACACACACACACCATCCACACACAGGAAAACCAGACACAAAGCCATCCAGAGACGCGCACGCAAGGCAATTAGATTACTGGGCAACTAATAATCACCCAAGGCAAACACCCACAATTCCCCCAGATCACACCCCCTGGTGCACTCTCGGGGTTCACTAGATAAGTGCCGTGGGGTCCCAAACACCTTGCGAGGCCCTTCACACATATTTCATTCCCAATCCCACGAGGCAGGGAGCATCACCCCTCCTTTCAGAACGGGAGAAAGTGAGAGTCACAGAACTGAAGCAATTTATCTACAGATACATGGTATCTGGTAAAGCTGGAATTTAAAATCAGAACTGACTTAAGATTTAATTACAATAAAGCTAAATTAAAGGCAAAACTAATTTAAAAATCAGAATTTCAAAAACCATTCCATTTTTATTATTTCACACCGTCCACCGTATCACACACACACAAACACACACACACAGAATAAATGAAACACATAAAAGGCAGCAATACCCCAAAATAAATACTTAAATCTAAAGCCGCAATCATCCCAGAAAACACAAGCGCCTACCATGCAAGGGATCAGCCCTCGGGCCAGAAGTGGCAGCCTCTAAAAATAAATACTCGTACAGAAGCCCACAGCCAAAAACAAGGGATCAGACAACCACAAAACAGGAACATCGTGATCAAGACACACACACACACAAACCACAGGCCGACCAAATGACATCACCGGGAGTGAGCAGAGCGGTGCCCGATGAGGCACAGCACCCACGCACACACACCCCCAGGGGCTGGATGCTCTCTGCCCATTCACTTAACTCTCCAGAACCATCTCTCCGTCCCCAGTTTTCCCCGGGGCTTTGGGACCTTGGCCAGCAGCAGGCCCCAAGTGACGCTGGGCCAGAGTGTGGCTGCAGCCTCGGGCTCCCAGGGATGGGGCTTGTCGGGATCGGGGATGGGTCTGAATGTGCAGCACTCTGGTCCTTGTGCTGGGGCCCCCAAAGGCGGCTGAGATCAACCGGCCTGTCGTTGCCTCTGAAGGCGTCGGAGCTACTGAAGGCTGCCCGCATGCTGCCTTCTTCCAAAGAACTGGGCTCCTTGTCACACAAAGAGACCCCAGCTGACGGCTTCCATAGGGGGAAAATGTCGAACCCAAGAGCTCTCCTCCACTCAGACTTCTGGGGGTCGTTCCCAGGAAGGGGGGCCCCTTAGACCAGTCAGTGGGAGGCTGAAGAGCCGTCCTTCCTATCCACTGGGCCTGGAAAGCGGCTGGCCCCAGAGAAGGCAGGCCCACTCCTGGGCCCTGGCCCTGCTCCGAAGCTCACACTGCGAAGCCAGGGAGCTCCTCCAGCCCCTGCAACCTCTAACCTCTCAAGTTTATGCTCATGTGGTCTGGGAAGCAGGGGGTGGATAGCAAAGCAAAGGGTGGAGTGTCCAATAGGCTCCCCATTCACACTTAGGGGCAGCAAGAATCACAGCGTACAAACCAGCGTAAACCAAAAAGTATTCTTTCCTTTAGGGAGAAAGTAGGCCCACTCCTGCATCTCACCTGGGTTCATAAAAGAGGCGTTTTGGGCAAGAGAGCTATGAAAGCATCCCCTGAGGGAGGCAGGGAGGAAGAATTCACACTGATTACTAGTACCTGATATCTTGCCCCTTTATGCCCCTTCATTGATTCTGACGGTGTCAATATTAAACCTATTATGCTGTGTAATTTACCCCCGCACAGACCACTGTTTGTAGCAACATCGGGAATAGTAACTGCCAGGCCACCGAGGCTGAGTAAGAAAATCGAAGAAGTGCAGATTGTTTAAATCTCTGTTGCACGATACAAATGGAAAAGTCTACTGCTGTCCTCCGAGAAGAAGGTGGCTGCTCCTGACCCCCGAGCGCCGGCCCCACGTTCCAGGCGGTCCTGCACCTCACTGGTCTTCCTCTTCCCATCAAGAGGAGGCTGAGAGGACACCCCGGCCAGCCTCAGGTCTGTCCAGCCCCCAGGAGGGCTCCGCTGAAAGCCCGGTGTGTTGGCATGACCCCAGCGTGGTAGGTAGCCCTGTTCCTCCCGTCGGAGATGAGCCCCCGCCCCCTCCCCGGTACACACACTCTCGTCCTTGCCTTCTGCCCAGCCACTGCGGCCACATTAAGTGCTACTTAGCAGGACCACAAGAAGCCGGAACACAATGTCGGTTTTGCTCTATTAAGGCAGGAAGGGCAAAAGAGAGAAGCAGGCAGAGCAAGGAGGAGGAGAGAAAGAGCCAGAGGAGAGGGTGGGGGGAGATGGCTTCGAGGCTCTCAAGCCGAGGGGCCACGAGATCCGACTCAGTCCCAGCAGCCTCCGGGGGCACGGCCAGCTCAGGCAAATCCTCTCGGGACACCCAGTGGCAGGGAGCAGGGGACAGAGGAGGAACCTGTCCGACCGGGGCCATCGGTACCAGCATGGGTGACCGTGGAGCAGAAGGACAGACGGCAGGGGTAACACAGGTCATAGGCAGCCCAGAGTGGGGAGCTCCCAGCCCTGCAGGCCGGCCAGCCAGAACGTCCTGTCTTGGGGGCGTCTCCCTGGCCGCTTCTCTAGGGAACCCGAGACGCCCACAGTCCCTTCAAGGCCCCGTTTGCTTTGTCTGACTATGTCTCCTGGCTCCCCCTGCAGCTGCTCCAAGCCCCGGCCCCACCCTCGACATCGAGCTCGATGGCACCAAGAGGCCCTTCTTCCACGGCGGCCGTAATCCAGATGTGCGAGTCATGCTTTTGGAAAGCTCTGAGGAAAATCCCCAGCTGACTTGGACGTGGACCTACTCCTAGGCTCCCTCCAGCAAGCCACGGAGGTGTGCGTGGTGCTAGAAGCCCAGTACAGGCCAGGATGCAGGGAAGGAGAGACCCGTGTTGCCTGCACGCTGCGAAGAGAATACAAGAGCTATGGGAGGCAAAGGTGTCCTGGGTTTAGGGCAGCTGTTTTCCAATTTTGAGGTTCATGAGAATCTGCTCCAGGGATTATTAACAATGGAGATGCTAGGGCCCCACCCCGAAAGACTTTCACTCACAGGCCTGGCCAAAAGCAGTATTTTAACCCTCCCAAGGCTCTGGGGCTCACATAGGCGGATGATACCTTGAGAAATGCTGACACCAGTGGCCAGCCCTTTGGACTCTGAGAAGAAGGACCCCCATTTTTTTTACTAACGTCTAGTAGGGAAATTTTGCTTATTTAGAGGTCAGGAGAGATGGCCCAACCATGGAGAATAAAAGAATAAAACCGACCATCCTGGTCAGTTCTAAAAAAGAAGTTTCCTTTGGCGATGGGTTGGCGAGCAGTGACCCCTCCTCGTCCAACCAGCAGGCCTGTTTTGAATAGTGAGTGATTTAGGAAGGTTTTCAGGCTGGGGTCCTTCAGGATAAAAAGTCCTTTGGGTCCACGTCCAGCAGAATAGCAATTCATTAAGATATACTACGCAGAGCAGAGTGACCAACTGACGTAGAGAAGAATCCCAGCGTGCAAGCAGGAAGAGGCAACGTGTCCACCCGGACATAGGTAGTTCAGGTGCAGACCAGGGCCCGGCACACCCAAAGGGAATCTCAGATCCTTAAACAGGGAGTGGGGCATCAAAGGCCACGCACGCGCATGCATCTAGGAAGTAGGTGAGCTTTTGGCGAGGCCTGAGGCTTGGCCAAGCAGCAGCCAAGAGAGCAAGACCTGGACATGTGAACCCAAAATTTTGTCACAGGCTCTCCCTGGGCCATGGAAGGAGCCAGGCCAGGCTAGTGAGGGGAAGCATGTGGGAGCCAGAGGACGGGGCTGGGGAGGCCCCCAGGGATGGCGTTCTAGAGAGAACACAGAGGAGAAGCACCTCATCACCCCCACCGTTGTTCCAGATACAATTGTTACTCAAAAGGATAGTCCCCATCTTAACGGCAAGTCTGCTTGCCTCTGCCGCTTAACCACACAGAGCTTGGCTTCCAAGCCTGGGGGGTCGGGGGCGGGGGGAGGGGCGAAGATTTAGATGCTTACCTGCAGGTGTGCTGAATGATAGGCCTCAGGAGCTAAGTACCTGAAGCTAGGCCTGGCACATCCGGGCACTCTATGTTCTCTTTCCACTCTGTTTTGCATGTTTTCACAGCTCCCATCACCCACCCAGTAAAGCCCAAATCCCCCTCCACTGCTGGACACACCATACCTCCTAGCATCTGGCCCCTGTTTGCCTTCTTGCCTCACCTTCACTGTCTCCAATACTCCCAACACCCTTCACTCCTCTTACTATTCCTACGCTCTTTCCTACTCTGGGCTTCCCAGATGCTGTTCCCTCTCCTGAAAGGTCCTTCTTCACGTTTCTCTTCCCCACAATTCTCGGGCTCCCTGGAAAACCTCTTTCTTCTCCTTCAGGTTCAGCTTGAATCTCTTTGGGAAGCATCCCTCAACCTAACCCTTTTCACAGCCCTCCGGACTGAGATTAACCTCTTCTGAGTTTCCTGTTGCCCCGGGCAGACAACTTCTGGAACACAAATCACCCACAGGCTGGTCAGGACTGCCGTCCATATTTGTCCTCCCACTAAGCCAGGGGCTCTTTGAGAAAGAGCCTTTGTCCCCCCCACCTCCACCCCGCCAGTGCCTGGTTCCCAGACGTACCCTTCACAATACAGTCTATGCGAACAGGGCCTCTTGGAGCTTAATGCCTAACCCGCACGGCTTACAACATCGTTCTGCAGAACGCAAGGCCTGGCACACGTTGCCTGTTTCCTAAATGCTTCCTGCATCACATTAAATAGTCCAAGAAGTTATATATAGTCCTGTCGGCCCCTGAGGCACTCTTCTTCCACTGCCATCCAAAGACGTGAAAAATCAGAGGTTCAAGGTGGACACAAGCTTCTCCCGAAGGAAAGAGAAAAGAGAAACGCTGCAGCCAAAATATCATGAGAGAGGAGACGTCTACACAGCTGGTCGCCCAGGCTGGGCACAGCGCAGGTCCTGAGCCAGAGCCCAGCCCGAGGGGTCCCTCAGAGGACTCCCCAGCCATACTCTAGGCCAGCAGACATTAACTTTCATAGCTAAGGACACTTTGGGATATCTGATGAAAGCCCAGACTAATTGCCCCCAAAATGCACAAACACAAATTGTGCATGTTATTGCAGGGATCCTAAAAGTCCACCTATGGATCTTAAATGTGGATGTGTGCATCTAACAGGGTGCCGCCTCTCGGGCTCCCTCTCTGTCACCTGGGGTTCCACGCACAATGCCAGGCTGCCTCCAAGAGAAAGAGAAGAACACCCAAAAAAGGACTATCTTCCGGCTGGAGGAGCGCAGGCAGGGTCCAGCCCAGAGAGCCCACTGAGTCGCGGCCCACCCAAGGGAGGGGAGTGAGAGGCAGGGATGACGGTGGGCAGCTCAGGCACGACCCAGGGTCCTCTTGACACACCACGGCAACAGTGGTGGGGGTCTCCTGTGACCCCATCTGTGACAGTCTTAGCCCCCACCCATGCCAACCTCCCATCCTTCGGGCAGCTGGGGACGAAGGCAGCCCTTTGTTCCTCCCAGCTGCAGAGAGCTCGGGAATGTCTCCAAATGGGAATGGGCTTCACTGGGGATTCTGCAGGTCAGCAGGATCCAGGGTGAAGGGAAGTCCCCAAGTCTCTGAAGGGGAAGCACACAGAGGGGACACGGCCTCTGGGATGCAGAGAGCGGGCAACAGGTGCAGCCCAAGAGACCTAATTAGGTTCACACTGGGAGGTGTTCGCTCATGGGCATGGGGCCTCGGGCCCTGTGGGCAGAGACAGATGAGGCCAGGCATGGCCGACAGACATCTGTCTGTCTTCCTGCTTGACAGCGCTCAGAGGGAACCCGCTGCCTTCTCGGAGACCAGACAAAAGGGAAATAAGATTTTTCTCGAGGCTGCTGTCAACCTTTTCACAGGTGGCTCTGTGCCCGTACAAGTGACCACACCAGAGTCCTCCACAAACCTCTGTGGACTCGGGGGGGGGGGGGGGGGACGGCAGAGGGCACCTCCGACATCCTGCTGTGGCAAGAAAGAGAGAAGGCCCAATGGCCAAATGGAGCCCTGGTCTAAATGTCAGCCTGAGGGCCGGAGGATGAAGAAAGTCAGCATTCAAATAGAGCCCCTCCCACGGGCTGCTCCTGTCTCCTGCTGCTCCAGGAAGCCAGCCGAGCCAAGAGGGCTTTCTAAATCCTGGAGATTTTAGCTGAAGGGTCTCAGGGGATCAGTTAATCTACTGCCCACCCCTCATTTTACAGGAGGACAGTGACACTCAGCAGGCCCCGAGGACTCCCCCCACCAAGGTCACCCAGCAGAGACAAGTTCAGTGCTCTTTCTCCTAACAGCCTTCAAGGTGAAGATGGCCGGAGTCTGGGGAGGGCGGGGCGCGCGGGGTGGGGGGCCTCCAACCATGGCCATAGACCAAGAACCTCCCAATATAATCCATGGGGCTTCATCGAGGGCTGATGACAGATGTGTCCCCAGGCCTTCCTCAGGAAGGACCCACAGTACTTTCACAGATACCATCTGATTTGAATTCCTCCACAGTGAAGGAGCAGACACAGAAAACTCAATCCTGACCTTTATTTCAGACCCGAGGGACCAGGGCCTGGAGTGACCTGCCCAGGTCACAGGACGGCCCACGCCTGTGGGGCAGATGTGAACTTGCAAGGCCGGCCTCCTGACTGCAGCCTGGCCTTCAGCTCCCACACCAGACTCTATAAGCAGGGCCTGGCACTCCCGCTCTGTGCCCACGGCCTATCTGTGCAACAGAGAGCACAGGCGCTTGGGACAGTAAAAATAGCACCCGAGCCCACAACAACCGAAGTCCTCTGCCAGGCCAGGGCGCCCGCCTGGACACTCGGGGATCCCTGGCCAGGAGGGCGGCCGAGCCACTCCATGCCCTGCCAAAGTTGGGGCAAAGCCAGGGACGGGAGCCCAGGGGCGGCCCGCTGGGGAATGATCAGCACTGGGGGGACCACAAAGCTCAGACCGCAGAACGGGAGGGGGGTGTCCTGAATACACATCCCACTAGGGGTGTCTCGGGGGCTCGCCAGGCCGCCACCCCGTCCTCATCCTCCGTGAGCCATTACTGCCAAAGACTGAGACTGGCTCAGACGCACTGGCCCCCACCGACTCAGCCACTGCCCCCCAGACCTGAGGCAGCGGCTCTCCCCCGTCCCAGGGCAGCGGGTCCAGGAGGGAGGCAGCCAGGTCCACCCCATCCACCTCCAGAGGCCCCGGGGCGGCCATGGCCCACGCAACCCCCACGCGCTTCCCAGGTTCAGGTCCCCCCCAGATCCCAGCACACGAGCCCCTCAGCCCCCAGCCCCAGGTCCAGCGGAGAGCCACCCAAGGACCCATACAAATGCCCAGCAGACACGTACCCTCCGGACGGAGAGGCAGAAAGGGGAGGAGAAATTGCTGCTCTGATCTGATCTCTGCTCCTTGTGCCTCAAGTTTCAAATAATTCCTCCATGGCTGCAGCCCCAAGGCTGGCTGTGTCCTGCTCGGGCTCCCTCCGAGTGTCAGGGGTGGGAGGAGCCGGTGCCGCCTGCCTGCCCGGTCCGCACGCACCACCCCTCCCTCTGCTCCCTCGCTCGCTCGCTCTCCCCCTCTCGGCCGGCTCGGCCTCGCTCTGGCTTGTAGGAAGCCAGTGGGATAAAACTGTCTGTAATTTCAGCCAGCTGGGTCCCCAGGGCTTCACTTATCATCCTGTAGCTATGCAGCTCTTGAATGACATCACAGTGGCTCCCCAAGCCCTCCGCACGGAGCGAGGAGCCCCGGCCCGCCCAGCGACCGCCCCGGCCCAGCCCGGCCCCCGTCCCCAACCCGTCACGGCCCCCGGTGCCCAGCGTGGTGGGAAGAAAGCAGTCGGGATGCTAGCAGGAGAGAGGGAAGGGCCAGGGTTCCTACGAGGGTACTGAGATTTATTCCCCAAATTTTTCCACATTTTTTTTTCCATTCTCAGCAAATGAAAGGCAGAACAGATGACAACAATTTTCCAGCTGCTGAACAATAAGGTGGAAATCTTTTTTCCCCCTCCCTCTCCCCCGCCTTCCCCCACACCCCCACCAGGGGCAGAGTCTCAGAGCCAGGACACTTCCTTGGCTTATAAAAGGGCAAGAAAAACAATAATAATAATAATAAAACCCACAAGCCCCTGTACTTCCCAGAGGTGACAACAAGCCTGAGGAAAGGCACCAAGGTGTCACCCAAGCAGGTCTGGGGGTGGGGAGCAGGAGCCCCAAAGTTACATTCTCAGGGCAAAGCTTTGGATTCTTGCCCAGCAACCTTGACAGTTCTTGAGGCCCAGGACATCGACCCACCAGGCCCCCTAAGATGCCTCCGACTGACTAGCCGTCGGTATTCAGTTTGTTCCAATCTCTAGAGACCATGAATGGCAGAGAGAGTAACTTCTCAGAGTGTCAGAGGCCTCCACCTTCGCCCCTAAACACCCAGACCTGAAGCAGGCACGTCCACCAAAGCCACGAGAGCTGCTCCAAGTCCCCACCGCGATCCTGGTACGCGCTAAGAAATGCCGGAAGTCTCTGAGAGCAGGACCCCAGACCCTAACCCTCAGGCGCACAGTGTTGGTGCCTCATTTTCACATCGCGTGAATGTCCCACGCCAGCTCCCAGAGGGGGTGAGAGATGGTTTAGGGTCTGCAGCCAGCCCAGCGGGGGCGCCAGGGCCTGCCGTCTCCTCAAAGACTCAGTTTGTACCCCCAAAGTGCTTCTGCAGCACCCCGGCCGCGGTGCCCAGATCCTGCACAGCCAGGCCTCGGGCACTGCAGGCTCAGGGGGCAGAGGCTCACCAGGTCCAGACCCCCTGCTCCTCCCTCTCCCGAGCTGACACCTCAGCCCGGGCCCCCTCCCCAGCGTTCACTCTCTCACTGCTCTTTTTCCAAGAGCAAAGAAGGAAAATAAGAGGAAGAACAAACAGCACCGAGTGTCCTGTCTTAACCTCATCTTCAGGGACCAGATGGGCGAGGCCCCCTGCCCGGTATCACAGACTTCGAAGGAGCCACTAAGCACAGGGAGGGGAGAGGTGGATTTCCAGAACGCGGCACAGGAGGATTTCCAATTTTCCCAGGGCAGGGACTACCTCTACAGAGGTAGTAGAGCCTCTACCTCTGTAGAGCCTCCCGGAACTAACCTGCAAACCCCAAGTTTGGTTTCTTCCAAACCAAACCTCTACAGGTCTACCTCTACAGAGCCTCTCGGAACTAACCCGCAAACCCCAAGACCCTGAAAGGGTTCGGGTCACCCAGTCCACCCAGGTTCCCACCCAACCTCTTGCTTATCCGCACCCGTGAATCCCATCAACACTGTTTTTATAAAATTTTGTCATTTAAAAAAGATAAAAAATAAAATTTTGTGATTTTTAAAATAAAATTCAATTCACGTAGCTCTAAGCATCGGTGTCCATATACATATCTGGTGTAAAGTCTATACTTTTTTTTCCTACTATGCATTAAAATAAATGCGCCTAAAATCCTTCCAGGTATAATCATCAATCTGGCCGGCATACCTTGGAAACACCACCGCACTACAGTCCCTGGAGATAACAACCCCTTCCTGTGGTGTTCTGCTCCCATCCTAGGATTGGCTGCACCAGAAGTCCCTCGGGAGACTTTTATAAAAACCCTGACCCCCCTGGTCCCACCCCTGACCATCAGAAGCAGAATTGTGAGAGGGGGAGCCTGGGAAATCTGAATCATAAAACACTCCCCAGCTGAGAATGCAAGGCAGCCAGGTTTTGGGGAAAACTAATGCTCGCTCTACTTAATGAGTTTCAGCTATGAGGAATCTTACTATTGCCCCAAAACACCCATTTCATCTTTCCATGGCTATAACAAGTAGATTTCAGCACCCTGTGGTTTTTTCCACTAACTGGCCATATGGTACCCCACAAGATGGCTCAGACAAGCCAAATTTCTGCTACACGAGAGCTCTTTAGATACTAAATGTGGTGTGCATGCCCTCCCAAGTCTCTCCTTGGACAGGCCCAGTCTCCCCGGCACCCAGCCTGAAGTCCTTGAGCCCGCCACTCCATACTCTCCCTTTGCTTCTCTTCCCTACCTGAGCACTTGCTTCCAGCAGTTTTTATCACCCTGAACCAAGGGACCCACAAACAACCCATTTGGCTCTCAGACCTTACGTCAGGAGCCCCATAGACCTATCACCTCCCACTTTCTGGACACCATATCTTTAATAATGGAGCCTAATGTTTATACCCAGCCCTTCTTGCTCATGTCACTTCATCACCTGCCTGGAACACAGTGGCTAAGAACACAGGCTTAGGGCATCAAGCAGACATTGCTTTGAATCAAGACACTACCACATACTAGCTTAGTGCAACCCTGGG
>CM053605.1:14863869-14909415 GCA_028646535.1 Procyon lotor | reverse complement strand
GGGGAGGCGGCCAGCAGGCCTGGCGCTCCCTAACCCGGCTCTGCCCCAGGGCCCAGAGTCGTCTTGATGGCACAGCCCCACCCAAGGACCAGCTGCAGCCCGGAGCCTGGGAGCTGGTGTCCTTGAAAGGACATATTCTGGGCCATGGGGGAAAATCAGAAGACCCTTCCTTCGAGGGGGGTCTCAGTTATCCCCAGCTGAAAACTGGGGGGTGGGCCGACAGTCCTAAGGATGCTTCCAGATCCCACCAGCTGCAGTCCCAGGACCAAATCAGAAAAGCGAGTCTATGCCAGACCCCAGACAGGCGTCTCCGGGGCCCCTGGGTCCCAGGCAGGCTCACTTTGGGAGGCCCCGCCCCACCGCTCGCATTCAAATGAACCACACAAACATACACAATCCACAGCGAACCCTCAAAGACTGAACTGAGCTGTAGTTGCCCACTTGACATAATGCTAGGTTTTGTAGCTAAATTAAACATGCATTAATTTCGTCTGCGGCTTACTTTTCAGATTTTGGAGCCTATCGGTTTCCAGCTCCCAAACATTTTTGTTGGCTCTTGATGAAAGCCTGCAGGCCCTACATGCTGGATCTAATTCCTAGTGCTCTGACCCCAGGGAAGTCAGGCCGCGAGCCTGGAGACATCTAAGAGCAGGTTTCAAAGAAATCTAACAAAGTGCTGAGTTTGCTGCACAGGAGTTCTGTCAAGCTCCACTCAAGGCCACCTCCTCCAAGGAGCCCTCCCGGGCCACTCCAGCTCTCAAGAATTCCTCCCCTGCCAGTCTCAGAGCATTGTTCACCTGCATTCTTTAGCTCTGCCTTCATTGTTTCACACATTCCTGTTTTGTCTTATCATCCCACGCCAAACTAGGAGCTCTCCGAGGTGCCCTGGACCTCTCCTCTGCCTCCCCTCTGACCCCAGTACAGGGCCACGGCCCACCAGGAGTGCCTGAGGCCATGGGAGCAGGGCAGTGCCACGGGGAGGGGAACTGGAAGTCCGGGTGCCACCTACCCTCCATGCCATCCTCCCGATGCCCATCAAAGTTGTCATAGGAATCCCAGCGGATGAGGGGGTCGGAGGTGTTATAGTCCACGGACACACTTGGCCCATTCTCCAGGTGTTCCATGCCTGAAGGAACAGGGCAGGAGGGCAGCGAAGAGAAAGGGAAAAAAAAATAAGGATCAGCAGCTGGAAAAACAGAAGAAGCCAGCAGCTCCCCTAGGGCTGCTCCCTGAGGGGCTTTTCCTATTCCTGACCATGGCGGGGTGCAGCCAGTGGCACAGAATGGACAGAGAACCCAGGAGTCTGGTTTCTTGCATTCTTCTTTTGTTTTATTTTGTTTAATGGTGGGGGAGGCAGAGCAGAGGGAGAAGGAGAGAGAGACCCCCAAGCAGACTCCACGCCCAGTGCTGAACCCAACCTGGGACTCAATCCCACACCCCTGAGATCATAACCTGAGCCGAAATCAAGCGTCAGACACTCAATTGACTGAGTCACCCAAGCGCCCCTCCTTTCTTGCATTCCTGAAAAGGCTCATCCCTGGTTAGAGAGGTAAATCAAGACAGGACATTGAGGAATGAAGACCCTCTCCCCAGGAGAAAACGGGGGCCCCCTGTCTAGGTGTCTCCCTGTTCCTTTTCCGTGTCCCAGAGGCCCTTGGGGCAGTGCCAAGAAACCAGAGAATCTGCCCCTGGAGTCAAGGCAAATGTAGAAGAGGTTCATGATGAGCAGTCCAGGGTCAAGGACAGCAGGGAAATCACAGCCGTGACGCTGAGAGGATACAAGGACATTCTAGCCATCCCCCGCCTCCCCCTTATGGTGCTCCCAGCTCCAGGCAGAAATCTGAGGGGAGAAACAGTCTCTCCTCCGCACCCAGAGAAAGATGAAGACCGCGTGAGCCGCAAGTCCCGCCTCCAGAGGCAAGTCCCTTTCCTGACCTGGCAGCCCTTCCTTGAATCTTCCCAGAGTCCCTCTGTCTGCAGCCTAACTTCATCTCATCTCATTCTGTTCTCAAAGAGGATGGAGGACAAGTGGTCTCCACATATAACATGTTTAAAGGCTTAGCAGCTATTATTAAACTGGCCTTATCATCTTGAGGTTGAACCGCCTCAGTTTTCATAAATACCTCTCATCCATCTAGTACCTCTGAATGTCCCTTCAGCCCTTCCCCTCATCTGCCGCAGCCCTCAGTCTCGGAATATAACGGGATGGTGACCTAATGAGACCTGAATAGTTTATCCAGCCCAGCACCTCTTGGTCGGCTCTTTTATTTTTATTATTCAAAGATTAAGTCACTGGTTCATGTTTAGCTGGGGGTCCATCGTGATACCCAGATCCTTTACTGTTCACAGGTAACTTGATAATTGTAGAGCTCATGAGTGGGAGCATGGTGGCAGTGGGGAGAGGACAGGTTAGGACGGGGGCAAGGGGGCAGGAGATGAACTCTAACAAACTTATACCTTGGATTTTCTCTGGTCCATAAGAAAATACAAATTCTACTTTGCCATATTCTGGAAACCGATCATCTGAAAACAGAGAAGGAAAAACAAAAATGAGCGATTAATTCCCAAAAAGGACTCCAACTTTAATCTTTCTGGAGAAGATTAAAATAATCTGTATATGGTTGATAATACCATACGTATATATGGTATTATACATGCATATATACACATATATGTATATATATAAAGTGAAATAAGTCTCTTGCCCACCTTTGGCCCCAGGCCTACTTGCCTGAGATAATCATTCTCAACCATTTCTATTTCTTGTTCTATGAGCTGTTACCTCTAAGACTCTAAATAATAGCCACTATTTTTATGCCACAATTTCCTGGTACACCAATTTCAAGTAATCTCTATTGATTTACCACTAGGAAGATAACAAATGTGGCCCACTAATACACTCCCATCTCCCTTCCTATTAAGTCTAATAGTAGTAGGAGTGGTATTTATTCTGATTGCCTTTGAAACTTTAAATACTATAGCTAAGCCTCTGTTTCTTAAACTGTCCATTTTTGATGGTGTCCCCTGACTCCCTTGTGTAAGAGAAGAAAGTTTGTGCCAACACCACCTTGATGTTGTCTGCTTCCCTTTATGTTCCCTGTTAAGACTGATAACATTTACATTCCGTTCTGTAATTATGATGGCATCTTCTGCTTCTGCCCTTGCGGCTCCTATACAGTGGAAACTCATCACAGAAACATGCTTCTGCTGTACGAGCTAGACTACACTGGGGGGAGAGGGTCAGGTTCCTCTCCGCCCCCTCCCCCCAGCCTCCGAGCCCCAGCTCTACTCTCTGCTCTTGGCCTAAACCCAGTCTGGACACAGATTACCATCCACTGCTTGTGGGGAGAGAAGTTACAGTAGGGATGGTGACCGCCCATCATGCCTGTGCATGTCTCCATCACTGTAGGCACCACTTCATGGTACCCGCTGTGTGTCTCTTTCTCCCACGGAACTGCAAGTTCCCTGAGGGTAGGGCCTGACTTCTTTCTCTTTGTATCCCCAGAGTCTAGCACATGCCTGGCACATAAAGACAGGCAAGTATTTCTTGGAGGCTGGATGGATAGGTGGTGGATGAGTGGGTGGGTGGATGGATAGATTTAGATGGGTAGGTGGATAGATGGATGTATGGATTTAGAACAGTGGATGGATGGATTTGGATGGGTGGATGGATGGATGGATTTGGATGGGTGGATGGATGGATGGATGGGTGGATGGATTTGGATGAGTGCATGGATGGATTTGGATGGATGGATGGAAGGATGGGTGTGGGGACAGATGGATGGGTGGGTGGATGGATGGAAGGATGGATTTCAGTGGGTGGATGGATGGGTGAGTGGATAGATGGATGGGTGGATGGATTTGGATGAGTGGATGGATGGATGGGTGAGTGGATAGATGGATGGGTGGATGGGTGGATGGATTTGGATGAGTGGATGGACGGATGGGTGAGTGGATAGACGGATGGGTGAGTGGATAGATGGATGGGTGAGTGGATAGATGGATGGGTGAGTGGATAGATGGATGGGTGGATGGATGGATGGATTTGAATGAGTGGATGGATGGACTTGGATGGGTGGATGGATGGATGGGTGAGTAAATGGGTGAATGGATGTGGATATTGTCCCCAGGTCTGAATGTGATAAAGACAAAACCTTATATAGATAAAGAAGCAAAGGAAGACACCTCCCAAACCACCTCTCCTTCCCTCAGAAAATGGTTCTCCCTTCACTGTTGCCATCGCTCTCCCATTACCACTCTTCTACCTTATGGTATTATTCCTTGCTACATCTATGTCTCTATTCAATGAGCCCACCTTTGAAGGCGTCATCAAGGTCCTCCTTCCCAAATACAACCCCCAGGTCATGGATGGCACAGGTGTGGAACTGCACACGGAAGATGACATCTCGGGCTGGACTCCGGAACTTCTTGTGGTAGCACTTCAGCTGGGTGGGAAGGAGAGCAGAGCCCATCAGGGGCCCAAGGAGGGAAAATAAGGCCTGGGGGAGCCTCCTTATTAGCTCCATGACTGAGACCCCAGGGCTCCCCCAAACCTAATGAGGGAGAGGTCACCAATACCAAACAGGATCTCAGAGCTACCTGGGGAAACTTCTAGAAAACAATGTTGGAGGCCAATCTTGCCCTGCGGGGACAAAACTGTCCTCCCCAGAAGTTGCTGCACACAGAATGGAAAAATCAGGAGTGAATCTAGATGGCAGGAGGAAAGACTGAAGTTAGAATTGAGGGAGTCCTGTCACCACAGGAAGCAAGGAGGCAACAGCTCACATGGAGAGATATTTCCCTAGAGATATTCTAGAACAAGAGATAAGCACAGGAGAAGGGATGTCCAGCTCTGAGGCAGGGGAAGGCCTTGCAGGAGCCCTGAGGGCCTATGGCCCCATGGCTGGTGGCCCACAGGAGTGACAATCTTGTCTGGAGGGGCAGGAGGGGAGCAGAAAGACAGAAGAAAGGAGAACAATAAATAGGGTTTATTGGGAGGAGGAGGGTGGAGGAGGAGGAGGCTCAAGACAGAGGGGCAGCACTCACCAAGATGTCTCCCTTCAAGAGCAGCCCTGGCTCGATGGTGATGCAGATGCTGGTCTGGCTGTCTCCTTGGACATTACTGTGAGAGAGAGGGGAGCGGAGAGAAAGAGAGCTGCTTTCTCCCGTGCACTTGCTCCCTGCTCCCCCTGCTAGAGGGCTCCTGGGAAGGCTTGCTGCCTCTGTCCCTCAGCCCTCTGCCGGATGCGATCCTCCCAGAAATCCTGGCCCATCCCCCCACTCCCTTGTCCCTGGGCCTTGGCGCTCGGGCAGCCCCGGCCTCTTATTCCCATGGAATACCTACTAGATGCCAGATGTGTAGACGGGCTGCATGGCCTGGTAAATCCGGAGAAACGGCCGACACCCTGTAAGAAAGGGTGGTGTTAGCGGGCGCAGTGTGGGGGCAGGGGAGATGGAAGGAAGGAAGGAAGGAAGGAAGGAAGGAAGGAAGGAAGGAAGGAAGCAAGCGCTGGGGAGAGCAGAGGTAGGAAGGCAAAATAAAAAGAGAAAGGAGAAAGAAACATAGCTTTTCATCTGAGAGGCATTTCTGAGTTTAGAAAAACCACAACCGCATCCAACGTCCTGCGCCAGCAGGCACAGCCAAAGTCGGTCCCACGAAGAGACCCGGGGCTCAGAGAAAGCCCAGGAGGTGGCATGGTCCAGACTCCCACCCAAGCCCCCGTTTTTATTCCCTAAGGCTGCCTCTTGAGAAAAGAAGGTAGGAGCAGGAGAGGAGGGAAGCCAGAGGGCTGAGGCAGGTACCTCCTTTAGACTCGAAGTTGGGGATGCCGTGCATGATCACGTGGTGCAGAAACAAGGGCTTGTTGTTCATTTTGATGGAGCCAGAGAGCAGGCCACTGAAGTAGTGCACGTACCTGGGGGCAGGAAGGGGGCAGCATCAGCCGGGAGACTTGTCCTAGAACAGGGCCATCCTCGTCTCTTTTCTGGCCCTGCCCAGCCCACCCCCATCACTCT
The DNA here is from genome assembly GCA_028646535.1 of Procyon lotor. NCBI lineage: Eukaryota > Metazoa > Chordata > Mammalia > Carnivora > Procyonidae > Procyon > Procyon lotor. The sequence continues at coordinate 14,903,400 of CM053605.1, read as the reverse complement.
CCTGGGCCTCTTGGAAGCTGGGGTCTCGGCCCCAGCACAGCCATTCCTCGCTGCCTGGAGCCCCAGGTAAGGAGGACAAGCAGGTACCAATCAACCAGGAGCTGCGTCAATCCCATTAGCCTGTTTGGGGCGGGGTTCTCTTGCGCCCCCTGGTGGTCACTGTGAATATCTCATTCCAGCTTTACCCCCAGCCCAAAAACCTCCTGCGGGGCCAAAATTCTGCCCACACATCCCTGACATCCCTCACATCATTAAGTTGCTCACTACTGCACACGGCGGGCTGATCAACCATCAGACATCTCTCATACTCTCACACGAAGCTTAAACCAGACTTACGCTTATACCCAGCACCCCAGTTCTGCCCCGACAGACTCCCCAGCCGCATGACAGTCCAGCAAACAGTAGGAGCTTAATAATTACAGTCCCTCTTTTACGTCACGCTGGAGTATGAAATCCCCCTTTATATATGGTATTGAAAGACAGCTCACTTTCACTAAGCATTCCTATCCCTAGGGTCAACATTCCCCCATTCCTTTTGGATCTTACTGGAAGAGTGCAAGAAAGAATTAACCCATTTCCATTCCTTCTAGAAGACAGGGGAAATGGGGTTCAGAAAGAGTTGCTGACACATAGCAAGAACGCACGAAACTGGGGGTGGGCAGAGAGAGAAGGAAAGCCATCTGAATTTCAGTGCACCTGCCGGAAAGGGCGGTCAGTCCTTTTGCTGGGACTTGGTCGAGGCGTCCTCCTTTTCTGAGTGGCCAGAGGATGTGAGCAGGGTCGGCCAGACCAATCAGAACAAATCCTGAGTCTCCGTGAGAGGCAGGGGGGGCTCTCTGAGGCTAGCAGAACCGAACCCCCCTGATCATGACAATGGTTCCCTCCTGTCTCTGGGCTCCTTGGCCCACCTCCGGGCCTGCGGGCCTCTGGCCCTGGGCCCAGGGGGGAGGGGTGCCTCGCACTCCCCAAGCCAGATAATCTGATGGGCAGCACCAGTTCCTATTCAGCCCCTGCCCAGCCCCCAGCCCCGTTACTCAAACCGGAAACCTGGAATAGTGGTTCCTATCAGATCCCCGGCCCATGCCAACAGGATGCGCCTGTGTGCTGGGGACAATGAGTCCGGGGTTGGGGTGACAATGAATGGGGGAGTTGCAGGCAAAGCTCCTCCCCCCGCCCTCCTCTCCTCCAACTGCTCCATTCCCTACAAATGACACTGCCCAGAAGGCGGGAAAGTGGCAACAAATACGCACTGAAGCCACCAGCTGTACTTTCACACCGGCCCGGACAGAACTGCCCGCCCATAAGCAGATGTGCCCGCAGATACAAGCAACCAGGCAGATAACGTAAGCGCCCCCGCCCCCGCACCGTGTGAGTGTGTGCCGTGCGCTATGGACTCCCAGGGCACTCCTACTGCTCAGAGGGCACACGGAGCCCGGTCCCCAGGCTTCCAGCTACAGGGACGTGGCCACTCTGCCCACAGTCTCCAAGCCACATGGTGCCGTCGCTCCTCATCCTTCACGGTCTGACTCGTGACCAAGGCCACCAGTTCCATGTGGCAAGCGGGTACTTGAACGACAGCGCATTCCCACCCGGGAAGACTCACGAGCCATAGCTGCTGCGTCTGGCAGCCCAGCCCGAATTTTCTGCTCATGCACATCCGGTTTCTGATGGCTGACCCAGAGACCGGGTCCCCGCTGTCCTGCAGCCACCAGAGGGGGGCCTGGGGACTCACTTCTGCTTGGGCTCCCCGCTACAATGGTAGACATAGTCACCGGCGGAGCCAGAAGCCTTCTAATAAGGCAAGCAAGGTGGGGGTGATGGGGGGTAAGATGAGGAACCCCGGCAGAGAGAGGCCAGGGGCTCCTGCTGGCCCTGTCAGCGTCCAAAGGGGCTAGAAAAGCCAAGGGGATGCTTGGGCCCCTGGGCCAGCCTGCGCACTCTTCCCTCCTGCGTGGTTACTGCAGACCTACACCCAGATGCGTCCTTCCTCCCCTCAGAGCTCACCCCACGCGTCACCTTCTCTGCAAGTTCAGCCTGCGTGCCCACCGCGTCACTCTCAAAACCATCATGCCTGTTTGGGTTTTTTCCCCTTCCAAGTACTTCTCATGACCTGAAAATACGTTGACAGCTCGTGTCCAGCTGAAACGGCCAGCCCCACAGCTGCAGCATGCAGAGCAGTGTGGCCCATCACGGCCACGGACGTGTGGCGGGCCCCCCACTCTGGCCACATGGGGCCTGGGCCCCATTCCCCACCTCCAGTTCTCCCCTCTGAGCCTGGGCTTCTGCCTCGCACTCATCTGTGGCCTCCCCATAGCCCACCAGCCTGATTCTACCTGTGTTCTCCTGTGGACCAGCCACCATCATTACACAGCACGCTATCCACAGAGCAGAACTCAGCCCTCAGGACTGGGGGTGGCACGAGCTCGTGGGGGGCCCTGGCCTGACTTACAGGCCCCCAAGTACCTTCTAGCTCTGCTCCTACTCACTGCAGATCCTGGCCATGTTGAGTCCCCTCCCTAGGCTCAGGCTTCTCATCTGCAAGACGGGGCTATGCTCTGGATGGTCATACAGTAGCTCATCATTATTACTCACGTTTAGTCTCAAATCCACCAGCTCTGACAGGTGTTCCCTGACCCCTTTAACTAAATAGCCCCAATCTCTTCCATCGGGTCTATCCCACCCTGTTCTCTTTCTTTCCTAGCACTAGCCACTATTGAAATGGTCCTGTTGGGCTACTTACGGGGGTGAGGCCCATCTTTCTCAATGGGATATCAGCTCACTGAGGTCAAAGCACTTTGTCCTGTTCAACTAGTTATCTCCAGCACTTGGAAAGCCATAGAGCACCTAGACCTTGTCCAGGGAATGAATGAACCATCTCTGCCCTGCTTTCTGCCTGGGCTGCTGTGGACTCCAATGAGACCACGTGCCTGAGCGCCCTGGGTAAATTTTTAAAGCTCTTCCAGCAGAAGATGACCCTTAGGGTAAGAATCTGTGACCTCTCCAGGGCAGGTGGCCAGGGTGTCTGCCTCCTGTACAGTCATTCAAGCACAGAAGCAAGAACAGCACCACCTTCTTATACAAGCTGCCTTCTTGCTCCCAGACCAATGCATCCCCCGACCAACAGCCCCACTGCTCTCCAGCGCTGGCCTCAGGAGCCCACGGCCATGCCCGCCTGTGGGTACACACAGCTGCCCCCGGGCTCACCCGTGTCCCTGAGCTCGCACCGCTCCAGGCTAGCCTCTGAATAAGCACGCTCGGTACGCGCCCACCTAGGCGTGGCTGTTCCATCCCAGCCTGGATAGCAAGCATGCATGCATGTGTGCGTGCGCACGTGCACACACACACACACACACACACACACACGCAGGCACTGACTGCAAGCCCTGGAGACCCACCTTCTCTGGGATGGTTGGCCAATGGGCACAATCTTATCCTCATAGAACCGCTTCATGGCAAACCGGTCCAGGGCCTGATCCGCGCTGTGGGGAGAGATGGGCGGTCAGAGGAGCCAACTCTTATGGCTGAGAGCCCCTTGCCTCCCCACCCCTGCTCCCACAGACCTGCAGAGCCTTCCAGCCACCTTATGCTGAGCAGCTTTCAGGAAAAGGCTGCCCCAGCATCCCTCCTTCCTATGTGCTGCAGGCCTCAGCACAGGGGCTCTGGAGCCAGACAGCCTGGGTTCCCACAGCAAGGCTGCCACTCACTCCTCAGGCCTGTGTCCTGAACCAGGTTATTCAGTCTTTCTGAACCTGATTCCCTTCCCATCTAATGGGAGTGACAAGGGCCTTCCCTGAAGGTTTTTAGGCCAATTAAGTGAAATAACGTCTACAAAGAGCTTGGTACACATGGGCACACAGTACGTATGCAGGAAATGTTCACACAAAGGGAAGATTAGGCTGGGTTGAGTTTCTTCAAGTCATAAAACTATCATCTAAGGCTCCATAGAACATTCTATCTACCTGTAAAGAGATCCTTTTTAAAAAGAGACAGATTATGTGGCCCCTCTGTTCTTGACTCTCCAATGACATCCCATCCCAAACCCCAAAGTCCTTAGTGAGGCCCACAAGGAGGAGATCACTTCTAGATGGTTCTGCCAGACCCAGATTTGGGCCAATATTTCTTTCAGACTCCCTCACCAGCTCACTCGGAAAAACAGAAGGCCTTTTGCCAAGGAAAAGTGGCCCCGAGAAGGTGGCTGGATGGGGTGTCCACAGAGGGGCCTGCCCCCCAAGGCTGCTCCCACCAGTGATCCCAGGAGAGGGAGGGACTCCCCTTTCTCCTGCCCCCCCATACATCCGCCTGCCTCAGAGCTGTAGGCTCCTTTCTGCAGGCTCCTCCTCCCCATCCCCAGCACTTCTGAACCCCAAGGAAGGGAGAGGCCAAGGAGGGATAGGCAGAGGGGGTTCCCGCTGCCAATATACAGAGAACTGGGGGGGGGGGTCTTACCTGGCAGAAATGTTGCTGTAGTGCATGTAAGCCGCGATGACAACGCCTATCCTGCCTCGGTTTCCCTAAAAGAACCCCAAACACAAAGTCTGTATTTCTAAGGTCAGCCCTACTGCCCCAGAGCCCATCCAGAAACCTGGAGAACAAGGGGAAAGTGCTGGAGAGAGGGGTGTGGTTTGAAGGGAGAACAGGACGGGGGAGGAAGACACAGGGAGGAAAGCAGGTCGGGCTGAGTCTCAAAGAGAAGAAACAGAGCTGATCATCCACTACCCTTGAGGGCCCCACAAGCTCATAACTCCCCATTTCTTGGGGGTGCCCCCCAGGACAGAAACTACTGTCTCCTAGAAAAGAGAAAACACACAGATTTTCACGCTCACACAATCCAATGACACGCTCACCCATCTATGAGCGTGCCATACATGGTCATACATGGTCATACATGCACGTGCACATGTATGACCACATAGGCACACGCGGCGCACATGCACACGCGGCCCACACCCGCTCTGACCTTATTGTGTAGAACGACGACGTTGTGAGGGTCTGCGTTGAGCCAGGTGTCCATGGCCTTGCAGATACTGCAGATCTTCTCCAGGGCTGGGGTGTGAAGGTCAGGCCAGCCAAATTCCAGTACCTAGAGTCCCAGCCGTGAGTGAGAAGGGGCGGAAGCCCAGAGAGTCCACCAGAGCCCGGGGGCAGGGCACACACCCCTCACGCAGGTGCCTGGACAATGGCCGCCCTCCCCGCCCACCGGCCTTGCTTCCTGCCCCGCCCATCCGCCCAGAGGGGAGGCTGCGGACCAGAGGCCTAGGGCCTGAGTCTCAGCTCTGACACTGCCTCGCTCCGGGGCCTCTGGAAAGTCATGGCCTCTGTCATGGTCTCAGTTTCCCCATATGCGTGTAAAGCCGATGACCGCAAGGTCCCTTCCACATGACTCTGACTCCAAAATGTGCTGGGCGCCCCCAGCATTTCCCCCAAGCTCTCCTCCCACAGATAGCCCCAAGGCCTGGCTCAGGGACGAAAAGGGAAAACGAAGGGCCCGCAGCTGTTGACAGCTCTTTTCCAGGCCCAGACACACAAACCATCGGTTTTTCAGGCCGGGCACAAGAGAAACCTGAAGGGGACAGAGGGCAGATCTGAACAGCAGGCTTCAGCCTCCTCAAAACTTTTCTTAACTCACAGATCATTAAACCGAAAGAGCAGTCTTGGTCAGAAGAGCCAAAAGAACACATCTCATCTAGCCCATCCACTTTCAGAGGTGCAAACTGAGGCCCAGAGAACTGTCACCTGCCCAGGGTCACAAAGCAACAGGCACCAGAATCCGGGAGCCCGAGCACACATCCATCCACACAAAGCCCTGTGCTCAGCCCGCTGAGCCAGCAGGTGAAAATGGGCCACGGGCGATTCCTAGCCACTTTAAGTCCAAAATGCTTTTCAATAAGGCTAGAAATCTCATAGCTCCAGCCTCACCCCAGAAATACTCTGAGCACCCCGGGCGGCAGACCTGGGTAGGAAATCACTGTATCCAGCTTGGCTTTCTGCATTTGTATTGCAAAAACAATAAATACGGTCTTTCCCTTGTTCCAAAGAGAAGAGGACACGGAATAGTCTTGGTGAAGCGTCTCAGCACATCCCCCAGACTCTAAAGTGGGAACCGCAGGGAGAGGGAGCCCGGGTGTTCTCCTCTTCCAAGGAACGGGAAGCCCCCACCCCTGATCGGCATCTGCTCACCTTGGCGTGGAGCTTTGTGATGTCAGGCCTCCGCTCAGAGAGGTTGAAAAGCTAGGAGGGAAAGGAAGAGATCGTGAGATAGTGCTCACTGTCTTCTGTCTCTTTATCTCTCTCTCTCCTCCCCACAGGCACCCCCTCGGTGAAAATCCTACCTGCGCAAGAACTTGCAGTGGTCTCTCAACAGACACACATATACTGACCAGCAAGAACCCAACCACAGGTTCTCAGAGTAAAGAGGACGAGAGGGAAGTGTGTAGACACAGCCACTCCCCTCAGGGAACGAACAGACACCCAGAACTGAAGACAAGAAGGGGACACAGCCTGTCCCAGGTCCCACGTGCCACCTGCAAGGTGGGCACCTTCACACCCTGAACAGGAATCCGGGAGTGGTAACTGACAAGTATTTGACCATCTCTGGTTTCCACGTCCCACGTCAATTTGAGAACCTCATCCTCCGAAAATGCAACAGCTCTGTGGCTAGACAGCCTCCCTCAGAGGGATCCTCTCGGAACCTCGACACCCCTCTCCCTGCAGAAGCCAACACCTCACCATGTCCCAAAGGATTCCCCCCCGGTCTCTCAAATTCCTTTCTCCACCTCCAAAGGACAGGCACAGAATTCCCCACCTCCCCCTCACTGCCTGGGAAACTCAAAGCAAACTATGCTGTCTTCCTCGGGAGAAACGAGGGCCCACAGTCGGCCGTGGGTAAGACAGAGGGAGGGCGGCACGGCACAGAGCCCCACGGGATCCTGGACTCCTGGCTGGGAGCGATCTCAGAGGACTATCAGGCCATTCCCGGACCCCACGAGGGCTCGCGCTCTATCACATAAACAACAGGTCCCACTTGAGTGTCCCTAGTCTGCCAGCCCACGCTGAGGCCTTTCCATCTTTACATAGGCAGTGGGCTTAATCCTCTCAAGCACCCCAAGACATAGGTGGTGTAATTAGACCCATTTTACAGATGCACAGCCTAAAGTTGAGTGAGGTGAAGTGGGTAAGAGCAGAGATGGCATTCAAACCCAGGACTCTCCCACGTCTGAATCAGAGTCCTCCACAATCCCAACACAGCTGACAGACAGGCCTCTGCGGTGGGTTCAGCAGCATCCCACAAAAATTCACATCCACCTGCAACTTCACAATGTGACCTTATTTGGAAAGAGAGCTTTTGCTGATGTAAGTACTCAAGGATCTCAAGATGAGATCATCCTTGATTTAGGGCGGGCCCGGGATCCGATGCCTGGTGTCCTTATAAGATGAGGCGAGGAGCCACGGAGAGACCCAGGAAAGAAGGCAGGCCATGTGGGGACAGAGGCAGAGTGATGGGAGTGGTGGAGCAACCAGCCAAGGTCACCGAGGACTGCTGGGAGGCACCAGACCCCAGGAAGGGGCACGGCACTGCCAACACCTCGGTCTGGACTTCTGGCCTCCAGAACTGTGAAAAAATTAATTGTGTCGTTTCCAGACCAGCCAGCCGACAGTCATGTGTTACATGTCAGCCGTAGGGACCGAACATGGCCTCCCCCAGCCCGCCTCGGCTCGCACCGCCTCAAGCCTGCCCCCTCCCGTCTGTGGGTCCAGCCCAACCCCACAGGTGCTGCCCTGTAAAGTAGAACCGAGCCCTCCCATGGGCTGGTCCCCCAGGCCAGCCCCCTGACACGGGAGGAGAACACAGCCGGCCACCTCATCCACGTCAGACGCACTCCTCTCGGGCCAGGCCCAGCTCCAGTGCCAGCCACACAAGGTCCCACAAGACGCCCGTTGCCACAACTCTGCCCTCAGCTCTGCCACTTCCCGACCCTGTCACCTGAGCCCCCCGCTCCCCGAGCTCCAGCGAAACCTGATTTCTAGGGCTAAGTGTGCAGTAAACACATGGACAGCAGTTAGAACAGGGCCCAGCTCAGAGGGAGTGCTCGATCATGTGAACTCAACACACACACACACACACACACACACACACACACACACAGACTCACACGCACACACACAGACTCACACACAGGCGCACATGCACACGGGACTCGGGTCCAGGTGCCGCATTCCAGCTGCCACACACTCCTCACAGCAAAGTGGGGCCGGAGAGTGAGTGGGGACTCAGCCCACGGGTGAGGCACGTAAATCACGGAAGGGGAGGAGCTGGCCCTGGGGGACACCCAAAGCAAGGGGGTGGCGAGCAGAAAGGACAGGGGGCACTGGGCCCCCCCCTCACCAGGTAGCTGCCGCCATGTTTGGACTTGAGCATCTGGGCCACCTCTCGGAGGTTGCTCCGGAAGTTCTCCTCATTGGCCGTGCTGGGGAAGGAGACGGCGATGATCCTCTCGGTGACATACACCAGGTCCAGCTCACAGCTGTCCTCCATGGTCCGGCTCACACTCATGTTTCTGGAGAAACAGAGGGCAGAAGGAGGTCCAGATGGGGACCCAGCTCCTCAGGCCAAGGTTCAGGTAGCTGTACCCCACACACACCACGCGGGGCCCACAACTCCAACCCAGGAGGCTTCGATCTCCCCTGACCCAGAGCCAAGGCCGGGGCCCTCCCCGGCCGGGCCCTTGTAGCCAGCAAGGCCAGCCCGGGAGCCTGGGCACACCTGACCGGGGGCTGGCAGGATCTTGGGCCATTTCAGTCATGACGACGATCCTAAGCGCCCATCCATCCTGTCGGCACTGCCTTCAACCTGTCATCCCACAGTCAGGGCGGGGACGGGAGGCAGCCAGGAGCCCAGGAGCACGGCTCCTGACACACCGTGGCCACCTGGTCCGGCAGCCGTCTCTCCAAGGATCCCGGGATGGATTTTGAAGAGGAAAGAGAGCCTGAGCTGGGTGCCCTGCAGCATCCCAGGGCCGAGCACCAGGCTGCCCTCCCCTTGCTCCTGAGCTGTACGGAGGGTGGGGAGGCTTCTGGGGAAAGGGGCAGCTCAGGTGACATGCTCACCCGGGGTTCCAGGTAAGCCAGACCACAGGGCACATTCCAGCCCTCCCCGGAGGCAGGCCGGCTCCAGCCCTTTGTTCCCTGGCTGTCTCCCACGTCTGACAGCTCCCACCGCCTGCCTGGGCTATTTCTCGGCAATGGCCTCCATGATCTCTAAGGGCCCAGGGAGTCTTTGCTGCAATGGCAGGTGGTCTCCCAGACATTCCAGCACCATCTGAGTTTCTCACTGAAGTGGGGAGCCCCTGGGCTGAGCTCTGGGCGAGGGGAGGTAGGAGTTCAGGACCTTATACCTCACCCAGCACGAGGGTCCAGGAAGGGGCCGTGGGTCCCGGGGCTTGAAATTCTATCCCGGGGCATACCCGAGGCTTCTGGGGGGCACCTCGCACCTTCCTACCCCCACACCTTCCTACCCACCCCATCACCAACCCCCTACTGTTTCGCTTGCCCTCTCTATCCAAAGTGGGCCACACTCAACATTTCCTTTGGAGAAACTTCCGCTACGGCAGGGTAAAGGAGAGACTGGGGGAGCAGTGGAGAAATTCACCAGGATATTTCAAAGGGACAGGGTTGGCACTGGCAGATTCAGATGTCCACAGGGTTAACTGTGAGCCCAAATGGGCGTACGGGGGTTGGAGCTAGGGGAGCCAAGGGTGATGTACGGTTTCTCCGTGGTGGCAAGGACAGGAGCCAAGTGGCAGAGGGGCCAGTGGGCTGTGGCAAGAAACCCAATTTGAGTTTGCCCTCTGAGCTCCACCATTCCCTGTCCCTAAGATAAGGTTCCCACTGCAGCCTTGAGAGGGAGGGGGTTTGTCCAAGGCAGAACAGCGCCACCGCCTGGACAATTCCAGCATCGCACCCTGCACCCACCCACCCCAAAATGGTTCTCAGTGTAAGGGAAGAAGGGGATCCTTTAAAGGGCGTCTGTGGACCGCCGGGCCACAATCAGTGGGGGCTTTAGCTACACATCAGCCCTCTCTGGCTGGGGGTCTATTTCCCCGGGGCCAGATTCTCACTCATCTCGGGAGCCTCACGAGGAGAGGGGAGGCAGAGAGGGAAGAGCCCGAGCCAGAGAACCACAGAACCCGGACACAGGGAAATGAGACTCTGGATCAGCAAGGCTCCGAGTCTTCATGCATCCCCTCCCCAGCTCCTGCCAGCCAGCCAAACAGAGAACTTTCCTTTTAGAAATGACCCTCCAACACCAAAAACCCCTGCCCACAAAGAGGACCTGGACCTAGCACAGACCTTGACACCTGCCAGTCCCGAAGGCACACCCAAGTCTTGCCTCTCGGTGGCTGCATGACCTTTAACAAGTCACCTCACCTCCCTGAGACTCAGTTTCTTCATCTGCCAAATGGGAACAAAACACTTACCTTGCAAGGTTGTTGCAAGGACTAGATGAGATCGTGCAGGGAATGTAAAGAACCCAGCTCAAGGCCTGGCTTCAAGCTAGAACTCAAAACATGAGCATTTCCTACAGGCAGCTACCAGCATCCTCTCTCTGTGGCTCGCATGTCTCCCACTCCCCTACCTGTGGCTTTATGACTTCGGTCTCAGAAACCCAAAGGCATGACTTGCTGGAAACACCCACAGTGACCTCACTGCGGCACCCCCCCCTGCCCCCCCCAGGCCAGGCATACCTGATAGGCTGAGGATGGGGCTGGACACTCGGGGTGACTCTGGCGGAGCCCTGGGACAGAGGAGAGACAAGCAGCATTATGGAGCTGGCTGGCGGAGAGCCGGCCACGGGAGCGCTCAGAGCTGTGCACAAACACAGATTCCCTTCTTCTCTCCCTGCCAACATTCCAGCCCAGGCACCCTAACACCCGGGCGACGCAGCAACCTAGAGCCAAAGCCGTCAGTGCCAGTTCCTTGGGAGTGTGCATGCAAGCCCCCAAAGGGCTTAGCTTTCCCTTCCCCGGGGAAGGGAGAAACCCCAAATGCTGAGCACGGTCTGGGCTGGTGCTGTCCGCACTGAGTCCACACTCGCAATAAAACGTTACTAAGCGGATGGAAACACAGTTCGTCTTGAGTCACAGGACAGCGTCACAGTAAGCCCAGGTGGAGAAGACGGGCTGCAAGCCTCAAAGAAGGAGCGGCTGGTCCGGCAGCCTGGCTCTGAGTCTTCGTGGGCGACCACCATCCCCCCACGCTCCTCCCCTGTGAGGCAGCACGGCTGAGCCGCTCAATCAAGAGCTGTGGGTCCACAGCAGCTGGGGGCAGTGTGCACCAGCTGAGGCCAGGGTGAGGCAGCAAACCGCACTGTAAGGACCTGCTGCCCGTCATCTGTCACCCCCTCCGCTGCTCCCATCTCCAGGGTGGTCCGCTGGCACAAAATTAGGCAAATGGACCCACATCAGGGTCCCAAACAGCCCAGAACAACCCAGAGGTGCAGGGAGGAAAGCTCAGGGCTGGGGCCCCCCAGCACCCCATCAGGCCCTTACGGTGCTTGACACTCTGAAGCTCCGTGATGTCCCATGGAAAATGGGGTGATCCTTACCGAGTGGTTTGAAGATGAAAAGGAAGTAGGCATAGGGGGCACTTAAATAGTGTTGCCCAATTACAAGGGCAGCTAGAGACACAACCAGCAACCACCACTATAGAAAATCAAGGCCCATATCGCCTCCGCCATGAGCTGCCGCCCACCCCGTCAGCCACATCACCTGACTCCCAAAAGCCCAGCTTCTAGCTCCCAGGCCCGGTCAGAGCCCCCTGGAGCCCACTGGCACCTTCCAAACCACCCTGTGCCTCCCAGCCTCTCCCAACCGCCGAACTGCAACCACCTCTTGGAGGACACAGGACCACAGTCTGCAGAGAAGAGGAGAAACTGAGGCACGGTGACTCACCCCCAAGTCCCGGGGAAGTCGACAATCGGCGGGATTCACCCTCAGTCTCTGGGTTTGACCGCAGGGGCCCGGAGCAGAGGAGCCCCTCCCAGCCTCCCCCAGGGCCCTGTGGCCACCAGGCAGGGGTGGGTGGCAGGCTCGCTAACCCGGCTCCTGGTCGAGCCCAAAGTCAGAGCAGCCCTGCAAAGGTGGGGGCTCTCCATCCAGCCCCCCGGGAGAAGGCTGCACCCAGAGCCCCCTCTGCGTGGGCTACAGCCCAGCCCGCCACCGCTCAGCCTCTGTGGCAGCAGCTGGAGGAAAGGAAAGCCAAGTGGGACGATGGGGGTGGGAAGTTTCTGTCTCCACAGCCCCCTGGCCCTGACAACGGGTTTGCATGAGTCAGGCGTGGGGGCATGGGCAGGGGTGTTAAGGAGGGATCATGTTTGGTTTTCAAGCCCCAAACTGGGCTGTTCCAAAACTACCCACCCAGAGGAACACAAGAGACCCGACACTCCATCCGTCTTGATTTCACTGGTCCCTGATGAGGAGTCGCTGAACCTCCCCAGGCCCTGCTCCAGGCCCTAGGGCCGCCCAGCTATAAATAGCCCCTCAGGTCTCGTCTGCTGCCGACCCACAGTCACTTTTTGGGGAGGCCACCACAGCCGCCTCAAACACTGGAAGCCACAGCCGCAGCTGAGGCTTAAGGTGTGGCCGGGGCCACAGGTCCCAGCCCACGGAGCTATGGGGAGACAATGCGATATTGAGACTGGCTTGGCGAGGGGGCAGGGGAGCCAAGGGGCGCCAGGAGCCTCCTGGGGCACAGGGGTGAGAGGAAGAACGGGGCAGGAGAGCTGGATCCCATTTCTCCACCTCCCCCCCTTCCAACGTTACAACACTCCACATTCCTCAGCCTCCCCACCCCAAAAAAGTCAGGAAAGATAAATAAAAACTTGGCCCCAACAGAGTCTGGCCATGCCGCCTCCAGAGGTGATAAGACAAAGTCCAAGCCGGCTGTGCTCCCCCAGGCTGGCCAGGGCAGGGGAGGCAGGGAAGGGAGCTGCCCTGGGCCATGACCCCACCAGATGATGGGGATGGGAACAGCTGGATGGTCATCCCCTGTTGAATCACTGGGCTGTCCCCTCACTGACGGGGCTTCCTGTTTTCCGAAGAGTTTGGGGACATGTGACGCGTGCTGGCAGAAAGCAGACAGACGAGTGACAAGTCTGAGTCCAGTGGACGTGGAGACTCACACGCCGCGGCAGGGGTGGGGGGTGCGAGCGAGCACAGCCTGACGCTCCAAAACACACAGGTGACCTCACACAGGAGGCCAGAGATGGACCCCCCACAGCTGCACGCCTCCCCACGCAGGCCCTTCCTAAGGGGCCGGGAGTGAGTGGACACACTGGTCATCTCTGCTGCCCATCGTGGTGCCCGAGCCCTCCTCCCGAAAGCCCTCATTGTGTGCCAGGCGCCGTGCCAGGTACCGGGGACCAGAGGAGGTGAAGTCCCTGACCGCGGAGAACTTCTATTCTATGAAGGAAGACACTTTTCAAGAAGCAACCCATCTGTAAAATGGGTACAGCACAGCACTCATGGGATTTCATGGGACTTACCTGTTCCACCTAAAGCCTCCAGAGAAAACTACCAGAGGGCTTTACAAAGAGTCCTACAAAGATTTTATTTTAAAAAGAAAAATAAGTTCTCTGCCCACTGGTAATCCCATTCTTCTCCTCTCTGGGGCTGTCCAGGCCCTTCGCCCCCCAGGCGTCCACTTCCTCCCGGCCCCTCCCAAGACAGAGATCAGTAAGACAACTTTGATTCAACTCCCTAGGCACCAAGAACCCTCCCCTGTGGTCACCACCAAATCACAGCCTCTGTTTCACGGAGAGAAGGAAATTCCACCCCACCCCTCCCACCCCCCCACCCCACCCCCACCCCCCCACCCCCCGCCAAAACAGGGTCTTGCTTCTCTTACTATCGGTAAGTTCCTCCTGGTGTCTCACCTTCACCTCTCCTCCTACAGATCCACCCACCCAACTCCTTTTGCCTTGGTCCTCCCTGCCCACCACCGCTCAGGCACTTCCGTGGGGCTCAAGGTCTGTGGCCCTGGGCTCCAATCTTGCCTTCACCACCATGCAGCGAGGAGCGGGAACCCCAGGACTCGGGTGGGGTCGGTTCAGAGCAACAACGACTGTGTGGGAAGATTCCTGCCTGCCTTTGAGGTCCACAGACCAAACACAACAGCTCTGGACCAAAAGAAAAGGCGTTTCCTGAGCCCCAGTCCCCGGGGGCCCCGTCGGGAGGAGGGTCTGTAAGAAACACCAGGGGCCGCGTCAGGCAGCCAGAAATTGGCGCCTGATCTACGTCAGGGGCCTGTCCCCATTCCTACCTCTCCTCCGGGGGCTGTGGCCACCCCCTTCCACCCCCACCAGCCCCTCCAGCCACACCCCTTCCTCTCTCCTTCCTGCCCACCAGCCTGGATTTTTCCAAAACAAAGTGCGACACAGCCCACGGTCCACAAACCTCTCTAACGCACCAGCCCTGCGAGAGGAAAACAGCCATTCCTGCCTGTGAGTCCTGGGCCACGGGCCAGAGCCAGGAAAGCAGCTCAACAAACAGGCACACAAGCACGCCAGGAGGCCCAGGGTTGCCACGGCTCAGCCTCTGAAACCGGTCTCCTCACACGGGCCAGACTGCAGGGGCCCCCAGGCTGGGCGGGGCGTGGACTAATGACCCCAGGGGCACCCAACCTGGGACAGGTGTCTGGGAACCTCAAAAATGAGGTCTTCCCTCCTTTGCCGTACACAGGCTATTCTAGAACCTGCACCCTTCACTCGACTGGCTAAACCAAGATTCACATTGTCCCTCGTCCCACATCCAGGCAGGACATGACGACCCTCACCCACCGTGGCACGCACAGACACACACACACGCTCATCCCAGATCCACAAACTTTTCTTCTCAAATAACCTCCTGTCTCAACTAAAGGGCCACTTCTTTCTTTCCCAGGACCGAGATCATACCCACCACCTCATCAAAAAGTTCTTCATGATGTCTAACTTCCCGCTCTCTTGCTGCAGCTTTCCCTGACAAGCTATGCCTGGCCCAGGCTGGGCTTGTGGGAAGCAGCAGCATTAGGACTTGGCTTCTAAACGTGCTCAGACGACTGTAAGAGGTCTGGTTCACACAGCATCCCCTAGCCAAGGGTTGGGAGGGCCGGTGACACCAGATCCGAGCAGCAGACCCAGGAAGGGATGGAGAAGGCCCTCATCAAGTCATTGAGCCCCTGCGGGTCACTGTTTTTCCATCTAACAAATAAGACCAGAGCATCTGCCGTGGTGGGGCAGGAGGTGGGGGGCGGGGGTGGTAATAAATAAAAACCCAGCTCACCTCCTGGCCCTTAGGCAAAAGAACAGTACTAAGAATGGCTAACATTTACTGAGCACATATTACAAGTTCTGTGTGTGTTAAGTTCGTTCGTTCTCAGTAGTAGGTACACACTAAAATTAATTTCTGACCCCCACCACAGCCCCAGAAATATCACGAACTTGGACCAGAGTCCCTCCCTGACCCGCGCACTCTGAGCCCAGAGGACCCGTGCATACCTGGAACAGAGACTTTCCCACTAATCTAAGAGGCATGCTCCTGCTCCATCCGGACAGGCCGTGCAGCCCCGGGATGCCTGGGCCTCGCAGGGCGGCCCCAGGGGCAATGCGGCGGTGGCGGGCTCCCCACAGAAGCGCAGCTGCCTTCGGGAGCCGTCCCCTGCCGCCCCAGCACCTCCCTCTGGTGCCCTCCCCACCGTGGGTCAGGCAGCTGTCAGATGATAGGGCCTCATGCCATCAGCAGCTCCCCCCGTGCCAACCGCCCAAACCACGCCCTGTTCCTCTGCAGATCAGGGCGGGCAAGGATGGAGAGGCCAACAGAGGGGCCAACTGTCAGAGGAGGGTGGAGAAGAAAGAGGAAGGCCCAGCGCTGCGGGCGTCTCCCCCAGGGATGTGAGGACAAGCCCAGACTCGAGCATTGCTCAAAGCAGTGGGTCCTGGAAGAGCCCTTCTTCCCTTTCCTGGGGTCCTTCCGTTGTAGGAATTTGCCCCTTGACCTCCGCCAAAAATGCATGGCAAGAGGAGCCCAGAGGGCTCAACTGGCTTGGCCTATCTTCCAGCCTTCTCCCGAAATCAACAGCATTGAAGTCACACAGAAGACTCGGACATTTTCAAAGATTCCTTTCTCCCCAGAAGCCAAGCCTGCAATCCCCCAAAGTCTGATGACCCTCTGAGGGCCCAGGAGTCCTTCTGCACCTCGGCCCTTAGTCCTGTTGCCCGTTTCCCTGGGCCTTACCTTGGTGACCACTCACCACCACGCCAGGCCTCAAGAAGCACCCCCTCTGCCTTCCCCCCGACCCACCCAGCAGCACAGAGGTCTGGCGAAGTGGTGGGCTCGTGAGCTCTGGAGCCAGCTGTGCTGGAGGCCAGGCCAAGACGGAGCCCCGGTGCAGAAGCACGGGCCATCCCAAGCCCTCCTCCCCTGCTCGGCCACACAGCTGAGTGACCCCCACCTGCCCTTCTGGAAAGGAGGCAAGGGATGTTCCAACAAACAAGACAGGTATGAGACCTCCTCCCCTTCCCCATCCCCACACTTACGTCTTCCTCAAGGCTTTTCCGTGTGTTTCCACCCCGGAAAGCTCCTTCTCCCTGGAGACAGAGGAAAAGCAGTCAGAGCGTTAAGCCAAGGAAAGTACTCAAAAGGCACCCTGGCCTTTCACCTCCTGGGTCTGGCAGGGATGAAGGTGTGAGGGGTCCGGCAGAAGAGCCTGGGAGGGAACTTACCTGTTTGTTCAGCATTTCTTTCTTTCTTTCTTTCTTTCTTTCTTTCTTTCTTTCTTTTTTTTTTTTAAGATTTTATGTATTTATTTGATAGAGAGAGACAAAACGAGAGAGGGAACACAAGCAGAGGGAGTGGGAGAGGGAGAAGCAGGCTTCCCACTGAGCAGGGAGCCCAGTGCAGGGCTCGATCCCGGGACCCTGGGATCACGACCTGAGTGGAAAGCAGACACTTAACGATTGAGCCCCCCAGGCCACCCTGTTTATTAGCATTTCTTTGTCCATTAAAAGGCCCTCAGAGCTAACCAACCCTCTCGTTTGTATCTCCCAATCACTCTTCTGGGAGACCTTCCTGTTCCCATTCTGCAGGTGAGAACACTGAGGCACACACAGGCCCAAGACTTGCCAATAGTCACACAATTAGAAGCTTGCAGGAGGCAGGATCTGAACTCAAGCCCTCGACCAGAAGCCCATTCCTGGGTACCAGCCATGGCCGGGAGATGCCTGTAGGCTGCTAACCTCAGCTTCTCCCCTGTAGGAGTCGCCCACTCTTCCCTTCCTCCTCCATGCAGCCTCGAGGAAATTGGGAAACTGTCTGTCTTTCTGCTAAGTCAGAAAGATCTGTTCAGAAACATCTGCCCAGCTTTCTCGCATTCTACATATTTAATAAGGAAACCCACATTAAGCCACTGGCCTCTCCCACCTGCCTACTCCCCTAGCAATCCATTTCCGAACACACAAGTGAGGTCACGTGCCCGGCTCCCAACGTGACCCACATCCCCATCACTTTCCCCCAAGTTCCTCAAATGGACTCCAGAAGGGTGTCCCCAGACATCCGTGTTCACTTTCCCCCCAGTCGCCCTTCTGCCTTCTGGGCTCCCCACGTTGGCCCGGGGTATTCCCCGCCACCCACTCCACCTTCTGTCACTCACCGCGTTGGCTACATTCTTCGGTGCGCTCTCAGTGTTGATGGGCTGTGAACACAGAGAGAAACCAGTGTGAGGCCTCAGGGCGAAGAGCCACAGATCAGCTCTCTCCCCGGGGCTGGTGGCCTAGACGAGATGGGCGGAACCAGGGCACCAACCGCGTCCTCAGGCCGGGCCCATGGCATCAACCCAAGGCTCAGACTTAACCTGGCTAACCCCAAGCTCGGAAGGCAGCTGGGAAAATGAAAAACAATCCTACTGGTGCTAAAACCACCCAGCTCCAGGGACAAACCTCACCGAGGGCTCCGACTCAGTGCTGACCCCTCAAAAACCAGGGTCAGGGACCCAGACCAGGTAAAAGTCAAACCTGTCCTACGAGACAGAAACCTTCACCCGCACCAGCTCATTCATCACAACAAGAACCCAGTGGGGTAGGTCCCATGAGCTCCCCTGAGCCCCACTTCACAAAAAAAGAGACGTTAAAGGAGTGATGCAAAGTCATCGACTACTACCGGCGACAACGGGATTTGTACCCCATCCTGGGACTGCAGGCCCTTGGTGTGAAATCACCGCAGCCTGCCAGAGTCTTAACTTCTGCGGGCTTCCAAGGCCCCCCACCATGAGCCCTGTCCACTCGCAGACCCCAGTGCCCCTGAGCTCGGCCCCATCCCGACCTGTCCCCTAGATCCCCTTGCTTATTCCGCATCTAAGCCTTGGCTTGTGGAACAGCTTCCCCACCCACACTCTTTTCCGACAAGCAGTCCTCTCCCCCACGAGGCCTTTCCCGGACACCCGGCAACAAGGACTCCCTCTCACCTTGGGACTCCAGTAAGCCTGCCCTCTGGGCTACGTAAATGGTTCTTAGGGTACTAATAATCTCATCCCAGGAATGAGTCTTGTTCCCCAATACTGTTTTGTGAGTCTTAGCCCACCCGCCTAAACAGATTCAAAGCAGCATTGTAAGCAGTAAGTTCCACCGTCACATCCCTCACGGCAGGGATTGGGATGGATGTGCAGAGGGGCCACCAATAATACCTGTGGACTAAGCCCGGCCCTCGTGCCAGCGCCGCCCCTTCCCGGCCAGGACCAGCGGACGTGCTTCCTACTAAAGGCATCCTGAAAAGCGGGCTCCTTGGACTCCCCATAACAGGAGAGAAATTTCCCACTCCAGGTCCACCTCCTGCCTCCAGCCCCTAGGGCTCAGTTCCCGACCCAGCAAAGCGGTCCCAGGGCCCCCTGAATCATACAGAAGGACATGAGCTTGACCGTGAAGGTGAGGAGACAAGCCTTTGCCAAGATGAATGGGGACCAGCTCAGTAGACAGTGTCTCAGCATAGGAAATGCCCGCCCTGACCCCATTCCTGGTGAGCTCCTCACTCCTGAAGAAGAGAGGGGAATGGGCAGAAGGGGCTCAGACAGGCCCTGCCATCAGGGAGGAGAGCGAGGCCAAGATGGACCTGGAGGAAGAAAGCTGACGGAGGTCGGCTTCAGGAAATAGCCCAGACTCCTTTACCCCTACGGCCTGGAGGCTGGGGGGTTGAGGCCAAAACTTCTTTCCAGGGGATGAAACTTCCTAAGTAGCCAAGGCAACTTAGATGGTGGAGGGAAGACAGCCCGGGAACAGAGTAGGAGATGGGAAAGCACGTCCGCGGGGCCCTCCCAGCCCCCAGGGCAGCCCACCTGGAGCCTGAGGAAGGCTCCGGAGAAGTAAAAATGCCACATTCCACTCCCTCCCAGCCCAACCCCAGGCCTCCCCCAGGCCTCCCCCAGCCCCCTCCCAGCCCCTACTCCCGAGTCACAGGCCACCAGGCAGGGACCCCTGACCCAGGCTCGGCTCTAGGAGCTGCCTGCTAATCAGGGCCAGGTTCTCCCCTCAGCCTCCAAAAACCGCCAGCCCCAACCAGGCTTGTCCTCAGCAGCGCCGCCAGCAACCCCCTCAGCCCCCTACCCCCACCCCCTTTCTGGTGCAAGGCTCTGCCACACTCCAGTGGAGACCATGGCTAGGCGGGAAGGCCACGACACGTCCTCTCTGGGGCGCTCTGGCCTCCAGGCGAGGAGGAGAACCCCGGGAGAGCAGATCCCAGGGATCTTCTGCATGCAGTCTACACTACAGGACTGTGACTGGAATCCAGATCTCTCGCCTTCCAAGCCCTCACACTTCACTGGCCTGCCTAGGTGAGGTCGGTCAGAAAGGACAGAAATGGGGTGGGAGGGAGAAGGTGGAGACAAAGCACCTGCCCCAGGCCCATGGCAGGCCCTGAAGAGCCCCTCGTCCTGCTCTGGGTAAAGCCTCCCCGAGGCCCGGACTCCGGGCAGACTAGAACGGCCCCCAGAATCACCTGGAGGGCTGCGGATGCACAGGGGAGGGGCCCTGCCCCAAGGGGCTAATCCAGTGGGACCAAAGAATGTGCATTTCTCAAAGGGCTCCTGGAAACGACACCTCGAAAACCACGGTCTAAGCCGCGTTAGCCGTAACAGCCGGGGCCGCATCCTGACTCGCTCGACTCCCGTCCCGTGTGACCCCGGGCAGGTCACTTCATCCTCGAGGCTCCTCACCAGGCCTGCAGAGGGCTGTTTTGTGAGCACCGAACAAGACTTAGAGCAGGGTCTGGTCCTTCGGAAGCTGTCAATAACCGTCAGCTGTCGTTGCTCATTTCCAGCCTGCTGCGGGCTCCCGAGTCCCACCCCCCCTTGACCCTCCTGCTCCGTCCGCCCCTCCCCAGTCTGGCATGACGCAAACCAGGGAGACAGGAGCCAAGATAAGAAACCACAGGCCTCGGCCCTGCAAAAGAAACTTCCCTCCTGGCCAGCAGTCATCTGAGCAGCAGCCCCTCTGCCCGCACCCCTTCCCCGGGCCCGGCCCGCGGATGCCTGCAACTTACTGGTCAAGGTGCTCCCTGGGAAGGTAAACATTTCCAAAAACCCTCTGGAGCTACACACCCGGGGTTTTCCCTGCGGTGTTTGTACACACAGCCCAGTGTGCCGGCCAAGCTCCCCACCCCTCTCCTCCAGCCCGGTCCTCCCAGGATGGGAGCCCTGCTTTCCCACTTCCAGGGCCAACTCCGGGGCTACTGGGAATGAAAAGGGCAAGAGGCAAGGCAGCACGAGGGCAGGCTCTCCTCCAGCGCCGGCCCCCGCCCCAGGCCCCCAGCGATGCTGTAGGGAAACTCCCAGAGCACCGGAGTGTGGGTCCTGCGGTGGGTCCGAAGCCAGAGCCAATGGCCAGAGAGCCCCCTCGGCCTGGGCTGTTACCCACCTTGGGCAGCCACACAAACACGTACTTTCTCCCTGTTGAACGGTTTATTTTTCTCCTTAGAACTCCTCACTCTCCAGCACACGATGTAGTTTACTTCCTGATCTCACTGAGGGTCTTCCCCGCTGGCACGGAAGTTCCCACAGCCCCCAGGGCCTAGGACTGGGCCTGGCACACTGTAGGCCCTCAGCAAATATCAGCTGAGTGAGCCAACCAGGAAAGCCCCTCACTCTCCCCACCGGGCCCCCTGACCGTGCTCACCACGGACAGCGCGGCACCCCCGGGCCTTCTGGAGCCGAGGTCTCCAAGCTCCATCTTTGCTTGGATTTGGGCCAGGACACAGCCCGTCCTCGCACGCCACTCCTCAGAACACCGGCTCTGGGAAGGACTTCCCATGCCATCTCCTCCCTCCCTGTTTCACCAATGAAGAAACTGAGGTACAGGGAGGTATGACGCCCAGCCTCTCACAGCGAGGTCCGTGGCTAGACTGGGGTTGGCGCCCAGGTCCCAGGGAGTCCACTGCTAAGCTCAGGGTTCTGCGCCCACCCCTCCCCCCAACCCCCCATCCCTAGGCAGCCTGCAGGCCCGGTTAGCAGAATGCCTCCCCGCGGGCTCTTTTCTGTCCCGCTGAGGCTCGGCTGCAGAAGGATGTGGCACATGGAGCCCAGACACAGACAGCAACCCCACATCCAGCCCCACCCCAACCTATGCCCAGGACAAAACCTTTGGCTTTTTTTTTAAGATTTTATTATTTATTTGTGAGACAGCAACAGGGAGAGAGCCAGGGAAGAGGCAGAGGGAGAAGAAGCAGACTCCCCACGGAGCAGGGAGCTGGACACAAGGCTCGATCCCAGGACCCTGAGACCATGCCCTGAGCCGACTGAGCCACCCAGGTGCCCCAATAAAACCCTATATCTTCAGGACCCCAGGCTTTCCAAAGCTGAGGGCAGCCAATGCACAGCCCCTCCAGGGGGTCTTCCAGAATGCTCCTTGCCCCCAGGCAGGACAACTTGAAGCAGGCGGCAACATTTGGACCCGGTGTCCCTTGATGGCCACATCTTGTGCTTCCCAATTCACTCCGCTCTAGGGTCTCAGAACTTGGAATCCTGCACCAAGGCAGGGACTGGGGTGAGGAGCTTCGGGCGGGAAAGTTCAGGAGGCCTTCACTCTCTGCTTGCTTGACATGCACCCACACAATGCTGAGAGCCAGGCCCCCTCAAGTGTCCCACCCTGCGGCCCTCACCTGCCTGGCCTCTTCCTTGCCCGGCTCTGGGTGTTGGGGGGGGGTGCCCTTTCATAATGAGCAGCAACGTGCTAACAATCGCTATTCCCGAAGATCTGGGCATAGCCTCAAGTTCTTTACTTCCACAATCATCAGTCCTCGGAACCGCCCTGGGAGGTAAGCATGACCCCACTTTGCAGTTGAGACGGAAGGCCCAAGAGGTTCAGTAACTTGCCCAACAGCGCACAGCTGGTCTTTGACCTGTGCCCCGCCATCCTGGGTTTGTTCTCCCCTCCCTGACGAAGACTTTCACTCCCTGAAAGTTCCTCTCAGTCAACTGCCCTCCCGTCGGGAACAAGATTTCTGTGACTTGGAGGGGAACCTTCTCGGGTTCTCGGGAGGAAGAGACTCCTTCAGTCCCCTGCCATAGGAAGAGGAGGAAATGGACGGCAGTAGGAGACACTGAGATCAGACATCAGAGAGCACTTCCTGAATGTGAAGGGGTTGTGAACCACAGGGCGGATAAGGGAAACTGCACATCCTTTGCTCAAGTTTTTTTTTTTTTTTTTTTTCCAAAAAAAGACACGCACGCCCCCTCGGCACATGCATACCCACCCCTGACCATGTGGGCTCGAGGGGCTGGGTGGCTGGGAGGGTGCCCAGAGGTTCACGCATATGACGTGTTGGTGGCCTGCAGGGAGGGTGGGCTGGGAAAAATGTATCTGTGGGCTGAAGCTGTGGAGGAAGGAAAAGGCAAGGGCCATGGCAGGGGGAGGGGTAGATGCCCAAGCCCAGGCTGGGGGGAGGGGTCTGGCGCAGAATGCGGACTCAGCCTCCAGAGGAACATTCTGTCCAGAAATTCCTCACACCCTCCTCCCTTCCACCCCTCCAACCCTCCCCACTCTTGCCCCCTGGGAGGCCTGGAATCCAGGCAGTTTTTCAGGCCAAAAGAGACCCCATGACATCACATCTCCCACCAAGGCAACCCACTGTGAGATCACAGGTGGCCCTGCCCGTCAGGACGGGAGCGGAGCCGTGGGAGCCGGCAGGTAGGGCTGCGGGGCGCTGGAGGGGCCTCAGCCCCGGGACCCACAGCAGGTTGTTCCAGACTCACTTGCTCCAGAAATAGAACCCTAAGCAGATGAAGGGAGGGGCTGGAAGCAAAAGGGAAGAGCAGGGACGCGCCATTTACTGGGCACTTAGGGGGGGTGTGGCTGGGCTGGAGCATTACAGACCCCCCTGTCCACAGAGTGGGAGCGAGACTAGAGCACAAGGACAAAAACATCCCGCAGCAGCCCGGGCCACTCAGGGAGCCCTTTGAAACCCTTTGGGCAGATGCAGAAACCAAGTGTCCAGGTCTGCACCTCCAAGCCTGTGTTTGCTCCCTGCCTACCACGCACCCCCTGCCCTGTATTAATTACCACCATCCTGGGGAAGGGGAGCCCCTGGGGGTTGGCATTGGCACTGAGGGCAGGGGGCTGGAGAGAGGGTGAGGAATGGGTAGGGCCAGGCCCTGCCAGGCTGGGAGGGAGCAAGTGTTTGGGTGAAGTCGCTGCAGGGGCTCTATCCTCTCCTGGGCAGGCCTTGGCCACCAGAGAAAGAGAACAGGCTGGGTGTGATGAAATGAAATGCGATGCCTGATTTTCTCTGCACCCCCCCCCCCAGGAAGGGGCCTGGGCAAGCCCACTCCTGTCCTCAGGCCAGCCCCAGCTCACCCCAAAGGACCCGGCCCGCGGTTTCTGGCAGAGAGGGGACAAGAGCAGGGGTGGCATGCCCTCGCCCAGCCAGGCCAGGGTGGGGTATTCCTCAGCCCCTGGCTCCCCATCAGATGCTGTTCTCCCCTCAGCCAGGGCACGGGGAGTCCGGGCTTCCCCAGGTCCCTCCTCCGTGCCCCTCTGGCCACTGTTGGCCACGTTCTCTCTCTGCTCCAGCTGAGCACCCGCGCCCAGCACTCCTCCTGCAGACCCCTGGCCGCCGAGCCACACCCTACAGCTGGCAGCACACTTGCTCAGATCCCGCTCTGGGTCACTTCCCCGCTCAAGGACCCATCCTGGCCCTACTGCTTGGCTCATCAAGTTCAAGTTCCCCTGCCCGGCTTGCAGGCTCCTCCCTTATCTGGGCCCTTCCCCCACACATACCGTGTTCACTCTGTTTCCATTCCTGCACTCATCAGTTCCACCAGCACGCCCAGCCAGGGCCACCAACCAAAATGACACAGAACTGCCTGGCCCCCACCAGCCCCCCAGCAAGGACAGACTGGCCAAAAATATTTACCCTGGATTTGCCCCGGCTCCCAGCGGGCTCGGTAACTCATACCAAGGCCCTGCCCCCTCTTTGTTTCAGCTCTCCCTCCCCATGCCCTCCTCTCTTCCATCTGCTCAAATCTTAAACTAGACCTGGAACAAGAGACAGACTTCCTCAACCACAGCACAGACTGATTGCTTCCTTCCCTGGCCCCCAAGGCCACCTCTGGTCAGAAGCCCCCAGGCGGGCACTAATTGGTTTCCATCTCACACGCCTCTCTTTCTCCCCCACCGAACAAGCCTCCCAAGGGCTACTCTTCACCTGACTTGGGTCTCTCCCGGTGGAGGTCCCTGGGATGGCGGTCAGCACCTTCATGGATGCCTTGACCTCCAGGAACCATGTCCCTTCATTGTCCAGTCTAAGGGGGGAACTTCCACCAGGCCTCCCCACCCACCAGAGAAGGAACTCACCAGGAACACTGCACCTCACACTCAGTAGGTGTTGGTGAATACGGGTTCCAGCAACAGAGAGCGACCCCCCGCCCCCAGTCAGGCCATTTTAGATGTTAGAAAGCTCTTCTTTACATCTAAGTCTCCTCTCTTTGTAAGAACCTCCACCTACTAAGTTCTGCTCCGGGGAGCAAGAGCAAATCTGCCCTTCCCCACGTTCTCACTTCCCTTCTGCATCTGCTCCCTATTTCCCCTCTGCAGACCACACAGCCCTATTGCACAAAATGGAGATCTTCAGCCTCCCTCACCACTCTGAGAATCTTCTTCGGAATGCAATGCCCAGTTTGCTCTCTCCTTTGAAAACCTAGATTCTATCGGGCTCATCTCTCCTGACATTGCTCTGTTTTCTAGAATCTTCCAAGATGGCCACTCATGGCACTCATAGCCAGAGGATGAAATGTCATCAGAGCCTGGAGTTCAAACTAAAGCGACTGCTAGTCATTCTCCTTAATGGAAGGCAAGATGGCATCATCAGGGCTGAGGGCTCTGCCCACTTGTCCGGACATCACATCCTCCTCCTCATCCATGGAGCAGCATGGTGCCTTCTTGCCTCAGACCCGGCCCTCAGGCACCTTGGGAAAGTCATCTCAAACTCTCAGGACCATCACCTTATGCCCAGGAGGATGGCTGCTCTCAAGAAAACAGCATTATTCACAAGACCTAAAACCTAGAAGCAGCTCAAACGTCCACTGAAGATGAATGGGTAAGTGAATTGTGACGCAGACACACAACAGAATATTATTCGGTCTTGAAAAGGAAGGACATTCTGACACACATCACAGCACAGGGAGTCTTGAGGACATCGGTGCTAAGTAAAAACAAGCCAGTCACAAAAGGACACATATGAACCACTCACAGGAGGTACTGAAGTGGTCAACTTCAGAGAGATACAAAGAGAATGGTGGTTGGCAGGGACAGGGAAGGAGAGGGCAGAGTTCTTGCTAAATGGGTGTGGCTTTGTTGTACAAGATGACAAGAGTTCTGGAGGGGGATGGGAGACATTTGTACGAGGACAGGAATGAACTTAATACCAGGACTGTACATTCAAAGACAGTTAAGGTGGTTAATTCAACGTTACACGCATTTTACCACAATAAAAAAAAATTAAAGTCAAAAAACTTTTTTCAGGGCCTCCTTTTCACCTGAAACAGAGCAGGACTGGACTAAATGGTGTCTCAAGTCCTCTCGCTCCTGTGGCTCCGTGCCAACTCCAACCCCACCCGCCTTCTAGAAGGCCTGGCACTGTGGCAGAAAGGAACTTAGCAGCCCCAGCCTTGAAACAGCAGCGGGCACAAGGCGGGTGTTCAGGGTACAAGGCGGGTGTGGGTAGGACAGACGGACAGAAAGGTGGAGAGACAGACCTTCTTCCAAATCCCAGGCCCCGAGCTAGCTAGGTGCACCTGTGGTTGGTGCTGTTTAGAAAACAAAATCCCAACCCGTGAAACTAATATAATAACATTGTGTGTCAACTCTACTTTCAATAAACGGAGGGAAAGAGGGATGGAGAAAGGAGGAGAGGAAATCCCAGAAAAGTCCACCTGGCTGCATCCAGTATTGACATCAGCAGCAAGTATCTAGGAGGTTCTAGGGAGAAAGTGGAACAAGGAATCTAGAACCCTCCTCCTGACCCAGCACCCCACCCTCCACCCCTGACTCCTGTGGGACCATGAGGTCACCTCGCCTTTCTGAGCCCCACGTTGTTCCTCAGCCTAGCCAGGTGGCTCACACACGTGCCCTGACTGCCACACCATCCACTGTGAGTGCCCCTTGGCCTGATGTCGGGGGAAGGGCTTTGAGAACCGCAGGTGTCACGTGAGTGAATGACGTCTGCCATGACTGACGGTCAAGCCGGTGGACAGCGGTGCTGGACTACTGTGTCCGCATCCCAGCTCCCCCTTTGAATAGCTCTGTGGCCCCCTCAGTTCCTCATCGGTAACACTGAGATAATCACAGCATCTCTCTTGCTGTGTTGTCATGAAGAATAAACGAGTGTTTATTTTTGCAAAGCTTTCAGAACAATGTCTGGCAGAAAGTTAGTTCCATACAAGGGTGAACGTCTCATCATTGCTCTGATGGCTATTATGGGTGAATCCGGCCTGGCGTTCCCATTGTCCCATTCACCTCTTCCCCCTGTCCCCACAGACTCACCACCCAGCCTGCAGGTCATTCTGAGCACCTGCCAAGGGGCTTGTCTGGGTGAGGAGAGGCACTGCACCCCCCATGTGTCCCTAGTGCAAGTCTCCTGGGTGCCAGGCTGTGTAGAGGAGGGCCCACCATCCGGCCGACCTTGGCGGCCACTCCACTTGGCCATCACCCTCGGGAAATTCCTTTTGACTCTTTATTTTTCAGAAGTGGAGAAAAGCTGCTTCAGCAATTTCCAAGGATCAGGAGTGTCCGTGGCAAACAAGCTCTCTCCCCTCTCCATCCTGCCCCCCCGGGGGACCCCACAGGAGGGAGGTGACCCTAGGACCCTTCTACCCAAGGCCTTGGGCAACATCTGTCGAGTAAGATGAAAACACGGGTTGAAGATTAAGCCACTTTGCCCTGGCTGGCCTGGCACAGGCTGGAGAATGTGTCCGACAGGCCCACGGCGGGCAGAAATCCTGTCCCCAGGACATGCGCTCCCGATCCCAGGGGGGTAAGATCGAAGCAAGACAGGTGAGGTGGCTAGAGGGAGGGCTGGACCTCCTCCCCCATGAAACCTGGAGAAACCGCAGCAGACAGACACACACAGCATGAGGCACGAGGGAAGGGGGCAGGGAGACCAGAGACTAGCACTGCCGGGGCTGAAGGGGAGGCAGCAAATGGAAAAGGAAGGAAAAATACAACCCGCCCTTTCCTCCCTCTTGTGAACCTGCTCAGAGCACTTGCCTAGCCTGCCTGGAGGAAACAGGTGCTGAGTGCTCTCTGGGGGAAGCCAAACTTTCTCCCCGTTTCCCCTGGGCCACTTTCCCACTCCCTGGGGACGACAGCAGAGCGTCCTTCTGGAGCCCAGCTCCCCCCACACCGCCGGAACAGACCCCCGCCCATGGGCAAGCCTGGGAACAGCCGTCCTACTTGCTGAGCCCCTAATCTGCTCCGGGCGTCCGGCTGAATGCCTGTCTTCCAGCCACTCGGCGACCGTGCACTGAGTCCATGAGCACCTACTATATGCCGGGTGGTGGGGATACAGCAGTGGACAGGACAGACACCGATCCCTCGTCCACAGGGGCTGCCGTGCCGGTAGGGGAGCCCTATAAGTGAGACGCACCATGTCCCTGATGGTGAGACCGTAGAGGGATGAGAAGAGCATGGAGGGGAGACGGGGTTGCTGGGAGAAGGGAAATCTCCCACGTGCATGACCACCTGAGCAAGGGAAAGAGCCTCGCGGGGATCCGGGGGAGGAGCCTCCTGGCCAGAAGGAACAGGAAGGATGGTCCAGAAGCAGAATCGTGCCTGCTGTGTTCCAGGACCAGCAAGACGACCAGGTATCTGACGCAGAGAGCGTGAAGGAAAGAGCTTCTAGAAGGAGCTGTCAGAGAAGAAAGCCATCCTGTAGGGTTGTACAGGCCAATGCAAGACCCTGGACTTTTACCCCAAATCAGGTGGGCGGCCCCTGGAGGGCCCTGAATACGAATTAATTAAATACATTCACGGGGCACCTGGGTGGCTCAGTCAGGTAAGTGCTTGCCTTCGGCTCAGGTCATGATCCCAGAGTCCTGGGATGGAGCCCCACACTGGGCTCCCTGCTCAGCAGGAGGCCGCCTTCTCCCTCTCCTGAACCTCCTCCTCCCCACTTCTGCACTCTCAAGGGCACACTCTTTCACATAAATAAAATCTTAAAAAAAAAAAAAACCACTCATTTGCTCCTTTTATCCTCCCTAACAACCTTACAGGGCAGCGGCTATTACCAACTCCCAATCTGCAGAGGAGAAATGGAGGTCCAGAGAGGTTAAGCACTGTGTCCAAGGTCACAGAGCAGAGACTGGGTAGCCAGGATCCAAAGGGAAGGAGCCTGATCCCCTCACTCTTGACCACGGCGTGGGGGGTGGGAGGAGGGTTAGATTAGATGGGATACCTCGGGGAGCACCATCTGGGGCGTCAACCATTCCCTCACCAGGCGGCCGACCCAGCCTCCAGGAAGGTTAGAGCCCCCCCGCACAGGTGGGGTACATCACAAGAACAGGAAGATCCCACAGCCTCACTCAGGAGTTCCTTCTGGTATCTAACCGCAATCCTTCTGGCCGGAATGCCAACCTCTTCCCTTTTGTTCCAACCCCTGACCCTTCCTCACATAAACAAAGCTCCCCAGACTCCCAAGTGGCCAGGAATCTGGCTTCTGCCTGCAGATCCCCTCAGCTACCCCGGTCCAACCAAGGACATTCTGTTCTCAGAGGCGAGGTGGCAGTTGAGTTGAAATGATGAGACTTATGCTCCCTGCTTCCCCCACCCTCCCCCCTGCCCACCCGCTGCTATGACCCTCCACGACCCCAGAGCGACTTCTCGCTGGCAGTTGCAAACCAGGCCTTGCACCTCGGCCTCCCCCCACCCCCCACCCCCTGCTGTCATCAGATGACCTGCGACTGGGCTCTGTGCGAAGAACACTCCACATCTGGAGCGGCACAATGGGGTGGAGCTGAGGCCCAGAAGAGTCTGAGCCCCGTGAGACCGGGGAGGTGGGGCCTCCGCGAGGAGGAGAAAGAGCTTGGGGGGCCCAGGCCAGGACTACAGACGACAGGGACGAGGCTGTGGGCCCGAGGCATCTGAGTCGCGAGCCTTATTTCATCCCATCCGTGACCCTCCACGGAGGGGACACTTCTCAGCACTGAGAAGGCCTTGGGAGCACGGGGAGCAAGCCCTCCCCTTGACAGGAAGGGAAGCTGGGGTCCAGAAAGAGACTTGGGACTTGTCCACTTGTCCACTGTCCCTGGGCATATGGGTGTCGGAGGGAAAGGAGAGACCAGGTGGCCTGACAGAGATTCCAGTGCCCAGGCTGAGTGGGCGTGCAGACGCCCGGAAGTGCCAGGACACCCTGCCCCACCCCCCCGACTGCCACCCACATCGGTGTCACCAGAGGCTCCTCTATATCAGCAAATGGGATTGTGCCCAGAGGGGCCCTCTGTCCTGTGTGCCCCCGACACGCGCAAACACACACGTGCACCTGTACTCATGCAGACCCCTCCCCTCCAGCCTTCAGGGCCCTGCCTGCCTCCAGCGCTGGGCTGGGGAGCAGGGGCGCCTTGGGAGGGTGAGAAGGCCCGGAGAGGCCCGGGAGGAAAAGTTCCAATGTTCCAGATCAGCCTGGCTGGGATCCACCTGGAATGGGCCCCTCTCCCCACAGCCCACAACTCAGAGGAGAATTGCCCTTGTCTATACTCTTCTGGAAACTGACTGGGGAGGCCGGGCTGGGAGACACGAGATCAGAGCAGAAAAGTAGAGTTGGCCAAGGAGCTTGGAGGTGGAACGGGCCACCTGAGCGCGAGCCCCGGCAGGTAGAAGAAGGTGCCATCCCCTGGTCCCAGAAGCCCCGGAACAAGAGGCACCTGGCCAGGCCCAGGGGCGTGCAAGATGCCCTTTTATGGGTTTTTCCAGGGACTTTGGTCTCAAATTGAAATAGGAGGGCCTGCATTTCATCAGAAGGGACCTCATGACTCATTTCCTCCCAGTCTAGCTTCGGCCTTGGGAAGCGTCCCCCTCCTCCCTACCTAATGGCCCAGAACCCTCTGGGGCTAGCAGCACCCTTAGGCCTAAAGGCAGCTGTAACAAAGGAGCTGAATAAAGAAGGGAGAGAGACCAGCAGGGTAGGGAAGGGACTGTCACTCACCACCAGTTCATGGCTGGATGGAGGGATACAGGGGGCAGCCACCTGTGGGAGGAACAGAGAAATGGCAAGGTTAGCATCTTCCATCAGCACAGAAAACCAAGACCCCCTGAGGCCATTCCACGGCCCCGCCTCCACGCGAGGCACCCCTTCCCTCAGCTCAACACACTGACCGTCTCCGGCTTGAGAGGTCACTAGAAGACGCCGGGGCCACGTGGGGGATCCCTCAGGCAATCACACCGGGTAGAGGGGGAGCGGCAGAAGGCAAAAATGAAATGTACATCACAATTTTTTCTAAGATTTTATTTATTTCAGCGAGAGCGCACTCATGGTGGGGAGGGACAGGAGGAGAGGGAGAGAACCTCAAGCAGACTCCACGCTGAGTGCAGAGCCCCATGTGGGACTCGATCTCACGACCCTGAGAGCATGACCTACACGGAAACCAAGAGTCAGAAGCTTAACCGACAGAGCCACCCAGGTGCCCCGTATATCACAGTTTTTAAATTCTGTAGAAAAATATGCAGAAGCCTGGATGGCAGTGCACCAGGATTTTTAGTAGTAGTGGGTTAAGGTGATAAGAAGAAGGGTTTTTTTTTCTTTGTTCTGTGTCCTAAATGCTCTACAATATGCTAAGGTTTTTTTTACATTCTTTTAAAACATGTTCAAGAAAGGATGTGCTCCCCAAAGCCGAGGCATCTCACCCAAAGCTGCAGACAGGGTCTGGGGTCCCCACAGCATGTGGGAAGAAGTAGGTTGGTGAAAGACCCCTGCCGGTTCTTCTGAAGAAAGCCTTGAAGGGTGAATGCACCCTTTATGGGCGAGACTTTATTCTTAACACCATCCTCATCTTCCTCCCGGATGGAGGGTGGGGGCCAACAACACGGGCCTCCAGACCCAGGCCAGGGGGAGGGAGGGCTGCATTTCTCCCTCCCCCGAGTTAACACCCCCCGTCCAGCCACACGGCCCAAACACCTCCCTGACAATTATCGCGGCCCTTTATCAGAGACTCAGTGTGTTTTTTTTTTTTCTAGCTGGGACACGTTTTTCTTGGAGCTCATACCTCAATCTTGGCTCCAATTCCCAACCCAAGGGGCCCACAGAGGGGACTAGTGGGGAGGCTCTCCCTCGGGTATAAGGATGTCTGGGCACAAGCCCCTGATTGCTGAAGACGGGGCTGCTGCCTCCTTAAACAATGGGCAACCCCAGATCTGGCCACCAGCCCAGTGGAGTGACGGTGGTGACAGCCTCCGGGCTCCGCTAGAGCTGACTGCCCACAAGAAGGCACCCTCAGCAGGGCCCCCCTCCATCTGACCCAGTTCTGTCCTCCAACCAGCCCAAGGGATCCCCAGGCTTGACTTGACACACCAGCCCAGAAGGGGACGAGACTCACGTGACAGTGTGCCCTGAGCTCTGGAAGGGGCACAGAGGCTGGGAGTTCAGCATCCCTGGGTTCTCGACCCAGTGCTGCTACGGGCTTCCTGCCCAGCTCATTCTCCGGCAAAGAAGCCTGAGCTGAGCCTTGGTATCTATCATCCTATGCTCACCATTATTTCGAGACTGCCGAGAGACTCACATGTGTGGCCAAAGGGAAGGAACGACAGCTAACGCTCATTGGATACGGACTATAGAAATGACAGGCATTATTATCAATGCTTGACCCACATTAACTCATTTAATCTTTTCGACCATCCAAGAAGGTAGGTACTAGTCCATCTTTGGCTGAAGTGCAGGGGGGCCCAGAGAGGTTAAACAGCTTTGCCTAAGGTCACAGAGCTGGTAAGCAGTGAAGATTTGAACCCAGGCATTCTGAGTCCCGAAATGAAATGTGAAGGGAAACTCCTCCCCTGTGTTCAAGAGAACAAGGAAACATGGGGGCAAATGCTCCCCCAAGTTCAGGGTTCTTGATACCAACAAGCAGGGAGCCACGAGTGACTGTTTTAGAAGTTTCTGGGGGAGGAGCACCTAGGGGGCTCAATGGGTTAAAGCCTCTGCCTTTAGCTCAGGTCATGATCTCCAGGTCCTGGGATCGAGCCCCACATCGGGCTCCCTGCTCAGCGGGGAGCCTGCCTCCCCCCTCTCTCTGCCTGCCTCTCTGCCTACTTGTGATCTCTCTCTCTGTCAAATAAATAAATAAATCTTTTAAAAAATTATTAGAAGTTTCTGAGGGAGACAGAGCCCAGGGCGGAGTGGAGGATCCAAGGAGAACAGACTGGGAAGGAAGAGAAGGGCCCAGAGGTGGCCGTGGCTTGCAGGCCAGACAAGGTCTCGGCCATGGGGGACATGACTGCCCCCCCAGGCACCTGTAGGGCAAGAGCCCTGCATCCAGCAGTGGCCTCCTCCCTGTGCCCTCCTGCCCCTTAACCCCATTCATGGGCTGTAGGCTTCAGCCTCATGAGGCCAGGTTCCCAGTGTCTCCTCTCCCACCACTCTATCATGTAGGGGTCCCGCGGGCCCTGGTGGAAGCCAGTGCACAGTGCCCTGCTCTGCTCTTTCTTTCGGGGCTGGGGCTGGGGCTGGGGCCCCGGGCGGGGCTGGGAACCTGCAGGAGGAGGGATGCTGCGGGCTCCAGCCTCGGCCTCCAGACCTGGGCAAGTCTCGTCCACAGCCACTGTCTCCCACGCAAGGGGGTTTCTGGTCTCCCTTTGGGGTCCAGGGACGGAGGGAGTCAGGGGGGAGGCTATGGATACATTTAAAGCGGGGGACAGAATGGACAGTATCCTCCGAAACAGGGGGAGGGCCTCTCTCCCTGAACCACCTTCAGGCGGTGGTGGAAAGAACGGGGGTCCAGGTGTCCCGACCTGAGGGCCCTTCCCTGTTCCCTTTGAGGCAGCACTGCCCCTAAGGACTGAGCTCTGCGGCGGAGCAGTGGACCCCCGGCCAGAGGGCCTGACGTCCGGATGCCCCTCGTGGCCTGCTGCCCCGCAGCAGCTCCTCCACTCGCCACCCACAGCTCTGCATTCCAGGCCGGCCGGCCAGCCGGCCCACTAACTTTGTTGTGTGTTTCAGTGTTTCTTGTCTCTCACTCTCTTTTTTTTTTTTTTTTTGGTAAGCAGAGAAATGTTTCCTTAAAAGGCTCTCTCCTTCCCTCCGGCACCCTGGCCCCTGGCCACCCTCGCAGGAGCCTGGAATGTGCCAGGGAGAGCCAGGGCCCCCTGCCACTCTGCGGCCCGTGCCCTCTGGCCCCACACTCCCGGTGTCAGTGGTGACCACGCCCACTACCCCGTAGGGACCCAAGCTAGGAACCCTCTCTCTACAGCGGGGGCAGACTCTGGGGTGTCCTCAAGGGCTCGGGGTCCCAGCCCTGTCATAGGCTTACTTCCCCGCCACTGGCAGGGCAGGATTCCGGGGCTAGGGCCCAGGAGGTCAGCCTCAGGTAAGCCTCCTCCCCCAGTGTAGCTCCAAAAGCCCAGCTGCACATGGGGGCTGAGCCAGCCTGATGCTCAGTCTGTCCACTCAGAAAAACGTTCCAGTAAAAGTAGCAGCAGCCGCAGAGACGCCCATCACACTTGCCATAGACTGCTCTGCGTGAATTCCCTCATTTGGCTCCTACAACAACCCTCCACATCCCATCTGACGGACCGGGAGGCTGAGGCATGGGAGGTGGAGAAGGTACCTGATAGGGAAGACGGGCTGTGAACCCAGCGCGGGGGCTCCGGATGGAGATGCACTCCTGCCCTCTCGGCCACGGGATGCTCCCATAAGCACAAATGTCCATACAGCCGTTTCCAACAATAACAGCAACAGCCCCTGGAACGTGGCTAGCCTAAGCTCTCAAAATGTCTGGGGTAGAGACTCCTCCCCATTTCACAGATGAAGAAAGTAAGGCACAGAAATGGTAACGATTTGTCCAAGGCCACCGCGGAGGAGCAGTCTAGCCTGGAGCCTGCAAGGCAGACAGCTGGAGGCACAGCCGGGGTGATTTACCAGGCCTAGACCAGGGCCACGCCTGGCATTCTTCAGTCCCCGACCCACTAACACCTTCTGAATTTCGAAGGTCCCTGGACACAATGCCAACAACAGGACACACCCTTGGAGACTCCTCCAGGGTCAATTGCACCAGACAGCAGCCCTCCAGGCCAGGGCTCCCTGTGTGATCTGGGCCCTGCCCTCCTCTCCACCAGCACTCCGGGTCCATCCCCCTTGTCCAGGACCTAAAGCCACACATCGGAGTGGACCCTTCTCGGTCCTTCGAGCACACCCAACTCTGGGCCTCCTCAGGGCCTCTGCATATGCTGTTCCCTCTGCCTGGGACACTCTCAACCCAGCTGTCTGCATCAGCTGTGTCCTTCCCAGACTTCTGCCTTTGGCTTCAATGTCACCACTGCAGAGAGGTCCTCCCTGACTCCCTTAAGTCACACACACAGGCAGGCACATTGTTTCTCCTGCACTCTTATCTCTTCCTTCACAGCCCTAATTGCAATCTGCAATTGAACAGGTGTTTGTTTCAGTGTCTGTGACCTGGTTCCCCTGCGAGAGAACAAGTGCCCTGAGGGCAGAGAACACGTCTGGTTCATCGCACTGGTCCCAGCACATAGTAGCTGCACACTAAATACCTGCAGAAGGATGCAGGACAGTGAAGCCCGAGGAAGGGAGGAGCCTGCAACCACCAGTGGCCAGTCACCGCCATCGCTGAGCATGTCCCCTGCGCGAGGCGCTGGGGCCAGTCCTGCCACATGCCTGTCTCTCTGTGCCCTTCCCATCCTACAGAGTCAGGAATATCATTCCCATTCTACAGATGAGAAGAATGGAGGCTCGAAAGGATCGTGCCACTCGTCCCAGGTCAATCTGCCGGGAAGGGGCTCGCTGCAGGTGAAATCTTGGTCTGGGGGCTCCAGCCACTGTTCTTAGCAGAGCAAGAGAAAACCCAGGCACCCACCTGGCATGGGCCCCATCCCCCCACCAGCACGTAAGTGGGGAGACCTGGTCCCCAACTGGGTGACACTCCCATCCCTGGGGCCTCAAGCTGTCGCCTCTCGTGACATAAAACCCCAGGCTCCTAAACTTGCCCTGCCCTTCTGAGGAGCTCCACATGTCTGCCTGGCCCTGGGGCTGGACAGGACCGCCCTGCCCCAGCCAAAACTGAGAACCACTTGAGTCTGGCTCTAGTATTTCATAGAATCCTGAGCAGAAAGTTCTTTTTTTTTTTTTCCTATCTCTAGCTAGTCCTCTCTATTCTTATCATTGTGGTAAAATGCACACAACATAAATTTTACCGTTTTATCCATTTCTAAGAGGACGTTTCAAGGTCAGGTAAGTACATCCACACTGCTGAACAACCATCACCCTTCTCCACTTCTAGAACCGCATCACCTTCCCAAACAAGAAATCCCACATCCTTTAAACAAGAACCCCGTCCCCTTTCCTCCCAGGCCCTGGGGATCTCTAAGCTCCTGTGCCTCTGAATTTACGTGTTCTAGGCACCTCACATAAGACGAATCACACAGCAGTTTGAGTCTGGCTGATCTCACTTCGTGTCCTGGGCTGAAGCCCATCCCCGCAAATTCACACGCTGTGGTCCTAATCCCCAGGACCTCAGAACGTGACTGTATGGAGAGAAAGAGGTGATGAAGCTACAACAAGGCCATCAGCGGGCCCTAATCCAACCTGACCCGTGTCCTTATCGGAAGGACACGGACCCACGGAGAGTCACTAGTGGAATGTGCAAAAAGCAAAGACCACGAGTGGATACAAGGATCAGCCTCAGGGGGAATCAAAAGTGCCTTGGAGCTCCTGCCTCCAGAACTGGGAGAGGAGGAGCTCGCTGTATGAGCCACCCAGTGTGCAGTGTGTTGTTAGAGCAGCCCTAGCAACTGTCACGCCCGGCGTGCCATCCCCACAATATATTAGTGTCGAAGCAGGCGTCCGAGCTGCCCTCCTTTTTGGGGCCATATACTAGTCCACTGGGTGAACCCCGCATCCTGTGTTTATGCACCTGTCTTTGCACGCATAGGCTGTCCCACGGGCACCGCCTCCACACCCTTGCCCCCACAACTCCAGGGCCCCATCTCAGCCGACACACAAAGGTACACAGGAGGGAAGGAAAGTAGGGTTTGCAGAGCACCTACTGCACATCACCAACCTGGTTGCTTTACATACATTTTATTTAGTCTTCATGACAGGCCTTTGTGGTACGTGGGCTCAGGGAAGTCAAGAAATGGCCCAAGAAAAAGCTGGACAGCTCATAGGTGGAGAAATGGCAGATGCAGAAGAAGGCAGAAGCAGCTCACTGTGTACCGGGCACTCTGTGTTGTCCCTTCCACTGCCTGGGACCTCTTGGAGGCAGAGACGAGTGCCCTCTCACAGGATCTCGAGCCGTCTTCTTGGCAATCCTGTGAGATCCAAGACGGCATGTCCACTAGGTGACACACACCGGGGTCTGCCTGATTCCAATGCCACCTGGCCGCACACGCCACGCTGTCTCCACAGCCAGACAGGGGCGCCAGGGGCTGTGAGAGCAGAGGGCACTCGGGGAGCCCGGGCGGGGTCCACAGAGGAGGGGACATCTGGGACAGGCCTCCAAGGATACATTGCTTTTGTCTACTGGGCGTCTCACCTAGGACTGTTCCAAGAGCCCCGAGGGCAGGAAGACCTGGTCCGGAGCCCAGGGCTCACCTGGTATGTGGATGGGGTTTTAAAAGGTAAAGATGAGAAAAGGGCATTTCAGGTGGAAATGATCACATGAACAAGGCAAGGAGGAAAAAAACCACGACAAGTCCCCTTTGGCTGAGACACAGGGTGGGGGAAGGGGACGAGGAGAGACACTAAAGGACACACTGAAGGAGACAAAGGGAAGGAGGACTGGCTGCAAATTCTCTTTCCAGATTGGACCACAGGCAACTTGGAAGGCCCAGCAGAGAAGTTAAGACTTTTAGATGCTGGTACTGGGGAGCCACCAAAGGTGCCTGAGGAGGAGAGGAGCAGAGGAAGTAAAGGGCGAAGCTTAAGGCAGGCACAAGATGAGTAAAAATGATACTAAAAATAATGGGGAGGGTGGAGAAAAGAGGAGGGAGCCCCAAAGCCCACAGATAAGGGGCCACTGGGCACCCTAAAACCCAGAGGTCATCTCTACCCTAACAAAACACACATTTGGACAGACCCGACCTCTGGCTTTGCCCTCTCTTCCCCCAGCAAGGGGGGACAGCACTGCCTGGACCTCTTCCCTCCCTGCCCT
Source organism: Procyon lotor (assembly GCA_028646535.1). NCBI lineage: Eukaryota > Metazoa > Chordata > Mammalia > Carnivora > Procyonidae > Procyon > Procyon lotor. The sequence goes on along the minus strand of CM053605.1, from coordinate 14,865,525 downwards.
GCGAGGAGCAAGCAGACCCGCCCCACAGGAGCTGCCGCTCACCCTCTGGACCCCACCTGGGGAACCCGTGGCCAGCACGTTGCCACCTCTGAGCCCTGGCTGCTCAGATGACACCACGGGGGTCAAGAGGAATACAGGCCACGACCCCCACAGGATCTACCCTCCATGCCCCGTGACTGAGGAAAGAGCCAGAAGACCCCACGCCCGTGGACAGCCCAGCACCTCAGGCTTCACGGGACGAGTCCGCCGGGCTCCGGCAGGAAGGCCATAGCCAGCCCCGGTGAGCCGGGCCAGGGTAGTCGGACAGGCCCAGCCAAGTGGACAGAAGGGCAGCTTGGAAGCCCGGTGGGAGTCCAGTGTGCCCTGAGTGTCCACAGCAGTCAGGAACTACAGAATGCCTCAGCCAGGGTCGGGGGAGTGAGGACACGGCCAGGGCTGCAAAAGGCAGAGCCCCAGCCTGGCTCAGTGGCTCAAGACACTGGCCTCCCTTTCTGAGCCCCAAGCCCTGCACAGGGGGCTCCCGGGGAAAAGATGGCTGCCACGCCAGCTCCGTTTCCTCCCAGGCCTGTGCCCTCCCCTCCAGGCCGCCTGTCCTCACCAGAGCATGCTCCTGGCCTGCCGGGCTGTTTCCTTCCCTTATATAGAGCTCTGTTCACGATCAGGAAAGGAAGCGCATCCAGTTCCTGGAGGCAAGAAGGGGCCTGTTCCCAGGGACACCTCGGGCTGAGGGGGGCAGGGCACGTCCCAGCCGCGAGTCCCCTCCAGAGCCAGGGGGCCAGGCCTTTCCCCAAACCCAGCACAGGCTCCAACTCCGACGAGAAACAGAGAGCCGACTCTGGGCAATGCCCCCAGGACTCCTGCCCACACCGTCCACCCAAACCCTCCTGGGCCACAGGCCTCTTGAATCGCTGACCCAATCAGCCTGTTCCCCAAGCTCTGACAGTGCCCCTCCCCCCAGTCCTCCCTCTCGTCTCGGGACCCACACACTGGCCACCCAGCCCACTGCCAGCCTCTAGGTCTGCTAACACACTCCAGAAAGGGCTCTCTAGACAGGGAAGCTTCTCTGCAGGCCAACTCCTCTCTGACCTCTAGCCACACCCGCACACAGTGGCCAGACCTGCACGGCCCAACCCCCTACGAGGCAGAGAGCCGGGGGGGGGGGGGGTGCCCTCTGGTGCCCAGCCCAGAGGAGCACTCCCCAGGAAAGGGGGGTGCAGTGCACCTAGCAGGGCACAGGCTCTGGTCCCCTGGCAGAGCCCTCTTGGAAGATGGCAGGCGCAAGCCCCTGGGTTGGCCCAGGCTGGAGGCCCACCTGGTGGCAGAGCATCTTCTCTGAAGCTCGTACTCCCCTTAAACCCAAGCCGAGACCCCAGCTCAGGGGCCACACTTCCCCAAACCCACAGTTAGTGACTCCAGGAGGGCTGAGCTTGCAACCAGGCTAGTCTTCTTCCGATGAAACCCCCACAAGCAGAAGCAGAGAAGTTGAGGTTGGGCAAACCTATACTGGGTATCTACTGTGTGCCAGGCCCTGGGAGCATAAGAGAGGAAGCCAGGGGTCCCAGCAGGGCTGAGCAACAGCCCACAGGCGAGAGAGATGAGGCATGTGGTGTTGCAGGAAAGCACCAGCAGGGTAAGAAGGCACAGTTGGGCCCCGGG
>CM053605.1:14848432-14863369 GCA_028646535.1 Procyon lotor | reverse complement strand
GGGGCGGGGGCACACGGGGGACGTGGTCCCAGAGCACAGCTGACCTCAGGAAGCCAGGGCGGGGAATGGTCCGTGGTGCAGACTGGAGGAGGGGAGAGTGAGAACCAGCAGGGGTGGGGGTGGGGGGTTTTCAAGTCTGAATGCTCACCCAGATCTCACAGTGCCCCCAGGAGCCAGCCTATCCGAGCTAGCAGAGGCAGAGGCAATTTCCCCCTGGCCTCTCCCCGCCCCTTGCATCTCGCCCAATCTTCTGGAAGAGCAGGTGAGAGGCGAGGCATGCTGATGGAAACGGGAAGAGGTGTCAGAAAGAGGAGGGCCAGTGTACCAGTCGTGGGGCGGAGCAGAGATGAGAACAAACATCCTGGAAATCACGGAATGCAGGCAGGGGAGCAGGAATTCTAGGGGTGGAGGTGGGGAGGAGAAGCGAAACAGAGTCTAGGGCTTGACGGCCGACCGGATTCACCGAATCCCTCGAACGTGCTGGGCACTGCAGACACGGCCTCCCATTGAGTCCTTTCAAAGGTACACACAACAGCCAAACCTCCCTTCTCCGTATGAGGCCAAGAAGCTCAGGGAGAAAAGTCAAGTTGCCCAAGGTCACAGAGCGATGAGCAGTGGAGCCAGGACTCGGAGCCGGGACTCGGAGCCCGAACAGCCAGACGGCAAAATCTATATACCCCGTGGGCAACCCAAGTCACCCAGATGCTTCGCCAACAAGATGGGGCAGCTGTGCGGCCTGGAGGGCGCGACGGGATGTCAGGGAGGAAGGGCTAAGGCACAGGGGCACAGAGAGGCGAAGGGGGCACGTGGGTGGGCATGCCGGCCTGAACCCCCAGCTCCTAAGGCGCTCAGGCTGCTGTGACTCAGTGGCTGGGCCTCTGGGGAGCATTTCCGGAGCCCCAGACAGCTGGGCAGCCTAGGAGCCACCTGCCCAGCAGAGACACTGGCCCATTACTCACAGTGGCTGGTTACTCACTCTTCTCGGCACCCTGCCCCCCAGCATATCACTCACTCCCACTGTTCCCTGAGAGTGGCCAAGGGGAGCCAGAGGATCGGGCTGGTTCCCACCCTCGCTTCGCTAGCCCCGATCCTGCCAGCACAGCCCCACCTGAGTCACTGGGACCGAGCCCCGCGGACTCTGGCCCGCTCAACCCAGACAGCTGTTACCCTCCACTCTGTTCCAGGAAACGGAGCTGCCCGGAGGAGTGGTCACTGGGCAAAGCACCTTCCAATCCCACGGCTGGAAGGGACCTTCCCGGCATCTCAGCTGGCCTCCCAGCAGATGCCTGAAGACCTTCCAGGACCCCCACATCCAAGCCGGACGGCTCCTCCAACAGCCCCAAGAACAAGAGCCTCTCTGTTCAGAGAGATCTGCAGCCTTGCAGAATTTCAGCACCGGTTAGAGAAACGGAGGACCCTCCTAAGGCCAACCCCTCATCTTACAAACGAAAAAACCAAAGCCCAGGGAGTGGAAGTAATTTGCCCAAGGTCACACAGTGCCAAAGGGGAACCGGCCCCCCTGCCACCAGTCCCTCCACTGACGGCAAGTCTTTTCACCCCACGGGGAATCAGATGGGCAGGCCCCTGCAGCCTACCCTCATGCCCTCCTGTTGCAAAGCAGCTGCACTTGGGAGAGCCAGACCACTGGCCTCGAGAGAGCTGAAGCCCAATGGGAAGAGAAGGAAGGAGCTGCAGCCAAGCCGTGCTTAGTGGGGAGCAATCACTTTCTAACAGTGAGCATCAGGAACAGTCCACCCGGCAGACGGGAGGGAGATGGACCACAGGCCTTCTGGAGGCCGTGGAGCTAGAAGGCCAGACCCTCCAGCAGGACATGATGAGAGGAATTCCTGGGGTCCCAGCTGGGGACTTAGGAGAGTCCTGGCCTCGTCTCTGCTCACCTCTCCTCCCCCCGCCCCTCGCTCTGGCTCACCCCTGCTCTCCCAGGGCTCCGGCCTGGAATCCAGGCTGGCCGCGGCCTCGGCTCCCACGCCCGGCTCAGCCCAACTGGCCACATCAGACACAGCCCCATGTGTGGGGTTCGAGGCAGCTCACAAGGCCCCAAGGAGCCTTCGGAGCCCCCCAAAGAGCCTCATCTGTCTTGTGCTCTCCCACCCACTCAGGGCGCTCATCCCTGCAGAGAGGCCCCCGCCTGCTTCCCTCCTTCTGCACCAACAAACAACAGTAGTAAGAGTAACCAAGGGTCACAGAGCATGGCCCCGGGTGCTGGACAGGGTTCTGTTTATTTCCCGCTTTTGACAGAAGAGTAAACTAAAGCACTGGCAGGTTGGGGTCAAGACCGAAACCCAGACGGTGTTGCCACGGCGTCTGGTCTTGACTCCCGCGCCCCGGCCCCACCGTGCCACGGTGCCTCATAAGAGGACCTCGCTCCAGGTTCAAGCTCCCGAAACCCCTGCTTCCTCACCCACGCACCGTCACGGACCTCCCGAAGCCACGCCGGCCTCGGTGACACTCAGCAGTCCTCAAGGCTCTGGACAGGCCGCCCCCGGCCAGAAGAGCACCAGGCTACTCACAGTCAGGCCGGGAACCCTCAGCCTCCAAGTGGGCAGGCTCCCCCAGCCGGACTTGGGAACACTCCTTTTTGTTTGTTCATTTGTTCATTCAATGAAGAGGGCCCACGGTGTGCCAGGCAGATGGCGAAGGACGCCACCCAAAGGAGCCCCCCGATTCCTTAGAGATGCGTACTGCCCGCGGTCCACCCTCACTCCCGCCCACTGCGACCCACCCACGCCAGCCTTGTGTGTGAAGCCTTGCCAGCCAGGGCTCTCTCCTGACCTCAAAGATCTCCCAGGAAGGAGCTCTCAGGGCCTCCTCAGCCTCCCGATCCAGGAGAAGAGGGCGGCCCGTACGAAGAAAGCCCGGAGAGATGAAGCAATGCGGGAGAGGATTTCCAATCTTGGCGCTAAGAAATTCGCACAGAGGACTCCCAGGGCTCTGGCTCGTGGGCTCTGGTTCGTGGGCTGTCCCCAGATCTCCCCAGCCAGTACAGCCTTCACAGCCACCCAAATCAGCGTCCTAACTCCCAGGCTCATCACATTTTCTCCACAGGAAAGCCCTCTGCGGCTCCCTCGATCACCTGACGCAGAAGCCCCCCCCCACGGCTGGGCCCCGGGCAGCACCGGCAGGCTCACCCCAAGCCAGCCCTTCCCGCACGCACACTTCCGCCAGGCCTAGCCCGCACCAGGCCCGGTGCGGGGCACCTCACAGAGACCATCTCATTTCACCCCCCGTCACAGCTCTGTGAGGCTGGCTATCAACCCCATTTGACAGATGCAGACACTGAGGTTCGGCCCACGGCCGCCCAGCTAGGAAGCAGCAGAGCCGGGAGGCACAGCACATTCTGTCCGACTCTAGCACAGGCCTGGGGCCATTATTTCACCCATTGTGACATGCGTGGTGCTGTGCCTAAGGGCAGGCCTTCCCCTGTGCCTAAAGAAGCCTCCGTCCCTTTTGCTTCCCCGGAACTCCTTCTCAACCTTCAAAACCCATCTCTAAGGGCACCTCTTCTCCAAAGCTCTGTCCACTCCACTGCTTCCTGCTTGACATGCCCTCTGCATTTGGCAGAAACCCTCCAACTACTCTCCTTCATCTCCTTCCAGACCATGTCCCTGTGGCCTTTCCAGCCCCGTGCCCCTGGCACCTTGCCTGGCACAGGTTCGGGGCCCCAAAAAGGCTTGGAAGTGAATAATCAGGGCCCTTGTGTGCCCGGCCAGACTCAGCCCCCGCCACACAGCCTCCACTGTGGGTGCCTGGGCACAGCCCCCACCCAAGAAGTCCACCCCCAGTCACAGGCAGTGCCCCCCATCACCGCCCAATGCCCCGCTCATGTCCCTTGGCGGGAGCTTCTCCCCATGCCCGTCCGCCTGCCCCTCTCTGCTCAACCAGCTCGGCTGTTTCTGGGAGTCTCAGCCGGTGATTAGGGCCCTAATCAGCAGGACTTCCTGCCAGCGATTGCCAGAGGTGGGGGCGGGGCCGGAGGGAAGCAAGGTCAATCCAAGGTGAAGTTCTCGCAGCCTGGGACCAGGGGAGATTCAGTCAGAGAGATGGACTCACAGACTCTTCTAGCCCCTGCACTTCCTCAGCCTTTCACCGATAGGTGAGGACGTCGGGCCCGGCAAGGGAAGGGACTCTGGTTCAAGAGCCCAGGAACACAGCAAGACCACTGCTCTCCCCATGCCCTGGGCTTTTCTTACACTCCCTTCGAGCCCTCTGCCCGCCCCTTGACCCCCACCCCAGCACCAAGCCCAGGGCCTACCCCCCCAGACCGCTCCCCCATAAAGGGTCGTTGTAGAACACTTAATTGCTCAGGTCTGGTCAAGGTCAAGGGCCAAAGGCGAGCCCCTCCTCTAGATGAGCAATGGCCTAGAAATGGAGCAGAGGTGAGCAGGAGCTGGGGAGGGAAAGAGAGAAAGGGCTGGGCTGAGCTCAGGAACCCTCCCCAGCTGTCATCATCATCAACCCAAACCCATTCTTTCTCCAAAAAAAAGCTTAATGCCTTTTGCAGCTGCAACTGGGCGGGCCAGGGGTCCGGAAATAGAGCTCACCCCCGACCTGGAGCGACCCCAGCCTCCCTGGGTGGGAACCAGGGGCTAGGTGGAGAGCCCTTGGGGGCTGACCCCTGCTAATGAGGGACATCAGAGGCACCAGAAAGAAAGTGGAGGACCCCGGAGAGGACAGAGGCCTGGGATGAGGAGGGAGTGTGGCCAGGACCCACCCCAACCACGGGTTCAAAGCTCCCAGCTTTGCGGCATGCAGGAAGGGCTGGCCATGGTTCTCCCCCACCTCCCACCAGCAAGGGACTGAACTTAAAGTTGCAGCAAGAGGGATGCAGGTTAGACTTCAAAGACCCAGCGGGTATAAGACACAGCAACGTGCCGCGGCTATCTGGAGATTCCACTTTCAAATATAGCTGCCACCCCCATGGGTATAGCCCATGGTCGAGAGTAGCCTGCTGGAGGCCAGGCCAGCCACGTCCTTGCCAGGCCTGGGAGTCTCTGATTCAGTGACTCTCATCAAGGGATGGGATGGGATCCAAGGAGGGGGAGCTTGGACGGGTTTATAATAATGCATCTTGTTTACACTGATGGCCGCTTTCTCAGAGCCCTCCATAAACACAGCTCTGCATTGGCTCCCCTGGGCAGACAGGGCCTTGGGAGGTCCCCGTAGCTCCTCGCCTCTCCCCACTCACAGAGAGGGAGAGACAGACATGGGAGGGCATCAGGGAGTCTCCTCTCTGGGCTCTGATGCTAGTCTCCTTGAGGGAAAACAATGCCACCATCTCCTCCACTCTCCGGTCTCATAATCCTCCCATCTTAGGGATGGAACCACCACAAGAGAGAGACAAGAGTCCACCCAGGATTGAGCTCCTGGAGAAACATCAGTACCACCACTATGACCCATAATATCAACAATTACTAACATTTATTGAGCCCTTACTATGTGCCAGGTGCTACTCAAAATGTTTCAAATAAACTAACTCACTCGATACTCACAACCTCGCCCAGAAACAAGTGCAATTCTTACTCCACATTTTGGAGGCGGAAACCGAGGCTCAGAGAGGTTCCATCGCTTGCCAAAGCCACACAGCTAATAAACAGGGTCGGCCTGAGTTGAGCCCCAGCAGTCTGGCCTTCAGAGTCATGTTTTCTGTCTCACTCTAGACCTCTTGGCCAACACAGCCCTGTTTCCGGGCCCTGCAAATCCTCCCCAGGCCCTGTCTAAATCCCTCGCTCCTCCGCCCCTCCTCTGGCAGTCAGTTACCGCTGAGCACCCTCGGACCGGCACGGCAAGGACCACCAGGGACGCAAAAGGCACAGGCCTGCCCTCAGGGAGCTTGGAATCCAGCTAGAAGATAGGTGAGCTCTCGGCAAGCTTGCAAGGAACACTGAGGGGTCCCGTATTCACTGCTGGAGAAGGCCTAGGAAGGTTTCCGAGGAATCTGGACCTCGAACTAGGACTCCCCCACACCATGATGACATGATGGTTCCTTGCTCATCGGCTCCCTGGGACTGCGTCCTCCCCGCCTGGTCCCTCCTGCTTCCCAGAACGCCCAAGCCTGAGCTACAAGCCTCCGGCCCTAAAAAGGCAGGGACTACAGAACCCACACTAGCCCTGGGGGACGTAGCGCCAGGGACTGGCTCAGGCCCCCTCGCCCCCCACCACCCCAGCCCACCAAGCTCCAACTCTGCAGACACCAACCATATCTCCGAGGGAAACCAAGGTGTGGACAAGTAGGAAGATGGCCAAGGTCACCAGCCTGAGTAGAGGCAGGCAAGGGACTCAGCCGAGCCTCCTGCCACCTCCCATCTTGGGAAAGCGCTGCAGGCAATTTGAGCACAGGAAGGAGAGGAGGGCCAGGTGTGACCTTGCATAATGGAGCAGAGCGCCCAGGGAGGTGGGCACGGCCCACAAGGCGGGCAGCCCTGCCACCCGACTGCTCTCGTTCCAGCTCGCTGGTGCCCACACCTCTGTGTGCCTAATGGCTTCGAAAGCTAAGAGCCAGGGCCATGGGAATACAGCTCTGGGGACAATAGTCCCTCCAGTCTCCCAAAACTTCTCCCTCCCTCCCCCAGCATCACGCCCACTGGCTGTTTTCAGAGTCCAGTAACTGCGAGGGCTTTCCTCTGCGCCCCTCCAATACACATCCCTCCGCTGGACCTCAGTGTCCCTTTCTGGGCAGAGACTCGTGGCCCCAGAAACAAGCCGAGAAGCCAGAACGGCCTGCTGCTGAGAGCCTTTGCCATCCATGCCAGCCCTGACCCTGACTCATCCAGGCTCAAGGGCACGCTCAGCGTCTCACCTTCCCACCCCTCTAGGGTCCCTGTCGGACCAGAGGAGAGGGCGTCCTCATGAAGCAGCCCCATCTAGTCCCGACCCGAGACGAGGGACTCCAGTTCGACAGTGAAAAGGACTTCATCCTCAGAGGAAGCCAGGACTGACAGGATGCAGGGGGATGACCGGGGCGACTCAGACCCTACTCCTTCACTCTCCCCACCGAGGAGAAAAGGAGTCCCAGGGGCCGTGGGGAGACACAGGTGGGGACAGGAAGGATGGGGTCCTGAGCCTAGTCCAGAAGCCCACCTTTGACATCACGAAAAGCCCCAGCCTCCCAGGGTGTGGTGTTCAGAAACCTCTAACCCCAACCCCACCCTGCCTTTCCTCCCACCGCCTGGCGCCCACCCCACAGGGAACAGGGTCTGGAGAGGTGGTGGGGAGGGAGCAAGGGAACCCGCTCCTCCCACTCTCCTCCCTTGCAACCCCACAGCAACTCACACAAACCACTTCAAGCTGCCCCGACAACCCTGTGTTAGCTCACAAATTTGGAAACTGAGGCTCAGGCAAGGGCCAGCCCTAGGGACTTTCTGCATCTCAGATCTTGACACTGTTCCTCTGCCTACTACTTCCAGGCGGCCTGGGGAGGCCCCTTCCCATGGTGGCAGGAGGGGGGAGGGGGGCAGCGGTAGAGGGGGATAAACTGGCAGGGGCTTGAGCTGTCAAACCTCAAGCACACCCCCATCCCTAACCCTCCCACAGGCCGGCCGCCAGTTAGCCCGCTTAGCGGGGAGCACGGCTCTAACTGAAGCGGGGTAGGAGGCGAGGTCGCCTCCTCCATTCCGCACCACCGTCACATAGCCTACAGGCCTGTGCTGGCCGTCGTCAGGTTAGCCAGCAGGGCAAGGCTCAGGGTGAGACAGGAAGAATGGGAAGAAACTCGGAATCTTTGCAGGAAGCAGCTGGGGCAGACCTGGTAGGAGAGTGAGCCGTGGGTGCGAGCAAGACGCGCGCGCCAGGCTCTCTGTTCCCCAAACATTGGCAGGGAGAAGGAGGCAGCGCCCACGCCCCAGGCTGGAGGCCACTGCCTTCCTGCTCCCCCATTCTGGGTGTCAGAGAATTCCTGACTCCGAGAATCCCAGGACCTCAGCATCCCAAGAGACCGTCAGGGTCATCTCTCCTAACCACATCCCAGCTCAGGAATCCTTCCAAGCTGTTTTCCAGCCTCTGTCTGAACTCCCCCCAGGACGGGAAGCTCACTACCTTACAAGGCAGCCCATTCTCCTGGGCTGACCAGCCAGGCTGGTTAAGAACCCCTTCGTTATGGGGCACCTGAGTGGCTCGGTGGGTTAAGCCTCTGTCTTCCACTCAGGTCATGATCTCAGGGTCCTGGGATCCAGCCCAGCATCGGGCTCTCTGCTCAGCGGGGAGCCTGCTTCCCCCTCTCTCTCTGCCTGCCTCTCTGCCTACTTGTGATCTCTCTCTCTGTCAAATAAATAAATAAAATCTTTAAAAAAAAAAAAAAAAAAAAAGAACCCCTTCGTTAAACCTGAGCCAAGTTTTCCTCACCCAACAAAAATCCATCCTCCCTTTTTGCCTCCCGTTCCTACCTCAGTACAAATAGGTGACTGAGAAGTCCCAAACTCCAGGTCTTCTGCTACAGCCCATCAGAGATGAGAAGACGGTCACCCAATGGCAAAGTTGGCTCTGAACTCACCCACACCCCAGCCAGTGCCCCCTTCCACCCAACCACCAGCTCCCGGTGTTTACGATTCTGGAGGCTGCTGCCCCATCGCCCCATTGGAGACTCTAAGGAACGTGAAGTATGGCGAGCACCGAGGGAGCACTAGGGAAGGAGAGGCAGGTGTCTGGACTCGGAGAGTCTCCTCCACCACCTGATAATTCTCAGCTCCGTATCAAAGACCTGGCTGCCAGCTCGGGGGGTCCTGGAGACTGGCGGAGACCTTCCCCAGCCCGGGATCCCAGCACTGTTCCATGGAGAGCTCTCCCACCCAGCTCCCCACTACAGCCCTGGGCCAGAGGGGTCGGACGGGGGGGGGGGGGGCATTCAGCCATAGCAAGCTCTGAGGTCTTGGGGCAGAGTGAGGGTGGGGGAGACAGGAGGAGCGGCCAGCTGGCACGGCTAGAAGCAACTTAAGGCCAAGTCTGAGCCACAATGGTCCCCACCCCACCCGGCAGCTTCAGGAAGGGGCCCAGCAGAGACTCAAGGAAAGAGAGTGCTCCCCACGCCCTCCCGACCCCTCTGCTTTGCCTCTGACACATGGAAGAAGTTCTGCAGCTTCCAGAAGAGAAAATCCTGGTTTCTAGATCCTGCTCTGAGCCTCATCCCACAATGGCTTGTCCTGCCCTCCCCTACCCAGCTCCTATCCTGTCCGCTAACCCCATCCCACTGCGCAGCAGGCTTTTCCTGGTCACCCCTAGGTTCTCCCCCTCCCGGCTTTCTCTTCCAGGACAGTGGCCACAGCCTAAGAACATCTGGCCCTGAACTGGGGGGGTAGGCAGACACTGAGGTGGGCTCTGCAGAGCCTCTCCCACTTGGGAAGGGGTGGCAGGCAGAGTACCAGAGGGTCAGAGGAGGAGATGGGGGGGGTGGGAGGAGAGGAAGGAGAGGGGGGTAGAAGGCAGCTGTGTGTGTCTGTTCATTAACCACCTGGATTAGCCATTTCTGCCTGGAGGGGTGAGGAGGGGATGAGAGCTGCTGGCTGGGGGAGGGCGGCTGCGGGCACTCATGCCAGGCCGTGCCCGTGTGCCCAGGGACCCCAGCCGAGGGCAGTGTAGCGGGGAAACCCTGGAAGGGTTCCTCCCTGGCAGCTGTGGCCAGCCCTCTGGGAGACGGGAAGTGGGAGCAAGGAGAGCCCCAAGGAGGAGAGTGGGACCCAGCAGCAGCTCCAGTCGGGGGCGGGGAAAACTGCCCGGGCGCTCGGGTCTCTGGTGGTCCTCTGTGAGGCAGCCCCAGGATGGGCAGCAGGTAGGAGAAGAGACTAGCGCTCCCAGTCTCCCCCTCTTTGGCCCTGCTGGCCTCAGTCTCAAGCAGCTCCTGACATCCGCAACTTCCCCAGCAAACGAAACTCCTGCTGACGGGTGTCTCAGAACGGGGACAACCACACCCCGGGCATCCTTGCCAGAGCAGACCTCGCAGGCAGGGGACTGACAGGTTGGCTTCCGGGGGGGGTCTAGCCCAGCCCGGGGACATGTGACGGGTGGGGGTGGGGCTGACCTCCCTCTCCCCTAATTTATAGGATCAGTGGTCCTGACAGCATCAGTAGGACAGGCCAGCGTGCGTGTGCACACACACACGCGCGCGCGCGTGCACACACACACGCGCGCGCACACACTCACTCACCTCTCCAACGGAAGGGCCACTGGGTGGGGTGGGTGTCCGGGCTCACGGGACAGAGCAGTGGGCAATGACAGGGCAGCAGCTGTGGCCGGCCAGAAGCTGGTTGCCGAGAGGAGGGCGTGAGTGAGCCTTGTGTCCAGGCAGGAGCGGGCAGGGGAGCGGAGCTGGTCCCAGGGCCACTGCTGGGAGCAACTGAGCCAGGGCACTGCTAGCCCTCCCCTGGTGGCGGCGGGCCGGCAAGCGCACCGCCTCCTTCCCCTCCTTCCCGGAGCCGGCCAGCAGCCCGCCCGCCCGCCCGCCTCCTTTAACCCCTGAAGCGCTTGGCTCCGGCTCCCGGCTCCACGGCTGGGTGGCAGGCACGCGCCTGGAGCCCTTGGGGCCCAGAAGTGCGGCCTCCCCTCCTTCAGCCACCGGCCCAACAGCCTCTCGGGGACCTGCAGGAAGGCGTCAGAGGGCCTAGGGGCAGAGGTGGGTAAAGGGGACAGGTGGCCAAGAGGTCCAGGACCCCAGGGAAGAAACACAGCTGCAGAAAAATGGCCAAAGGGCTGCCGGCTGGAGGCTGTTTGGTCAGATGGTAATGACAATGATAATCACCAGACCAGTAACTCCCAGTTTCTGTAGCTCACCCTGGTCTCTGCCAATTCCAACTCATTTGGTGGCAGGAGACCCAGAATCGCACTTCTGAACCTGCTTTTCTGAAACAGTCCCTGCTTTCTTCTCTCGGCTGAGTTAAGGTATTTGCGACTGCATTTTCAAAAGTGATGTGAAGTGGGGGCACCTGGGAGGCTCAGTCGGTTAAGCGGTTAAGCGTCTGCCTTCAGCTCAGGTCAGGATCCCAGGGTCCTGGGATGAATCCCCGCATCCTGGGATGAATCCCCGCATCAGGCTCCCTGCTCAGTGGGGAGCCTGCTTCTCTCTCTCCTCCCTGCTGGTTGGAGCTCGCTCTCCCTCCCTCTCTCTCTTTCTCGCTGTCTCTGTCGCTCTCTCTCTCAAATAAATAAAATATTTTTTAAAAAAGAGATGTGAACTCTAGTTAATGAAATGTATGCTTCTGCTCTCTTTGAAATGCATCAAACAAAAACATGAACTGATGGATGGAAAGAGAAATAGAAATGTGATAAAGCAAATATGCCAAAGAACCCATCACAGAATCGAGGGAGTTTACCGTATAACCCTTTCAGCTCTTCTATATGCACAAATATCAGGGGAAACGTGATCTGGAAAGTCTGAAGTACCACATAAGTAAGAGTGAAGAAGCGGACGGGATTATTTTGAGAGGAAAGGGAAAGTCATTTGCTGCAAACCTGTCGCATGCCGGGCTCTTAAAGGATATTCTCTCTCACTTCATCTTCGAATCTCCCTCATCCCAGCTGAAGAGAGCAGGCTTGGAGCGGTCAGGTGACTTGTCCAAGACCACACAGGACGGTGTTGAGTGGAAACTCAGCCTTGGACCAGCTCGCTTCAGAGCCAAGCTCCCCACCACTCAGCCCTCCAGAGGCGGAAAGGCCCTTCTCTTCCCCATCTGGGCCGCCTTCGTGGGAGGTCCTGGGCCAGTGACCCGCATCTCGGAGCCTCAGTTCCCCTGCTGTCCGATGAGTTTGAATCCAAAGGTCCTCAAGACATCTTCCAGTTCTAACCCTCGGATTTCACTAATTCAGCCGAATCCTTCCCAGGCTTCAATTCTCCAAAGAATAAAGTGACAGGGAAGGCCCAGAGGAGGGACAAACGGCCTCAGGAAAGATCTGGGGGCATCTGGGGCCAGCAATGGTCAAACCTTCGGAGGGCTTTCTCCCTCCCCACCCCACCCCCCTGGCTTTGGCGACAAGTGAGATCCCTGAGGATTCAGGGAAGAGGGACACCTTCCCGGGACCCTGTGTGGGCAGAGTGGAGACAGAGCCTCATTGCACCCCGCCCCCACCCTGGCCTTCAGGACAAGATGACTTCACCCCTGCCTAGGGGGTGAGTCTTGGTTCCCAGGGTCCCAGATGCCAGCATCTCAGAACCTACCAGCCTTGCGGTGGCCTCGATCTGTGAGGGTGAGGGTACTGGCAGGGACAGAGAAGGCAGAGACGCACCCACTGAATGTATGTGTCTCTGAGCCTGACGACTGCCCAGGCCAGCTCCCTGCCCAGTCCTCCCTGGTCCCAGCTCTGGGGCAAAGGTGAATCCTGCTTTGTCCTTGTCCTGCCAAACCCCGCACCCCTGCAGACCGAGGGTGGCCTGTGGGCTTGGGACGAGGGAAGTGACATACTCCATGTCAGTAATCAGGCCTCCACTAGAGGTGGATGGGGAGTCAGCCATGAAAGTGGCAGCACCCCCCTCCCCGTCTTGGGCCACAGAGCAGCCCCCTACTCCCAAGTGCAGGACTGCACACTGGCTCAAGGCCATCCTCCCCATCTCCTCCTTCCACCCACACCCACTGTCACCCTGATCGACACCAAACTGTCCCAGGCCCCCACTGCCTACCAGACCCAGTCCCAGCTCTGCAGAAGGATCCCCTGCAACACAGCCACACCTCTGAGCCTTTTCAAGGCACAATTTCCTCTCTTCTCTATCAATGTTCAGACCTCAACTCAAAAGCCACATCCTCCCTGGGTCCTTCTGCACCTGCACCATCTGGTAGGTACCGTCCCTCCCTCTGGACACCCGAGGCTCTTGCTCATACATTAACACCAGGACACTCACTTGTCGGGTGCACTTCATCGCCCAGTGAGCTGAGCCAAGATTTATGCATCATTCCCTTCCCCTATCCTAGCGTGCTCAGTGCCCGGCACGAGCTGGGCACACAGATTCTCAGCGGATGCAGAAGGAATAACTGAATACTGGAGAAGTGGATGGATGATGACTGGTTACAAAGAAAAATAAAAATAAAACTTTTAAATGCATGATTCCGCACAAGACTGTATCAAGACAATTGCCGGCAGACTATCGTCAAGGCTGCATAAAAAACTGACCATCAGAAAAACTGGCCACGCTAAGACATGAGGATCATGTACCCGATTTCCCAGGCACATACCATCCATCCCAGGTCTGCAGCAGATTGGGGGGCGGGGTGTCTAAGAGACAACGTCCTCAGCTGCTTGCTAGGAGCCACCAGAGGTCCCAGATGCGCTCCAACCTCCACCCCAACACTCCCCCTCTCTCCCAGCCCTCCTGCTCCAGCACCAATCCAACAAGTCTCTAGAAACCACCCAGACAGGAAGTCAAGGAGCGAGAGGACTGCAAAGCAAGAGTAGCCTTCCCCTTTATTTCCGAGAGCTGTCCCATAGCGGATCGTCCCCCGGAACCCCTCCCCCGCAACTCGGGGGTTTCCCCAGGGTCAGTCCCAGCATCTCACATGCCTGCATGCATGCACGGTGTGCGCATGCGCACACGCACTCACACTCACACCCAGAGTGAGAGCTGCTTCCTACAGAAGCCTGCTTGGCCCCTTTTCCCTCCCCTCCTCGGAGCCCTCCTCCAAAGGAGGCAAGGGATTCCCAGGGTTTCCCATCTCCCACCCCCCTTCCACTCCCCACCTCTTGGGCCAGCCCTGCCCCTTTCCCTCCTCCCACCCCCAAGTGCAAGACTGCACATCTGGTTCCAGTTGTGGTTGGTCCACTCAGGGGTAGGCCTGGGGGTTTCTCATAAAACTGAATAATACCAGTGTTGGAGTCTGTGGAGCTGGGGGAAGGGAGGGCAGGAGGCCGAAGGGGCGGGAGGCAGAGAAGCAGGCAGCAAGGAGGCAGGGGAAGACACAGAGCCCAGAAAGGAGCAGGGCCGTGCCTGGCATCCAGCGGGGATTCAATGGGTGCTTGTTGGGGGAGGAGAGAAGCCGCAGAGACAGAGGGCAGGGAAGCCAGGAGGAGAGAGAGTAGGACAAAGAGGGGGTCAGAAACAGAGACCTAGAAGGAGGAAGGAGACGGAGCTGGGGGTGGCGGGACAGCGCCACCGGGCCTCAGAGCAGCCATTGAGCAGAACAGGGAAAATGAATCGTGCCTGTCGGGGCGAGGTGCTGAGTTAGACACTTCCAATGGAACAGGAGGGATGTGACAGAAAGGAGGACAAAGGGACACCCAGAGGCAGAGGAGAAAGGGCCAAGATAAAGTCAAGGGGAAGCCGGGCTGAGAATGTTGACTCTGTGGGTCCCCCCCCCGGCCTCTGGGCCCCATGGGCCAGCACAGAGTGGCCCCCACAGCCCTCATCCCGTCTGCATCAGGATTTGCATGCCTAGCCTGCGCCAAACCTTTCCCATGTGTTTTTTCATTAAAGCCCGCAAAATGGCTCTAATTCGCATCCCGGTCTCACAGAGACGGGCTCAGAGCAGTTAAGCGATTTACCTACAACCGCAGGGCAGCTGATGAAAGGGAACCTGAAGTCTTGCAACTCAAGGCTGTTTTGCTGTCCGACACAACTGGGAATTCCAGGCCCCTGGCGCTCCCTCTGGAGGTCATCGCACCATGTAATCCCCACTCTTGCAGGGCCAGATCCCCGGGTCCTTCCTGCCCTGAGTGGGGCAAAGAGTAGACCACCACCACCCAGCAGCAGGGACTGGCTTCCCAATCTTCCCAGGAGGTGCTGGAGTTACCCCGTCTAGCGCCCTGGCCCCTACCCTCGCCCCCGCTCTCCACCACAGGGAAGCCGGGGCCACGGGCCCAGGTCCCAGGGGGAGAAGCCCTGGGCCTCTGAGCTCACACCACAGCTGGCTGGGAGCCAGGCCCTGGGGGACATCCTGCCTGTGCCTTGGGTTCCCCCCACTTCGGACCTTCAGACCACCCCCCCACACACACACACACCCCAGCTAGAGA
>CM053605.1:14821233-14848332 GCA_028646535.1 Procyon lotor | reverse complement strand
CCCAACTCAGCTGGCCCCCCCCTCCCCCAGGACTGGCTCCAAAAGCCAAGGCCCCCCTGCTGCCCCACAGAGCCCCTCTCCCTTCCTTCCCGACGCTGGGTCCCACGGCCCAGGTCACAGGTCTCTTCCTTTTCTATTCATCACCCTCAAGGCTCAGGCCAGACTAAGGCAGCAGCAAGGGGCACCCCCTCCTCACCACTGTCCACTCCATTTGCATCTCATTTACATGCATTCCCAGAACCTCAGCCCAGCGCCACACTCTCCCCAAGGGAGGGAGACACGCTTGGCCTTGCACATTCAGGTTTCCACTTGGCCTTGCACATCTGGGTTTCCTACTCTCAGGTTTGTGCCCGGGGTCTGAGGATAGAGGATCAATAGGGCAGGAGTAACCTGAGAAAAACGGCCTGCCAACAACTTGTACCTAAGACACATGCTGGCAGCCCCTCCCCCCTGAGCCCCTCCCCCCTGGCCTCAGTTTCCAGCCAGGAAAGGCCCTTGGATCTAGGCCCAGGGCCTCAGACTGGGAGTCAGCGCCTTGGCTTCCAGCCCTGTCCAGCCACCGATGCCCTGCTGACCAGAGGACACTCTCGGTCCCTCTTGGCTTCCATCCCCTCATCTGACAACCTCTAAGATCCCTGGGAAGATTCCCGGAACATGTTTTTAGGCAGACACTGGCCCTTGGCAGGAAGTCCCTGCTGTGCCAGTTCATTGCCCACAAATCCCTGTCTCCAAACCCGATTTCAAAGCTGTAAGAGCTCTGGGCTGTAATCGCCTCTGGGACAGGACTGCCAGCGAAGAACACCAGCATCAGGCCCCATCCTTCCTTTCAGAGAATGCACAGCCCTCCCTCACACAGCACGCGCACCACCCTAACCCCACTCTTACAAGGCCCCTACCCCCACGGGACAGTCGGGGATCCCCCACACCTGAGGTTATCTGGATTTCAGGAAGGTGTTGGCAGGAGCTGTGATGAAATGCTTGGAGAAGAGATAGAGAGCTGAGCGGATTCCTAGCCAGAAAGGCAGGGGGTGTTGATTAATAGATCAATGTCAACTTCCTGACTTGCCAAAGGGCTCTGTCCTCTGCCCCGGCTTGTCCAACATACTTATCAGTAACTCCGATGAAGACTCAGAAGAGAGGCTTACCAAGTACACAAAGGTAAAAAAGCAAAAAAGAAAGAGCTAAGGCGCTGAACTGAACCAAAATGCAAAACCAACTTTATAAACAGGCCAGAATTAGTAAGGGAACATTTCTCTTGGGGTCAAGTCCTAAGCTACGGCTCAAAAGTCATCAAATAAGAACCCTGAATTAATAATAGTTCATACAATAACAAAAAAAAAAATACTTCATGCAATTTAAGGCCTAAGATTTAATGAAAACAGAAATTCAGTTCAGCTCTCAGTAGGATATGGCTGCCACCAAAAGGCACGTGCTCTTTGGGTTGCATTAACAGAGGTAGAGAATGTAGTCCAAAGGAGATGAAAGTTCCACTCTACTCCATACCTCTCAGACACCATCAGACGTGTCAAGTACTGTTGAATCAAAGTACAAGAAAGGTTAAAGATTTGGGGCCCAAATTTTTACTTCAGATGATTTAAAAAAGAAAGAAAAGGACACAACATACATTGCCAAGTATTTGAAACAACTGTCTCGGGGAAAGTGAATCAAGGCAAACTCCATTGCCCACATCTACCTCCTTTGTCTCTCTGCCCCTTCATCTGTGAATTCCTTGAAGCCTGGGACCATTTCCCACTCACCACAGACTGTCCAAAAAGGCAGAACTGCTCAGGGGCTGGGCAGTTGCGAAGGATGAGACAGCGTCCTGACCAGGCCAGCCCTGTGGGCGCTGATCAGTAGGGAGGGTGCCGGCCGCGGCACAAGAGCTGAGCTTGCGCCAAGCTGCTGAAGCCGGAGGAGGCCAGGAGCCGGGCTGGTGGCTGAACGTCTGGCTGGCACATTCTGTCCCAGGCTGGCTTCATGCTGGCCAACTGGCCTGCCGCCCCCCAAGACGTACCCCTCGCCACCGCTCTGTGGGGACTGGCCCCAGACAGGCACCCCTGCCCGATGCGGGGAGCTGCCCTGTGGCCCAGGTCCTGCCATCACAGGATTGGTCCTGTCTCCCATCACCTGCATGGCTTTCCACCTCATTCTCGGTGCATCGCTTCCTCTCCCTCGCCCTGTAACCGACCCTCCTCTCGTCATCCCTCCTCCTTAACACTGAACCTCACGCCTCCAGTGTTCTTACGGCCGCTTCTTGCTCTGTGCTCCCTGGCTCTAGGCTGCTAAAAATGGCAGCCCTCGCCCTGCTCCCACCTCCTTCCCATTTTTTCTTGTTTATGTAGCGCTTTCAGGGCCGGACAGAGCTGGAGACTCCCTCCTGAGGACTTAGCTTCCGCCCCTATAGATAATAACCTCTCCGCTCCACTCTGAAATGAGGTGCCGTCCCCCCGGGAATATGAGAGCCAGGGAAACCCGGCCCTATCCCTCTGAGGCCCAGGGGTGGAGGAAAAGGAGTCTAGGCTTTGGTGTTGCACAGACCATCTCTGAAGCCTGCCCCCCCCCAAGGCTGTGTGACCTCAGGCAAGTTACCAACCACTCTGAGATGAGCGCAGCATCGGACCCAGAGGGGCCCTCCCTACACCCAAGCTCCTGCCACCCCCTCCCCCTCAGAGAAGCCCTCCCCGTCCCCACCCCAGAGTCACGATTCATCTCTCATTTGAGTGTCTCCTAGGCCCTATTTAATAAACACATTTATTGAGCATTGTGCATGTGCCAGGCACTATTCCTAGAGCTTTGTGGTTGATAACTTTAATCATCCGAACGACCCTATGGGTACTGCCCATTATTAACCCCGTTTTCTGGATAAGGAATGACGCTCAGAGACGTCAGCTAGGATTGCCACCACTCTCCTCCCCGAAGCAGCGTCAGCGGGGGCCTTGGGGCCCGCCAACTTCCTGTACCCGACAGATGCTCGCTCGCAGAGGAGGGGACACCATGCAGATGGAAGCCTTGACACTTCACACCAACAGCTCCGAGCCGCTCAAGGGCAAGAGCAGAAAGCCCCAGGGAGGGGTGGCGTGGATCCTGAGAGCTCCTGTGCACCAGGGCCCCATCTTAAAGTCCCCACGTGCCTCATCAGCCCGTTCCCTCCTCACTGCGGCCCTGGAAAATGTCCTTCTAACCCCACTTTGAACAGACACAAGAGGCCAAGTTCCCAGAACCAGGAAGACAACAGCAAAGCAGCAGCGGCCTGAGCCCCAGCTCTACTCTCAATCACCCCGCCCCCTTATCACCAAGAGGTTTGGGGACAGTTCCTTAGCACTCAGTTCCCAAACCACTGGCCCCTCCCACACATGCCCACAGCAGCCCATCACAGAATGTCACAGGCCCACCCGGGGGGCGACCCGGACCCCCTACAGTGCTTTTCACCCATCCACCCCTCGTGCAGCATCGGCTTCACCAACATGGAGAGTCACCCCAACACCGGACCCCCCACTTATTCTCCACTTGCTGTCGCCTTCAGACAGCTGACCTTTACCCTGGTTGGCCCCAAGGTGGCTGGGGACAGATGCGAATGGGGCCAGTGGCCAGCTCCTCCCACCAGGGCTTACTTGAGACATGGGTCCTAGTGTCACCAAGGGGACCAGGGATGAGGCAAGAAGGGCTCCAAACTCCGGGCCCCAATCACCCCAGGCTCTCCCCAGGGCCACCCTAGTGAGGCTCGTAGATGTGATAAGAATTTAGAGTTGACTCATCCAATCCTCGCATTGGAGTTAGATGCAAACTGAAGCCCAGAAAGGACAAATAGGGAGTCCCGATGTCACCACGGGGAGGAGCTCAGTGGAGTCAATCCTAGAACCATGTGTCCAGCCCAGGTCCCCGCATCACACCAGCCCCCAGGAGAGCGGGTCCTGGCCTTGACAGGGAGTGATCCAGTTGATCCTGGGGAAGGCAAGAGGGCCCCGGGCCCCTAGGCCGGTGGGGGGCCCGCAGGACCAGCTAAAGGATTCCTGGACTGCACATGCAGCCCAGTGCTGCTCTCCACCAATGACCAGAACGGAGACCGGGGCAGAAAGGGTAAGCAGGGCAAGGGACATCGGGAGCCCCTCCCTCTGGACGCTCCTCCCCAGGGACCCCACGGGTGACTGTTTTCCTAGGAACATTGTGTTCAAGCTGTGAGTCTTGGCCCAAGCACCCTAACCCTGGCAGATCTCCAGCTGCCTGTTTAATAATGTACAGCCAATCGGCCAGTAACAGCAGGTTCCAAAAAAAAAAAAAAAAAGCTTGATGGTTGTTTTTGTTGTTGGTTTTTTTTTTTTTTTCTTTTCCTTCCAGGTAGCTGGTAATGGTGATGAGGAGCAAGTCTCCTCTGGCTGGGGTGCAGGGCAACCACCGCCTGCCCAGGCTGAGGGATCCTGGCAGATCCCACCTGCCTCTGCCCACCCCGCCCACCATGCCCCGGCGCCAAAGTGCCCGCGCCCGCCTCCGAGGTCCTGGCGACACCCTGGGCCCGCTTCCCGAGGGCGGGCAGCTGTCCGGGCACCTGGGAGGTCCAGAGAGGCCCAGCGGGGCCGAGGGAGAGGATGTGGGATGAGCTGGTGAGGGCAGAGGAAGGGCAGGTGGGGGTTCAGCGCTAAATGGGCCCAGCGCTTCCTAGGAATTCCACCCCGGCGGGCCGCAGTCAGGAGTGGAAGGTAGAGCTGGGGTAGTCCAACCAGGTGCAAGGACCCAAGTCCGGAGCCAGACGGCCAGCTCCCCCAGGCAGGGCCAGCTCCCCCAGGCAGGGCTGGTGAAGGGGTGAGGATTTGGGGCCCTGCCCTCCTTCGGGCCAACTCATCTCCATCTGAGAGAGGATCTGCCACAGAACCAAGGAAAACAGAAGCCTCACAGGAGGGCAGTTAGGCCGGAGAGTGGAACCTTCAATCCTATAAGAATAGATCCAGTATGGCAAAGATCGGTCCTGGGCGACGAGCAGCAGTGGGCCCAGGTGAGAAGGTCTGCCAGGTTCCTCTCTAGCCTGGCACCCCAGAAATGGGAGCGAGGCAGTGCAGGGGGTGGGAAGAGCTGCCAGGAGCCAGGGACTGGGTCCTCAGAGCTCCACACGGCTCCCTGAAGACCCTGGGGCCAGTCTGTGCCCTCTCTGGGCCTCCATCTTACTGTTGTGCCAGGACAAGCTGGGGGTCCCAACCGCAGAGGGACTGCCAAGGCCAGATGTGTGGCAGACGCACGAGTCCAGAATCATGATGATGATGGGGATCCATCAGCACTTGTCAGGCTCTCGGGATGGTCCAGGCCCTGTATTTTTCCCTCCGTCATTAATTCTGCTGGGCAGGCGCTATTACTCCCACCCCTGAGCAGGTGAGGACACGGAGGCTTGAAGAGAGGGAGGAGCCATTTACCCAAGTGACAGTGGGAGTGACAGAGGCATGATGTGGACCCGACTGACCTCAGGGTTCAACTGCCTAGAGAATTCCAACCAAGGAGAGCAGCCCAGCCCCCAAGCACCAAGTGCCCCAGCAGCCCCCCTTCTCCGCTCTGCACATCCGACCGCTGCCTCCCAGCCTCTGTCTTGTCCTGGTGGGTCCGCAGCCTCCCTTCTGTCCTTTCCCCTCCCTCCTGCTCCCTAGGCCCCCTTGGGGCTTCCTGCTCCCCCCAGGGTAGGGGCACATGCAGCCACAACCCCACGGCCCTGCACACTCACACACTCACACACACGTATGCACAGGGACCCATGCATTACACACAAGCACGTGCGCTTACACTCACACAAACACACAAGCACACACTTGAGCCCCAGCCACGGGAGGCCTGGCATAGGCCCCCGCGGACTGTCTGGGCAGGCCGAACCGGACAGACGGCTGCCGTGCCCCAGTGGTTATCCCAAAGGCGAGAAGGCCGGCGGCTAAGAATACTGCGGCGCATTCCTGGCCTGAGATAAGCGGCCCCAAGCATCCTCGGCACGTTCTGGCCTCGCTGTCTCACCCTCATGGATTCCACACACCCCCCACAGCCCCATCCTGGAGGGGCCCCAGCAGCCGGAGCCGCCAGCGCACACACCTTGGGCCGGGGACCTACCGCCCTCCCCTCTCCGGGGACCCCAGGCCCATGTGGCGGCTTTGATCTTCCCCACAGAGACATGCATGCAGGGAAGGAGGGGACATGTGTGCTCATCCTGAGATGCGGACTAACCCACTGGGCCAGCAAACACACCCCTCCACATGCCCCTGCTTCTCAGTACACACCAGCCAGCGCCTCATCACAGACGGCCTCACCCCTGCTCCTCGACCTGACTGCATCCTGCAGGGGGAGGGACTGAGGTCCACGGAGACCCCACTGCTAGGAAGGAAGAGACCTCGAACTTGAACCCAGGTCTTCCGGCTCCTAAGCCAGGGCTCTCCCCAGGACCTCAACCTATCCCCCTCCAGGCTGACTCTTAAATCACATCTCTCCAGGGCCACCAAGGAGATCAGGGACATCCTTGGGGAAAAGACTCATGTTCATTACAGGCTCAAGAGGGGGATTCTCAGTTACACACATGGGCAATACCCCCACAAAAGCGTCAGGTATTCCAGGGCACCTACAGCTGCCTCAAGGAGTGACGAGTGTCCCCGGGACAGGGGACAGGAGACTGTGAGCTCTCAAACCCCCAAGTCCCCGAGGGTTTGGGAAGAAACGGAGCTGTGAAGACAGAGAAAGGGGCTCCCCCATCTATGGAGCCAAGAGGGAGAGGCCTTTGGATTTTAGGGCTGGAGAATCAGGAAGAAGGACCAGGCCTTGGGGAACAAGGCAGGATCCTGAGGGTGACAGGAACAAAGGGAGTCCTCAGGGGCCTAAAAGGGACACAGAGAGGACAGATAGGAAAGAGAAAGAACAAAGCTAAGGAACCTGAGGTCCCTAAAGGAAAGAGGCAACAGGGAAAGATAAGAGATGCGGTTACAACAGAGGCCAGAACTAGAAAGTTCTGGCATACATTGGTGATCCTGGGCAGCCCACACTCTGTCTTTTTCTCTCCTCATAGCCCAATCCTGTTCTGGGACAGCAATTCTAAAGTCTGTGTGTGTCAGGACACACACACACACACACACCCCTACAACTCAAGTGTCCCTCTCGGTAACTCAATCAATGAGGTCAAGAGCCCTTCTGGACATTTCTCATACAAGAACAGTGGGGCCCAGAGAGGGGCTGTGGCTTCCTGAAAGCACCAAGTTTCCTTTTTGCTGGGGAAAAAAAAAAGCCAAGAAGAGGACTCTAGGATCCCTATCTCCTCACTCCCCAGGAGGCAGCCCTGCCAAGCAGCAGAGCTGAGGCCAGAGGCTGCAGAAGCAAAGGGAGACCGGAAGGAAGCAGGCCCCTGGAGCTCTAGGGCATGACTTTCCCAGCCCCAAGGAGATGGGATCAGGGAGGATCAGAGCAGCATCCCGAGCTCAGCACCAGCTGACCTTGGCTGGCGATGAAGGCAGAGGGCCCAGAGGCAAAGGAGGCAGGGTCACAGTAGGGAGTGAGGCTGAAAGAGGGGGTGTGGTCCCATGAAGACTTGGCCACCCCCAGCCACTGGCTTGGTAAGACAGCTGTGCTTCCCAGAGCTGCGAGACCCCGCAGCGGGTGTCGCCTGCTGGCCACCCCCACCCCCTCGCGCTCTGAGCAAGCCAGGCAGCCTTACATGGACGTCTCAGGGACACAGGAGTGTGAGCTTCCCCCGTCCAGTTTCACCCTGGGGTGCCACGCTCTCTTCACCGCCCCTCCCCCCGCAGCCCCCTTCTTTGCTGGGGACAGGGCAGCAGACCAGCCGGCCAAGGCCAAGGAGGGGAAGCTGAGATGGGAGGGATACTGGGCTGCAGATTTCACACCCGGCTGGACAGAGACCCCAGCTGGAAGCCTGTAGAGAAACCTGGAAGGGAGAGGCCAGGGCTAAAAACTAAGGAATGAGGACCCATCGGAAAAGGGATCACAGATGATCAGCTAAGTGGACCGGGACAGAGGCAAGAATATATGTAGATACGTGATTATTCCAGAAACAGACAAGAGCAGAGCTTGCACGTTCATTTGCCTGATGCAAGCAAATCAACCGAAAACAAGACATTTTTGAGATAACCAGGGAAAATTGAACATACGCTAGGTATTAGCTGCTCCTGGGAAATTGTTATTAATTATGCTGACTGTAATAATGGTATTATGGTAATGTTAAAATTAAAAGTCCTTATCTGTTAATGATACACAGTGAAGTATTTACAGTGGAATGATATAATGTCTGGGATTTGCTTTAAAAACACTCCAGCAAAAGAAAAGGGTGGGGGAGGGTGGGGGGCAGATGAGACAAAAACAACAGAAGTTCATAGTTGCTGAGCATGGGAACAAAGGGGTTCATTATGCTATTCTCGCTACTTCTGTATATGTTTTAAATCCCCCACAATAAAGAGTTGACAAACACACGCACACGCACATGCACGCGCACAGCAGGGGAAGGGGGACTCACCGGATCTACGTTCCCTAAAGTGTGGTGTTAAGACGATTTGAGTTGGAAACGTGGCTCAACAATTTTCTGTTAATACTTTTGCATATTAAAAGAAATTAAAAATATATAATTGTAGAGTAAGCCTATACATTCTTTTTTATTTTTTTTTTTCAGATTTTATTTATTTGGGAGGCAGAGAGAAGGAGAGGGAGAGGCAGAGAGGATCTGAAGCAGGCTCCCCACTAAGCACAGCACGACCCGGGTCTCGATCCTACAACCCTGAGACCATGCGTGACCTGAGCAGAAACCAAGAGTCGGATGCTTAGCTGACAGAGCCACCCAGGTGCCCCAGAATCAGCCTATACATTCTATCACTTAAACGAGCAAAAGGCTACAAAAGCCAAGTCTTTTTTTTTTTTAATGCTTTGATAGTAGAGGGTGGTGAGGACAGAAACTGTCAAATGGCAAAGGAAATGTGCCCAAGCACAGCTGGGAAAGCACCAAGCCCACCCAAACTCCCCACTGCCAGGGAAGCCGCACAGGGAGCCACTCCTGCCTCGCCAGCATCCTGGACAGGCAGGTGTGCAGGCACGCCTGAGATATCAGCACGGAGGGCGGACCAGGGTATGCTGTGAGCCGCTGGGATGCACAGACCACAGTGGGTAACCAAGGGCAGCCCCCCCGCTCTGTACTTGCACAGCCTCCCGTCCCTGATCCCCACACAGCCCTCCTTTACAGATTGGAAAACTGTGACTCCGAGAGAAGAGGAGACTCTCTCAGGGCTCCAAGGTCAGTACGTGACAGAGTCAGGATTTGAACCCCCATCTCTCTGACACCTGGGCTTGCAAGCTGAACCAAGCAGGCAATCAGATAACTGGCCCAGCAGGAGCCTGAGGGCCAGCAAAGAGCTAAAGTGCTAAAAGAGTTGGAGAGGAAGACAAGAACGATACTATCTGTGGGATGGAGGGGAAGGAGAGGCAGGCCGGTAGGGCCCAGGCTGCACTGCACTATCGGCCTGGGTGTCCGCAGGGTTGTTACCCAGAAGTTGCAGAAAGGGAAGGGACTGCAGCAAGTTGAATGTAGGTCAGACAGCTGGGGGAATGGAAGGTAGAAATGGAAGGCTGGGAGCCTTGGTCAATGTTGAGCCTTGAGCTGGAATTATACCAACTCAGCATGGGAATATAGGTTATTCCGTGCCTCCTGGAAGTTTCTAGTTGGTACCCAAAATGGGTTTGATTAACAAAAATGGAGAGATGCATGTAATTTCTCCAAATGTGAAGTTCATGGGGGAAATAGTAATAAAAGAATCCTTTCATTGTGCAGCAGAACCTGGACCAGACCCGAGGATAAGGGGGTTAGGGTAATGCCCTTGGAAAGGCTCTCCGCCTGCCCAAGACTTGAACTTGACAAAGCTAGGAAATGGGAAGGAATGCTTGAGGGGCACAAAGCTTCTTCTTCTTCTTTTTTTTTTTAAGATTGTATTTATTTATTTGACAGAGATCACAAGTAGTCAGAGAGGCAGGCAGAGAGAGAGGGGGAAGCAGGCTCCCTCTGAGCAAAAAGCCCGACCTGAGCTGAAGGCGGACGCTTAACAACTGAGCCACCCAGGTGCCCCGAGGGGCACAGAGCTTCTATAAAGCCCTGAGCACCCAGGAGATCCCATCCATCTTTCCAGGCAGCAGAGATGCCCCAAGGGAGGCCCAGGTTCCTAAGCAAGTCTCGTTCCCATTCTTGCCTCTGCTCTCGGGGCCGAGGCCCGGGGCCTGGCTCGGACTGGCTGCCCAGGGCCCAGTGCTGGTTGTGGGGAGGGGGCCCCGGGTTACCAGCAACACAGGGGTTCCGGCTCCACTCGTTCACTGCGTGAGCTGGGGCAAGCAGCTTGATCTCTCTCCTGTTTCCTCCCTTCCCACCTTCCCCTGCCTGTGCAGCTACAACTGGGATAATAAAACCAATCATGACTTCCTCATGGGGCTGTTTCAAGAATTCATTGACATGATCCATGTAATGTGCTTATCACGGAACCTGGCATCTAACTGCTTGATCAGTGATAACCACGGCAATTATTATCCTTAACTATCCTGTCTGAGAGCCACAGTGGGGCCCTTTGGCCCTCAAGGCCCCATGAGCCTGGACCAGAGGAAGCTGCTGGGTGGGCAGCAGCCCGCAGGACAAAGGAGGCTGAGAGGGGAGAGCAGCCCAACCCCATCCTCTCCAGGAATGCAGCTGGCGGCTGGGAGGGTGGGGGGCGAGGGGAGATGCCTCGCCGCTGAGGTCAGGCCCTATTTGGAGCTGGCAGAGTGTTTATCATCCTCACGTGTGGGGGGAGAGGGGGGTGGTGGGGAGCAGAGAAGGGGAGGAGGAGAAGCAGCTGCTGGGAGGAGTGGACGACTCCCAAGTGGGAGGGACCTATGCCTTTGCTGGTGTCCTGGGAGAACCCCCTATCCCGGGCGCCCCCACTAACTCACCCTGTGACAGGAGGAGTGCCAGGTGCACACAGAGGTGCCCCCCACTCTCTGCCTCAGCCAGGAATGGGACACCCACCCCACCACGGGCCCCATTCCCAAAAGTCCTCACGACAACCCAGTGAGCTAGATCTCATTATTCTCATCGGACAGACGAGGAAACTGAGGCTGGGGCTGGTCAAGCTCACTGCCCGAGGATGCTCACCGACACTGGTCCCCATCTCCTGGATCTCCTCCCAGCCCCAGAGGCCACTCACAGGGGTGGCTGCCGGATGGCAGGGTGCAAGAAACGCCGCAGTCTTAAGGAGACTCCGCTGGCCTGTGCTGGTCTCCCAGGTTGGGGCAAGGCAGGCTGAGACGCACCCTCCTGCCCCTACAGACACATGCACCTCCAGCCATGTCGGGGCAGCTCGGACCTCCCCCAGCCAAATACAAACACTTCTATTCCTGACATTCCAATCAAGGGACCCCAGCCGCTCCTTCGGTCCCCTGGTGCCCCTTTCCTGGCTCCCCACGCTCAGAAGACAGCCCCCCGGAAAGAAACCAACTCACTCCAGCTGCCATTTCAACCTGTCTCCTCCTAAGCTGTCCTCCACCAAGACCAAGAAAATTATCTGGGTCCCTTCAGTGACTGGGGTCGTACCCACTCCTCTACTGGGCCTCAGTTTCCCCTATGGAAAGGACCCACAGGGAGGTAGGAGGGATGCCAAGGCCCAAAAAGGATATTTCTCTCTCTTTCTCTCTCTCTTTCTCTCTCTCTCTCTCTCTCTCTCTCACACACACACACACACACACACACGCGCGCGCGCGCGTGCGCGCCCCTCGTAGCCACCACTCCTGCCTGGGCTCCATGGTTAGCCCACTTTGATGACTCTGATTACTGTCTCCCACAGCGATCAGACCAGACAGACTCCGGCTGCCAACGCCACCTTAGCCTCTCCCAGAAGGGAAGGTACCCGCGTGTCCCCAAAAGACTGGCCACATGTCCCAGAAAGCGGCTGAAGCCAAGCCCCATGGAGGCCGTGTTCCCACTCAGGCTTCTGAGGAGATATTCAGAATCCTTCCTCCGATGCCCCCCA
Source organism: Procyon lotor (assembly GCA_028646535.1). NCBI lineage: Eukaryota > Metazoa > Chordata > Mammalia > Carnivora > Procyonidae > Procyon > Procyon lotor. The sequence goes on along the minus strand of CM053605.1, from coordinate 14,836,339 downwards.
GTCACCTGAGAACAATGACTCTTGCATTTTACAGAGGAAAGGAGGGATCTGCTCAAATCTCACAGAGGGCAAGAGTCAAAGATGAGATCTGCAGACTAACAACGAGGCCCAGACCGGAAGTGCAGACTTCCATCCCAGATCAGCCTGGCGGGACCCCTGGATTCTCCATCCCTCTACCTGACTGACAAATGAGAAGCTACGTGACGGTCATGCTTCCTACACAATGGGTGGCCTTCTGCATTAACTCGTCTCAGCCACAGTTCCCAAGGATTTGGGCAAACACGATCTGGATGTTGTCTGAGGACAGTTAACATCTACAATCACTTGACCCTGAGTAAAGGAGATGGCTCCCCACCACGAGGACACGCCTCCTCCCGTCAGTTGAAGGTGCAAAGAGCAAAAACTAAGCCTTCCCGAAGAAGAAGAAATTCTGCCCCCAGACAGCAACACCAGCTTCTATCTGACTGGCTAGACCGCCGGCCTGCCCTAGAGATTCCACACCGGCCAGCCCCGCAGCCACGCGGGCCAATGCCTTCAAATAATATCTCATAATACACTCATGGGCATAGCTCAGAGACATTGCAAGTTCAATTCTAGACCACCATAAGAGAGTCGATTGTCCCAGTAAAGCCCATCAGATGACTTTTTGGTTTCCCAGTGTACACCAAAGATAAAAGTTACGTTTGCACTAGACTATAATCTAGTAAGGGTGCAAAAGCATTATGTCTAAAAATCTACACGATTCAAAAAAATACGTGATGGCTAAAAAAGGCTAATCGCCACCTGAGCTTTCGGCAAGCCCCCCTTTTCCCGTGGAGGGTCTTGCCTCCATGCTGATGGCAGCTGACAGATCTGGGAGGGGGTTGCCGAAGGCTGGTTGGTGTGGCCTTGGCAATTTCTCAAAATAAGACGATAACACTGGCCACCGCGATGGACTCTTCCTTTCATGGACCAGTCCTCTGACGCTGTCTGAGAGCATCTACCTACAGCATGACTGCCTCTATCACTGGAGCCAGGCCTCTCAAACGTCCCTCTGCTTTGTCCACTAAGCATGTACACGATTCTAAATCTGTGGCTTCCCAACAAGCCCCGAGGCATCTTCGCTGGGAACAGACACCATCTCGAGAAACTGCTTTGTTTGCTCAGCCACAAGAAGCAACTCCTTGCCCACTCCAGTTTGATCACGAGCGGGCAGCCAGGCACACACATCTTCAGGCTCCGCGGCGAACTCTAGCTCTCCTGCATTTCTGCCACATCCGTGGCTACTTTCCCAGCTGAAGTCTTAAACCTCCTATCGGTGGTGGGCAGGAAAAAGGCAATATCGGCAAAACGCACTAAAAAGAGGTATGTCTGTGTATACCTCCTACTGGTCGCTTCTGGGGAGAACCCTGACTGACACAGTGAGCAAATAAGATGTCAAAAAACAGGAGTCCTACCAATGTAAACTCCCATTGGCCATGGCAGGGTCAATTCGATCAAATAATTATAATAATAATAATAGCAGCATTGGATTACAACCTTTAAAAAAAAAGTGAATATCCAGGTTCTGTACTGACATAAATAAATAATTGAATAAAAAAATAAAGACTAAGAGACTGTGGAATGAACAGGGACAGTAGAATGTGAAAGAACAGTCTTCTTTACTCATGTAGAAGGAATGATGGAAACACAAAATCAAATAAACTCAAACTAAGAGACAGTCTACGAAACATCTGATGCGTACTCGTCAGAAGTGCCCAAGTCATGAGAGACAAAGAGGGACTGCCGAACTGTCCCAGCTGGGTGGAGACTAAGCGGACAGACAGCTAAATGCAATGTGGGATCCTGCTGTGGGTCTGGGATCCGGAAAGGGGCGGTGCTGGAAAAACCCGGCAAACTCTGCTAAGATGTGTGGATTAGTAACAGCATCCGATCAGTGTTAATTTCCTGGTTTTGATCATTGCGCAAAAGATCTGTAAAGCTGTCAACATTTGGGGAAGTTTAATGAAGGGCATATGGGAACTCTGAACTATTTTGAAGAACCTTCTGTAAATTTAAAATCATTTCCCAAAAAAAAATGTTTAGGTAGATTCTAAAGAAGACATAGATTAAGAGTCCGAATGAGAGCCAGAGGGCAGTTAAAGAATCAGGTCTTTGGGAGGAAAGAGGGATTCAATGTGGGAAGGCCCCCAGATGCCTCAGGGAATCAGAGGAGGGATGCTCAGATGAGAGAAGGAAGAAGGCAGGCTGCTCAGGGTGCATATAGCACCCAGATCTGGATAAAGTGACACAAATAGAGTACATGGGCCTCCCAGCTCTGGGACCCTCACCTAGAGAGAGCCAGACTTGGCTAATGACCACGATGCCACCACCACCATGACAGATGTCACGGGTCACAGGCCACTGAGCCCCAGGAGCTGAAAGCACGATCCATATGGACTAATTTCATCCTCACTACAACCCTGCAGAAAGGTCTTTATGACCTCAGTTTATAGACGAGGAAACTGAGAACATGCAGTAAATGACCCCAAGTCCCTCTGCTATAAACAAGGGAAGCAGGGAACAAATCCAGCTGGGACTCCCAGCTCCCAAACCTCAAAACAGAAGAGACCTTGACTACCCCCAATCCAACTTCCCTCTGCACAGCACAAGATGGCTGCTAAGAGCTTACCATCTCATGAGACAGCCTGGTCCAGTGGGGACTATTCTCATTGTCTTCCTGCAGGTTAAAGCCAGTGTGGCCATACAGAATTCCCTCCCAACCTGACAGCAGCCTCTTTCTAGGACCCCAGTCCCAAGGCAATGATAATGACACAAAATGCTGGGAGTCCTGATGGCTCTATGCATTCACTCATTTAACCCTCATGATTATGTGACAAGGTAGGGACAGATCAGAAGCCCAAGTCACAATGAGGCTGTTGAAGAAGAAAACTCAGAAAAAGGTCAGGCTTCTCACTATACGGTGTGCTGGGCAGACTCTCTCCTCAAGGCTCTCCCTGAGTCTGGCTTCTCTTCCTGGGCCCCGGTTCCACCTCCCCTCCTGGCTGTGTGAGCATGCGGCCCAACCATCCCAGCCCGGGCCCTAGGGGATTACCGTAATGCCTACCTTCTTGTGTTGTTGTGAGGATTAGAGAAATGCCTCCTGTCCACACCAGGAGAGGGGATCTTTGTAAGCCATGCACTCGTGGTGGAATTCAAGCCAGTGTGCTTTTCCGAGCACAGGAGAAGGCACCGGAGCCTTTCTGCTGTTCCTCCAACCACGTATGACCCACGAGTGACCTTCCTCCCCGGCTTCCTTCCACAGAACCCAGTCTGAACCCAGATACCTCTGGGCACCCTCGCTTGGGTGCCCCGGCCCAGCAAGTGGAAGCAGGCCAGGGGGTTAATCTGTGACTCACTCGGAGCTTTCTTGTGCCTCAGGACATACATAACCCTCTCTTCCTAATGGCCCCCCGCGAACATCCCAGCCTGCTCGCCAGCTACGGGGGACAAATGGCCAAGTCACTCATCAGCCAGAGCCCAGAACCCTCAGAGAAGAGGGGGTGGGGCCTCAGAGGTCCTCAGAGGCAGGGCAAAGCCGGGCACAGGACGGGGGACCAGCAGGTGACCCCAGGCAGAGGAACCAGTGTGGGGGAGGGTAAGGGAGTGTGGGCCACTGTCACCGCAGTGGAGCTGGCCAGACGTGTGAGCTGGTGGATTTCTGGGGCACCTGGCTGGCTGTTGTCCTTGGGTCTCGGAATAACAGACTAAACAGGAGTCGCCGTGTATTGAGAAAGAGCCTATCCCACGCCAGGACCATTTTCTCTAATCCTCACACCACCCCTGCAAGGTTGGCTGATATCAATGTCACCAGTTCTACATTGATGAGGAAACCAGATTTCGGAGGTTGGGTGACTTGCCTGATATAACGCAGCTCACACAAATGGCAGAGTCATGATCCCCAAGGCCAGAGGAGCTCCAACTCCCCCGGACCCCCTCTCGGGACAGGCAGGCTCTGGAAACTGCTCAGGTCAGCGGCTCGGGAGGCGCAGAAGGTTAAAACAGTCTTGGCCGCTAGGGGGAGCCACGCAGGAAAGAATGCCGGGTTCCGGGAAGGTAGCTCTGGCCCCCAGCAGGCAGGGCCTCACCGTGCCCCAGGGGTGGAGAGCCCACCTCTCCCTCACCCTCCCTGCTAGTCAGCTCCGGCAGAGACTACAGACCCCCACGCTACAAGCTGGGCGCAGTGGGGCAGGCTGGTATGGGCCAGGGGTCCAGGAGTCGCCCTGCTCCCTCCCACAGCACCGACCAGCTTCTTCATCTGTGCAGGGCCTTCTGCCCTCCACCCCACACCACGGACCCCAGGCCTCACCAGATCCCTCGCACTCTCAGTGGGAAACCGCTGGCCTCTGTTCCCTCCCACATACTTCACCACACGTCCTGTCTCAACAGGACCCCAGGGTTTCCCTCTCCTTTCCCCTTCTCCGGCTCCAAGTCTCCATTTCCCATTTGCCCCCCCTCCCTGCTCTGGGCTCCGAACCTCCCCCTTTCAAAGTCCTCTGTTCTCTCAGACGCAGCAATCCCCTATGGGGTGTTTACACAGCCCCAGAGTCAGAAACACTGCAAACTATGAGACCTTTTGGGAGCCACATTCCAGGAAAATGAGAAGTTCAGTGTCACTTTCTGCCCCCCCCAACCCCTCCCCACCCGGGAGTGTGTGTGCTACTCACTGCTAAGACACATACCCCAAGCTGCCTTATTAACTCCTGAAGGTCCTACACGCTATTACCTCAGAGAGAACTTTAGGAAGATGGAGTGGGAGTGGGCAGGGGGTATAAAAACGTACAACTTCTTGCAAATTTTTATAAAGCAGCGAGGAAACGGCTTCCCACCCAAGACCTACCTTATCCTTGACCCGCACCCCGGGGCGGGGGAAGCGGAAGCCAGGAGAACACAGAGCCCAGAGGAACCAGTGGCTTCCTGGGGAACGTAAACCCAGGAAAGCTGAGGAGTATCCAGGGCAAACACGGGTTACTCGGGTGCTGCGTAGGGTCTTTGAGAAGGCCAACAAAGTTGACAAGCGTTTAGGTAGACCGACCAAGAACGAGAGAAAGAAGACCCAAAGTGCTAGAAGCAGAAATGGAACAGGAGACATTCTTGCCGACCTCATGGAAATAAAGAATTTCGAAGGAGGACTACAAACGATCATAAATAGCTAAAATGAAATGGACAAATTCCTAAAAAGCACAAACCTTCTGAGGCACCTGTGTAGCTCAGTCGGTTAAGCATCTGATTCTTAATTTCAGCTCAGGTCACAATCTCAGGGTCATGAGATCGAGCCCCACATTGGCTCCACACTCAACGCAGAGTCTGCTTGGAATTCTCTCTCCCTCTCCCTCTGCACTTCTCTCTCTCCCTCTCTCTCTCTCTCATATATAAATAAATAAAATCATGTTTTAAAAAAGACACAAACTTCCAAAATTGACTCAAGAGGAAACAGAAAACCTGAACAGACCCCTAAAAAATAAAGAGCTTAAATTCACAATCAAAAAACTGCCCACAAAAAAAAAAAAAAAAAAAAAAGCCCAGACACAAACTGTTTCACATGTGAATTCTACCAAACATTTAAAGAAGAATCAAGGGGCACCTGGGTGGCTCAGTGGGCTAAAGCCTCTGCCTTCAGCTCAGGTCATGCTCTCAGGGTCCTGGGATTGAGCCCCACATTGGGCTCTCTGCTCAGCTCAGCAGGGAGCCTGCTTCCCCCTCTCTCTGCCTGCCTCTCTGTCTACTTGTGATCTCTCTCCTCTCTGTCAAATAAATAAATAAAATCTTTAAAAAAAATTTTTTTTCAAAGAAAACATAGGGTCAAATCTTTGTGACTCTGGATTTGGAAATGAATTCTTAGGTATGACACCAAAAGCAAAAGTCATAAAAAAATAATATATCAGACTGTATCAAAATTTTACACTTTCTTGCTACATACAAAGTGAAAGGACAACCCACAGAACAGGAAAAAAATACCTCAAATCATATCTGATAAGGGACTTGTACCATGAACACATGGTACACATGGAACACATGGTCCGAGAGAAATAACACAACTCAATAATAAAGACAACCCAATTTTTTAAGCGGGCAAAGAATCTGAATAGACATTTCTCCAAAGATACACAAATGACCAATAAACGCATGAAAAGATGCTCAGCATCACCAGTCATCAGGGAAATCAAAGCAAAACCACAGTGAGATGCTACCTCCTTTCCACTAGGATGACTATAATCAAAAAGTCAGATAAGCAGGATAAGGAGAGATCATAACCTTCATCCATTGCTGGTGAGGACGTAAAACATAGGTGCAGCTATGTTACGGGCTGGATTGTGTCCCTCTAAAAAGGTATATTGAGGTCCCAATCCCCAGCATCTGAGAACATGACCTTATATAGAAGTAAGTTCTCTACAGAGATAATCAAGCTAGAATGAGGTTCTTGTTGTGGGCCTTAATCTAGCACGCCTGGTGTCTTTCTAAAAATTTGGACCTAGAGACTGGAGGTCAGAGAGGGAAGACGATGTGAAGACATACAGGGACAATAACACATGAAGACAGAGGATTGGGGAGATGCTTCTTTAAGACAAGAAGTGCCACCAATCGCCAGCAGCCCCCCAGGTGCTGGGGAGAGGCAAGGAAGGATCTCCTCTACATCTATCAGAGGAGTGTGGTCCTACCAACACCTTGATTTTGGACTTCCAGCCTCCAGATCTGTAAGACCATAACTTTCTATTGTTTAAAGTCACAAGCTTGTGGTACTTTGTTACAGCAGACCTAGAAAACTAATATAAGCTACTTGAAGAACAATCTAGTAGTTCCACCAAAAGTTAAGCAGAATTACCCTTCAACTCTGCAATTCCCACTCCTAGGTACATACAGTTGGCCCTTGAACAAGGGGGTTAGGGGCACCAACAGTCTGAGCAGTGAAATTCTCCACATAACTTTTGACTCCCCCAAAACTTAACTACTAATAACCTACTGTTGACTAGAAGCCTCACCAATAACATCAACAGTCAATTAACACATTTTTTCATTGAAATCGGCACATATTTTATACGGTATATGCATTACATACTGTAGTCTTACAATAAAGTAAGCTAGAGGAAAGAAAATGTTAACAAAAACACCATAAGGAAGAGAAAACACATTTACCATCCTGTAAAAATCTGTGTATAAAGTGGACCTGTGCAGTTCGCACCTGTGTTTTTCGAGGTACCCAGGAGAAAGGAAAACATACAGTCACGGAAAGACTTGGACATGAATATTCATGACAGCATTATTCATGATAATCAAAGGTGGAAACAACCCAGATGTCCACCCATTGATGCATGGGTAAACAAAATGTGGTAGACTCCTGTGATGAAATATTATTCAGCCGTCAAAAGGATGCGCCATAAAAACATTACACTAAGCAAAAGAAGCCAATCATGAAAGCCAAACATTTCTACTTCTGTTATATGAAATCTCCAGAACAGGGAAATATATTAGGACCAAAAGTAAATTAGTGGTTGCTCAGGGCTGAGGCAGGGTTGGGGGGAAGGATGGAGGGATTGAGTAGTGATAGCTATCATGTACAGCTTTCTTTTCGAGAGGACAAAAAGGTTCTGACATGGATGGTCAGTGCCTGACCAGGAGAGAAAGGATGGAGACGGGTCTTTAGAAACTGTAGACCAGTGGTTCTCAAACTTGGCTGCCAAGGGGACTTACCTGGCAAGGTTTTAATTAAATCAACTTTATTGAGAGAGAATTTAAATACAATAAGTGGATCCCTTGGAAGGTTACAGCCCAAGGAGTCTGACAGATATATACATCTGCGTTAACTACCACCCCCATCAAGATAAAGGACATTTCTATCACCTAAAAAAGTTCCCGCACACCTTTTGGCAAGCTTCCCACCACCCCCAGTTCCAGAAAGCTACTAATCTGCTTTTTGCTACCATGGTTTCTGACTTTCAAGAATTTCAGAAAAATGGAATCATCCAGTATGTACTTTTGTGTCTGGCTTTCTTCCCTCAGCAGTGTTGTCAACATTCACCCACAATGCCGTGTGTAACAACGGTTTGTTCCTTTTTGTCACTGGCCCATTATATCACCTATTTCTCCATTCATCTGTTGTTGAATATTTGGGTTTTTCCGGTTTGGGGCTATTGTGCATAAAGCTGCTATGAATATTCATGTATTCTGTGGCCATGTTTCCATTTCTTTTGGGTAAATACCTCGGAGTGGCATTGCTGGGCCAGGCAGCGAGTGTGTGTGTAACTTCAAAAGGAAAAGTGAAACTGCTTTCCAGAATGGTTGTACCATTTTACACTCCCAATGCTGGTTGCCACTGTTAAAAATCCCAGTGCCTGATCCTGCCCCAAAGCAATTAAATCCGACTCTGGGGAAAAGGACCCAGCATCATTACCACCCTTAGGTGTTTCTAATGTACAGATAAAGTCTTCAGAACAGCTGCTACAATCTCAGGAGCCCTGGGGCAAGCGAACAAGCAAAGGACACATTGTACTCGCCTGCACCATTTCCTCTTGCCTCCTTGATAACTGACAGAAAAGAAGAAACAAATAGGCAAGTATCTTGCAAAGTCCACACTTTGCCCTATGTTGGTCTCTCAGATTTTCCCCACCTTCTAGGAATTAGGAGAAGGCAGGAGGAATACAAAAGAATAACTTTTTCACCACTTGATCTTGAACGTGACATTATAGTTGGGTCATCACCCTTCAGTGCTCCCAAGAGCGTACTCTCATCCCCGTGGTACACATGAGGGAACTGGAGCTCAGAGAGGTTAAGGAACTTGCCTTAGGTTCCTTAAGGTCACACAACCAATTAGGGATGCAGTCAGGAATTAAATGCAATGGTCTTCCTTCAAGGGCAAAGAACATCGGATGGGCGCTTGGGCCACGAGCCTCCCCCAGTCCAACTATACCCCAGAGCAGGAGAATACTCCAAGCCTCCAACACAACCGTGGACGAAGGTTGCAGGTGTGTTTATGAGAGATTGGGAAAGCTGATGTGTCGTATGAATGAAAGGCGGGCGTTCATTATAGGATTTCCTTTCCTTTCAAGCTTAAAGGATGGGATTTAAACCCCTTTAGTACATGGGAGGAGACCTAGTCCTTGCTGGTGCTCAGGACGGGGAAGAGCCAGGGTCTAGGAAGAGGGAAAGAGAGAGAGAGAGAGAGAGAGAGAGAGAGAGAGAGAGAGAGAGAGGCAGGAGGTGAGTAGAAGCCGCCCGGAGGCTGAGGCTGGGACAATGTGCCTGCCCAGCAGCTGCCTGCTACCTTCCTTTCATTTGCATCTGACATGGAATGGAAGTGAGCGTTTTGCAGGAAGGAGCTGCATTCTGCATTTTTTCATCTGGGACTGCTGTTTCAAAACAAGGGGTAAATCAGGAGTGAGACAAGCGTTTCTCAAGGACGCATTAGGGCTTAGGGACGGTGTGGGCTTCGTGGGTACTCCCCGGATCAGCTTTGCCACTTTTCTGTAAATCTAAAACAATTCTAAATTCACAAGTTTCCTTTAAAGATTTTCTTCACTCATTTGGCACAGAGAGAGAGATCACGAGGAGGCGGAGAGGCAGGCAGAGAGAGAGGGGGAAGCAGGCTCCCCGCCGAGCAGAGAGCCCGATGCGGGGCTCGATCCCAGGACCCTGAGATCATGACCTGATCCGAAGGCAGAGGCTGTAACCCACTGAGCCCCCCAGGCGCCCCACAAGTTTCCTTTAAAATAATAGATAAATAGGGGCGCCTGGGTTCTCTCTCTGCCTGCCTCTCTGCCTCCTTGTGATCTCTCTCTCTGTGCCAAATGAGTGAAGAAAATCTTTTTAAAAATAAAATTAAATAATGGATAAATAGATGAGAGTTAGCTGGATTGATAAAATGCACCTGGAGGTTGTGGAATCCCAGAGCAGGGGAGTGAGAAGACACACAAAACAGAAGAAAATCTGCCACGTGTATACACACTGTGCGTATACTGAAATAAAAGTCGAAGACAAATCCTGAACTATCCCTTTTAATCCTCAACAGGAGAGAAGCAAGGGTGCTTTTCCATCCACTGTGGTGATGGAAACCAAACCAGCCCCTCTCTGTCTGTCTCACTCTCTTCCCTTCTCACCTGCTCCCCACCCATGGATCCCAGGGCAGTGCCAGAATCATGTAGAAAGCCACTGGCCCTTAGCCAAGTTGGTTACCCTCCCCAGGCCTCAGTTTCAGATCTGTAAAATGGGGCTGCTATGAGCCCAGCCCACCTCACAGAGCCGAGAAGGTGAATGAAGACATTCTGTGTATTACAAAGTTCTATGTCCATACAGATGATCAAACATTCAGAGCCACATCTGTTCAGAATGGCTTCAAACTGCAAATAACGCAAACGGGCAATCAGCAGTGGGTTAAATAAACAAATTGTGGTTTAGTCATAGGCTGGAATACCACAAAGCGATCAAAAAGAATGAACCGCTGTAATATGCAGGGGAGGCATGTTGAGTGAAATGAGCCAGGCAGAAGAGTAAACAGGGGCATCTGGGTGGCGCAGTCGGTTAAGCGTCTGACACTTGGTTTCAGCCCAGCTCATGATCTCAGGGTCGTGGGATCGAGCCCCGCGTCAGGCTCTGCACTCAGCATGGAGTCTGCTGGAGACTCCTTCTCCCTTTCCTTCAGCCCCTCCCCCCGCTCACTCTCTCTCTCCCTCTAAAATAAATAAATCATTAAAAAAAAGGAGTAAACATACCGTATGATTCAATTTATAAAAAGTTCAAAAAGAGGCAAAACTAACCTGTGATGGTAGAAAACTAGAAATTTCCTTTAGGGGATACTGACTTGGAGGGGTGCAAAAGGGCACTTCCGGGTGCCAGAAATGTTCTAGATCTTGATCTGGTTCATATACAGGTACCAACTTATTGACCTGTGTACTTGACGGTGTGTGAGTTACACTCCCGCTAGAAAATGTAAATGACTAAACTTGTGGAGTGTGAGTCTGTCAGGTCAGAGGGCTATTTGGAAGGATATTACGAAATGATTTTGCTGCTCCTTCTCTCCTGCTCTCATGCCCTCCCTCACCCCACTCCACAGCCTCTCTCTAAATAGGAACCTCTTGTTCCTCAACATTCCTTTATTCCACTCCTTTACTCCTTCATCGGAACCCCTACTGTGAGTCAGGGACTATTCTAGAGGCTAAGGGTACAAGCTAACTCTCAGCCCTCCTTTGTGCAATTAAAGAGGTGTTTCACATCTACTCTGGGGCCCCTGTTCCGCCAGCGTGGAGCATTTCCTCTCAAGCAGGTCCCAGTGGTAAGAACTGGGCACAGAATGTCCAAGATCCCTTCCAGTCTCCACCTGTGGCTCAAGAAAGGAGAAAGGTGCCTACCCTGTGCTGCTGTGCATTTATTCCTCTATAGCATAGGTCACAGAGCTGGAAGGCAGCAGGGGTAGAGAGGTAGGTCTGATTCCTACCTCTCTGCCCTTCCCACCACTCCCACGGACCACCCTCCCAGGAGCCAGGTCAACCTCGCCCTCTCTCTGGGCATCCATGCAGCCGGCCTCCAAGGTGGCCCCCCCATTGATTCTTGCCTCCAAGTACTCCTGTCTTTATACAGGGCCCTCCCAAGGTCAGTGAGGATGACCTATACAATGAACAGGATTCTGTAAACATAAGCGTTTGTCTTCTAAGGCGAGGACATAAAGACATAGTGGCCACCACCTTGCTTGCTCTTGAATCACCCACTCTGAGGAAGACAGCCGCCATGTTGTGAGGATACTGAAGCAGCTCAATGGAGAACGCCATGGGGCAAGAAACTAGGACCTCTGCCAACAACCAGCGCCAACTCACTAGCCGCGTGAATGAACCGCCTTGGAAGCAGCTCCTCCAGCCCCAGTCGGGCCTTCAGTTACCCACAGCCCCAGCTGACGTCTTGAGTGCCGCTGCATGAGAGACCCCAGGCCAGAACCGGACAGCCAAGCCACTCCCAAATTTCTGACCCATGGAAACTATATGAGATATTAAATGTTTGTGGCTGCTTTTAGCTAATAAATCTGGGGACAGACTGTTACATCCTATTGCTGTGTGTAAATAATACAGCCCCTCTCAGATCAGATCGTGGGTTCATGCTGCAAGAACAGTCTGGAAGGTGACCTGTGAAGGCATCTGGTACTATCCACTCACTAGAGGGGTGACCAGTGCAGGCTGAATTTGAGGGGACAGGAGAAAACACACAGGCCCAAGAAATCCCCAGTATGTGGCAGAAGAGCTATGAAATAAGAAATCAAGCAAAACAGAAATCTTGGCACCTTCCTCCCTAGAAATTTCTCACACACTCCATCTGTCTCGGTAAATGGAACCACGTGCACCCAGTGACTCTGGCCAAAAACCTGGGAGTCATCCCTGGGCCCATTCTCTCTCACACACCCAACATCTCATCCATCAGCCAAGTTCTGGGCTTTACCCCAGAATGTATCCCAGACCTGGCCCCTCCTCACTGCCTCTCCTGTGAGCACCATGGACTAAGCCACCAGCCTCCTCCACCTGGGCAATGTCAGCAGCCTGCTGGCCCATCTCCCTAGCCTACCCTTGTGCCTGCTCAAGGCCAGGGCAGACTTCTCAAAACAGAGATCTGATCATGTCCCATGTGCTCAAAACACTCCAGGGCTCCCTATTCTCCAGGTACATGGCCTTCTTTCAAGCACCTGATAAGCTCATCTCACCTCAGGGCCTTTGCACTTGCTCTTCCATCTTCCAGATCATCATGGAACATCAACATTTGGGTCTCGCCTCATGCAATCCTTCCTCTGAAAAGTTTTTCTGGGCCTCATTAGCCTACCCACTCTCTAACACACCACTTTAGCTCATTTCCTTCATAGTATGTTTATCCTATTTATTGTCTGTCTCCCCCAGGAGAATGTCAATCCCATGAGGGCAAATGCCTTATCTGTCTTGTTTACCCAGAACACTCTCTGGCCCTTGGAAAGAGCTCAGTAAGCAAGCATTAGTGTAACGAGCCCTGTCTAGAGGTAAGGGGATGGATGGGATGACCTCCAAGGTGATCTGGTTATAAAATCCAGAGGACAGAGCTCCTCTGTGTGCACTGGGGCTCCCACCGCCCTTCCTGGCAGGAGGAAAGGCAAGGCTGTAGTAAGAGCTGTGGTTTCAGGGGATAGACTTGCCAGCCGAGTGGAGCTCACACCACCAGTGTATCCCATTTCCTATAGAGGAAAATCCTCTAAAAAGCTCCTTCTGTCTGGCTGGCCATGCCCCACCAGCCCACCTCTGTCCTCCGAGGCTAGACAGAGCAGAATTTTGCCCCAGCGTGCTGGCTTCTGAGTCCCCAGCATTTTCAAGAATTGCCAGGCAGGCTATGCCCCCAGAAGTCATCTCTGGCATCCCACAGGAGGCTCTCGTATAATAAGAATCCCTCTTCCATCACACCTCTGGACCTCTCTCAGCCCCCATTCACCCAGACTCAGATACTTCACTACCAGTGTGTTCAGCCCCTTATCCTCTCTGAAGGCATCCGCTGCTGCAAGAGACGGAAGGCAAAGGGGGAGTGGCAGGGAAGGATTAAGGAACATCAGCAAGATGGGATCTTTAGAAGGAAGCACCAAGGGGCACCTGGGTGGCTCAGTGGGTTAAGCCTCTGCCTTTGGCTCAGGTCATGATCTCAGGGTCCTGGGATCGAGCCCCACATCAGGCTCTCTGCTCAACAGGGAGCCTGCTTCTGCCTGCCTCTCTGCCTACTTGTGATCTCTCTGTCAAATAAATAAAATATTAAAAAAAGAAAAGAAAAAGAAGACGAAGGAAGCACCAAGGCCCAGGGACAAAGAAGGTGAGGAATTATACCATAAGACCTTGGGAAAGTCATTCATCCTTTGGGTGCCTCAGTTTCCTTATTCGTAAAACAAGGGGATCCTTCAGCCTGCTTTATGCTGTGATGGGATTAAAAGAATAAAATCAGCTAATGCACTGAAGAGCTTTCTAAAGCCTGAAGCCCTGTACAAACATTCATTGTATTAAGAGAAGCAGGTGCAGAAAGGAAGAGAGAAAGGGAGTAGACAGGGGAGGAGCGAGAAGATGCAGCCTCTGGGGTTAAGGGTGGAGAAGCTCCACTCTGGTTGAAAAGGGCATGGAGGGAGATGGAGGGAGAGCAGAAACTCACTGCCCCCCCCCCCCCAAGGAAGACAAGGAAGAGCCGGGAGGGGCAGCTCCCCAGGTATGCCCATTGTGAGCCAGGCCCTTTGCACCTCTGCTAGGAGGGCACTCCTACCTGGAGTTTACTGATGGGGAGATGCCCCCGACAAGGCAAGGCCACGGACTTTGCTATTGAAGTCACCCGGGAGGAAGTGGACTCCCTCGAAGATCTGTCTGCTCCAGGAGCACATTTCTCCAAACTAATCCTTGGCTCTTGGAGGGACCAGTTGATAATAGCCAATTACTCCATTCTGGACCACCTACTTTAGGTCAGGCACCGTCCCCGGGAACTTTCACACCCATTATCCCCCATTATCCCGTTTCATCCTCATAATAAACTTCTCTTGCTCCCGTCCCCTCGAGCATGAAACAGAGGCTCAGAGAGGTTACAGGACTCGCCCAAGGTCATTCAGCAAAGAAGCAGAGGATGAGATGAACCAGATACTGGGTCTCCACGGCCCTTTGCATGCTTTTGAAACTTCCTCCCTCTTCCTTCCATTCACTGAACTCCTTCCGGAAAGATCGAGGGTGAACAGCAAAGGTGGGCTGAGTGGGCAGGGAGAAGGTGAGCTGTACTGGGGGGCAGAGCGGACTGAGAGGTAAGGCACGGCATGTCCACCCCCAGAGAGCTGGGCGCCTGTGGCAGAACAGCCCCTGTCCCAGATAAGCCATCGTAACCCAGCACAGAAGCCCACTCCTGACCCATCACTCCTCTGTTCAGGCCTGAGAGGATGCAGAGGGCTCCAAGCCAGCCCGGCCAACCACGACCCGGTAGCCCTTCTGGCCTTCTTGCCTCAGTTTCCCTCTCTCACATATACCAGCCCGGAAATGCCGATGGGGAAACTGAGGATTAAAGTGCCACCTAGCCAATAAAGAGAGTGGGATGGTCCCGCAGGAGGTTTCGCGCCCAGGGAAAGCCTGCCCTCCAACCTCAT
>CM053605.1:14798472-14821133 GCA_028646535.1 Procyon lotor | reverse complement strand
CCCCACCCCCAGGGCCTCGCCTTCACCTTGACCCGAGCCGCTCCAGGGCCCGAAGCTTTGCATAAACAAAGAGCCGGGCAGGGGACGACCCGGGCACCGCCCCCCGCCCGCTGGCGCCCCTGTTCCCGTCCCGGACCGAGCCAGTCCCGTCCCCGGAGCCCCCCCGCCAAGCCTGCCGGGCCCGCGGCCCCTTACCTTGGCCTGGCATTTCCGATGACAGGAGAAGCTGCAGACTGCGAGAGGGCGAGACACAGAAAGAAAGTTTAGCCGCGAGGTATGAAATGGAAACTCGGGCGAAATCTCCTCCCACCCCCGCCCGCACTCCACGCTCGGGAGGGAAGGAGGGAAGGAGGAACGGAGGGAGGAGGGGGCGGAGGGGGGCGGCTGCCGCAGCTCCCCAGGGCCTGCGGGGCGGGAACGCCCGGGACTGCGGACCCGCGGGCCGGGGAGGCGCCGAGCCCCCATTGCCAGAGCCCCCGAGGCTGGCGCGGGAAGGTGGGAGGGGCAGGAGGAGGGGCGGGGGGGAGGGCGGACCGACTCCCCTGCTGGATCCGTGCCAGGGGGAGAGGTGGCAGGGACCCAGGCCCAAGGAATATGGGGGGCTTTCTCCCACTACATACACACCAGCCAGGCAGGCAGCCCACACCCCAGGAACCATGATCCCCGGCTCTCCCAAGAGACACACACACCCAATTTGCGGTCCAGGAGAAGACGGATGTGCACACACATACACATTTACACCCATACACACACACACACACACACACACACACACTCAGTAACTGCTATCCCCATGCACTGGGCCAGACATGCACAAATACACATATATACACACACATAGCCTCACATACACTCACACTCATGCCCAAGGGAAACCTCTGACTCAGGGGCACCAACACACACACTTTCATGGACACCCCCAGAGTGCAGCCTGACACAGGCGTTGGACACAGACACATGCATAGATGAGCCTTACACAGGCTCACAAACTCCTTGTGCATCATTTGAAACACACACCCCTCCCACACATACACACACAGAGCAGACTTAACTCTGCCCTCCCACTACCAGAAGCTGGAGTCAAATTTCCTTTGGGGTTCCCTCAGTCTGGAATGTCCCAGCCCTGCCTGCCCCACCCCCAGGGCCCTCCACCCTGTGTTTGGGTTTGGTGGTCCCCTCCCACCAGGTCCCACGGATGGGGTGCAGGGTCTCCTGAGCTAAGCTTCCACACTGACTTGAACTTGTTAGCTGCTGAGACAGGGGGGTTAGGGGTCAGGGAAGCCGGGGATAGCTGCCCCAACCCCAAATCCTTGGCAAGCCACAGCCGGCTGCCCTGGTCTCTTGGATCTACACTACGTCCAACCCCTTTCCGGCTTTGAGCCAACCTGATTCTCAGGAGAATGCAAAAGGGGAGACTGAGGCACAGATGAAGGCCCAGAGCTGCCAAAAGAGGACTCTCCGTACTAAGGCTTCTGATTGGTCTGTTATGAGTAGAAGTCTGGGATATGACCTTGGCCATGGCCCTGCCTGGGACCTTGTTCTCCCAGAGCCTAGTCCTGGCCCCAGCTCAGGCCTGTGACTCAGATGTCGCTGAGCAAGGCTTTCCTGACCCCCACCAGCCACCCAGGCCAGCTCTGGGACTTCTCCACCCCAGCCACACCAGAACATACCCACCCCTGGCCACCCAAGTCAAATCATGCCCATCCAAGGCCTTTCTGCTTCTCTCTTGCCCCACCCCAACCCCCACTAGCCCAGGATGGCAACTCCCCTCCGGACACCCAGCCCCACCCCCATGCCTTCTTTCCTGGCCTTGGAATGTGGAATTGAGAAAGCCTCAGGCCATGTGGCTCGAGCTTGGAAGGCCCTTCCAGCCAGGCAGGCGCCCCACTGGGCCACTACCTCCCAACAGAAGGACCTTCCCCTTCCTCTGCTAATAAAATCCCAAGCCTTCTGGAATAAGTCCTGAGCCCCTCCTCTGGAGGCCTCCCTCACTGTTCCCTACCCTCCTCACAGGTATCACCACACAGAGCACATTTCCCCCACCACCTTGGTCCATACAGCTGTGGGCTCCTTCAAAGGAAGGCCCTGTCTCTCTCTCTTTCCCTCTCTCTCTCTCTTTCTCTCACTACACAATACCTGGTACACAGTAGAAGCTTAATAAATGATTGAGGAGTTGGACCTGACTGAAGATCTCCCCAGAATTTATGTGTACCCCTATTTAATCATTCCCTCCCCACTCACAGCCTTTCCTTGAGCCATACCCTGCCTGCCCCCAGCATTTCATAATCCAGCATTCCCTAAGTGTCCACTCTGGGCCTCTCAACCCCAGTCAAGATACCAACAGCACAATGACAGCCGGGACTCCAACTTCAAGTATCTGACAGTTCACAGAATGCACCAACCCCTTCCCTACCTCAGGGCCTTTGCACTTGCTGTTCTGGCTGCCTGGACCATTCTCCTCACCCCAACTGTCCATTACTCACCAAGCCAAATCCTTCTTCTACTTCTAGAATCTACTGAAAGCCATCCCTTTCCTCAAAAAGGCTTTTCCTGACCACCCAAATGACATTGGGCACCTCCAATATTCTTTCTCAGCAAAACCCTGATAATTTCCTTCTCAATACAGTTCACAGTCTGAAGTCGACCTGGGTAATTCCTGCTCGATTATGAATAGTCTATCTCCCTACACTAGACCCATGAGGGCAGAGAGCATGCCTGTCTCATCCACACCCAAAGCCCCAGCACCTAGAACAGTTTCCGATCCAGGCCCCCAACACCAAACAGCAGCTTTGTGCAAATGAGGAAATATCTTACCCTCTGGACAGACCAGCCCCTGGGACACACAGCTGAATACAACGTCTTTGTGGAAATGGCCAGAAGTTGCCCTTTCTCCGGGCGGACTCAACTCTGTACCTGGGTGCGTGGTCTGGAGAGCAAAACGTGGCTGTTTCCAGGGCTCTCTTGGGTAGGCAGGCGCCCTTGGCAGTGAACAGCCTGCATGACTGTCCAGGGCAGCCCTGCCTGTCACACAGTGGGCAGACACTCAACAAATGCCCTTGGATGGAGGGCAGATGGAAAGATCATTGGGCAACTGCAGTACCTCGAGCCGAGGGCTCCGTGCGTGCTGGAATGCAGAGGGTGCCCTTGAGAGCTCTCCAGTGGGGCGCAAAGACCTTCCCCAGCCCCCAGCCCAGAAGACAAAAGCTCGGCAAACTCCACTCAAGTGGCAGGTTCCCAGCAGCTCTGCCGGTGGATTTTTACACCTTAGGAGCCCCCATGCCCACCCCCAGGGAGGCCCTCTTGCACGGAGCACCCTCCAGGAATGGTGCCCTCCCAGTCTGGCCACCCTTCTCCGGGCTCCCCCCAGGGGGCAGTATTTCCTACTCTAACGGGCAGGTCCCCTGCTGTCACGTGAAACTTGGGCATGCCACTCTCTGCTGGCTTCTGGCTTTCCAGATCCACGGTACGGACAAATGTGCTCCAGAAAGGGAAACCGCAGCAGCCAGTGTTTCCTGCCTCCTGGATGTGCACCTTCCTGTCTCTTTGGAGTTACTTTCTGGGACATAATGAAACATTGAAATCCTGACCCTCAGAAATGAGGTGAGATCATAATTTCATATCTGTTGAAAATTGCTAAGTTTGGGGACAAATTTGCTGTGTAGGTCTAGAGAACCAACACGGAGACCAGAGCCCAGGAGCTCTCAGAAAGCAAGAGGCTAAAGGCTGATGCTGGACACTGAGGCCAGAGGCCATCTCCTTGGTCCTTCCTTGCACCCTGGGTACAGGCATGCTCGTCTCTGGAATTCTTTCTTCCCTTTCCTTCTCCTAACCAAGCAATTAGTCATCATGTCCCAGAAAGTAACTCCAAAGAGACTATCCAATCTACCCCCTTCCTGCCAGTTCAGACCAATTATCCTTCCCTGGGCCCTGTCTCCCCTACAGCCTCCCCACCCCACACCCCGCTTAATCCACAGAGCCACAGGCCATTCTCTATTGCAAACTGATCACACCGTACTCCTGCTTAGAACAATCTTGTCCAGCCCCTTAGCATATTTACAAGGCCCTGTGTGGCCTGACCTTGCCACCACCTCCAGCCACTGCCCCAAAAGAGATCTGCCACCCTGAACTCCCCAAAAGGATGTTGAATCTGGTATGTCTAAAATGGTGAACTCATATACATCCTCCAAGGCCCATTTCAAAATGCCCTTCCCTGGATAATCAGGCATCCAAAGATGATCCCTCCCTCCTCTGTTCTCCCAGTGAGATCCTGTTCAACCTGGCAGCTTTGTGTCCTGCCCCTTCTCCTGGCACAGGGTCTGACATACAAATGGGGCTCAACAAATGTGGTGGAAATTTAAAACTAGAAGAATTCTTCCCAGCCTAAACCACTAGGACTGAGGATGATGTTCTAGGGCAATGGAAGAGCCACAGGAGAGGGTGGGAGCCCCACTTATCAGCTCCAACCCCTGCTGGGAGAGGACCAGTGTGGACCATGGCCAATGCTTTGTGAGGGCCTTGGGACACACACCACCCATGATCCAGCCTGATCCTGCTCTGCATCTACCCACTTTCCTATCTGGCTGCAAGGGGACTGGCTCTCAGCCCAGATGCCAGTCATGCTCTGTGATCTGGGACCAGTTACTTAGCCACTCTGAGCCTCCATGTCCTCATCTATAAAATGAGGGCAATAGTAGCATCTCGTTCGCAGGGTTGTTGTGAGAATTGACTGACTTCATATGTGTGACTGGCCCCGAGGATGCTCTGTGGAAGGTTGGAGCCAGTATCAGTATCGGAGAGCCCCTGTCTCCTAATGAAGACACCAGATTTTGTGTGTGATGTGTACACACCATCGTACAGCTGTGTGACCCGAAGCAAGTCACTCCCCCTCTCTGGTCCCCACCACACCCTGCTGACTCATGCTCCTTAGCCTGGATCAGCCCTGAAGACCCCCACATTGCTGAGCCACGGAACAGAGGGTCCTCAAGCCCTCTCCTGCCTGTGAGAGCCTGGGGCACCCCACTGGTTTCTCCACGGTCACCACCTGCCTCTTCCTCCCTCCAATGATGAAAGCAGGGGCAAGCCCGGGTTCCAACCCCAAACGCATCCCAGATACTAGGAAACAACCAGCCTGCAGTCGACAGGGAGGCCCACGCTGCAAGGTACCCCTCCTCATTATGGGGGAACGAGGGCAGGAAAATGCCAGCCTTCTGGTCCTGCTGGGCTTCGCGCCTGAGCCCTCCCCAGACACACGTCCCAGGATCCACCCCACCTGAGAGGACCTTGGCTTGCCCCAGCCCCCACAGAAGGCTGGCCTCGTAAGCCAGTGACACCACAAGATAAAGCCCCCTGGGGAGGGACCCGGTAAGACCAAAGCTCAGTGGAATGCCAGGCTGCCCATGGCTGGCAACATGCCCCTCTCCCAGCAGGGCCCAGCCGGAGGAGCTGAGAGCCCCAGTGTGGAGGGGTCCAGAGGTTACCTGCTGGGGTGAAACACCACACCCCCAGCCCCAGCCCTGGGCCGGCTCCCGCCTCACTGAGCTGCTGGGACCCTGTCCTGAGGTGGCTTCCTGCCGTCCCGGGAACACAGGAAGCCAACATTGTTGGGATCTAAATGGTCTTTTCCTCCCGCCTCGGCTCGGAAAATGAGCACATAGCCTTGGTGTGCACCTGACCCCAGCAGGAACCGCCCACACCCCCAGTGGGCCTCAGCTCCCTTCCCCAGCTGGCAGAGAGACTGGCCCAGCCACCCACCTGCCCGCATGGCCTCACGGCCTTTCCCGGCCCCACTTATCTCCGTGGCCTGGCCCTGGAGGTGTGTGATGGTTTATATGATGTGTCAGCTCAGGTAGGCTATCTATCATACCCAGATAGTTGCTCAGCATGATTCTAGATGTTTCTGGGAAGGGGGTTTTGTGGATAAGATTAACATTTAAATCAGCAGACCTTGAGTAAAACACATTAACTTCCGTGATGTCGGTGGGCCTCATCCAATCAGTTGAAGGCCTGAATAAAACAAAGACTGCTCTCCCCAAGCAAGAAGGGACTCTGCCCAGCAGACTGGTTTTGAACTTGAACTTCAACTCTTCCCTGGGTGTCTAGCCTGACAACAGATTTTGGATTTGCCAAGCCCCTATGTTTGCATGAGCCGATTCCTTAAAATAGATATCTACCTACCCATCCATCAACCACCTACCTACTTACCTAGCCATCCATACATACATTCCGTTGGTTCTGTTCCTCTGGGGAACCCCAAGCAATACAAGGTATCTCGGGCATGGCCAGGGGTGTGTGTGCATATGGCTCTGAAGTTCAAGCGAGAGGAAACCTTCTTGATGTTCCCATCCAGTGGTTTTCAAACTTTCATGCAGATGGAGTCTTACATGGAACCTCAGTGATCTCGGTTAACATTTACTAAATGCTCGATCTGAGCTCTTTATGTGTACATACGATCTCATTTAATCCCCAAAGTAACCTGAGGAGGGAGGTATGCTATGTGTCTCATTTTAAAGGAGGGGTGACTAAGGCTCATACAGGTGACACAGTATGCTTGAGTTCTTTCTAGTAAGGGGCAGAGCTGGGATACGAATCCTGGACGTCTGGGCTAAGCGCAAGACCACCATCCATTCTGCCTCCCAATATGTTTAACTCCTAAAACCATAACTGTTTTGATTAAAATGTGCAGGGGCTCCAGGGCCCCAACCCCTCAAGCCTTCCCCCTTAGGTTTCCCCTTTTCCTACCTTCTCAGACCCCTAAAACATCTCCAAAAAAACCTTACAGTTCCGTTGGATGAGTTTAGAGCCTCTGATCTCGTCCAATCCATCCTTTAGAGTAATGGGAAAACTGGGCCCAGAGAGGTTAAGTTTCTCACCCAAGCTCACACAGCCGGGCCATAGCAAGCCAGGACTAGAACCCAGGGTCTTCCCACCCTACTAGGCTGCCTCCAATGACTCCAAAGAGATCCTCAGACAGAGGGTAGAAGCTGGGATCCCCAGTGAAGTAACAGAGGACAAAGAGCTTCCTGTAACAGGGTTTCCCCACATCCAACCAGTAAGAGTTCTGGGTAGGTTTGTCCCATTGAGAGCCTAATTATCTTTCCCAAGTGCAGCTCCCTCTGGGGAAACTGCAGGCAACTTCCCCGGCCTTCCAGGCCGATCAAAGACATTGAGAAGGGAAGTAGTCTAAGCCTAGCCCCCCAATCCAGGCCCAGATGGCAGCCCTTGGGCTCCTGGGCTGGCATTCTGGTCTCTTCCCTTGGATTTCAGCCTAGCAGAAGGCTAGGGCCCTTTGGCAAGGTTCTAGGCTCCCTGGAGCACCGCCCCAACATATGTGGGAAACCCACTGTTTGAATGGAGGAACTCTTACACATCCCTCAAGACCCAGCCTATGTCTGCCTTCCCTGACGAAGCCTGGTAGGAAAATCTCTGCTAAGTCAGAGAGGACCTTTCGCACACACCTCTCTGTCAGCTTTGTCACATATCCTGTGATTGTCTGACGGCCTGTCTGCTTCCCAGGTCAGGGGCTGGGTCTTGGCTCCAGTACCTGGCACTGCACCTGGCCCAGAGGGGGCACAGTTCGAGATCAGCAGCAGGTGAAGTGGCAGCCTCCCCTGGGACAGTTAGCCAGCCTTTACAGACTCCAACCAGAGTGTTTCCTGGACTCCCCCTTCCCCATCCAGGCCTCAGCGAGCATTCTTGGTCCAGCCCCTTCTCTATAGCTAAGGAACATACATCCCATTGGTTCTGTTCTGAGCGGTGATGTGATTTATCTGAGGTCACACAGCCTTTGGGTGGCAGGGCCACGGATAGAGCCTGGACCCTTAAACAAAGGCCCGGGGCCTCCTCTCCTGCCACTGTCCCATCCATCCATCTCCCCAACACAGAGCCTTAGTCCCTATCGCTAGCATTCGTGTTGTAGCGACACGCAGAACCTCCATGTTCCTCACAGTCACTACCCGCCCGGGGACCCAGGACAGGGCTTATTATTAACCCCACGACACCCAAGCCACAAATCCAGAGGGTAACCATGCTGTAACCCCAGACTTGAAGTCCGGAAAAGGAGCCAGAGAGCACAGCAAACTCTGGGCTCCATGAACAAAACATGACCTGGATTTTAACCCACAATCACCCCCTTCACCAGGGAGCAACAACACATACCTTGTGGCCCTGGATGGAAGGATGGATGGATGGATGAAAGGGTGGGTGGAAGGAAGGAAGGAAGGAAGGAAGGAAGGAAGGAAGGAAGGAAGGGTGGGTAGATGGATGGATGATGGATGGATGGATGGATGGATGGAAGGGTGGGTGGATGGAAGGAAGGAAGGAAGGAAGGAAGGAAGGAAGGAAGGAAGGAAGGAAGGGTGGGTAGATGGATGGATGGAAGGAAGGAAGGATAGATGAATGGATGGATGGATAGATGAATGATGGATGGATGGAAGGGTGGGTAGATGGAAGGAAGGATGGATAGATAAGGGCATCTATCCATCTTATGCCACCTCCTGGTTTCAAAGCACAGAGAGTTGGCTCCTTGCTGCATCTCCCAGTAAGCCCAGTGGCCCCTGGTGGGAGGTGACCCTGACGCTCTTGCTGAGAAGGCACACCATAGCGTGTAGAGCTGGGAGTCTTCAATCCTCCCTTGCTGGGCCCCAGGCCCCCGCCCTTCCATGGCCCAGTCCTGACACCTGGTGGTGCCTTTGGACTTCAGTTCTGGCTTTCTTTCCACTTCTCAATAACTCATTCAGAGCTGCCAAACCAGCCTGGCAGCCCACTCGCCACCTGTCCTGCACTCTGGTTCACACCGGCAGGACCAGGCCCCGAACCAGGTAAAACCCATGTCTCACCTTGGGAACCTTCCATTCCCACGGGGTCACGTCCCTCCTCAACCCAGGCCCTCAAACCAGGTCAAATGGGGAACCCAGGACCACAGACCACCACAGAACATGTGGCCACAAATGTGTCCAAGGTCACACATTGAGTGCCGGGACTTCCTTCTCCCCCACCCCTGTGCTTCCTCCTATCAGAGCAGCGCTGGCCGTCACTGGGGTGAAGGGAAGGCACACTGGGGAAGGAAGGAAGGAACTGGGGGGGGGGGACGCTCAGGGGCTAACTTCAGCAGGTTCAGAGGGCGGGGTCAAGTGGGGCGGTGACGCAAGCAAAATGCAAAACACCGCCTCCAGCAGTTCTGGCCTGACTCCTCCCACCTCCCCCACACTGACCCACTACCCGCCCTAGCCAGACCTCTTGGGAGGAGGGTGACACCAGGCGGCAGATTTGGGTACTGCAGAAGTCCCTGCTGGCCGCCTAAATCCCATCTGGGTGTCCCAGTTCTTCAGTGAAGGACCATTAATCTCTACCCTTTGCCCAGAGCAGGATGTGTCTAGAACATCCTCCACATGCACATTTGCACACACTCACACGCTCCCACCCATCCACTCCCCACTCCATCATGCCACTGAAACTTCTTGTCTAGGAAGACTTCCCTCCCTGAGGGAGCATACCCCAACAGCCCCACTCCAACCCAGCCAGCTGTGTGCCTTAGCAAGAGTCTTAGCGACTCTGAGCCCCAGCTTTTTCTTCTGTAAAGCCAGGGTGACACAGGCACCTGCCCCATGCTGTGAGCACCGCAGGAGAGCCTTGTGAGCACTGTGATAAAAAGTGCTTTGATAATTACTCTTTGCCTTGATAATTCCCAGGACCACTGAGACTTCGTGCAGGGCGGGGGGCATAAAGGGGAGAGTACAGGTGGAGCCACGTGAGTCAAGGCCCAGGGCAAGAAAGAGCCTGATCCCTTCGACATGTTTGACACAGTTGGCCAAGCTGGGCTGAGTATGGACTTGGAGGACAGGGGTAAATGGGTCGAGATTTGGCAAGGGGTGGATGCCAGCTGGGCCTCGCAGCTGCAGGAAGGGGGCAGTGCTCTGTCTTGAGGGCAGGGAGGCTCCCAAGGCTGAACCCGGGGAAACGGACAGAACTAGGTCTGCACGGAGTCCCGCTGGGAGAGGGTGAGGAGCGGTGGGTTGGAGAGGGTGGGTCAGGAGGCAAAGGAGCTGTAGTCAGCCCTCCGGGTGAGAGGTGCAATGGCCGGAATTGGCTGCGGAGAAGCTCAAACTATATTTGGGGGCCTGGGTGATTGACAGGGAGAGGAGCAGAAGACCTCTGGTGAGGCAGCAGGGTGGGGGATGAGGTCACCGAGATCAGGCGCAGGGGCCTCCCGCTGATTTTACGGTGCGATCTAGGGCAAGACGCTGATTTCTCTGACAATAGTGGCAGCCAGACCCCAGGCTGGGTCAGAAGCACATGACAACAGTGACCAAAAAAGCCCAGCAGCCACCAGGCCCCCTCCTCCATCTGATCTGTGGTCTCTTAACCTCACCCTTAAATTTGGTGTCCTTCCCAGGGCCTGACACAAGCTACCCACACACCTTCTGCGCGGCCCCACCCAATCATAAGACCTCCACGGGAGCTCCACGTGCCGATCACGGGACCTCCACACGCCATCCAAGTGCCCGCCATGCAGCACCCACACACCTTCCACGCGCGCCCCACTCATGTGCCAATCACGGGATCTCCACGTGCCATCCACGTGCCCACCACGCAGCGCCCACACACCTTCCATGCGCCCCACCCACATGCCAATCACAGGACCTCCACGCGCCATCCACGTGCCCGCCACACAGCGCCCACACGCCTTCCGTGCGCCCCACCCACACGCCAATCACGGGACCTCCACGCGCCATCCACGTGCCCGCCACACAGCACCCACACGCCTCCCGCGCGCCCCACCCACACGCCAATCACGGGACCTCCACACGCCATCCACACGCTCCGTATGCGCCGTCCACCCACCACACACTAGCCATACACCCGCCACAGGCCCCCTCCCCCCACAGGCCTTCTTCATATCATCGGCACATAAGCTACATGCCATCTCCGTGCCATCCACTGCCTGCCACGTACCACACACGCCCATCTGGTGTGCTCAGGCCCCGGCACCAGGCCAGGACCCCAAGGGCATCCGTCCACGTCCCAGGCCGCCTCATTCCCAGGACGCCGCCCTCCCTGTCCCCGCAGCCTGCCCAGCTTCTCACCTTTGCAGGTGCAGCCCTCCCGGGTGATGACCTGACGGCAGATACCACAGGGCTTCACCTTCTTGAAGGTCTTCACCTTGAAGTGGTGAGTCTTGGGGGCCTCCAGATCCTCTGGCTGTGGGGGGAGAGGCACAGTGATCAGGCCGCCGCAGAAGGCTGGGGAAGGAGCCGGAGGGGACTCGGGGAGAAGTGGGCTAGGACTGGGGAAAACGAGAGATGAGAGCCCCTTTGGGGTGACAGGCCTGAGCCCATTTCTGGGAGGAGGTGCCCCAGGAAAGAGAGCCAAATGGGACCCAGACCCCCACACTGAGGTGGGTCGGCATACCGGGACACTGATTTCCCATGGCTTACTCAACACGATTTTGCACACATACCCACGTCACCACATTCCAGAAGGCTCTCTCTCAGCTGTCCCAGTCAATACCCCCCCGCACAGGTAAATACTATTGTGACTTTTTTTTTTTTAGATTTTATTTATTTATTTATTTAGGAGGAGGGAGTGTGTGTGAGAGAGGGAGGGGGTGGAGGGAGAGAGAGAGAGAGAATCCCAAGTAGACCCTAAGAACATGACCTGGGCCAAAATCAAAGGTTAGATGTGGGGCGCCCGGGGGGTTCACTCGGTTAAGCGTCTGCCTTCAGCTCAGGTCATGATCCCAGGGTCCTGGGATCGAGCCCCGCATCGGGCTCCCTGCTCAGTGGAGAGTCAGCTTCTCCCTCTGTGTGTGCTCTCTCTCTCTCTTTCTCTCAAATAAATAAATAAAATCTCTTAAAAAAAAAAAAAAAAGTCAGATGCTTAACCGAGCCACCCAGGCGCCCAATACTATTGTGACTGCTATCAACAAAGACTCATCTTGCCGGAGTGTGAAACTTCACTGCGCCGTGAACATCACTCTTGTGTCTGGCTTCTGTCGCTCAGGGTTAACCTATGGGATTCAGCCCCCCGGCTGCCCAGAGCACCCACACTTCCTTCTCACCGCTGTGTGGCAGCCCATGCGTAAAAGCCGCTACTTCCTTTATCCGTTCTTCTGATGATGGTCCCTAGCCTTTTTACTTACGTGCCCGGAATGCCACGTGCCCCCACTTTCTCTTACCCCCTCGCTACCACCTCCAGCCCCACCCAGAGGCCTTCTGCCGTCTTTATTTTTGTCGTTCTTTGCACTGTGAAAATATCGGTCTGTTAAATCTCCTTTTTAAAACTAGCCCGATCACACACGGGAGATGAGAGGCGGGCAGGCGGTCCAAGCCTTCTCCAGGTCTGATCGGCCATGAGCCCCTGCGTCAGTCACCACCCACTGTGACCACAGGCCTCAGTTTCCCTCTCTGGACAGTGCACGGTTGGGCCCCACACCCTCAAGCCCCAACAGTCTGCCCTTTGTAACCACGTACGGGAATGCAGTCTAAGCCGCAAAGCCCTGCACCCCCAGGACTTAGGACTCCCTACCCCCATCTGTGGCCCTCAGCCCAGGCACAGGCTGGGGGAGCTCCCCATTCGGGAAGCCATCCCTGCTTGCTGGCATCTCACCGCCAGAGTCCAACCCGACTCACTTCCCGGCTTCGGCAGCAGGGGCCAGCAGAGCACAGACCTTGGCAGCTCCTTCGCTCTCTCCCTCCCCCGCTCTCTCCCTCCCCCGGGCCCAGAGCTTCCTGACCCGCATCTACACACATAGCCACACACAGAGATACAGCGGATGACAGACATTGCGGTTCCAGGGCAGGGAGGGTTCTTCTCTCCAAGTCTCCCTCCCTGTACCTTGCGCCAGCGCCTCTGGGACAGGAGCTGGAGGGGGCCACTTGTGTGTACAGAGAAGGAAAAGAAGCAGCCTCCCGCAAACCGAGCATGTCCAGAATCCTCTTGGAAGACACTGCAGGGGAGAGTCCTGGGGAAGAGAGAGGCTGAGCCACGAGAGACATAGAGAAAAAACCGACAGAATGAGAGAGAGACAGAAAGCCAGAGAAACAAAGAGGCAATGAGATAGAAAGGGAGAGAGAGAAACAGAAAGAATCAGAGAGACACAGATAAAGACAGAGGGACAGAGAAAGACCGAGAAAAGCAGCAGAGAGTCAGAGAGGAAGAAAAGAAGACCCAGATAAGGCAGAGGCAAATAAAGGCAGAGACGAACCAGCACACACAGAGAAATTAGACAGAAACACACAGAGACTATAAAGGGAACCAGAGAATCAAAGGGGCAGACAGACAAAAGGACACAGGCGCCAGCTCGAATGGGCCCCCAAAGGCTTTTAAACCCAGGCAGATTTGAGCCTCACAGTACGGAATGATAGCAGTGGCTTAAATGAGTCCAGTCCCATATGTGAAATAAGTGAAAAAACTCAGAGTGTGATGAGAAACAGAAGATTTACACATCTCAAAGCACCTCACCACACCACGCTTCTAAATTACAAAGGGGTAAAAAGTAACTTTGCCCGGCAGACTCCTCATTAATCAAGGGATCAAAGCAAACATGACCAGTAACGGGATGAATGGAAATCGTGCACCGCAGAGGGGATGCTCAGAGAACAGGACCCCACGTCTGCCGTGTCTCCCTGCCGCAGAGACACAAGCTGAATCTAATCATGAAGAAACATCAGACCGACCCAAATCAAGGCACAGTCTGCCAATTAAATGCCTTGTGATCATCTGAAGTGACAAGGTCACAAAAGTCAAGGCAAGACTGAGATTTCCGGACCGCTGGAGTCTAAAGAGAGATGACAGTCAAATGCAAGGGCTGATTCGGAACTGGATTCTTCCCGTGCCCGTAAAGGACATCATCAGGACAACTGACCTCACCTCAGCGGGGTCTGAGGACGGAACAGCAGCCATGTATCAATGTCAGGTCCCTGACTTTGGTGGCTGGATTGGATTAGGTAGGAGAGAGCCCTCGCAGGAAAATTAGGAAAGCATGTAGGGTACTGTGTCACCAATTCACTCACGAACAGCTCAGGAAAACAAGTTCTTTGCACCGTATCTGCAACGTTTCTGAAGTTGGAGACTGGCTCAAAATTCAAAGAGAAGACCGGCAGACGGAGATGACAGGGAGGCAGGACTGAGCAGGGACAAAGCCCAGGACAGAGGTGGAGAGTGGAGGGCGGTGGAGCTGGGAGCCCAGCATTGCCCCCTGGTGGCTAAACCAAGCAGCAGGGCCTGCATCCTGCTAGTCTGGAGTGTTGGGTCCTGGGAGCTGTGCTTCCAGTTTTTGCTGAGGGTGGAGGCAGGGTGGGGGCAGGGGCAGGGGCAGGGCTGGGTACAGTCCTGCACTAGACCTCACTCAGTGTCCCCCAGCCCACCAGGAGGGACAGGTGAGCCCCCACCATTCTGAAGTCTCACCTCCCCTGTTTGCCAGGCTCAGCCGCTGGCTGGCAGCCTTCCAGATAATCTCGTCTTAGACATTCCAGGGAGGGGGCCCAGCCCAAAGTCAATGGCAGCAGCCCAGCCCTGGGCTGGTGGGAGGTGCAGGAAAGGGACTTGGGGTTCAGCTGAAGGCCTGTCTAGGGAGGCAGGCAGGAAGCCTTAAAGCCCGGTCTCCCCAGACCTACTCCAGCCAGCCCCCAGGCCTGCCTCTCCCACCCTGTGGAGTCAAGCCGAGCTCCCCATTCCAGCTTAGCCCCTAGACTTCTCAGTCTATACCTCAAATCCAGCTCTCCCTCCAGAGCCCACGGAAGGAGGACTTCTTCCCAAAATATAGCTGGAGCAGTGGAATCTCCCAAACGAGCACTGGGATGGGAGTCTAGAGACCTCCTCTCTAGGCCGGTGACCTGGAGAGGGTGGAGAACATCATTGTCCTTCTCTGGGCCTCACAGTCCCCAAATGAAAATGACGGGTTTGGACAAGATCGTCTGGGTATAGAAAGAGCAGGGGAAACAATGGGCCAGTTTGAGACAAAGGGGCTGGAGGCACTGGGGGTGGGCCATGCTCATGGTTCCAGAGGGGGGTGCCTACTGAGATATCAGCCCTCCAAGAGAGGCTGGGGAGCGAGGGGGGAGGGAGGAAGCCAGCCCGGCCAGCCCCAGGCAAGTGGCCCCAAGCTAGGATCACCTGTAAAAAGGATGTCTGGCAAGGTCCTCGAAAGCGTCATCCACAGAGGTCTGTTGAGGAGAAAGTCTAGGGTGGGTGAGCCTTGGATCTTCCAATATCTGAAGAGGCTGTCATTGTAAGCGTGGACCAGACAGGACCTATGAAGTTATTGAAGCCAAAGCAAAACTCGGGGGCAGAAGCCACGAGGACGCGTGATTCGATGCAAGGGGGAACAAGAGCTTCCGAACGACCGACCAGAGGTTTAAGTCCAGGCGAAGAAGAAACCTGGGGGTCCAGTACCCACACAGCCCTCACCCAGGGCCACTGTGCAGACACGGGCAGAGGACTCGAACGAGCCCACGAATGCAAAGCTCTGCCCAGGAGTAACCACTTCCTACGACAACGCTCACCACCGTTTTTCCTGACAAGTGGCAGATAGCCTCCCAAAGCACTCCCCGACCCTTTGTAGCTGGATTAGCTCCTAGAGGACCTGGGGGAACCCAGGGGCAGGGGAGGCACAGCCACGGCGGGAGCTGCCTCCCTCAAGAGCCCGAGCAGGGAAGGGGTCCTAGTGGGGAAGCCATTCCTCCCCACCCTCCCAGCCCAGAGCCCGAGCCCTGTGACACACACCCCGCCCCCCACCCAGCATCCGAGGGCTTCCTTGGGCCTCAGGGGGATCCTGTCCTTCCCACCCTCATTCAGCCAAGTCCTGCCTGCCCGACAGTTCCAGCCAGAGGGGCGTGGCACATCTGGCTGGAACAGCTTTGGCGGGAGTCCTGGGCCCTAGAGGGGAAAGGCTGTGTGTCGGTTCCTCCCTGTCCTACCAGGACAGAGTGTGGTGGGGGTGGGCAGTGGAAGGGGGCTCACAGCCCTGGGGGTCCTCCAGCTCAGGCCTCCGGCCCCTCTGCAAGGAGCTCCCCCAGCCCTGCCCCCACAAGGAGCCCCGGATGATGTGGCCAGAGGGCAGAAGTCGGGGGCCAGTGAGCCTTGGGGAAGAAAGTCACCAAAAAGCAGGCCCTGGGGGGTCAGTCGGCGCTCTCCCCGCCTCCTGGCCATCCCCCCTCCTCGCCTTGTCTTCTTGGGTGGGGACCTGCAGACGGGGTTGGCATCGGCTGTCATTTCTGTGGGGAAGACTCAGACCCCCCAAGGAGCCACAGGCTGGCATCCGGGAGACTCCAGTCACTTCAAGTGCAAGCCTCCCCTAGACCTACCTCCCTTCTCAGACACACCAAGGTTCTTTAACCGCCCCCCACCAATCTGCTACAGGCCTGACAGAGTTCTTGGTCGCCCGAGTGGAAAACTCTGAGTCACCCCCAGCCCTTCCCAGCCCTCCGCCCTCCAGTCCCACCAGCTGCCAGACTCTGAATTTTGCTTCCCAAACACTCTCAGCCCTCCTGTGCTTTTGGATTCCGGGGCATCTGCCCTATGAAAGGTCGAGTCACTTCGACCTACGGCTATTGCCATGGCCACCTGGGCCCCGACCGTGGGGCCCTGCTCCCCACACAACTTCAAAAGAGCACAAACTCTGTGGGGTCACTGACACCCCGACTTACCCCAAAGTGCTTCCATGACTACCCGTGCACTCCCTCTAGCCCGCAGGGGAGGCAGCCTCCGTCCATACCCAGCGCCCCCCAAGCCCCGCCATCTCAAACCCCACACCCTGCTCCCCAGCTCCCCGCCCCGCTGAGCCTCTGCTCCGCTGTTCCCCCTTCCCAGAATGCCCTTCCGCCCCTCTCAGCTGGCCAAGCCTGTCTAGGTCCTCGGGGGCCACACTCAAGCCCCAGCCCCCCAGGGAAATCCGCCCAGATTCCCTCCCCTGCACAAGACCGCACCAGATTCAGACTCTCCGATGCCTTCTTCCTTATTGTGAAGGGTTTGAAAGCAGTGGACAAGATGAGCATGCATGTTCCAGTCACCGTGATTCACCGTTTGCTAATGCTGCGCCTGCGAGGACTCAGCCTGGGCCCCTGCGGAAAGCCCGCTGTGAGGGTCACATGCAGGAAACCCCGCGTCAGGGCGGTACCGTTCTCGAACATGTCCTTACTATCCGAATTTCCCCTTCCGCCCCATTAGCACCCGTCATATCCCGGTCTTTGGTTTGGGTCTGC
Organism: Procyon lotor; assembly: GCA_028646535.1. NCBI lineage: Eukaryota > Metazoa > Chordata > Mammalia > Carnivora > Procyonidae > Procyon > Procyon lotor. Next base: position 14,803,935 of record CM053605.1, on the reverse strand, counting down.
TCTGGGACTTGGCCTCCATCAGGACCCGGTATCACATTTCCTTGCTGGGCTTCCTTCATCTGCTTGCATCTAGACATGTTACCCCACCTTTTGACTTTCCTTTTTTGAGGACTCCAGGCTGTTTTGCAGGAGGTCCCTCAGCTTGGATGTGTCTGCTTACTTCCTTCGCATTCGTTCAGGCTGAGCGCCCCCACGCCCAACCCCACCTCCAGGCCCCCCTTCCTCTCCTGGTTGCACTTTCCTGGTGCCCCATGGGAGCCCTCTATGCCATCCGACTGTCCCCACAACTCCCTGGTTAGCCAGGGGGCCCCAGGCAAGTGGATTAACGCATCTGCTTCACTTTACTAATCAGGGAAATGGGCTGATAATAGTCGCCTTCCACAGGTTGTTCTGAAACAATGCCTGGTGCGTGGTAAGCACCCTCCAGCCGTGAGCTACATTTCACGACATCTGTCACTCATGTGTACACTAGATTAGCACACCAGGGGGCCCGTGTCTGCAGGGACTTCTGTTCCATGGCCCTGTGCCCTGGAACAGTACGATCCCTAGACGAGTTCTGAAGGAGCAAATGAATGGATTTGCTGCCTGGCCTCAGTTTCCCCACGTGTAATTGTACAACACTCCCACCGGCCTGTCCTCGCAGAGAGGACAAAGGTCACCCCCCTCACCAGCCACAGATGCCAGGCTGAGATGAAAGCTCTGTGACTCTGAGCAGCCCCGCTTCTCTGCGGAGGGAGGAGGGCAGGGGGCCACACCGACTGAGCCCCTGCCCTGTGACAGAGGGGCACACGGAGGCTTGGGAGCCCAGGATTCAGCATTAGACTCAGTTTCCCAAGCGGGATCACCTCTCCCCTCAGCTTGCCTCTCTCACCCCTGCTCAGCAACTTCATAAACCCCATCCCCACATAAACCCCAACCCCTGCTGGCTGAGCAGCCAGCCCCAAGTCCCCTCTTGTGCCGTAAAGCGAGTCGTCTCCTGGGATGGGTGGCAGGGCTCAGACACAGGACGGGCTGATCCCCAGGCGTGAGCCAGTGCCACGGCAAGGGGCTGACACAGATGCCCTCATTGACCCCTCACCGTGACGAGGAGCCTGACGAGCCTGCTCCGGACACACAGGGAGGGCAGGATGGCACAGAGGTTCAAATCCAAGCCTCTGGGAGGCAGGGTCCCAAGTCCCTAGCCACCGCGATCCCACATCTCTGACAACGGGCCAGAGGCCCCGACAGCTCTATCCTTAGCACCCTCTGCCCAAACACCGCCTGGCAGTTTCCTCAGTCCTGTCCATCCATGGTACTCCGTGCCTGCTGCACTCGAACTTCGGAGCTCAGCTTCCCCCTGCACTGAAGTTCACCTTTCCCAGGCCCTCCCCCTCCTCCAGTCCAGGTGAGGTCCCCCCTGACCTGCCCCTGCAGTTTCCCTCTTGGCAACACCACCTTATTGTAATCATTTAGCCCAAGATCTTCAAGCTTCTTGAAGAAAGCAGGCCCCCATAACCATAACCATCCGTAAGATGGATGGACGGGCGGTGGGGGTAGGGGGAGTGCCTGCGTGGCCCAGCGGCTGGACAGTTTCTTTGTCACACACAGCGCTTTCCTGACACCAGCTGCTACCCTGGACCTCAGGCTCCCAAACCCCGCCCCCCAACCCAGGGCGCCAAAGCTCTCCCAGCCCCTACCCTTCCCTGTCAGGAACATGAACCCAGAAGCGAGGTGGGCCTTGGGCAGGCCCCTTCCCCTCTGTGGGTGCCCTTCACCATGGCCGGAAACTGGAGCTGTCGTCCCTGCCCTTCACGCCTTACAGAATCAGAGTTTCAGACAAAACTGTTGGAAGTCCAGGAACTGTACACAGGGAAGGCACAGAGAGGCTAAGTAACTCGCCTGGGCACACAGCTAATGGGTGGTACCCAAGGCAGGCTGGCCCCAGAGGCCATGCTCTGACCCTCATGGGCATCAGGGGAGGGCTCTGACTGTTCTCGGCCTTCCCATCCTTCTCCTGATTCTCCTGGCCCCATTCAAACGCACTCCACCCACCCTGCCCTGAAGGATTCCCAGCATGGAAAGCCCTTGATGGGGACCAGGAGGACCCCGGCTCTCCTCCTGCTCTAGCTTGCTGCGGGGCTCTGAGCACAGGCCATCAAACCCCAAAGGCTAACATTTCTTGAGCCCTGTGTGAGAACTGCTATTCTAGGTGTAGGCATCCATTAGCTCATTTAAAACAGAAAGACCCTCTAGGTAGGTGGGGAAACCGAGGCACAGGAATGTGAAGCTCATTGCCTAGGGTCTCACAGCTAGCAAGTGGCGGGGCCAGGATCGAAGCCGGCCCACCCACTGCCCTTCCTCTGACCACTGCAGAGAAACAGTGAGGTACTTGTCCCTGACTTCGTTCCCCAAACGTCATCCTGGAAAGCTTTGCAAAAGGAGGGTTTTATTTCAGACCCCGGTCAGTCTCGTGTAGCCCAGCCTAGGTCCCAAGCCCCACTTTTCAGGAGGCCCCGGGTGGGCACGGTCCTCGGAGGCAAACTCCAGAGACCAGCGAGCTCAGGACCAAGAGGTCAGACTGGGATCCCTGCGGCGGAAAGGGCACGCTGCGGGCTCATGAGAACCCTTCCGAACTAAACTGCGCACTTAGCCCGGGAAAGAATGCTCCAGAAAAGAGAACGCTCATTGTCTGTAGCTGGAAGGGTCTCTGAGAATACTTTCCCCGCGTCTGGGAGGTCCAGAAAAGCCGAGTGCCCAGCCAGAGGCCACAGGGCTTGCTCAGGGCGGGGCCAGAGCGCGGGCCCTCCCCGGCCTCTTTCAGCCCCAGCACCTCGATAAGCTCCTTCCCAGTTGCAGAGCTGAGAGTGAGCCCTTCTGGAAGGAACAGCCTGCAGCTCTAACTCCATCCGCACAACCCCAAAAAGCCTCGATGAATGGGCATGTACTTATTTTCTAAATAAACCCTCCCTGAGTATGTAATAACAGGAGCATCTGATGAGAAAATCAAGTTATGCATAACAGGTAGCTTTGCTCCTCCACTAATAAAGTGATTTTTATTCCTCAAGCTCGTGAAAACCATGCAGCACAGATATACGGCTGCCCGGAGAAAGCATCCGTCCCCATCCCCGTCTGCATAGACAAGCACACGCACATATGAGGGCACAAGACCTATCTCTTTCATATCGTGCCTCAGTTTACCTCCCTGAGGCGGCAGACCCAGCTAGTTGTTGGCCTCAGAATAGCTGGGTGGTCCCGGGGCGGTCAGGATCCTCAGGGGTAGGGCCCCATCCCACGACAGCCCTCCTGGGGAGATCCTTCCCGCACAGGAGACCGGGATTCAGGGGATCCCACGAGCCAAGCAGGAGGTTTCCGAGCGGGGGAAGGACGAACATCTACTGAGCACCTGCTGTGTGCCTGAGCACACGATCTTTAGACGTACAGTATCTCTGTGCTCATCCCGGTCATACGAGGTGTGTTTTATCATTCTCACTTTACAGACCAGGAAACGGAGACTCACGAAGGCAGCTGTTTTTACCCAAGGCCCATCTGGTAAACACTGGAACTAAGATTTTAAGCTAGCCCCGTCTGGTGCCAGAGTCCGCACACTTCCTGCCACCAGCTGCCCCTTGGCAAGGTCTCCAGGGCCTCTCCTTACCGGGTGCCATCTAACCCTCCAGTGCCTGCCACGAACATACACCCAGTCCCACCCGGACGACAGGAAGGTTGCTGGCAGAGGGGGAGGGGGCAGCCAAGGGTGCTGGCATGGCCAGAACTGGGCCCTCTGTCCAACCCACACTTCCCCAGACTCCAGCCCCCCTGGCAACGGCCATCCCCTCTGCCCAGCCCACTCTCACCGGCCCTTCCTGTTCCCACAGACCAGCGCCCACTGGGCTGGCCCACAGGGCCGGGAGGGGCAGGACTGGGAAGGGACCAGGAGAGAGGGCAGGGGAGGGGCTTAGAGGCCCCAAAGTGGCAGCATCCACTCCTGCCTGTGGTCACCAGCACCTTCTGCCAGCTCTCAGAAAGGGCAGGAAGGTCCCCAGGGCGCTCCTGCCTACCTCTCAGCAACGCCCCTTCACTATCCTCATTTCACCCATGGGGAAACTGAGGCCTGCCCGGGTGAAGTACTTCTCCTACGACCTCTGAGCAGAAGTGGCCCTTCCTCCATGCACAGCACCTGTCACCCCTGGAAATCTAACTGCCATGTGTCCCACCGCAGGGCTCCCCCGCTGCCACCTCGATCCTCAGCACTGTAGGCAGGCCTTCTGGAGCTCAGCCCAGGGAGCTGGAAGGGCCTAGAGCGGACTTGGCCGAGGCTCCCCTTTCACAGATGTTAACCCCAGCCCAGAAAACCACTGGTGCAGCCTCTGTGCGGGGCGTTCCGGGCTCTCTCGGTCCACTGTTGTAAGCCAGCCCTGCATCCGAGCCCCACCCAGACCCCCTTGTTCCAGCCCCCTCTCCCACCCTTCCCCCCTCTGCCCCAAGGACACCTGGCTGCCCACGTCTGACCTCCCACAGCTGTCCCCAGCCTGGACTTGCCTGAGGACTGGCCGGAACAGGGAAAAGGGCAGGAAAGGCCACATCTGGATCCTGGGCCCAAAGCCCCCTCCCCCCAAACCAGCCATCAGTCTCGTGGAGACCGACATAAACCCCTGCCAGGGATGACTTCCTCGCCCTCCTGACCCCGTGCATGCCTTCACCCAGCCCAGAGGGCTGAGAAGCCCCCCCCGAGGAAGGGGTCTCCCGCCCCTGCCCCCACCCCTCCCGCGGCAATGAGGACTCTCCCAGCCACCCCCCCTCCCAGGAGACTTTCAGCCTCATCCTATGGCCCCCAGCCCCTGCCTGCCCACTGCTCGCGCACCCTTACCCCAACACACACCTCCCCAAGTGGGAGAAGAGGGGAGACACAACGAGAGAAAGAGGAGGCAGTGTTTTCCTCTTCTGGGCAGGAAGGGAGAGAGGCAGAAGGGTCTTGGTAAGAACGGGAGGCCTAGAAAGGAAGCGGTAGCAGCGGGTAGAAGCTGACAATGAGTCTAGAAGGGATCAAAGTGATGGGATCCGAGCAGAACCCTCCGCAGCCAGGCTTCCCAGGCTTCCCAGGCTTCATTCGCTCGGTCAGTGTCTCCCGTTCCCCAGGCCCCCAGCACCGCCACCTCCTCTGGCCCGGGCTGAGCAGCCAAGGGTGCGAAGCATTTTCCCCCCAGGGTGGCGGGGTGGGGGGCCGGGCAGGGGAGGCTCTGAAAACAAACAAACTTCCTGACGGCTTCCTTCTACTACAGCTCCCGGACTGGAGTGGGGGGCAAGAGAGGTGGGGAGGAGGGATGTCCTGACTGGTGGAACCAGGGCCGAGGCCCCGAGGCCCCGTTGATTGATTGGGAAGGACTCCAGCTGAGGGCCCAAAGTCTGTCTGTCCTTCAGTGAGTCTGCAAGAGGCAGAGAGGCCCTCCGCCTTCACCACCAACGCTCCCCCAAGCTGGCTCTCAG
>CM053605.1:14738639-14788567 GCA_028646535.1 Procyon lotor | reverse complement strand
GTGCCAGAATTGGATGGAGGCCCCCCCATGCCTGGTCCATTGCTTTGCCATCACACAGCATTGCGAACAGGAGGAGAGGAGGCAGAAGAGAGGAAAGGGAGGAAAGGCTTCTCTTATAGATCTCCCAAAGACCTGAGTCCCTAAGTTCTCTTTCTCCCTTTCACCCCCTAAGCCCCATCTCTGACCCCCTACAGGCAGGAAGTTCCTCCTGATACCTAACCTCCACTCCCCACTCTCAAATGGTGAAGCACATCCTCTTAGACTGCCTTGCCCAGGGAGGGAGAACAACTTGGTCACTCTCTTCTGCACAATGAATGCCTTCAGGCCCTGGCAGCTCATTATTCAAGCCCCCATCCCCACCCCACCCCCGCCCCTCTCTATTCTGCAGGATGAGAATCCTGGGTCCTCTGGGCCCCTTTCCAAAGGACTTCCATCACCACCCAGCGGCTGACATGACAAACAGTGGGTGGAGGGGGGAGGGGCGGGGACAGACCTGGAGGGATGCTGAGGATCGATCCATTGGGAAGCCCAAGGCCTGGTCTCCCTCCCAGGGCAGGCCAGAGCATCTGGGGGGAGGGGGGAAGAAGTAAGAACAGGGGCCCTGAGGTCATCCTGGTCATCCCTCCGCCCCTGGGGTGCTGGTTGCTGGGCCCCACGTGGAAACTGCAGACCAGGAGCTGGGCAGCTGGGTCTGAGCCCAGGCTCCTGCATGAGATTAAAGCAGGGACTGTCTAATTGATTCTGATGGAACTAGGAGAGGGAGGAAGATGAATGGAGAGTGGGGAGGAGGGGCAGGGGAGAGGGGAGAGGGGAGGGGAAGGGAGGTGGACAGGGAAGGGCCCAGTCTGGGAAGCCCAATTGCATCAGAACTAGCTAATGCAATTACCATTCACCTCCACCCCCTCCCGCCCCCACACGGCCCCCTCCCCTTCCTTGGAAACCAGCCCACTGACTGGTCTGCCCCTGAACCGGACAGAGAGTGGGGGTTGGGTGTGGAGGCACGGAGGAGAGGAGCTGGGTTAAAGTCCCCCAGTCCCAGAACCGAGATGACACAGAAAGGCAAAGACAGTGACAGTGACTGGCAGACAGCTAGAGACATCCGGAGACGGGCAGACGGAGGCAGATACAGACAGATAAGCAGAGCTCCATCTACCCCCTCTTCACCCAGCAACCTCCCTCCGATCCCACTCCTGGCATGCCGCACAACCCTCCCCCCGGTCCCCTCCCTGGGCTCCTTTCCCAGGCCCACCCCGGACTACAGAGTGAGGAAATGGGAGGGAGTCTGGGAAAAGGGACCCCAGGACTCTCAGGTTCCCCACAGCACTCAGGGCCCTCAGCCTGTGCCCTGCAGCCCTCCGGGAAAGTGGGACAAGGAAGTAAGGCCAGGAGGAACCAGGAGCCAGGTCACTGAGACAGAGCCCAGGTGGACCCCAAGACTGAGCTGCAGGTAGGAGGGGAAACGGAGCCTCCAAGAGAAACAAGCAAAGACAGGGAAGGCACTGGGGCTGAGACTGTCAAAGACAGGAAATGAGGGGAAGCCCCCGTGAGTGGAGAGAAGGAGGCAAGCAAAACAGAAAGGCAGGAGGCCAGCGAGAGGACAAGGAGACAGGGAGGAAGGTGCCAGAAGGAATGGCTCCTCGGTGCCCCCGGCTGGATCCTGCATCCACCCGAGGCTAGAGGCCCTCCCAGGCCCGCTGACTTCCATCTGCTCCCCTGATCTCCCCTGAATGGTACAAGGGAGCTTCCTCTTCCTGCTTCCCAAAGGGTCCCACACCCTCTCTGTGACCCACTCAATCTCAGCTTATGGTATGTTCTATTCTCACTCTGTCTGGTAGCTTCAGGGCCAAGCAAGGCAGGCCTGGGTCCCAGGCAGAGCAGAGAAGAACAAGTTACTGATGCAGCCCTGTGGGGGTCTGAGCCAGGTCATGAGGCCATGAGGGGTGAGGAGTCAGATCCCAGGACAGAAGGCAACATCCCAGACGAGGCTGGAGCACAGCCCCTCCAGGAGCCCAGCATCAGCTGCGGGAGGGGTCCCGCTGCGCTTGCCTTTCTCACCTCCCAGGGCCGTTGGGAGAGAGCTTATGGGAAGTGTCACCTCCCAAAGGAAAGGATACAGGTTCAAAGCCAGCAGAGACCAGGGTCCAAATCCTGACCCTGACATTTAACCAGCTGTATGACCTAGAAGAGATTACTTCCCTATTCTGAGCCTGTTTCCCCTTCTGCAAAACAGAGCCAAGGACCCTAACCTCATGCGGTTATTATCAGGATGGAATTAAATGTGAAAATGCCTGGCACTGGACCTGAGTCATCAAGGCACCCTGGGGAGCTACTGAGCAAATATCTCAGAACCTGGGGTTGGGTGGGGGAGCACCCTGGGACGACTCTCAGAGCAAGTGCACCCACCCCCACCAGAACCTTCGGCAAGAGCACCTCGTCTGGAACACACAGTTCACACCGCCATCTGAGGAATGGACACCCAAGGAAGAGGAGCCAGGAGTCCCAGCCGGATGAGCCAAAACGGCATTGTTAGGCGATGCTGGAAGCAGGCCAGCAGAGAGGTAGAATGGGGGCACATGAGCCCAGAAGAAGCCAGGACTCAAGAAGAAAGAGGGATTGAGGGAAGCCTCTCAGGGAAAGAAAACAGAAGGAAAAAGCAGAACAGTGAGTTCCTGGACTCCCCACCCACCCTGAAGATAAACATGACAAAATGGGTCTGGACTGAAGCAGGAGATACTCAAGTTAGACAACAGGCAGAACCTCTGATGAAACACCACACCTACAAAAAGGCCCTCTTCTTACCCTGTTACTTCCCCCACCCTCCCTTAAGCTTCAAATGACGTTTGAGTCTTCAACTTTCCATTACTCAGCATAAAACCTCAGTATTAGGAGTCCCTGTTCTCCTCAGCAGGAAAATAGGCCAGCCTTGCTTCCCTGATCCCCAAATCTCCAGACTCACTCAGCCCAGCACTCTCTGTACGGATTCTCTGGCAGAAACCAAAACTCAGTCCTACCATCCATGGCCATCCCGGATGCCTGGAGTAGGGGACCGCTTCCCACACAGACATCTACTCCTAATCCCTCAGGCCTTGCCCAGACCACTCAGACCTGGCTCTGTCTAGGACCCGCTGTCCCCTTCCTTACGTTTTCTGTCTGGGAGCCAGAGGGAAGGGCGCACAGGCTGAGAGTGAGAGCAGAGAGTTGTGAAGCAACTCTGGGGACAGTAGGAGCAACTCATAGGGAAAGGTTGATGTTCCTGAAAGCTCGTAAGAAAGGGTTGGGACGGGGTTAGAAAGGAAGCAAAAATGGGCCTGCAATAGAAGTGTATACACATACCTAAAACACAGGCCCCCGCGGGACAAAGTGAGGGTCCTGGAGAGTCAGAGCCAGGGCTGGGACCCGGCAGGCAAGGAGTGGGGACCAAGACAGAAAAGAATGAAGGGGTAAAGCTCAGTGCCCCCCAGAAAGAGAAAAGTAGGTGCCGAAGGAACTTCCTGACCATTTTGGACCCAAATGACATACAAGCCTGATGCAAAGAGTATGCAAATGAGGATGTCCCCCGGGAATTCTTGGTCTATGCTCCACTATGATGAGATGTCAGTGTGGGGGTGTCCTGCAGAGGTAAGAACCCCTCAGCACCCAGCCCCTCCCCTCCTTGCAGGTGGCCCCTCCCTCCCTCCAGCCTTGAACCCCAGAGAGAGGGCCTCTCAGGGCCTCTCCGCCCCCCACCCTTGGGTCTCTTTCTAGGCCCCCAAAGCATCCCCTATCTCTGCCCTTCACACCCCAAACTTCCTCCTTCAGCAAGAGGCTTGGCCCCTAGCCCACAGGAGGGGGACCCTGCCTCCCACGGAGAGAAGCTTTCTGTGGATAAAAAGAGGAAGGGAGGCCACAAAAGGGAAATGAGTTCATCAACCCTCATAGGGGCAGACAGGCAGCAAGGCCCCCTGGGATCACCCCAGTCAGCCCTCTGCCTCCCCGGAGAGCTCCTCCAGCCCAGGCCCACCAGAATCCCTCCCGGCTTAAAGCTCCTCTGAAAAGGGGACCCTACCGCTTGCCCAGATCATCCTGTTCCCTGGCTTCCCAGCCAGGTTGGCCGGGCAGTGCTCCCCATTGTCCACCTGCTGCTGGTTTCAAGCTGGTTTCAGTGGCCTCCGAGCCATACTCAAGCCAGGTGGTACCTAACACGGGAAGACAGGGGACCCTGCCTCTGGGTCCCCAGAAAGACTGTGTCTTCCAGTCCTCCTGACCTCCCGACACAGCCTCTGTGCCTGACAACTGTGCTCCTTTTTTTTTTTCCTTCTTTTAAGATTTTATGTTTAAGTAATCTCTACACCCAACATGGGGCTCGAACTCACAACCCTGAGTCATCCAGGCACCCCTCTACCCCCACTTTGCCCGCCTGCAGGGAACAGCAGCTGAAGCTCTGAAAAGTGAAGAGGGTACTTCCAGGGACATGGGCCAACGGAATACACACATTCACTTCTGCTCCCTCTTGAAACTCCTCTAGAACAACAGCAAAAAGATTTCTTTTTTTTTAATTAAAGCAAAAAGCCTGGAGGACAAATAAATGAAAAAGGAGAAGACATGGCCACGGAGCGCCCAACACAGGCACCACGGCGGGCTGGATGGAGAGTAAACGGCTTCTGTTCCAGTGGGACCCCACCCACGCCCGGCCCACCCCACACCCCGCCCACCCCCACACCCCACCCAGGGTTCCTGTCCAACCCCGGACCTGGACCTGGACCGGAGGGGCTCATTCCTGGCCCAGGAGAGGCCTCAGGACTGCTCCAGCTTCCCAGCCCAGTCGCTCTGATCTCTGGTTAAATATTTCGATGATCACCCTTGACAACAGTATCGAAATTCTGGGAGCTGGAGGACAGAAGGATGAACAGGATCTGTAAGCCCTAGAGAGACCTGCACCCTGAACAGGAGAAACCAAACCAAACCAAACCACCCCAGGAGGAGAAACCAAAGCCGGGAGGCCACCAGATCCTTGGGCACGGGACCTTCCAAAAGCTCTGAGGCAGATACATTTGGGGGTAGGGGTGAATGTGAACTTAAATTAGAAGATAGGTAGTACATTAGAGAAGCGGATGGTTTCCAGATCCTCTCTCTGACCCCCCCCCCCAGCAGAAGGCGGGCACAGCTGCAGGTATGAGTATCAGTGGGGAAAAGGGGGTTAAGGGTTTACTGAATAGGAGGCAGCCAGGCCTGTACCTGACAAGCCCAGGAGGGACCCAGATACAGATAGAAGGCTCCCCAGTGCAGCCGCCCGGCCAAAAGAGCAAAGCCCTCAGTGGGTCCGTTCCTACCCTCCCAGCAAAGCATGCATTAGGGACCCCATTAGGGTCCCATTTGAAATATAAGCCAAGAACCAGGCTGCAAGGAAAGCTTAAGAGAGAAGAACTAGAGACACAGAACCACTTGGAGCCACTTGGATGCAATAGAGACGCAGAGCCACTTGGAGGAAACAGGTGGGGCGCGGGGAGAAGAAAAGTTCAAGATCAAGTTATTGGCATTCACGGAGGCCAGAGAAGAAGGTGCATCTATGAAACAAGACCGGTAGGCAAAAAACAGAGAGAGAGAGAGAGAGAGAGAGAGAGAGAGAGAGAGAGAGAAAGAATAAAAAAAAAAATTCAGAAAAACAAATCAAAAAGCTCTTGGGAATTAACTGAGAAATCCAGAGCCCAGACTGAGGCCCTCACTAGGCACTGGCCCATACGTGCCCCTTCCCCACACTGCACACGCCCGCAGCTGGCCAGGCTCTTCTCTCCGAGAAGCCCTGCACACCACTCAGGGCCCCAGAGTCCACTATGGGAGTGGTTTGGAGACCAGATGAAGTGGAGATCCAGACCCAGAAAGGAACCCAAGAGGCCAGGAAGAGACAAGGGTCTCCCAGGGCTGGTGAGGGCCAGAGGCCACCTGCTTGGGTTCAAGCCCTGGTCCTTGACACTTAGCAGTGAGGAATCCTGGGTTGATCCCAGCACTCAGTTCTCGTCTCTCTGCCCACGTGTCACCCACCAGCACAAGAAAGTCCCTTCCAGATGTCACTGGGGCCCATGGCCCTCCAAGCAGGCTTCTGGCTGCAGCAGGGAGGTGGGGAGGCCCCAGGACCCCAGCAGAACATGTCCCCTAAAGACACCATGAGGGACCTGTGGGGTGGACCCTGCCTCCGCCCCAGACTGCCCTGAAAGCACCCCAAGCATGGGTCTATTTTTAGCCAGGCCCTAGTGGGCAGCCAGCCACCCAGAGTTATTCTTGACTGTGGGGACATCAGGCTAGCCAGGGTAAAGGGGAGCCAGGGCTGAGGCTGTGGGAATGGCACCCTGGGGAGGAGACACCCGCAGACCGAGGGAGGGGCTGAAGAGCAGAACCCAGGGCAAGGAGTCAGAGCCAGGGAGGGCCGAGTTGGGGGCAGAAGTCCAGAAAAGGCTAGGAGACTGGGTCGGCAGTAGGTGACAGGGCCTCCCTGGAACTGGCATCGAGGGAGGGGAGTGGGGTCTGCCTCGTCTCTCCTCGGGGACAGGGGGCCGTGCCAAAGGAGGCAGAGGCCAGGCTGAGAACGAGGGATAGGCATGGACGGAGTGAGCTGGGAGGCCAGAGAAGGGGCAGCACAGGGAGGGGCGAGACAGACAAAGAGACAGAATGACAAGACAGTCAGAGAGCCGGGTAGAGGTTGGGCCAGGGGAGGGTCTGCTCCTGGGGACAGAATCTTGTCCCCACTCCACACACCCTGCTCGCCCTCTCAAAAGCACCCAATCTCCTTCTACCCACCAGGGCCTCTCAGCCTTGGAGTAATGGCCCCAAGACTGCTCAGCATCCCTGACCCCTTTCAAGATTCCTCCCTGCCCCGAGTTACATATAAAAGTCACCAAGCTCAGACATGGACGTGAGTGCACACACGTGCACACGCACACACACGGGCACCCGCACACACACACAGCCTCCTGGGAAATGATGGGACAATGGGGACAATGGAGAAGAGAGAGAAGGGTGTCCCTTTATCCCGCTGCCCAGCCTTGGGAACTCAAATCCACATAAAGAGCTTCACAAAGGGCCTCTGACTCCCAGAGGGGGAGACAAGTGGGGGAAGCGGGAGGGAAGGGGAGACCCCAGAGCTGGAAATGCCCATCAGTGGGTCTGGTAAGCAAAAAGGGACTGTTCTCATAGCCACAAGAGGCCACGGAAGAGCTTGGGGGTGGAGAAAGGGGGCCCCCGGGGGTTCAGGGAGTGGGGAGAAAGCTAGGGCCCCAAGTGGCTTCCCGGAGGAGGCGGTCAGAAGTACTAACCTGGTGGAGGCATTGAGAGAGAGGTAGCCGGGCTTCCTTGCCCAGCCTAGGTAAGGGGGCAATAAGCCTAATCCCACCTTATCCCCAAAGAAGGGGGCGAGACCACAGACCAACCCATCCCCTATCCCCCTTCCTAGGCTGCCTTGGGTTTCGCTGGAGAAGGGTGGATGGCTTCTTCAGTCCAGGAGAAGGACTGACCAGTCAAGTAAGATCATCGCTTCTTGCTCCAAAGAGGCCAGAGGGAACAAGAGGAAACTCTCTTTCTTTGCTCCTACTGCACACCCCCAAACCATCCTACTGGGGGCGGGGGGCTGTCCTGCTCAGAAGAACGGGTGAGAAGCAGGAGAGAGTCCGTGTGCACAGGAGCTCTTAGGATTCCTGGCTCACATCCCGACTACACTAACAGCCATGGGGCCGTTGACAAGTCCTCTCCCAGGGCCTCAACTTCTCCATCTGTGAAATAAAGTAATGATGCCGGCTCACATCACTTTTCAGGGTTGTCGGGAGCATCACGTGAGGCTCTTTTTAAGGGCATTGATTATCATGATTGCCAAGTGACCTCTGACCTGCCAGACAAGTCAGAGATCCCAAGCCGAGGGCTCTCCCTCATTCGTAGCCTGGCTCTCTGCTTTTTGAGAGCGGTTCCCAGGTGAGGCTTCTAGCCAGCGAGGGAAGGGGTCAACCAGATGATCCCAAAGCCTCCTTCCAGGGGAAGAAGGACACTGATGTTTATTGGGGGCCTCCTGTGTGCTAGGAGCTTGACGCACACTGGCCCCCCCAATCTCCTGGCTAGCTCTGCAAGGCGAGTGCCATCATTCCCATTTCCCAGATAAGGAAACTGAGCTCACACAGCTATAGGGGGCAGAGCCCAGATTGGTGACCAGAGCAGCCCACGACCTGGGCTTTTCTACCACAAACCCTTCCTTATCTCATCACTGTACGCTCCCCTGCCCCTCTCCCTCACCCCCAATCCCTGTGCCCCAGAGCAGAGCTCCCAGAACGCCCCCCCCCAACGCATCCGCAGCTGCCCTCAGGATTCAGGACTGCAGAGGGGGACCAAGGAGGGACAGGAGATGCCAACCAGAACAGAGTGTGGACAGGCTGGACCGGGGCTGCCTGCCCACTGTGCCCCAGGACTTGACACCGACGGTGAGGCCGGCCCTGTGGAGCGACCTGGCCGGGTGGGCTCTGTGCGCCCCATCTTACAGGGGAGGAAGTGAAGGCTCAGGACCACCAAGCAGCTTTTCCAGGGCACCCTGCTAGAAGCAGTAAGCAAGGATGCACCCAGATGCCTGGTCCCCCCGTCCCTGCTCCTGCGGCTACCCGGCTTCCTCTCTGGGCTGCAGCCTTAGAAAAGGCCGTGTGGAGTCCCGCAGGGAGCCCGGGGGGCTTGCCTCAGAATGCAGAAGAACCTCAGAGAGAGAGCCCCCCACCCCAAGGCTACCTCCACCACGCTCACCACCCCACCCCCCCCCACCGGCTGGCTTTGTGCAATTCCATTAAGAGGCGAAGGAATAAATTAGCTCTGCTTAGCATATTGAGTGGCTGGGGTTCAAGAGGCCATCTGGGCGGCTCAGGCATCTCAATGCAGTCTGCCAGCAGCTGCAATGGCAGCAGAGAGCCATGAGGGGGGGCGGGCAGCGGGGTGCGGGGGGGGGCAGTCTGGGCCTGCTCCGACCTCCCACAGATGGCCTCAGCCCAGTGCCCAGAAGCACTCGCTCCTGCTCCAACTTCATTCCCCTAATGGTGTCGCAGCTTGGCACACACTCTCTGCACCCCTGCCCCCTGCTCCGGCCAGCCCCCGAGGACACCCAAGGGCAGTGTCGGGGCTGGCGTCAGGCTGCCCATCCTCCCCAGGATGAACTTGGAGATGGATGGCTCTGTTCAGGGGGGAGGAAGAGAACAGCACAACGCAGAGTCTGGAATGGGACCCCCCAGCGGCGGGTAGGCCCTCACTGGCCTGAGGCGCCCGTTCTCCATTTCCCCCTCAGCACTGAGGCACCCCAAGCACAAAGGAAAGATGGGGAGGGGAACAGAGGGCCATACCAAAGGCCGGGTGGGTCATCCCTCCGCCTCCAGCAGGGGCGCCCCATTTCATTGGACGAGGACAACTGATAGTGACTCAATAGCCGGGATCCAGCCTGAGGCCAGACCCGGCAGGCCCAGGCCCGGAAGGGAGCAGGACAGCCTGGGCCCCAGTCTGCTGTCTCCTGCCACACGGGTGGGTCTCTCCCCTCCCCCCTCCCAACTGTCCCCCCAGGCCTCCCAGGACCAAAGGCCTCGTCCTCCTTCCGGTCTCTAGGCCCTGTGGCAGCCACGGAACACACCTTTCAGGCCTCCTGCCACAGGGAGCAGGTCGGGCCAAGGCCCCAGCTGTGTACTTTGAAATCACTACAGTGCTGGCTCGGGGAGGCCAAGGCTCCAAAGGGGCCCCGCATTGTCTGAGTGCTGGGGCAATTCTCAAGCAGCCTTGTTCCTGGCAGACCCAAGACTTTTGGCCAACTTGGGTTCATGCGTCCCCTGGCAGCTTGGCTCTGGCGTGCACCGAGGGCTAGGACACTTCCGTCCCCTCTGGGCTCGCTCAGCCTCCCCTTCCCTCAGGCTCGGACTTCAGTGGCCATCCAAGGCTCTCCCAGCCCTCCCTGCCTCCTTCCTTTCACTCAGCCATTTCCCCTAATAAAATCTCTACACTTTTACTGCCATCTTGTGTCTTGGAGGACCCGGACCCACACAACCACTCAGCAGCCATATCGGCAGCAACAACGACAGCCACGTTTCCTTGAGTGACAACGGCAAGCCTCACACTGTTCTAAGTGCTTCTAAGGGCACCGGAGGGGCCTCCAGGTACAGAGAGGTCACATAACGTGCTCAGCGATGGCAAAGCCCAAAGCTGACAACAGTTTGGCCCCAAAGTCCCCTGGGTCACCACCCACCACCCCACACAGAGTCCCCTAGGAGGGAGATGCCAGCACTCCCGCTTTCTGCCTTCGGGGGAAAGAAAGAGGGTAGAAAAGGGAACTGCGACTCCCGGGGAGTGGACGAGACGGACACGTGGAGAGAACCAAGCTGAAATGGAGAGAGAGAAAGAGGGCACAATGGCTCCCCGAAGAATCCTACAAGATTCCTACAAGCAAGAGCACCTCCCCTCCCCAGGGCAAGGATGGGCTGAGCTCAGGGACCACAGGGAGCAAAAGAGGAAGGAGAAGGTGACTCTGGAGCCCTTTCCAACCCGCCCACTTCTTGCCATCCTTGCCCCCCCCACCGCCCCCCTTGGGCATGTGACTGGGTTGTGCCAGAGGTGTCAGCCAAGGGACTCCTGGCAGCACCCGGTCCCTGCAATCTCCATCCCTCCCCGCCCCCGCCATTCCACGCCCTCCATCCCTTCCAGGGCAGAGCCGACAGGCCTAGCCCGGCCGGGTCTTAGGGTCCCAACAAAGCCAGGCCTGTCCCCTGCCCTGCCTCCGTGGGAGTGATGTCTGGGCTGGGCAGCAGGTAAAAGTGAGCCAAAGGGACGTGGCCCAGAGCCAGCTGTACGCCCTCCAGGTGAGTTCCCAGCTTAACCCCTGGCCTGCCGGACCAGAGTTCTCGAGGCTGTAGGTTAGGGGTGAAGGGGTTGGGAGAAGTGAACTCAGGGACCAAGAAGGGGAACCAGCTTCCAAGGGGCACCCATCTACATGCACACACGCATGCACGCGTGCACACACGTGCACACACACACACACGCATGCACACGTGCACACATACAGATCTCCATCTGGTCCAGCCACATGAGAAAAACCCATCACTGGCTCCAGGCACCCCGCAGCCATCTCTCATCCATCCTCCACCCTGTTCCAGGGATATTTTAAAATGCAGACTCCACCCCCTCCCTACGAGAAGACCGCTAAACCTTCCAGGGGCTTTCTGTGACCCACATTAAGTCTGAAGTCCGAGCTCTTTAGCCTGGCATTCAAGGCCCCGCCCATGCTGACCCACCTTGTTTCCAGCTTCTGCTCCAGCCTCTCCCTTCCCACCCTATCCTCCAGTTCCCTGAGGGTACCACACACTTTCACGTCCCCAAGCTTTCCTCCCCTCTGTGTCAGTGAACCCCTACTCACCCTGTAGGACCCAGGCCAACATGTCACCTCCTCCGGGAGGGCTTTCCAGACTGCCCTGGGCAAAGCAGGCCACCCCTGCTCTAAACCAGGGGACAGTTTATCCAGACCTTCGGGCACATGGTCTCCGGATGATGTGTTTGGACATCTTCTCCCCCGCCCCCAACCTGGGCCTCTGAAAGGAGGGTGCAGACTTACAGGGGAAGACTAGTGTGTGTGTGCTCAGGACTTGGCAGTGAGCAGGTGAGCGGGAAAGAAGAGAGGTGATGGGGAAAGAAGAGAGGTGATGGGCACAAGGATGAAAGGTGGGCAGGTCACAGGGTCTTTCTCCCTTCCACTCTCTCCAAACCCCGGAGAGGCTGCCATCGGTGCACTGTTGACTATGGCTGAGCTTGACCCCAGTGGTCTCATCCTCACTCTCATCCCATCCCCACAGCCATGCCCACCCGGGGGGTGCCCAGGGAGAGCCCCAAGGTGGAGCGGGGGGTCTCAGCTTCCCAAGCGGGACAGCTTGCCCAGTGCAGCGGGCCACACCTGCCCATGGCCTGACCCTGTGCCCGGCCTCCCCCCAGGTTCTCCCGCCTCTCTGGGGTCTCTGCCTGTCCCAGTCTCACAGGCGGCCGTCCTTCCGCTGGGCAACCCTGATTGAGCCCACCCTCTGCTAAGTACCTAGAATACCAAATTCTCAAAAACTGGACTCTGGTCCAAGAACACTGGCTCCTTGGGACTCCTGGGTGGCTCAGTCGGTTGGGCGTCTGCTTTCAGCTCAGGTCATGATTCCAGGGTCCCCGGATCGAGTCCTGCATTGGGCTCCTTGCTCTGCGGGGAGCCTGCTTCTCCCTCTGCTTGTGTTCTTTCTCTCTGACAAATCAATAAATAAAATCTTTAAAAATAAATAAATAAAATAAAAAAATTAAAACCCTGGCTCTCAGACTTCCTGGGGAGACAGATTTGTGAAGAGCTTTCACCAGAAACACCCTACTGCTCTCACAACCTTGGTCAGGAAGAAACACTGAAGCCGAAGTCCCTCATCCCTTATCCCGGGGAGTGGGTTTGGAGACCCGGCCTCTGCTCGGGGGCCCTAGGACATCTCAGGCTGGAAGAGTGGGAGAGGGAGGGGCTGGCCCGAAGTGCCAGGGCTGCTGTCCAGTGGACAGGGAGTCAGCTTAGGGACCAGAGCTGGGACAGTCAGCAAGGGGACCGAACCCTGGACATTGCCTGTGTTCCCTTTGCTCTACACCCCTTGGCTTTTTTGCAGACGGCAGCCTCTGCTTCCCACCTACAGGCTGCTGCCCCTCCAGGGGCTGCCATAGCTTGCCTGCCCTTGGCACCACGCTCAGTTCTGATGGGCCCTTGGCAAGTTCATACATCAAACAGGGAGGCAGTGGCTGGCTTCCTGCCCTTTGGGAAGGAGGGAAGTTTGGAGACACAACCCCATCCCCAGCTTCACACCCTCCTGACCCACCAGGGACCCAGACTGCCCCTAGACAGTTGGTAAGTCCGAGAGAGGTGGTCAGCGGACTCCCACCCACCCCCTACGCCAGTGCGGGCCTCTAGTGCTTCTTTCCCGTTCCCCTCCTACACCTGGACCCCACCTTGAGAAGGAGGGAAAGATGAGAAGAATCACTATGAAGGGACATATTGGGGTGCTAGAGAATCTCCCCTTCCCCAAAATGCCTGAAGTGCTCCCTTTGTAGAACGATGCCTCTGATTCTTGAGACGCTGGGGTCTTCCAGAGACACCCATCAAAACCGAGGGATGAATCAGCCCACCAGAAAGCACAACCAAAAGACAGGCACAAAAACATTCACAGCAGAGCCGTTCCCAATAGCCCCAAACCGGAAATAACCCAAAGGCCTCTCGGCAGCAGCACTGACAAATAGTGTACCTTCACCTGGTGGCACGGTGTCCAGCAATGAGAAGGAACCACCTCCAGGCAAGCGTGAGACAATGGAGGAAATTCACCATCCTAATGTTGAGCAAAAGAAATCAGGCACAAAATAGCCCAGAGGATGTGCTCCATTTGTAAGAAGCTCCACGACAGGCAAATCTGTGTTGTGAGAAGTCAGCAAAGGGGGATTGGTGACAGGCGAGGGGCAAGGGGGAAGACTTCCAGATCCTGGGAATTGCCGGCTGAGCACTGGGTCACGGGCACATGGGTGTGTTCCGTCTGGGAAAAGTTCATGGGCTTCTCTGTACTTACAAAACACTTCATATTGGTAAAATACAAAGCTGAAATGGAGGAGTGCCTCACGCAGCCTTAGCGGCTGCCACCAAAAATAAAGGGGTCAGGTGCACACTCACCTCCGCTTCGCCCCACCCATCCCCGGCCCAGCTCCACCTCTTGTCCTTGTCCTCTGTCCGCCTGACTCAGGCTCGGCCTCACCTCCCTAAGCCCTCCCCATTGCCGGCCGCCTCTCTAACCTAAACAGCCACCCTCTCTCACCCGGATGACTGCAACCGCCTACTCCAGGCAGGTCTCCTGGCTTTGCGCCTCACTGTTTCCAGTCCGTATCCACAGCGTGTGGAGGGCAGGGTTCATGGGGGAGCCAGGAGCAGCCAGAGAGGGCCTCTGTCAAATCCTGTAAGGGCTCACACCTCCTTATCTCGGGACCTTCAAGTGTGCTGTTCCCACCCCTGGGACGATTCCCTTCCCTACCTTCTCTGCTCACACTAGGTGTCCCTGTCTAAATACCACTTTCTCCACCCTCCCCACAGAGATCTGATCCCTCCGTTGGCTCCCACGACTCCCTCACTTCTCTCCCATGGCACCGTTTCCAGTAACGCATTTACTCCCGCAACTATTCGTCTGCCTCTGTTCTGTCTGTCCCTCGGGACTGACACGGCCTCTGAAGGCAAGAACAGGGGCCGTCTGCCCTCCTGCTCTATCTCCAGCTCCTCGCTCAATGCCCGGCTTTGGAGAGCAGGTGCTCAAAAACGCCTGTGGACTAAGGGACTAAATCTTAACTGTTCCCACTACAAAAACAAAACAAAAAAACAAAAACCGATAACGATGTGACCTGTAGAAGTGCCAGCCAAGGCTGCAGCAGTAATCACATGGCGACATGTAAATGTATCACATCAACGCCTTGTACACCTCCACCTTATATGGTATTGCACATCCAATGTAGCTCAATAAAAATAAATTTTTAAAAATACACTAACCTACAATGAAGTAAACTCAATTAAAAGCTAAGGTAATAAATACCTCCCAAAACTCCCCCCAAGAAAAATTCTCGTTGAACACATGAATGGCCAGGCCTTGGCAGGCAGCCTTTGGAAAAGGCCCGGTCTCCTCTGGAAACAAAACTTCCACTTGTCGGGGGTCAGGACACCGGGGTCATGGTCGCTTGCTTTGCGGCCGTGGGCAAGTCACTTCTCTCCGGGTTTGGTGTGCTCGTTGTGAGATGCAGGCATGAGGTGCATCAGAGCCCTAGGCTGGCTGGAAGGGGTACATGGTGTGTGTGTGCGTGCGTGTGTGTGCGTGTGCGCGCATACCCGTGCACATTTCCCTAGCAAGAACATCCATAGCTTCCGTCAGATTCTTAAAGGGATCTATGACCACAAAAGTTTCAGAACCACTAGCCAAGATCCTTTTTGGCTCAGGTTGAGTGGGGGGGGGTGTCTGTGAGCACAGATAACTAGAGAGAAAGAGGAAGTAACCCAAACCACAGCAGAGAGAGTTAAAGAACTTCCTTTGGGAGTATAGGACCCCCCAATAGGAACACAAGGGAGGCTGTAGGACCTGGCCTCCTGGGAAAATCCCAAACTCAACGGGCTCTAGGTGATTGGGCAGAAGCCACAGCAACTGACCCGGGGGGCTGGTTTTTCGAGGCAGGAGGCAGAAGGAGCCAGAGCCTCCTCCTCTCGGCTCCTGCCACCATCGGACAAGCACCCACTTGTCTCGGGATAGGGCAGAAAGCGAGGAGGCGAGGCTGGCACCTGGAGATGCCCTCCAGGCCCCTTGGCACCCAGGTCAGAGAAGGCTTGGCGGGAATGCTCAGGAGGGGTGCCAAACTCCACCTTCCCCTCTCCCGAGGTCGGCAGGCTGGCACGTGGAACCAAAGCGAGCTCAGGACATAGGGCGATCATGCGCCCCCGAGGAGGCCACCTGAGGGGTAAAGAGCCCGTACCTCCAGGCCCAAAACTCCAGAGCTGGGGCTCTGAGGCCAGGGAGGCAAAGTGGGCAGGCCTCCCCAGAATGAAGAGGAGGAGCGGGCCACAAACTCGGGAGGGAGGAGGAGAGCAGCGTGGGCCACAGAGCCTGGGAGGACAAAGCAGGTCGCCAGAGAGAAGAAGGCAGTGTGGACTGAGCAGAGGACAGCCTGCTTCAGGGCCCGAGTTGGGGGCAGCACAGGGGGCGGGGACAAGAGGGCAATGTGGCCTGGATGGGAGAGGGCTGCCTGGAGGAGAGGGGAGGAGCGGGCTGCGGGTAGAGGAGGCCATATGAGAGAAGCTCAGCCAGACCTATCGAGGAGGACAGGGGGACACAGTCAGTGGCTGTGACGGTGGTGTGTCGGCAGCACACTGTCAGTAGGAGTGCCCTGGCTAGGAGCCCAGAGGCCGGAGTAACTTCTAAGCCCTGACTCCTGAGGGGAGCTGAGAGCCCAAGAGATGTTTATCCGCCACAAGGACGTAGTAAACGCCTCCTCCAACCAAGCGGGAGGCGGCCTGGCTGTCCTCTCCTCGGTCGCGGGGTCTCCTGAGAGCTGCAGTATAAATGCGGGGAGGGGGGCCTGGCAAGGGGAGACAGCAGCCAGCGACAGCATCCCCCCACTGGAGCCAGGGCCAGGGGAGCAGCGGGCACGGGCCGGGGGTGGGATGGGGTTTCATC
Source organism: Procyon lotor (assembly GCA_028646535.1). Classification (NCBI taxonomy): domain Eukaryota; kingdom Metazoa; phylum Chordata; class Mammalia; order Carnivora; family Procyonidae; genus Procyon; species Procyon lotor. Next base: position 14,772,353 of record CM053605.1, on the reverse strand, counting down.
CTGCAGATGAAGGAGGGGGTGAGTCATGGTGAGCGCCAGGCGCTCTCAAGAGGCCGCTCAGAAACCAGCTCATCCGAATGCAGACAGACACTTGTCCCCATCCCTGTCCCTGTGGCTCTCACACACCCACGCACTCACTCCTCACCCCCCTCCTTTTCCCCTCTCCTTGATCACCCACGTCCACGGCCCCTGGCTTCTTCCTCCATCTCAGCCCCGGCTACCTATCCCTGTCCCTGCTCACCCTCAGGTGGCCCACTTCGCCCCCAACCCACAGCCACCTGCGTCTCGAGTGCAGAAGGTAGGGAGACAGAGAAAGCCAAGTCAAGAAGGGTCTGAGATAGGGACAGATGAGGGAGGGACACTGTGGACTCACTTCCGCCTGAAACCGGCAAGGACAGAGGAGGGTTCGTGAGGCTTTGGGGCAGAGGAAAGCCCTGATGCCCTCTGGAAGGGCCCGTTCGGTGGGGGTTGAGCCAGGTCACTTGCACTCTCCACCTGCCACCCCCTTTGCCAGGACTGAGAAGCGCCAGTCCGAGATGCCCAGGTGACACCCCGAGGCCTCACCCTACCCCGGGGCACTAAGCGGGCTCAGGCTCCCAACGGAATCACACCTGGGCCACCACTGCACGGTCTGGGACAACTACTCTGCCCCATCAAGGCTGTCCCTCCCTGTGATCAATCATCACAGCAATGACCAGGAACAGAGCTTGGGAAGGACAGAGAGCTCAGTCAGTAAGTGTAGCCTTACGCCCGACACTGTGGAGTATAACCACGAATTACGCTCTCATCCTGCCTTGGAGGGGCATCTGGTCCAGTGAGGCAGAGAGGGGTCACTAGTGTGTGCGGGCACGCGTGTACACACATACACACACACACACACACACACACACACGGCTGCACTGGCTGCCCCTGGAGAAGGAGAAGGGCTGGGATGTGGACACACAGTACATTGTGAGTTGCCCAAACCCTGTGTGCCCCAGGTGGAGGGATGTAAAACAGCATAATGCAAACAGCAAACAAGTCTAAGGAGGCTGGAAACTTCCCAGTGGCCAGACGGGAAGGTAGGTTGGGATTAAGCAGGTAGCCTAGAGCAAGGTTACCTAGTCCTACCTAGTGACCCCAAATATCTCCTTGTCCTCTAGATCCTCCTTGGATAGATCTAGTGCCCCCTCCCAGTGGTTTCCCGACAGACATAACAAACCCCCACCTCCCAGCCTGGGCCTATCCCCAATCCTCTGGGTCCGCTGCCCAATTGCAAGGTGGAAACAGAGAAGGGGGGCGGTCCAGCTGCCCAGATCATCTTTAGGTCGGTCCTTGCTCCGGCAGGGCCTTCCCCGGTTCAGAAGGCCCCCCTCCCTCCTGCCTACAAAGGTGGGCGACAACCGCCACAGCTACCCTGGGACCCACGGTCAACTCTGGACCAGCTCAGGGGAAATAAATTCTTTCAGAGCCTTTCCCTAGCGCTCCCAGCCCTGCCCTAAAACTCACCTGAACTCCATTTGCCCTTTTAAGTGTCAGGTGCTACATCTGCCTCTTCCAAGGACACGAGAGACCTAGGAGGGACCTCGGCCCGGCTCGCGACCCCTTCACCTGCGGCCCCTTCACCCGGTACCGGCCCGACCCGCGCCCCCACCCCGGGGCCATCGACCCCGGCTGCGGGCTGACGGGCGCTTCCCCGGCGCGGCTCCCTACCTGTCTCAGGTGAGCCGGGCTGGGCCCGCCACCGCCACCCGCTCCCCCCGGCCGCCCCGCGGCGCCCTACCTGAAGCGGCAGCCGCCCGCTCTCGGCGCGGCCGGAGGCCCGGGGCTCCCAGCGCTCGACCCGCGCCGGGGCCGGGGGGCTCCCCGGGGGCTGGGGGCCGCAGGGGGGCCCGGGCTCCAGCGCCTCGCAGCACACCAGGCTCACCGTGCAGCCCATCCGGCCGGGCGCCCCGCGGGCCGGGGCCGGGGGCGGGGACGCGGGCGCGGGGCGGGTAGCGGGGGGGGGCGGGGTGTGGGGAGCCGACCCGCCCCCCCCTCCCTGCCCTGGCCAGCGCGCGGCCGGGGGGCGCCTCGCACGTCGGGAGGGGGCGGGCGGCGAGGTCCCGGCGCGCCCCCGCCCGGAGCGTCCTGGGCCCGCGCCGCCAGCCGGCCGGGGAGTGCGAGCCAGGCGAGGGGCGGCGACGCGGGCGCCCGGGCGCAGCCGGGGGCGGAGGAAGCCCCGGGGGCGCGGGGAGAAGCGGGGGCGGCGGGGTTTCAGGGCCCGGGGCAGAGACCCGCAGAGCCTGGGAGCGCGAGAAAAAGACCGACGGCGCGACGGGGGAGGCAGGAAGCAGATAAGGAGAGAGAGCGAGGGAGAGACCGCGGACGCGGGGACCGCGGGGACGGGGGCTGGGGGTGGGGCGGAGAACGGAGTCCCTGCGCGGGGACACCGAGTCCCAGAGAGGGAGAGACGCGCAGGAAGTGGCGGCGGGAGGGCAGAGCCGGGCTCGGCCACCGCGTGTGCCACTGTTTACAGGCGGTTCCTGAGGTCTGGGAAACAGGAGTCAGCGCGGGTGTCTACTCCCCTCTTCTCGGTCCCCAACACCCGCCCTCCGGGCACCCCAGCCTAGCAAAACGGGGACCAAGAGGTGGAAGGACCCCAGCCTCGAGGAGGCGGAGCCCAGCCAGGGTGGGAGGGCCACGGCTCGGCGGGGACACCCAGCTGGCCAGGTCCTGGATCCAAGCCTTCACAATAGTTTCACTTCCGTTCTTTTGGGCGGGGGCGGGCGGGCAGTATGGCACTGGGGACCAGGCGACTAAGGTGGGGAGGAGGAGAGAGATACACGGCGGTGGGGAGGACAGGGTCCCCACCTTCACCCCGCTTCCACGGAGAGACGGAAGCCTGGCAGAGGAGCCGGTAGAAGGGCAATCCCAGCCTCCTTGTGCCGCCTGGTGGGGACAAGGAAGAAAGACAAGAGCAAGTGGCCGTGGTAACTAGGGGAAGGAAACTTGGGTGGGGGGGGGGGGCAATTGCTGCTGTCACTCGGGGTGAGTTGGTGTTTGGCCAACAAGTGACTCCACCATGGGCTCTGCCGGAAGGGTACCACCCCCCAGCTCACCCATTCTGCCCTGGCGCCTTGGACCCTCCCTGCCTCTCCCCCTCCCCCCACCCACCCAATTCCGTGCTCCTCCTGCAGGGAGCAAGGTTCCCCCTCCAGGGTGCTGGGCTGGGTCTGAGTCACTTCCCAGGCGGCACTCCCGGGAGAGGCAGTGCAGGACCTGCAGTCGCAAGGGACAGGCTCAGTCTGCAGTGCCCGCTCTCCAGGCCTTCCCAGGTGAGGAGCTGGGAGGAGGTCTCGGGGAGGCGGGAGAAAGGGGGCAATGCCAGGAGCGGGGCGGGGGGGGGGGGGGGCAGAGGCTCCTGGACAGAGAAGAGGGCGCTAAGGAGGTCCATCTAGGTGTTCATGGCGTGGACTGGAAGCAGATGCAGAGACCTTCAGTCTGCCCTTTGGGCTACAGATGGGGAAACTGAGGCCCAGGAAAAGCAAAAGTTAGTAGCGGGGCCAAGATGGAGACCCAGGTCTCCTAAGTCCCAGCTCAGTGTCTCCCAAACACCATCCCTAGGCAGCCTCCCTCATTTACCTTCTTTCTCGCTCCCTCGCCCTCCACTGTGTTCCCAGCTTCTTCCCTCCCTCCCACCCCTGAGTTCCAACAACTATGGCCTGGGAGGCAAGACCGGTGGGTTTTCCACCCCTGGCCTTTCCTCCAGGTTACACCAGGATAAGCCACGGGCCCCCAGCGGCCCCCGTGTTCCTCTCTGAGCCCCAGGACCCACGGAGGGAACAACGGACTTCAGTTCCCCTGGGAGAGAACCACGGGATTAAAACCAGGTGCCCTGCACCCCCTACCCCACACCCAGCATTCTGGCCTGGTCCCAGCTCTACAGTCTCATGTTACTTCGGCCTCCCTTTCCTCAAAGAACACACATTTTCCACTCCGCTGGGGGCCAGGAAAGGATGAGTGTGTGCCTCGAGGCTGATGACTGCTCCGTCAAGCTCCCTGTGGGGGAGAGGGGTGACTGTCCCTCAGCCCAGCGTCTTCATGGCAGGAGCATGAACAGGGTCACTCACGTCAAGTCGCCCTGTGTGAGGGCACACAGACCTGAGTTCGAACTCTAGCTTCTCTGCTTAGAGCTTTGTGGCATCAGATCAAAGACGTCTCTGTCTGTGTGAGCCCCCCTCTCATCTTGTATCAAACGCAGTTACAGACCTCCTCGATTATCATGGGGACGGAATAAGATGAGAATGCCAAGCGTAGCGCCTGGCACCCAGGAACGGCCCCATTCGTGGGGGCCACACCGTCACCTTCCCACGCTGGCCCGCAAGGAAGAGCTGGGGTGTTTATCGTATCTGGGAACTCCCCGTGGGACCCTATGTATATCCCACTCCCGGCCTAGGCTCTGATTCTTCCCCTGGATAAGGAGCCATCCAGGAAGGGGCTCCTTCCCGGGTTGACCTTCCAGAGCCTCGAGGAATCCCATCGTTCTGAAGTCCTCATGGCCAAGGAGGGGGCCATCCTCACCAGGAACCTGAAAGGTGAGTGTGTACCGAGAGACTGGGGGAGAAGGGAGGGGTCGTGGGAGCCCCTCCATAAGAGCCCCCACGACCCGGCGCCTGATGTCCACCATCCCCCCCCCCCCCCCAGCTGCTGTCTCGGCCATCCTCCAGGGCTATGGGGACCGGCAGCAGCCGGTGACAGATGTCAGCGCTGAGCTGCACACGCTCTGTGGCTGCCTGGAGCTGCTCCTGCAGGTGACCCCCTCCCTGCCCTCCTCCCACCCCCCTCTCTCTGGGCCCAGATAGCCAGGAGAGTTTTCCCAGATACTGAGGAAGAGCAGCTGACCGGGTCTCAGCCCCCTCAGAGTCAGCAACCCCTTCCTGACATCTGACCTCACTCTTGGGGGTTGACACCATAGCCTAGGAAGTGACCGGGGCCCGGCTGGGGCCGGGTGGGGAGGGGCGGCCACCCCGCTCGGAGGACTGAAGTTTCAGAGGCAAGGTGTCCTCAGGCTGCTGGTCCTTTTATTGAGCACTTACCACGGGCAGGCTAAGCCCTCCTCCTGCCCCACCTTATTACATTCCCATTCTGACCCCCTGAGGCGCTTGGTGACTCTACCACCCCCACAAATGCACACATAGCCTGTGTGTGTCTCTGTGTGTGATCCACCGCTGGTGTGAGTGTACGTGTGTGCGTGCGTGAGGTGCGTCAGGTGTGCGTGTTGATCTCCTGCCGGTCTACCCCTCCTCTGCTGTACTCCAGTCACATTGGACTCCTTGATGTTCCTCAAGCACGCCAGGAACACATCCACCTCAGGGCCTTTGCACTCGCTATGTCCTCTGCCTAGACTGCTCTTCCCTCAGAAATGTGGATGGCACCGCTCCTCATTTCCTTCAAGTCTGGACTTGAGTAGTAGCTCCTTGGTGAAGTTCTCTCTAGCTACTCTAATCCAAATTTTTTTAGATTATTTATTTGAGGGAGATGAGCATAAGCGGGGGAGCACAAGCAGTGGAGCAGCGGCAGGGGGAGAGGCAGCAGAGGGATGGGAGAGGCAGCAGAGGGAGGGGGAGAACTGAGCAGGAAGCCCAACATGGGGCTCAATCCCAAGACCCCAGGATCATGATCTGTGGAAGGCAGATGCTTGACTGAGGCAGATGACTGACTGAGCCACCCAGGGACCCCTCAAATCCAAATTTTTAACACACACACACACACCCTAAATCACACACACGCAGGCATACATACACCACACACAGCACATACACATACCACACACACACACACACACACCACTCACACACACACAACACCACATATGTACGCGTGTGCACACACCCTGGACTTTCTGGTCTCCTTCCCTGCTTTATTTTTCTCCTTAGCAGTCAGCACTGACATAATATATGTTTTACTTGTTCAGTTTGTTCATTGTCTGCCTCCGCTACCAAGTGTAAGCCCATGCGGGCAATTGGTTCACTGCTGAATTATCAGGGCGCAGAACGAAGCCCGGCACAAAGTACGTGCTCCACAAGTGTTACCAGAATGCATGACTAGAATACCAGAGGCTCAGAGAGGTCCAGCACCTTGCTCAAGGTCACACAGCCAGTAAGGACCAAACCAGGTCCGTCCACTGTAGCCCTGTCCTCTCACAGCGTGCTGGAATACAAGGTGGGTGCTGGGGGGAAACATTTCTATGCTTTCCTGTTCCTCATCCTGCTCCCAGTTTGACCAGAAAGAGCAGAAGAGCTTCCTGAGGCCTCGGAAGGATTACTGGGACTTCCTCTGTGCCGCCCTGTGGCCACAGCGGGGTAGCACGGAGCCCGCCCGCTTCATCCTCACCCAGGACAAGGTATCCAGGGCCAGGTGGCAGGGTGGCTGGGCTCAACACGAGGGGGCCCTGCCACCGGGCCCTTGACGGGGATGGCCTCCAGGGGCCCCCTTCCCACCCATCCCCACTCCGCTGACCACAGACGGCTCACTTGGTCCTCAGGTCTCACTAGCCCCGCCCTCAGCATCCCACCAGCCACCCCTTTGCTCCCTGATAATGCAAGTTCCCACCTCGCCTCTGTGCTGGCTGAGCTCCCTCTGTCCTCATAGCGCTCAGCTGCCCCCCAGCCCCCGCCACCATTCACCTGCTGTGCACTCTGCAGTCAAAGACGGCTCTGGCAAAAGGCCGCGCCTTCATCCGCTTCTGCCTGGCCCGTGGACAGCTGGCCGAGTCCCTGCAGCTCTGCCTCCTGAACCCAGAGGTCACCAGGTGGGGCTCTGGGCACATGCTCCTCCTGACTTCCCCTGAGCCCACTCTTCTCCCTGTGAAACATGCCTCTTTCCCCACTAACCCAGATAGTTGGGTTAATGTCAAGGACAACTAAAACGAGAGCCATGAAGGAAAAGTCAAGCAAGAAAGGGCAAAGGGGGGGTCAGAACACAGGAGTCCCAGTAGCACCATGATCCTCAAGCCTCCTGTTGCCCGAGGGCCACAACCCTGCCGTGGGAACCATGCCGTGTGGCGGACAGCAGATTCTCGGAGGAAGGGACAGGGGGCAGCGATAACACCAAGGCCAAAGGCCAAGGCTGCTGATCGCCATTACCACAGGGAGTGGTATGGCCCCCGGAGCCCTCTGGTGTGCCCCGAGCTCCGGGAAGACCTCCTGGACTCTCTCTACGCTCTCAATGGGGTGGCCTTCAACCTGGACCTGCAGTGGCCGAACCTGGATGAGGCCTGGCCCATGTTCTCAGAGTGAGTGGGTCCCACGTGGAGGGAAGCCCCTCTTTCTCGGGCCTTACTGCCGTTTGACCACCACCCACCCAAGCAAGCTCCGGACTCGTCCTGCACCCCATCCGCTGGCGTCCCCTTCTTCCTGTCTGAGCCCCTGATCCCCGCATCGCCCCCCCCTTCTGTTTTCCCGGGGTAAGCCCATCATGTCGCGTGAGGCTGCACACAGTACACACTCATAAGAAGCCCCATTGGATGCCTGGGTGGATGGTCAGAAGGATGAGCCTGTGGGGATGTCGGGATGACTGGTGGGCGGGGCACATGCATGGATGGAGAGAGCGGGAGGCGGGCCGTGGGGAGGGGCATGTGGGAAGGTGGGAGGGGTCGTGTGGTGCATGGGTGGTTGGGCCGCTGCCAGAGAGAGGCCTCCGGCCCCAACCCCCCCCCACCACCACCCCGGGGCCCTTTCTCCACAGGTCCTGTCGCTCCAGTCCCAGCCGGACCCGGGGAAGAAGACCCAGAAAGACCAAAGATTCCCCAAAGCAGGTGCCTCTGCCCAACTTCATTCCACGAATTCGTGCCTCCTCTTCATCTCTGTTGGGCCCCCCAGGATGAGCAGTGACCAAGCAGACAGACAGATATCAGGGAGAGAAGGGGACCGTTGGCACCATCTGCGGGAGCCGGAGGGACCATTGGCACCATCGGCAGGACCCAGGGGCGGGGGAGGCAGGGGGGCAGGGAACCAGAAACACGTAGGACACACACCGGGAAACCCTCCATTGAACAAACAGCAAACGTCTCGGTTCAGTTCAGGAAGCAACCGAAGAGCTAGGTTTCTGGGTTCAAATTCCAGCTGTACCCCTAATAACCAAGGTCCTTGGCAAGGTACTTGTCTTGCCTCAATGTGAGGGCACATTGAGACAGACCAGGTGTAGCCCAGAGCAAGGCCCCGGGCCACATGCTCAGGAAGTGGTAGCTCGTGGCTGCTGTCATTCCCTAGTCTTGCTCTGCACCCCCTCAGCTTCCGGCACCAGGTTACAGAGACCATGAGGGCTCAGCCTCAGGCCAGAGGGGGAACCCATCCCAACACAGCCCGTTAAGGGCCATGATGCAGACATGCATCACGGGAGAACGTGAGAGCACATGGAAGGCTGCTTGAGAGAGGGGACTCTTAGCTGCTGTGCATCTCTTTAAGCTCTCACCCCAGCCCTATGGGGCAGGCGTTATTATTCCCATTTCACAGCCAAGAAAACAAACACACAGAAGTTCAGCAAGCAGGATGGAGGAGAGGAGAGGGTGGGAAGAACTTGGAAACCAGATCGAGGGTGCAGGTGAAGGAGGGAAGGAGAGGAAAGAACACTGAGAGGCACCACTGCTCCCTGACCAGATGGAAACTCGGGCCCCGGATCCCCCTGGGGGATGGTAACGGGGTGGCTTTGGGGGCTTCTCTGCAGATCTCAGCCACATATGGAGACTCCACAGGAGTCCAGCCAGAAGAGCTACACATTAGCCAAGCCGACTGTCTTGGAGCTGCACCCAGGGAAGACGGGTTAGCTGGACTCCCCGGGTCCTGGCAACACAGTAGTCTTCTTCCTTTCGTGGAAAAGAAGAGAGAAGATCCCAGGAGCCTCGGGCCCCCCCAGAGCATGTGGGAACCAGAGGGAGAGGAGCTTCAGCAAACCCAGGAGAAGGGAGCCCCAAGACCTGAGATCTGTCTGGAGAACTCAACCCCCAGTAGCCAGGGACAGAGGGAGGGGACCGATGGAGCTCGGAAGGAGGTGATAGGGACAGAGGCCCAGGGCAGAGGGGTTCTGCCAGGTGCAGAGGGGACCCACAAAGGGGGAACAGAGTGGGGTCATGTCCACAGGCTGCTGGCCTCCAGCCCCACAGGGACAATAGAGGACACAATGTCAGGGAGCCGGCAGGAGTGGGAGGTGTCTAGCGTTCCGGGGGAGCCCCGGGTCCGACGGGACCTAGGAACAAAGGAAGACTCCACCCCAGAGAGACCACAAGAGGAAAGAGGAGTGACCAGTGTGACCAGGAGGAAGGAGCCGGCAGAGGTGGCCTTGCAGGACGTAGTCAAGGTGAGAGCAGCTGAGCCCTGTACCTGCCCCTTCTCTCCCTCTAACCTGGCCCGCAGGTGGCAGTCTTCAGTGTTGCTGGTGGGGAGGGGCATCGCAGCCCGCAGGTCAGTTCTGATTGGTCTGCACAGGATGATTATTCTTCGAGGGGCCACGCCCACTTCATTCATCAATCCTAAGTGCCTGGCCCCTTGTGGGCACTTGAGTCTGAGACACCCCCCGCAACAGCTCTTCAGGGCAGCCACCTAGCTGCTCTTGTGGTAGTTGCTTCTCCCAGAGATCACCAAGATTGATTTCAAGCGTTCCTTCGGCCTCCTCTCTAGCTTGAGTCTTCATGCCCCTTGAGTTCTGTAACTCTCATCCTTCAGCCAAGGAAGAAATGGTGGCCCCAGGCTCATCCAGGGGCAGAGCCTGGCATCTCAGCTCCCAGTGCTGTCCCCAGTCCTGCCCTCGACCCAGGGACTGTCTCGCCTGGCATGGGGTCTCCGGGGGACGTTATCAGGTCACACCCGGAGCTGGGATCTCCGCGCTCCTCCCTCACCCTCCCTGCCCCTTCCTTTACCTCCCACCCCCAAGAGCCTGAGACAGGAGCTCCGGAAGACCAAGGAGCAGGCCCGGCACCAGGAGCAGCTGCTGAAGGAGCAGGAAGGGGAGCTGAAGACACTGCAGGGGCAGCTCAGCAGGTAACCTTGGCAACCGCCAGCGCAAATAGGCGGGGCTGGGAGGCCCGCCGGACCAGCGCTCCCTGGCTCCCGCTCGCCCCCTCGTGGTCACACCGGGAAGCGTCTTCTAAGTGTCTCCCGCTCTGGGCCCAAGTTCAAGAGGCTGAGGCATACAGGGCATTTCTCCTGGGGCTCCTCGGGGAGCTCCCACTGACTCCCCAGCCCTGCCATCCCCTCCCCCACTAGCCTCCCCGAGATCTTCCAGGACAGGTGGATGCCTCCTACCCCTCCTTCTCCTCCCACGATCCCCTCTGCCTCTCTGCTGCTGCTCTCCTTTCTTTTCAAGCCAGTCTCCTTCCCTGCCCCTCCACGCTCCTGCCCTTCATTCTCCACCTTTCCCCCATTCGTTCATCTCTCATTTTCCTGCCCCCTGTTCCAGCCTCTCTCTAATCCTCGAGTCACAATCGTCATCATAACTATCACATACTGAGCACTTACTATGTCCCCGGCACCATTCTAGGCGTTTCCACCTAACCTATGAAGTAGAGTCTCTAAGAATCCCCATTTTATAGATAGGGAAACTGAGTCTCAAAGGTGCTACACAATTCACCCAACGTCGCGAATTAGTAGGGCTGCTGAGGTCTGCACCCCAGCAGCCGACCACAGAACTGGGGGGCTTACACACGGGCCCTCAGGCACTATTTTGAGTGTCTGTATTTATTTCAGTCCCTCCGTCTCTCCCGCTCGGCCCCTTCTCGCCATCCAGCTTCTTCCATTTCTATCATCACATTGACCTCAAGAGCCCAGAGCACACTCTCTGTGTCTGAGTTTCTCTTTCAGAATCTAAAATATCTCCACCCTGCAAAGGTCTTCCTCGGCCTGATCGGTCTCTCTGTGTCTGTCTCCTGTGGTCTCCACGTGCCTCCGTCGCGCATGGCTGACGCCCGCCCCAGGAGGCAGGAGGCACCAGCCCGAACCCCATCCAACCCTGAGTAGTTGAGCTTCAGACTGAATCACGGGCCAGTTGACAGACTCTCTGCTTAAAAAGCTGAGAGAGGCTGCGGGCCCAGAAACCAACCCCAAAATGCCCCCCCCCCCGGGCTCCTTCCACCAGACCCTCAGCAGAGCTTGGCAGTTTGGTCAGGAAAGAGTCCCGAGGTCCAGGCCCTAGTGAACGCAGCAGCCTTGTCCACCCAGGGGCCTTCTCTGAGAATCACGATGGGCTGGAAGGAGCCGCGGGGAGACCCCAAAGAGACCACCAGGCCCAGGCTGCTCCCTCAGCTCCCCTGTCTCCCAGACCGCTATCCTGCCCCCTGTTGTCCCAGCCATGATCCCACAGACACTCAGATTGCCTACCGGGGCCAGCGCTGCTGCGTGTGCCAGAAATCCTCTTGCAGACAACACCAAATCCCTGTCCCCGGGGAACGTCCGTTCTGGTGGGGGAAGCCATGGGTAAACACGATAAGCAAGTTAATTGCATGGTGTCAGATGTGACAAGTCCTAAGAAGGAAAAACGTCGGGCAGGGAAAAGGGATGGGAGAGTCAAGGGGTGAGGTTAAATATGGCGGCATGGCCAGGGAGGACCTCCCTGGAAAAGTGACACTTGATCGAAGACCTGAAGGAAGCAAGGAATAAGCCATGTGCGTATGTGGTAGAAGAACGTTCCAGGCAGAAGAACAGCAAGGGCAAGGGCCCTGAGGTAGGAATGGGCATGGCGGGTCCTCAGAACATCACGGAGGCCCAGTGGAGTGAAGGAGGGAGAAGAGGTAGGGCCAGGTCAGTCGGTTAACAGGAGACCCCCGCAGGTCATCGAGAGGACCTTGGCTTTGACGCAGAGTGAGATAGGAAACACCAAGAGTCCTGAGTAGAGGAGGGACAAGAATCAACTGTTGGCTTTAATGTTAAGTATGTTTGTTTGTTTGTTTGTTTGTTTTTTAACAGTTCTGTGGGGTTTTGTGTATTCATAAAATTGTGCCTTGATCCGCACAGTTGAGGACATTTTCATCACCCCAGAGAGAAACCCTGTACCATTAGCAGTCGCCGCCCATTTTCTCCCAATCTCCCAATACTAGGCAAGCGCTCATCTGTCCCCATAGACGGGCCTATTCCAGACTGATTTGTGCTCTCAAGGGCTCGAGGCTGCTGCTCTGTGGGGCTAGTCTGTAAAGAAGCAGGGGCGCTGATGAGGAAGTAGAGTGCAGGGGAGCTCCCGAATGCTCTCTGGCAATGGAGGTGCAGAGAAGCTGTAGGATTCTGGAGCCACGGTGAGACCGGGCTTCCTGGTGGGAGAGAGAAAGACAGTCATCAAGAATGACCCTCATTTCCTGGCCTGACCAGCTGGGAGGCTGGGGTCCCCGCTGCTGGGCTGCCATAGCAGGGCAGGCTTGTGGGAGAAATGTTAGGATCTGGGGCGAGAACATGTTAAGTTTGAGATGCCCATCAGACGGGCAAGTGGAGCCGCTGGGCAGCCCAGAGGGTGTGAAGCTCAAAGGAGAGGCACGGGCTGGGCATCTGAACATCATCAGAACCCGGGGAAGCGGGAACAGAAGACGGATGATGCGCCCCCCTGCCACCTGGGGTCCGGGGAGCTCAGGAGGAGTGTCACACTCTGGGGACCGTGGGCACCAAGCTGGGAGGGCTGTCTCACCACCGCCAGACGGAAGTGCTACGGGGCCCACTGAGTCAGCCAGCAATAGTGTTGTGCCTCTACTGAGGTTGTGAGGGGAGCGACAGCAGTGTCTGCTGGAGGACCTGCGGAGACAGACGACACATCGATCAGCAAATAGAAATGGGATGCCAGCTAGTCATGGGTGCTGTGGGAAAACATCAGTCGAGGAACGGGCACGGAGACAGGAGAGTCACCTAGACTTAGAGTGGCGGGCTTCCTCGCCGAGGAGGGGACAGTTGAACAGAAGCCCCGATCACTGGGACAACTGGACCAAGGAAATACAGCGGGCAGAGTCCTCCAGGCAGGGGGGACCCCAAATGCAAAATCCCCATGGGGCTGGAGCAGAGGGTCACTCACATGTGCTCTGGAAGGCTGGAGCAGAGTCTTGAGTGGGAAGTGGGGGGGGGGGTCCCACGGGCTTCAGGATTGCCCTGTTTGTAGTGTGGAGAATAGAGTGAAGGTGGGCAGGGACACAGCCCCTGGGTGCAGAGCGCCAGGCTAGACACACAGGGGAGGTGCAGCCGACCAGCCAAGCACCAGACCCCAGCAGACCAGCCGGGGGCTGAGAAAATGCACTTAGAACTAAGCTATGGGGCATCCGATACCCACTTCCCAGCTTTCTGGCCGTGGCACCTGGGAAAACTGGCCTCCCGTCCCTGATTTGCAAAAGGAGATGGTTGGATCTCTAAAGTTCCTCCTTCCAGCTCCAATGCTCTGTGAGACCAACCTTCTAAGCTGGTGGGTTTCCTCTGGCCCCAGGTAAAACCTCAGAGCAAAAGTGATTAGATCAGGTATGAGTGGAAGAGGTCCTCAGATGGGGAATTAGGCAAACATCAGACTCCCCCGCCTTCCCGTTCCCCGGTGAGCTCCTTTGAGGCACACCAGGGGCTCATAAGAACCCATCCCTTGCTCCCAGCGGCTGCCCAGTCTGCTCTGGTGCTATAAACCACTGGTGACCAGGGCCCTTCCTGGACAGAAGTGTGGGGAGGCGGAAGGAGTGGATGGTCTGACCGGTCTGCCTCCAGATTTCCGCTCCCTCCACTTAACAAACCATGTGCCCCTCAGCAAGTGTGATTTCCTCTCTGAAACTCTATTTTCTTTCCTGCAAAATGACAACTGTATTACCTGTCCATACATTTGAGAAAATTAAATGAAGCCAGGCCCTAAGGCACAAAGCTCAGGGTCTGGCCTGTAGTAGGTGTTCAATAGACTCAGATTCCTTCCATGTCCCCTCCCGCACCAGGGGTGTCTGTCAGTCCCCGCTTGAAATACTTCGGTGGCTTTCCATTGCCCTGAGATCCAAGTCCACTCCTCCCGGGGCCAGTGAGGCAGCGATCAGGCCCTGCCCCCTTCCCACCTCATCTCTTGCCCACCCCCACCTCCTGCCCTTCATGATATCCCAGCTTCCCTTGCCTTCTTTCAGTTCCTCAAACAAGCCAAGCTCTTGCCAGCTTGCAGACCTTTGCATGTGCCTTTCACTGGCTCTACATGGCTGACTTCTCATCTCTTAGATCTGCTTAAAAGTCCCCTCGCCTTGGGAGCCTTTCCCAAGCACCCTCTCAAGTCTATCCCCGACTCTCCTTTATCCCAGTCATACCCTTGGCCACCCCGTGTCATTGGCCTATCACTTGTTATGACCACTGCCCCAGACACGCTCTAAGCTCCTCCAGGAGCCATTGGCACTGCTCTATCCCTGCCCCCTTTGCCAGCCCTTGGCACACAGGAGGTGCCTAATAAATGTTCCCTCCTACCTTAAAGACATACTATAACCACAGTGCTCACATTGGAGCCTGCACCAGCCACACCAAGGGCCCTGGGATCAGTGTGCGAGTGAACTAGCTCAGCAAAATGAAACACCAAAACCAAAAAGTAAGGACACTGGAGACTGGAACGTTCATTAAAAGTCTGAACATGGCCCTGAGCACAAGAACACCCTTCCCTAGGCTGCAGGGACTGACCAGTCTTTCGGAATTTCCATGGGTTCTGTTGTCGATTTGATCTTACAGCCCACCCAGCTTTCTTCTCTGGGGCTTGCTACATGGTGGTGTTGTAAAAATGCATAATTCAGTTCATTATGAAGCCTCTCTCAAGCCTCAGACACACTAAAGCCCAGGGGTGTGGCCGCGCACAGACGGGGACACACACACACACACACAGCTGAGGTCACAGAACATTTATACCAGCCTTTGCAACACCCTCCCATCTGAGTGAGGGAGGGAGGGGCTGGGACCTTCTTATTTCCAGTTCAACAGATTTTTTGGAACCTTCTAGGAAGCCACCAAAGACAAAAAGAAGAGACCAAAATAGAGCTGAGGCAATGCCAAGCCCAAACTGAAACAAAAATTTGAAAAAACCATATGTTTAACATTGCTTTTTTTAATCGAAAAGACAATGTACCATAATTTTTCAAAATATTTTAAAACCTAAAAGTCACCCAAGCCCTACACTACTTACCCCCCTCCCAAACCAACAATTGTTCTCAGCTGGGCACAGCCCATCCAGCCTGGGGTCCCAGACACCAGCGGTGTCCGTTTGGGGTGTATGTGTGTGGTGTGTGTTTTGTTTGTGTGTGTGGCAAAGGGGGGCTGTGAGGGCAGGAGTAGGTGTCTAGTGTGTGTATATACGTGAGCGCATGCGGGGTCGGCGTGCGTGTATGCGTGTGGCGTGTGCGGTGTGTGTGCGCCCACGTGAGCTGTGGGAGGCACCGCCCACTTCCCCCAGGAGCCCCCCCCCTCCCCCCCCCCCCGCAGGCCGAGGCCTGGCCTAGCTCCGGCGCAGATTCGGAGAACTGAGTCCTGCTTCTGTGCGCAGGTGTCAGGAAGAGAGGGCCCGGCTGCAGACGGAGCTGGAACAGAAGCAGCAGGAGGCTGAGAGGAGGGATGCCGTGTACAAGGAGGAGCTCGCAGGGCAGCGGGACCTGGTCCGCGCCATGAAGATGAGGGTGCTGGAGCTGATTCGGTAAGGGCAGCCACAGTGGGGCCAGAGTGCGGAAGGGGGAATGGCATGGGATATAGAGATCGAGGAATGAAAATTCTGAACCTTTCATGTATGCTAACTCATCTATTTTTGGCCACCCCAGCTGTTCTTCTCATTTCATAGATGAGAAAACTAAGGGTCAGAGAGGCAGACTTGGCCACCAAGGACACACAGCATATAAGTTACAGGGAGTGGCTCTAAGGCACGCCACCTCTCCCACGCACCCCCACACATACCTACTAAGGTTAGGGGAAAGGAAAGGAGCCCGTGGATGGAGAAGGAATTGAGAGAAGGAGGAGGTTAACCAAGAGCTAATCATATGTCCTGTGCCTGACTGCCTGCTGGACTTCCACAGACCACTGGGCCTATGGGCCATCCTAGGTCATCTGTCCTACGTTCCAGAGGCTGGGCTCCCCAGGATCGATTCCAAACCACTAAGGCACTGAGGGATAGAGGAGTTGTGCAAAGCCTGGTTTCTGCCCTTCAGGCCAGTGGGGAGCTAATGTTATACTTTGACCTAGTTCAGGAAGCAGGGTACCATTGGACTCAGCTTCCATTAGAATTGAAAGGTCATGGAGGGATCATCTAGGGCTAAATCCTCTGGCACAAAATCCAAGTGACACTAAAGATGAGAGAAGGCAGAGGTCAACCTGGAAAGAACAAACCAAGAATTTAAGGAATGATCTCCCCAAGGAGCTGTCTACTGGGAGAAAGGGGGATATAAAATATTAGCTTTATATCTCACAAAAGAATTTGAGGTAACCATATATATATAACCAATATAATATATTATATATATATATATATATATATATATATAATCATTATATATGATATATTGATTGTTAAAGAAAAATAGACAAATGGAAAATAGACAAAATGGAAGTGGAAAAATATATACTCCCAAGATATTAGGAGTAGCGATAGGGTTGAAATTTAACTCTGAGCATCTAGACAGCAAAATAAAAAATGGAAACACAAAAAGTTGACTGTCACTAGGCATTCCAAGGAGATACACCACTGCATCAGGAGGGAAAAAGGCTTTTCTTTATGTTAAAGAAACTCTTCCCAAGATCCCAAACTACATAATATAATGTCCCTTACAGAAGCATCACGGAAAATCTGGCCCTAAGCCAAAAGAGGTGGGGGAAAGCCCTAGAGGCTGACTTCTGCATCAAGATGGTAAACTGACACAACACATCACCTATTTTCCATCCCAGGATCTCACTAGAATGATCATAAAGAAATAAATCAATAAAATTTGTAATAGAGAGAAAGGTGGAGGAGCCAACAACAGAAAAGAGACTTCAGCTACTTTCCAGAAACTGGAAAATGGATGAAAAAGTAGATACTAGATTTAGCCCAAGAACTTCAGGGCCCAGAGACACCAGGGATGCAGATAGCAGAAATGACATGAGGGACAGAGATCAGGAAAAATTAACTAATAAAGTCATTTGGGAGAGCAGTGTACCCTGCTTTCTGCCTGCCTCCCCGACTGCAGAATGTCAACACTGTCAACATCTCCCAGGCAAATAATTAAAATCCCCTTCTCTAAAAAAAGTTAGATGCCCCCAAATGAAAGAGCAGTGTGTTCTGATATTTGACAGTCCATTGGACAAGTAGCTCCCTCCCCAGTCCTTCCTAAAGGGAAGGCCTTTGGGCCTTAGAGGCCAACCAACTGCCTCTGTCCACTACTTGAGGCTCCAGCAGCTTAAACATGAAATGGTAACCAGAGCCCCAGATATTTGGAAAGAATCCAGAATACAAAGGGGAGAGACAAAGAAAAACAAACAAAAATCCATCTCCCGTGAAACATGGTACTGTGGAAAGTGACCATCCAAAGATGAGACATGTTCTTGGAAATTAAAAATATCTCTCAAATTTTATTTTAATTCATAAGGACTGGAAAAGGAAAAGGAGGCGGTCTCTCAGGACATAGAGTAAAACGCATGAAGAGATGGGATACACAAGAGAAACAATTGCAAACATAAAGAATCAATCCAGTAGTTTCACTATCTTCTCCAACTGACAAGAATTCCAAAGAAGGAGAAAATAAAATCGAGGGGATTATCGGGTAAAAAGTTAAGAGACTTTCCCAAATCTGAGGATCGCGGGTCTTCAGATGGAAAGATGTCACTGAGTGATCAGCACAACAAGCGAAAGGAAGGGAAATGCACGTCGAGATATATTGTTGTGAAATCTCAGTAAAATAAAGATGAGGACAATATACTCAGACACATCACTTGTAAAAGAAGTAGGACACAGAAAAACATGTTACGGGTCAATGGCGCCTGGGTAGCTCAGTAGGTTAAGCATCCAACTCTTCACCTTGGTTCAGGTCTTGATCTCAGGGTCATGAGTTCAAGCCCTGCATCAGGCTCCACATTGGGTGTGAAGTCTACTTAAAAAAATAATAATAATATAATTATAATCAATGCAGTCATACTTTCAAGTTCTGAGGAAAGATAGCTTTTGCCCCAGAATTCTGGGTCCAGCCAAACTTTGAAGCCAGTAGGGAAGGTGATGCAGGAAAGATATTTTTCAGAAAGATAGGTCACAGAAAATGCACCTCCCACACAGCCTTTCTTGGGAAGTTAATTAAGGATGTACTTCAGAAAAACAAGGAAGTAAGCCAAGAAAGAAGAAGATGTGGAATTTAGGGAACAGTCATGGTAGCCCAGGAGAGAAGAAAAGGGAATCCCCAGATGACAAGAGGACAGCAGGCCGAGGGAACAGCCAGTGCAGACTTTAGCAGAAGCATTGAGGACCCAGAAGGAAAGTCTCTTGGGAGAAAGAGAATCAACAGAATACCTGATATGATCAAGAATTTGTTGGGGAGAGGGAATAATTAGGCTATGTTAAAGGCAAGTCACACAAGGAACAAAGAAAGGCAATTGCAAAGTCCTGGAAAAACAGAAAATTTCCAAGAAAGGAGACGTGTAGAACACATCTTAGCTCTTCTTGAAGCAATATGTTGTCTAATACGGTGAATACTATTTATTGATTTTTTAAATGTTGGAATCAACCAAAAGACCAAGTCCAGAAAACAACTGCAATTATAGGACAAATGTCCAAATTTCCGTGAAGATGGAAATGTTCTATTTGCCCTGTCCCATATGGTAGCTACCACTCACATGTAGCCACTAAGTACTCCAAATGGGTCTTGTGTGACTGAAGAACTGCAGTTCTAATTTTAGTTCATTTTAGTCAAATTGAATATAAATTAAAGTAGCCACATGCGGCTAGGGGCTACCATATTGGATGTTGAAGGAAAAGATGAGTAGGAGGTATGCAGAGGAGGATCCCTGAAGAGGAAGGCATGCTGGCATCATCATATTACAAAATGGCAGTCGGGATGCTATCTGTGCTTTGTAGGATGAGTGAGAAATGAATGTGTGAGTATATTCTGGAAAACTACAATAGTGATAGAGGACGCAAAAACAGGGATATTCTGGGGAGGAAGGAAGTGGAGTTAGTGGGGATGGTACTAAATAAGCCAACCCCCTGACATCAAAGTAAGGAGCTCTGTAGAAGTTGTTCTCTTCTGATGTGTCAAGAAGAGAGGATGTGAGCATATTACTTAAGTGTGGAAGTAATATCAAGGAGAAAAAGCTAAGAATGTAAGAAGCAGTTTGCCAACGAGATTGGAATGAGTGGGGAGGGTGTCTATTTCCTTTGGATGTAAGTTCTTCTGTACTGTTGGATCTTTAAGTCATGTGTATATATCATTTTAATAAAAAAAAAATTTTTTTTTTTGAAGAGGGAGACAGAGGGGAAGGGGCAGAGGGAAAGAGAGAGAGAATCTTAAGTAGGCTGCATGCCCAGCTCAGAGCCGGAGTCGAGGCTCGATCTCGCAAAACCCTGAGATCATGACCTGAGCCAAGAGTGGGAGTTTAACCGACTGATCCATGCAGGTGCCCCCTAAACATCCTTAAAAAAAAAACTCAGTGAGGATAGTTTTGCTGGAGTGTAGCATACGTAACCAGAAGGGGATATGATGTATCAAGTGCCAAATGAAAGCTAAGAGCATTTGTAAGAAACTGCTGGGGGCTCCTTGGACGAGGTAGGATATGAAAGTTACATGGGGCAAAGGGGACCTGGGTGTCGCCATCCATCTTCCCAAAGACTACAGACTCCCTCATCTCGTGTGTGTGTATGTGTGTGTGTGTGTGTGTTTCCTGGTCTCTTCATTTCTGTCTTTATCACTATGTCTCTGTCGCTCTGTGTACAAATACACTATGTATTTGTCTCTCCCTCCCTCTCTGTGTCCCTGTCTCTGCATCTTGTTCTCTTGGTCTTTCTCTCTCTCTCTACATTTATCTCACCATCTACCTCTCTGTGTGTCTCTCTTTGTCTCCCTCTCCAACTCCCTGACTTCCTTTCTCTCTGACCATCTCTCTCTCTGTCCCTCTCTGTCTCCCTCTCATTTTCTGTCTCTGTCTTTCTGCCTCACTGTCTCTCTCTCTCTCTCTTTTTTTTCCTTTGGTATGTCTCTGGGTGACCTTCTCTATCTCTCTCTCTTCTTGGTCTCCATGTTTCTCTTTGTCCCCGTCTTGGTCTCTCCATCTTCCCATCTCTGTGTGTGCCCCCCACCCCCATCCGCCCATCAGAGAGAAGGATGACCTGTGGCAGAAAGCTCAGCATCTGTCTTCTGCAGCCCCGGGATGCTGTGTGGACTGCAGCAAAATCTTTGGCCGGCTGTCTCGGCGATACCCGTGCAGGTAACAGAAGGGGTACAGAAGTCTCACTCTGAGACGAGCGCTGTTTCCACCAGCCCACAGCGCTCTGCCCCCGCTCAGAAGGGAAGGACAGAGGAACTGGGGGTTTTTTGAAAGCCACTTAAAGCCGGCCACCCACTTTACACAACACTCAGCATAGACATGAACCAGAACAGTGGGAAGGGGTCAGACAAGCAACAGTGTCGGGAAGATGGGACCATGCAATCTTTCCGAGAAGAGACAGATGAACCAGCTTCTGGTCTGGGAGGAGATCTCCTGTACAGAGGAAGCTGCTCCCCTTGACTTCTTCTGGGAAGAGGGTGGCAGGACAAGCCATGGGGGAGAGGGAGGGGGTCAGCAGGAGAACCTGCTGTTTGGATTTAAAGGACTCTAGCAGGAGTGGAGTCCTGAGACACCCTTTAGGAAAGGGGAGGCCTCCTTGGACAGACCCAGGGCCTCTCTGCTGGGAGCTAGGGAATGGCAGTGACAGCGCATGCTCCAACCCCATGCTCCCTCCTGCATATACAACCAGGAGCTCCCCACTCATCCCGCCTCTGCTCCCAGGGTCTGCGGAGGCCTGGTTTGCCATGCCTGCTCTGTGGATTACAAGAAGAGAGAACGCCGCTGCCCATCCTGCTTCCAGAAGGAAGAAGCTCAGTCTGGCTGATGGGCTCACCCAGGAGGGCCACCCACCCCACCCTGGCCGGATCCCTCCGCCCCGCCCTTTCCAACCCTCTGGTCTGACCAGTCCTGCCTTCTAGAAGTTGATGACCTAAGACAGACAGCCCTTGTGGGCACCTGCAGTGTGGAGACGTGAAGCAGCCGGCTGGCCGGCAGGAGGCAGGAGTGAGGGGGTCGGCTGGAGCCCTGCATCCCCCCCCCATGAGCCGGGCGGCTTGACACAGCCCACGCTGCCCAGGCTTCTTCTGTCTCTGAGGGCGCCAGCCACCCGTCCCCCTGAAGGCTCTCCAGGCTCAGAACGTCCTGGACGGAGAAGGAGATGCGTGGGCCCTGATATTCCTCCACAGCCCACCTCGCCCAGCCCACCATTCACCACACTCCTGTCAGGAGTCAGCTCTGAAGGTCTGCTTTGGCTGGGCTGCATTTTTACAGCTTTCTCGAGGTCCTTTGGACATTGAACACGCTTCACATACACTGCACGACTGGATGGGTTTTGACTTGAATAAACCCCCATGAAACCATCACCGTAACTGCAGTAATGAACGTGTCCATCAGCCCGAGACTTTCTTCACGCCCTTTGTGATCTCTCCCTCGCCCTCCCAAGGCAAACACTTACCTGCTTTCTACCACTAGACACTGGTTTTCCAGAATTTTACATAAACGGAATCATATGGCATGCACTCTCTATGGTCTGCCTTCTTTCACTCAGCATCCTTATTTTGGGGTTTATCCGTGTCGGTGGACGAATCAGCAATCCCGGTCTACCATTAAGGAGAACTCCTCTAAATGGAGAGACCAGTTTTGTTTACACATTCAGCTGTTGCCAGACATTTGCATGGTCTCCAATTTGAGGCTGTTACACATACATTTCCTATAATCGGCTGTAGACAAATCTTTGTACAGACACTGGCTTTTATTTCTCTTGGGGAAACACCCAGCGATGAAATGGCCAGGTCCTATGATGGGTATATGTTTAACTTTTAAGAAACCGCTCAGTTGTTTCCCAAAGAAGTTGTGCGTTGTCACCTCCCGCCAGCAGGGTCTGGGAGTCCCAGACGCTCCCCGGAGCCCAGACACAGGGCTTGCTTGGGCCTTTCTCTGTCCTTTCCTCCCAACCACTGTGGTGACTTGGTCCATCCCAAGTTGGGAGGGCCTGGAGGGAGGGGCGGAGACCAGGTGACTCTCCACGCCATGCTCACTCAGCTACATTAAAGAGGGTTGATGAGGGCCTTGTGTAGCTCTGTGATACAAGGTCATATCCCCTGACTGCCTGAGAAGTCTTAGGTGAATTCCGTGTCATTCACTGGGTGCCTAGTTGTCTTGCTTCTGAGAATACTGCTTCAGAGGAAGCTTGGGCCCCATTCTCCATCAAGGGGATTAGCTGCCCTATCTGAGCTCCGGGGCAGACTCTGGCCCCAAGCAGGCCTGTGTGCTCTTCTCCCCATCCCCTCTGCCTCACACAGGCTGCCAGAGCTTCTGCAAGACGTATTTAATCCACATGACAACTGCAAGGGTTGGGCAACCCTGTGGCTCTAACCAGCGCCTGTGCACCGCCTCTTGGGGTCAAGGCCACCCAGAGTTGCCTCCCATTACCATTGCATGGAGCAAGAGTTTTGCAATAGCAGTTCCTGCCCTGGAGAGCTGGTGAGAACTTCTCCTTAGCGAAGGCTGCAACAAGGTGAGGGGCAGGGAATGGAGGGAGCGGAGGGGGGCAGGGCCGGGGCGCTGGAGCAATCAGAGCAACAGAATCAGCCCTGTCCAAAGGGGCAGCAGTCCCTTCTTGAGGGTCCAACTTGCTCGGAAACTTCTATTAGGACAAGGTTCACATTCTAGTGGAAGACATCATATTCTAGTGGGACTCCAGTGCTGAGTTCATGTCTGCCTTGAGAACAGAGGGAGAGGAGGGACCTGGCAGAAGCCTATGTTCAAAGAGGAGGAAGAGTTCTGCTCCTCGACCAGAACTCATCCGAAGGAAATCAGAGGCCGGGAATGGGGGAAATTGACCTTCTCCCTGTCTGGGGAGGGATGGAAGGACAGTGCTGAGGTCCAGCCTCTAGCTCCACACTGCCCTCCCCCAAGAGTCCCCACCAAGTGCAAGGAAGAGCACAATGGCTCCACAGACATTAGAAGATTGGGGACCCCCTGGCAGAAGGTTCTACAGTCACCGTAGGCCACCCTGGTGCTGCATGGGTGCTGGTCCTTCAGCAGTGACTCCAGAGCACATGTCTAGCCCAGCGGCACCCAGAAGAGCACCTGGGGAGCACTCCCAAGAGACTCCCTCAAATTCCTGGGAGAATGTTATGGGGAGTGGGGAATGTTATGGGGAGTGAGTGAAGCCCTGCATGAGCACAGAGACGATCAGCCAGTGTGATTGTGGCTACTGCCGTGGATGTGGCCTCACTTGTGCTCCCGGGCTGGGGATGCCCTGGGAAACTTGGGCGACGTAATTATTTCTTCAAATGAGATATCACTCAGGTCCTCCAATGTACAGCAGTTCCCCGACTTTGTCAACTCACTGAGGGCTCAACAAAATGCTATGAAGCACCCAGAATACACCAGAAACACTGTGGTTGGTTGGAGGATATGGAGATGTTTATCATAGGTTATCGTATTTATTATATTATTTATATGTTTTTCTATATCATGTATCATCTGTTTATATATTATTTTTGTATATTTTTATGTATTACATATAAAAGACATAAAATCCCTGCTTTTAAGACCCTCACAGTGAGGAGGATGGAGCAGCCAAGATGATTATAAATCCCGTAACTGAAGCCATGATAGAGATAAGCCCCAGGGGCGGGGGGGTGGACGGCGCAGAGAGAGGTCTGCATGGCTCCATGGAGGTCATGACCGGGCTGAATCTTAAAGGAAAAAAGAGAGTTGGCCAGACCAAGAATGTAGGGACAAGCATTCCAAGGAGAAGGGAAATGCATTCCAGGCTCTGCCGGGAAACCAAAGGGCTCTTTGAGAGCTGCACGTAGTTCCCTGTGGTTGTAGTTGAGGGGTCCCGTGGGTGTGGCCCGGAATGAGGCCAGGTAGGTACAGAAGATCCCATGCAGAGACTCAGGGGCCAAGGTCAGGAGATTGACTCTACCTGAGGGCAATGTGGGTCCTTGAAGGGTTTTAAAAAGAAGAGCCTGATCAAATTCACATTTTGGGAAGATTGTTCTGGAAGCAGAGTGGAGGACGGTTTGGGGAGGAAGACTTGAGGCAGAGATGATTCAGACTTGCCCTCTGGCCACTGCCCCTCTCCCCATCCACCCCGCTCCTGTGCATGTGCTCACTCTTGGGCTCGTTCGTTCTCTCTCTCTCTCTCTCTCTCTCTCTCTCTCTCAAATAAAAAAATCTTTCAATATAGACTCATTTAATACACATGACAACACTATGCTGTAGGTACTTCATTAGCCCCATTTTACAGATGATGAAACTGAGGCCCGTGAAACTGAATAACTTGCCCAAGGTCTGCAGCCCAGCCCCGGAATCCACAGCTCTCGGGCGCACCGTAGGAGCTTAGATGAGAGAGAATAAAGTGTTGCCGAACGTTGTCCTTGTAGATGAGGGGGAGGAGATAATCAAGAGAGATGCAAAGAGATAGGCTCTTGTGAGGGGCCTGCGAGGGACGGGCCGTTTCCGGTTGGCCAGATGCCCAGCTGGGAGGGTGGGGTCAGAATTCCAAGAGACAGGTTTTCTACCTGCTGAACTTGCAGCACCTGTGGGACCTCAGCGGAAATGTCGAGAGGTGGCTGCACAAGGAGTTTGGGCTGCAAAGAGAAGTTTAGGAGGGAAGCTGAGCACTGTGGGAGACCCGGCCCCTATGGGATGGTGGCTGAAGCCGGGGGAGCTGGTGGGCTGGCCTGCGGAGAGCAGGGAGAGAAGAGGACCAGTGCAGGGCCCCAAGGAACATCCATATTTGAGGAATGAGTGGAGAACTAAAGCCACAAAATGAGACTAGGGTTCAGGAGAAATAAGAAGAGAATGAGGTCGGTGGGATTAAATACTGCAGAAGTCAAATGAGACTTGAACAATAACCATTCCACCATAAATACAGTTACAAGGCATACAGCAGGCTGAGAGAAAACATTTGAACATAATTGACAAATGTGAGATAGTATGAGTAGATAAGGTAACAGGCCCTTTTATGAACCGCCAAAGGGAGAATAAATTGATACACTCTTTTTTTATTGAAGCATAGTGGATACACAATGTTTTGTTAATTTCAGGTATATAACACAGTGAGGGGACAATTCTGTACATTACACCCTGTTCACTGTGATACAATGTAGTCACCATTAGCTGGTACAGCCTTATCAAAATTTAAATGGGCACCCGTATGACCCAGCAAAATTACACTTAAGCCACACAAACCATCATACAAGTCCCCAGAGACCCACATCCAAAGATGCTCATAGCAAGACTTAAATATTCATCCACAAGGTAATTATCAGATCAGTCATGATACATCCGCCCCATGGACTAGTATGTTGTCAGGGAAAAGAGTAAGGTGGACCTACGTGCAGCCCATGACGGCGTGGTAAGGTGCAGAATGATATCATCAGTTCAATATCGTTTGTTTTCAGAAGAAAAGGAAGGAAAACATGTCCGTATATGCATGCCGGGAAAAGTCTGGAAAGATGGACACAAGATATGTGTGAATCTAAGACGGAAAGGAGTCCTTCCAGTTAGACTTTAGATGCTTTGGTGGTTCCTCTATTCTTTTTTTAAGATTTTATTTATTTATTTGACAGAGAGAGAGAGATCACAAGAAGGCAGAGAGGCAGGCAGAGCGGGGTGGAGGGGAGGGGAGGCAGGGAAGCAGGCTTCCTGCTGAGTAGAGAGCCCGATGCAGAGCTCGATCCCAGGACCCTGAGATCAGGGCCTTGAGCCGAAAGCAGAGGTTTTAACCCACTGAGCCACCCAGGAGCTCCATGTTCAATATGTTTATATGCTTACAATACTCATGCTTTGTTGTTAAAACAGTAAAGTCACTTTATTTAAGAAAGGGACTTATTGGACGTCATGGCCTGAGGTCATTGGTAATGTTGGCAAGAGCTGCTTCAGCAGAGGGATGGGCAGGGAGCTAGCAGCAGTGGGCTGAGCAGTGAGGAGGTGAGGGGGAAGCAGCCACTTTCTCTAGAAGTCCAGCCGGGAGGAGGGGGCTGAGGGTGCAGTGGCTGGAGGGGTCCTACAACAGAGGGGGGGTGACCGAGACATGAGCAAGCCCAGGGAAAGAGATGGCAGATGGGGCAGAAGGGCCAGGAGGCAGGCCCCTCAAGGATGTGAGAGGCAGGGTGTCCCACAGCCAGGGCAGGAATTCACCGGAAAGGGAAGGAGGGACACTTCTCACGCTGACCCTAGAAGGAAGGAAGAAAGTGTGTAACAAGTGCAGGCAAGTCTGTTCACTGGGGGCTGGGGTTGCCCGCATCCTCCTTGTAAAGAAGGAGGTGCAGGTGGAAACGCTCAGAGACAGAGGTGGACCAGCCACCCCTCCACCCTCAGACAGGCAGGCTCCTCCAGAAGCCCTCCGGCAGGTAGGTGTAAAAATCCCCAGTGCTCATCACAGAATCTCCAGGCAGATCTCTAGCCTGCAGCCAGAGTCCCGGGACAGACCTCATTGCTCCTCCGAGGGGACGCCTCCCCTGATAGGCCTCCTGGGATTCACCCTGGCGACCCCAGGTCAGATGTTTCCCTATAAAGTCTGCTTTGCTTTTTTCCTGCCCGACAGCACTGCCTGCTCCCGAGCCCCGAGCCCCGAGCTCGGAGGAGATCAGGAGCCACTTCAAGGATAACAGTAGCTGTCGCGGCAAAGAGCAGGTAAGTGAGACGTTCCGAGTGAGGGCCGCCAGGGTTTCGTGTCTGATAGAACTTCAGCCTCCTCTCTGAGTCCCCTGAGAACTGATGGGTTGAACTGCAGAGATGTAGGGCTAAAGAGAACAAAGTCTTCACCTGGATGGTGTGGCCCAAAAGAACTTTCTGGGAGTGCTCTGTCCAATATGGTAGCCACACATCACATGCGGGCCTTGAACCCTTGAAAGGTGGCCGGTATGAGCGAGGAACCACATTTTTCATTCTCTTTCAACTCAACTGAAGTAGTTATGTATATCCAGTGGCTATTGTGCTGGACGATACAGATGCAATGACAGACTGCGTCAAGGCCCCAAGAGAAATGATTTGTCTGAGCTCATCCTGACCACCGGCAGCAGAACCAGCCCCTTCTATCCACCTTGCCGTCCACATGCAGGTGGTAGTTTCGGGGGAAACGAAATCAACTTAATGAAAATCAAGAAGCGAGCCGGTGGGGAAATGTCGAATCTGGGCTGCCCTTTCTATACCTTTTTATTCCATTGTCTGGGACAGGAAGGTTCCTGACCGAGCTCGGAAAGCTCCAGCCCCCTTGTCACAGTGGGCAGAACACAGGATTTGAGGTCAGGTAAAAAACATTTCTTAAAAACTGTTTAAACCCTAGTTCCCTGTGTCACTCTAATGAGGTTGCTTAATTCCCAGAGTCTGGTTTCCTCATTCAGAAAGTGCATACTTCATGGCTTTGTTGTGAGGATTAAATATGTACAAATTCTTTTTGTTCAAGATCATATTTTTGACTGATCTCTACACCCAATGTGGGGCTCTAACTCACGACCCCAAGATCAAGAGTTGTATGCTCCCCCGGACTGAGCCAGCCCGGTGCCCCTCAATGCACGAATCTGAAAAGCACTTTTCCCAGAAGCTAGACCCTAGCAGGCACCCAACACTAGAGCTCACATGACTCTTGTTATCCAGGCCAGAGCCGATGGAGCTGTACATCAAAGTGAACCCAGAAAGCAGACCCATCGCTTCCCCTCCCATGGGGGGTGCAGTGGGACAGACGTCACGGCACTAGTTGATAAACTGTTCCAGAAACGAAGATCACCACGTCTAACCCTAACATCAGGCTTGCCGTATGTCTTAAGTGCCTTACGGGTAATCCCTCGTTTGATCCTCAGCACAACCCAACGAGTTAGATGCTATCATTGGCCTCATTTTTGTAGATGAGTAAACCAAGACTCGGAAAGGGAAAGTCACTGGCCCTGAGTTGCTGGGCTCACTCAGTCCCTAACTACTTCTCTCCTGTGCTTCTCTCCGTGCATAACACGCCTCGGCCTGGTTTAGCATCGCCGGGCCAGGAGTCACTGCGTTCTCCTCCAGCACGGGAGAGAGAGAAATGACAAAGAATGTTTGCTGAACAGTTGGACTCGGAGGTTCTTTCCTAGGGGTAGGCAAGTTTGTTGCAGGCTTCGAGCGCTCCGCGGATCCTGGGATGCAGGGGGCAAGAGGAGTAGTGGAGGGGCTGGAGGTTCAGTTTGCTGGGTGGGGGCTTGGGAGGGAGCCGTGAATCGGCGTTCCTGTTCTGCCTGTATTTATCCTTTCCACTGTAATCAATAACAAATGTACATTCTCAGTGTCTCTCAACACTGCTTTTGAAAATGTGTTTGGACTTGGATAAGATGCGAATTTTTCCCGAAAGGCTTTCTTTCCAAATGAGACGGTCTTGGCTCCAAAGGTGGCCAGCCACTACACACCCAATCCCAAGTCTACAGGCCAAGAAAGGGCTCCAGGGGGGACGTCTGGGGGGCTCAGTTGATTAAGCAACTGCCTTCAGCTCAGGTCATGATCCTGGAGTCCTGGGATCGAGTCCCACATCGGGCTCCCTTCTCAGCAGAGGGTCCGCTTTTCCCTCTGACCTTCCCCCCTCATGCTCGCTCTCTCGCTCTCTCTCATTCTCTCTCTCAAATAAATAAATAAAGTCTTTTAAAAAAAAGAAAAAGAAAGGGCTCCAGGGGTCCACGGGGTGGGCACAGGGGACATTAGGTCCAGGATCGCCAGAAGCTCAAGTTCCATCTCTCTCGTCTTCCTGAGCTGCTCTCCTTTGAGATGAGAGAGTTGAACAAGAGCAGGGGGGGCTTCTGGCTGCTGAGCAGGGGGCAGCCCGAGGCAGCTGTGGTGTAGGGAGAGTCAGACGAGGCGGCCGAGAGAGCCAGGGACTGCTGAGACCCGGGCAAAGATGAGGGAAATCCACGCCGTCCTGGGCAAACCTCTGCCTTTGCGTGGGCCTCGGTTTGCTCATCTGTGAAATGGAAAGATTGGCTAGAAAACACCACAGGTTCCTTACTGATAGGAAACTCTACCAGGTCAGAAAACACCTCACGATCCAAGAGCTGACCTGAGAATTAATTATTCAAGTTATCAAAAGCATCCAGCAGCCTGAGGACTCCACCCTAGAATTGGGCAATCTAATCCACCGCTCACTTCCTCCACTCTCTTCTCACCACCACCGCCCTGTCAGTCAGGCACGTCTGCCCTCCTGGACGGCTCCTACAGGTGAAAGGCCCAGACTCCTGGTAAGTCTTGGGACACCCACCCTTCTCACCTTCCAGAATGTCTCTGTTCTCTGTCCCCCTTGACACCCGGGCTCCAATGAGCCCAGATGTCTCTCCCCTCCCTGGGGTGGGCTTCATTCCTCTTAAGGCCACCCTATATCCCCAAAGGGGGAGCCCCTGGCCCTCTTCCTTACTCCTCTTTCTGATGACCACTTAGGGCAACTCCCTGCCCAGCCCCTTCCCTTTCTGACTCAGCCAGCTCCCCTGCTTTGACTAGGATTGGGTCCAAGGAAGGGCCAGACATCATCCAGCCCCTCCTCCCCTATATTAAATGCAAATATTGTGGATTATATTTATAGAGAGGAAAGCATGCTAGAATTGTATTAAAACTGTTGAATTTTCTATTGTGATTGAAAAGATTGCCTTCAATGTTTGGGATCTTGTATATGTCTCCGTTGTTTACCATCGTCCATGGAGTTTCTGAATGGCCGTGAGTCATTAGGATCTGGCCACTTCACTCAGTGGGGGAATCTCCTGCTTGTTCACGGAGAACATGACCAGGGGGTCGACGGAAGTCAGCCAGTTTAAGGGTGTTTGATTTATCATTCTTGCAAGGGCTCTTTCTTTCATTCTGGCCCTATAGAATGGATAAGAAAGCAATGCACAAAGTATCAAACAATAGGAGTAAACAGTATACAGTCTGACTTCATGAGATCTCAAAAACTTAGCTTATAAATATATTTCAAAAATATTTATTATAAGAGGTATGATTTTTTTTTTAAATGAAGCAGGTCTGTAGACTCTAAGCAGCAGCTGGAGCAATCCACACCTACATGGAATCCGGGCTGCAGTGTTGTAGGCTCTGTGACCATGGGCTGGTGTCTGAGCCCCTCTTTGCCTGTCTTCTCACCTGTAGACGGGCGCTAATTATGTCTATCCTTAACCCTCCAGGGAGGTCATGTACCTCTGAGGCACAAAGCAGACCTCAAACAGGTCAACTCCTTTCCCTTAGTTTCTCCCTTTCACTGTCAACACATCCTCCTTAGAGATTGGTAAGCTGAAAACCCACAAGCATCCACAAAGCATTGTCTTCCCCCACCCCCCACCCCCGCCGCTTCCCCTGTGGCTGGACATCACTGCCCTGTCCTGCTTCTCTTGCCTGAATCCTCCACCTCCTATCCTGACTTGCAGGGGTCTCCCTCTGGACCCTCAAGTGGATCCTGCATGCCAGGGAGTGAGGGCTTCTCTGTGTACCAACCCCTCCCCCACACAGCCGAGCACTGAGGACTTGCCAGTGAAGTATGCGAGCCTCCTGCTATCTCCTCACAGGCTGCTACCCCAGCCCTGCCTTCTCATGGTCAGTGTTCCTAAATAGGGGGTTCTCCTCTCTATGGGCACAAGCTCTGTGTCCCATCATGCTCTGCTAAAAGTGGGCCTTCTCTAGGTCATTTCTTCCCTTGAGAGCATCTCTGATCATCCGTTCCCAGAGATGATCCACCCCTGACCTCGTGACTCCATTGGACATAACCCTGGGATAAACATCCTCTTGACTGTGAGACGGCAGAACTAGTGACTTGTCGTGGGTCCCGCCAACAACACTGGCTGAGTTCTATGGTGACCTTTCCCACTGTTACCTTATCCTCCTGGCTAGACAGCCCCCGCCCCCATCAGATCTTTCTAGGTTCACAGACTGATCCAGTCTGCTCTATTTACGGTCTCCGTGGGCTGAGAATCTGATTTAACTGGCCGCCATCACCTAGACTAAGAATTCCATCACTCCAGGGGAAAGGGCATTACTTTTCCAATTTCTCTTAACCCTACTCGGCTTTCCTCTTTGCTATGTATGATTGAGAGTAACAGACTTCCCTTTGCTAAAGAGAAAAGCTTCTCGGGAGTTTTGCTGTTGATGTTATTTTACTATCTGTGTTTGCTTTTCAAGGGTGTCCCCCTTTGGTTAATTTTTTTTCTAACTGAGATTGAATTCCCACTCTGCAAAAGTCCCCCACTTACAGTGTTCAACTAGTGGTTCTTAGTATATGCACGAAATTATACAATCCTCACCGCTAATTCTTGCGCACTTTCATCAGCCTGAAAATAAACCCCTCCCTCCAGCCACTGGCGATCTACTTTCTGTCTCTACTGATTTGCCTATTCTGTACATTTCACATACATGGACTCGTTCAGTATGAAGCCTTTTATGTCTGGCTTTTTTTTTTCTTTTATTTATTTTTTCTTTTTTTTTTGCCTAGAATAATGTTTTCAAGCCTCATCCATGTCATAGTAAATACCAGTACTTCATTCCTGTTGTTGGCTCAATAATAGTCCATTGTCTGTGTACGCCTCCATTAGTTTCTCCATTTATCGGTTGATGCACGTTTGGATTGTTTCCACCGTTTGGCTATTACGCTGCTGGGAACGTTTGTGTACAAGTGTTTGTGTGGACATAGGTTTTCCATTCTCTTGGGGTACATATCTCGAAGGGAAATTGCTGGGTCACTGGTAACTATGTTCAACATTTTGAACAACTGCGAAACTGTTCTTCAACGTAGGCGCACCGTTGGTACATTTCCATGAGCAATGTGTGAGGGGTCCGAATCTTCACGTCCTCGTCAACAGCATTACTGTCCCTCTTGTTTTATGATGATGATCCTATTGAGTATTGAAGTAATTCTGGAGCCTTGTTACTTTATGTTTTTCTCTTTAATGCTGGTTCCATTTTGAGGTGGGTTACCTACGTGCGTCAGGTCCCAGAAGGGTCATGCCTTGTTATAAAGAAATGGCACAATGGTGATGGATCTTGTGGTTCGCAAGGAACTCATTTGGGAGCTGGCTTACTTTCTTTTACTTCCTCTTTGAAAACTGGGTAAATATTTCAGATTGACTGCAGCTCCCCCCAGAAGCAGGCTTTGGGCTATACCCCAAACAGGGGCAGAGCCAACAGAAGCATGTTTACCTGGACGTAGTCTGGGGGTCCTGGGGAGTCAGTGACGGATGAAGGCACTCACTGGCGGGACAGAAAGTGTCGCCACCAGAATTGAAAAGCCACCAAAACAAGGATAGTGTGTCTCTACCTTTCTGCACCTGTCTCCACCTGTCTTCTCTGCTTCCCACTGCCTCTCCTTGTGCTGGGAGCATGCTGGCTTCTCTGCTCACCTCCACGTGGCAGAACACGGCTGTGACAGTCCATTACATTTCCACCCACTTGGAGAATCAGTCAACCACCTGCTTAGGATTTTTAATATATTTTTTTCAAACTGTACAAATACTCTCACAGCAGATCTCCTGCATCCTGAAAGAAAAATACTGGGCTGTAAATAAGCTTTCTTCCAGGTCTAGTATCCTGCCACTGTATTGATGTTACCACTGAATCTATTTCCCACGCGCTTCTCTTAATGACTTTCTGAAAGTGGGACGGAGGGGTTCTCCCTCAGCTTTCTAGTCAAACCTCCATCTTTTTCTAGCGGTCGAACTCAGTTGGATCGCCTACTTCGTCCCCCACATCAAGAACTGAATGGCACCTCCTATTTCTGACATTAAATTCAACCTCAATAGCCAGAGAGGCTCACCACTGAAGATTCCAAGACATGTTCTGTAGGGATTGTTGGAAGGGAAGATTCAACAATGTTTCCAGTGATGGTGATGTCATAGAAAGTGCTCAGAACCTCTCTCGCTTTGAGGGAACTATACACTTTGTGCAATGTGCCATTTATCACTAAATGTGGCTCATAACGTAGAGCCACAACCATTTCCTAATGTGAAAGTTGCTTCTGTGTAATATACAAGCCAAGGCACAGAATCCTATCTGAGATTCATGAGCAAATAGGCTAGAATCTGGGGAGAGATTATTTTGCAGTAACTCTCATGTCTCTTCTCTAGGCCAGAATTTAAGTTTGCCTCCAATATGGAAGACTTTGACTGGGAGGCTTACAGCTTCGACGATGTCTTCGGTGAAAATTACAGTTACAGCACAGAAATGCCCTTCATTCCAGAAGGCTCTGCCCCGTGTAGGCCAGAATCCCTGGAAGTCAACAAGTATGCAGTGGTGGTCATCTACACCCTGGTCTGCGTGCTGAGCCTGCTGGGAAACTCCCTCGTGATACTGGTCGTCTTACATAGTCGGGTCAGCCAGTCCGTCACCGATGTCTACCTGCTGAACTTGGCCATAGCCGACCTGCTCTTCGCCCTGACCTTGCCTATCTGGGCTGCCTCCAAGGCAAAGGGCTGGATCTTTGGCACAGCCCTGTGCAAAGTGGTGTCGCTCCTGAAGGAAGTCAACTTCTACAGCGGTATCCTACTGCTGGCCTGCATCAGCATGGACCGCTACCTGGCCATTGTCCATG
>CM053605.1:14715135-14738139 GCA_028646535.1 Procyon lotor | reverse complement strand
GAGCCTCGTGTCTGCTGGCTGGTCACAGTCTCTGTGTCAAGGCAGCCCCCAGTTGCAGTTGCAGGAAGCTAGGGGGGCCACGTCCTTTTCAGGCCCGTTGTATGGTTTAGAAAGGCTGCCCTCATCCCGCAACCCCCATACTTACCGTGTCAGCGGTGGGAGCCCAGTCCATCCTGGCCCTGAGCCCACAGCACTCTGTTCTCTGAGGCAGTTAAAGACACTCGAAAGGCATTCTTTAGGTGACTACCGAAAAGGGGAGCCATCAGTGGCAAACAGCAGTAGTTGCTTTCCGGACTCCCCCTTTCTTGTTTGCCAGCGAAGCCCACCTCCCTTGGGACAGGCTGAGAAGGACAGACACTTTCGAGGAGTCCTTTAGCTAGGAGTGGCCCTGTCATCCACTTCTGACTAATGGGATTTCAGGGCGGTAGTGTGCTGGTAAACCACTCTCCCCAGGGGGACGAAGTCCTGGTTTGTAGCATTTACCAAGTTGCCTGAGGTAAATGCTCCCGCCATGGCAATGTCAAGGGTTTTCAAGTAATGTAATGAGCTGCTTTCATAAGCAGGTACAAACTGGCTTCAGCACACCATTGCTTAAGAGGAAGTCTGCTGAGTCCAGGGACTCCTGGGAAGTTTTCCTGATTGAAAAAAGACAGAGAGACACACACACATACACCCTTGGTTCTCGCCTTTGAATATGGTTGTAGGATATGATGTGACAAAGAGGCAAAAAGTGTGCTCAACACACTTAGGCAGATGGAGTGGATGAGAATAAAGAGCCTAGAAAGAAACCTAAGCATAAATGGTCAATGATTTTCAACAAAGGGCACCAAGACTATTCAATGGGAGAAAGGATAGTCATTCAACAAATGGTCCTGAACAAACCAGTTATCCACACGCACAGGAATGAATTTGGTCCCTTCCCTCATACTATACAAAAGTTAACTCAAAATGGATCAAAAACCTACACAGGAGAGCTTCAACTATTAAATGTTTAGTAGAAACATAGAGGAAAAGTTTTATAATATCGGATTTGGCAATGATTCCTTGGATATGACACCAAAAGCACAGGCAAGAAAAGAATTAATAGATAATTGGATTTCCCCAATGTTAAAAACTTTTGTTCATCAAAGGATACTATCAAAAAAGCAGAAAGGGAAATCACAGAATGGGAGAAAATATTCTTAAATCCAATTTTATACAGTTTACACTCCACGATATACAAAGAATTCTCACAATTCAACAATAATGACAACAACAACAGAGAGATAATAACAAGGGTCAGCAACAATATGGAAAAACTGGTGGGACCCTTGTGCACCATTGGTGGAAATGTAAAATGGTGCAGCCGCCATGGAAAACAGCACCTCGAAAGAAGAAACAGAATTACTGTATGGTCCAGCACTTCCATGTCGAAGTGTACAACCAAGAACTGAAGCAGAGACTCAACCAGATGCTTATACACTGTTGTTCATGGCAGCATTATTCACAGTCGCCATAGGCAACAATCACCCAATGTCCATCCGTGGATGATGGACAAACAAATTGTGGGAAATACATGCAATGGAATATCATTTGGTCTTAAAAATGAGTAAGATTCTGGGACACGCTACCACAGGAGTGAACCCTGAAAACATGATACGAAGCGGAAGAAGCCAGGCAAAAATAGTATACGATTCCACTTTTTGGAAGTACCTACCATAGTCAAGTTCATAGAGACAAGAAGTCAAACAGTGGTTACCGGGGCCGGGCAGAGGGGAAAATAGGAAGTAGTTGTTTCACGGGTACACAATTCCGTTGGGGATGATGAAAAGTTTTTGAAGATGGATAGTGGTGATAGTGATACAACAATGGGAATGTGCTTAAGACCATGAAACGGTGCATTTAAAACTGGTAAAAATGGTCAATTTTATGTTGTGTGTATCTTACTGGGAAAAAAAAAAAAACAACTAGTTTCCAAAAGACAGATTTCAGCAACTGTACCAATCATGGAATCATCTACATGTAACTTCTTGTTCAAGTAGATAATTAAATGTCTTTTTTTCTTTGTATAAGCCTCTTAGAGTTGTGTATTTCATTGCTTGTGATCAAAAGCCTCTGAACTGCCACAGAGAAGTCAGGCAAGGGTGGGCAGAGGCCCCAAACGCAGATTTATTTACAATAATCAAATCTCTTCGCTGCTGATTGGGTGCACAGAGAGAGAGAAGGATTGGTAATTGAGAGAGAAGCCAGCCTTTCTACCTCCTTCATCCCCAGCCCAAGCCTGTTGCCGCTGGATGTGTGTTAAGGAAGGAGTTGTGTCCTGGGATCACCCAGGGCTTCTTGTGTCTTTGGGTGAAACCAGAGTCCCAAGCGCCAAGAGTCAGTGTGTTTTACCAAATCGGCAGGATTGGGGGACAGGAAGCCAGGCGGCTCTGCTGAGCTCAGCCGGCCACCCCTACTTTGAGTCCTCCCTCTCTCCTCTCTCTCACTCAAAACACACTCACACACTCACACGCACATGCCCAACATGCAGGACTGTCAGAAGCACACCTTGCAGAATAGGGACGTGGTATCCAGGCAAAACCAAGGATTTGACTCGTTGCCTGGGCAGTGTTTCCTGAAGACCTGCCGTCCCAGGGCTCTGGGACATGGCAGAGCCTTACCCTGGCACAGCTCCCGATCGCAGGCCTCGTCCCTGCGGGGGCTTTGGCAGGAGGGAGTTGGGCCCGGAGCAGCCCCCTAAGGAAGTAAGATGGCAAGGGGAGTCTGACAGCACAGTCCCCAGACTTCACCCCGTTCCGATCCCCTTCTTGTTAATAACTCTCTGACCGCTAAATCAGAGAGACAGCAGCTGTGGCTCTGAGGAAAGGCCTCTCCAGGGAGGCAGGAGCAAATCTCCGAGCTGGGGTGCTCAAGGGGCGGGTAACTACCAGTCCTGACTCATGAAGTGAAAACGACATTAATCCAGCCCCGATAATCTCTTGTTCCAAGCTCATTGTGTGCCAGGCACGGTGCTAAGCTCAGGTTCAGGCTTGACTGAGCTGCTCTGGCCAAGCCTTCCCAACAGCTTCTGATTCAGCAGGCGGATGTGTATTTACTGGAGGGAACACCCGAGCTGCCAGAGGGACCGGGGGTGTTCTGGCCTGGCGGGGCCGATGGGCCAGATGTCTCCCTGAGATCACTGTCCGTGGGAGGAGGCCAGACCAAGTTTTGTTCTGGTTCTGGGGCTCGGCTCTTTGCTCCTCTAACAAGGGCTAGAGGAAGCGTGTTTCTCCAAGGGAAATAGAGGATAAAAGATGCCAAGAGCTGCACTTGTGTAAACTCTATTAATATTTCTCTCTCTCTCTCTCTCATCCTCTCTCTCCCTCCCTCCCTCCATCCCTCCCTCCTTCTCTCACATACATAAAGACAATCTTGGCACAAATAACCTACCAACCAAGCCATCACCAGGAGGAAGCAAATCCAGGGCCTGTCTTTGAGTTGTTGATTTCCTTCTTCCCCCTGATGTTTCCAGGCCCGAGTCTGTCCCACCATCAGGGCCCAGTTCCATTGTGCCTGGATCTGCCTGCTCAGTCTGAGCCGGCCCCTCTGGCTTCTGAGATACATCTCCCTACTTACACGAACCCCCTCCATCTTGTTTCTCCATCTCCCCAGTTGATGACCCTCCCCATTGCAGGAATGGGCTCCCTTTGTTCAATCGGGACAACTCCAGTGTCTCCTGAGTGACATGAAGACGTGCCCCCAGGAGGGGCATGCCACATTGACATTCATCCTGGGCTGACCCACCCTGCCCTAGCAGAGCCAGAGGAGACCTAGAGCGGCCCCCCGGCCCACCCTCGCAATACGCAAGTGGGGAAACTGAGGCCCAAGCAAGCAGCTCAGTCAAGATCTCATGGCTGGGTAAGAGTGGAGCTGGAATAAAAATGCCTAGTGTGGTTCATGTTTTCAGATATTTCGCTTTTCTAGTGGTGACCCTTCAGGCACCTTACAAATAGGGGGAATCCTTATATGAACTTCATAGAGTATTCCATTCATATGGGTAGGGCTGGTCCATTTCTTTAGCACCTACGCTCATCTGATAGAGTCAAGGGCCCACTGAGTCTTGGGGCCCAGGTTGGGAGCAGGCTCAGATGGGGTTACCGTATTCTGAGCTGGTAGATGAGATGGTTAAAGAGACAGTTGGACAGGGTTCCTGGGGGGCTGAGTCGGTTGGGCATCCGACTCTGGATTTCAGCTCAGGTCATGCTTTCGGGGACACGGCATCGAGCCCCACCATGGGCTCCATGATCTCCCTTTCGCTCTGCCCACCCCGCCCCACCACTGCTCGCACACCCACACGTGTGTGCACTCTCTCTCTAAAAGAAAAGAGACAGTTGGAGCCCAACACAAAATTCAGAGACAGACAGTACAAACCTCTGCTGAGGACACGTGCTCTATCATGCAGGGCTCCATCAGAAAAGCAAGACCACATGGGGCGGGGGGCGGCACGGGGGGAAGAGATTCGTTGTCAGGATTTGACTGTACACGATTGTGGGAGCTGGCTAAATAGTCCAGGTTGGGCTGTTGTCTTTGCTTCTGGTGATGGGGCCTGAAAGTGGCAGGACAGAGAGAGCCGAGAAGGAAAGATCCCATGAAGCAAACAATAGGGAAGGCGGGCTGGGACCTGCAAGGACAGACTGAAACCTGCACCGGTCTGTCGTGGCCTCCAAGTTCAACATGCGGACAGCCTGCCGGAGATGCTGCCAGCTGCATCATGAAGGTCGGAGGACGTGGGGCTCGGGCTGTGGCCCCACACGAATGAGAGGAGCCAGCCAATTCAGGACCGCAGAGACCAGCATCTGGTTCCTGGCGCTGACCTTCCAGAGCATAGAAAAGAATGCCGCATCTGCTCCCCTTTCCACCTTCCAAAGCTCACACAAAAGTCTCTTCTGGCCGACACTAACGCAGAACTAAGCGAGAAAGGGAGGGAATTTTATGAAACATGATTCCAGCTTAAGTGAATTGACTCATTGCAAATCTTTCACGCAAACTTTAGGTGCCGACTAAAGAGAAAGAATGATCACCACCAACGTTCGGATATTTGAGAGTTCTGGGAATATTCTTTCTTTACCTAGATTTTGGATACCTGGGATTCGTATTATTATTCGTACAGCTGTACTCATTCATTTTCTACAACCTGTTGTATGTGTCCTATTCACCATAAAAATGCTTTTGATTATTAAAATAAAGGGAATCAAGTGGAAGCTACTACATCCTATAGTTTTGGGGTCAGAATCTGCCTTATTATTATTAGACCATATTATCGTCCAGACTTGGAGCAGGGAAAATAGGCAATGAAAGAAGGCAATTTGATCAGATCTATTCTAGTGCACACACCTTCTGATCCAGGAAGTATCCTTCTAGAATTCTATCCTATAGAAATACCCACATAGGGGTGCCTGGGTGGCTCAGTCGTTAAACGTCTGCCTTCGGCTCAGGTCATGATCCCAGAGTCCTGGGATCGAGCCCCGCATCGGGCTCCCTGCTTGTCGGGAAGCCTGCTTCTCCTGCTACCATTCCCTCTGCTTGTGTTCCCTCTCTCGCTGTGTTTCTCTCTGTCAAATAAAATAAAATCTTTAAAAAAAAAAAAAAAGAAATACCCACATAGGGAGACAAATGTATTCGGGATATTTATCACAGCCTTATTTCTAAAACTCAAAGCTTAAAAACAACCTGAATGTTCAACAACAGGAAGAGGGTCCAATAAACTGAATGAGCATCCAGGCCACAGAATACATTGAACGCGGTGGTTTAAACTCGAGGCAAAAACGTGGTGCTAAGTAGGAAAAGCCAGAACAGAAGATCACATATTGTATGATTCTGCTGACATAAATGTCTAAAAAAGGGAAATCTACGGAGACAGAGAGCAGGGGCATGGTAGCCTTGGGGAGGGGAGGCAGGCAGACAGGCATGGGACCTCTTTTAGGGGCAATGGAAATATTCTACATCTGCATTGTGGTAATCGTTGTACAACTCTGTAAAACTGCTAAAAAGTCTGGGCGCCTGGGTGGCTCAGTGGGTTAAGCCTCTGCCCTCAGCTCAAGTCATAATCTCAGGGTTCTGGGATCAAGCCCCACATCGGGCTCTCTGCTTATCGGGGAGCCTGCTTCCCCCCTCCCTCTGTCTGCCTCTCTGCCTACTTGTGATCTCTTTCTCTCTGTCAAATAAATAAATACAATCTTAAAAAAAAAAAAAAAAAAACAGCCAAAAAATCATGGCATGGTATACTTAAAGCACGTGAATTTTATAGTAGGTAAATTGTAGTCAGTTATGCTGTTTAAGGGGCACCTGAGTGGTTCAGTGGGTTAAAGTTTCTGCCTTCGGCTCAGGTCATGATCTCAGGGTCCTGGGATCGAGCCCCGAATCAGGCTTCTCTGCTCAGCAGGGAAACTGCTTCCCCCTCTCTCTCTGCCTGCCTCTCTGCCTACTTGTGATCTCTCTCTCTCTCTCTCTGTCAAATAAATAAAATCTTTTAAAAATTTTTTAAAAATAAAAATTTTTTAAAAATGCTATTTAAGAAATCCTTAAAAAATAATGAGGTAGTGATACGAGAGGACATGGAAA
Organism: Procyon lotor; assembly: GCA_028646535.1. Taxonomy (NCBI): domain Eukaryota; kingdom Metazoa; phylum Chordata; class Mammalia; order Carnivora; family Procyonidae; genus Procyon; species Procyon lotor. Next base: position 14,731,557 of record CM053605.1, on the reverse strand, counting down.
GATCTTGAAGAAACAATGGTGGATGAAAAAGAAAAGCAGAAGGACAGTGTGTGTAGTAAACAGCTTATCCATGTGTGTAAAAACACATTATATGTATGTTTATAAATGTTCAGAAAACCTTCTGGGAAAATAGACACAAAGTTGTCGAAAGGAGTTATAGTTAAAGAGAACTGGAGGGTGGAGTGATATGCACGATTAATTCCTACAGTTTGGCATTGTTTCCATGTATTTGACTGGGGTGGGATTTTCTCAAAAATTCAGGAACCGAGGTGGGACTGTCGGTGCAGGGGGCATGGCAGCAGCACGTGTTTAGGCCTCCTTACAGACGAGGGGGCTCGGCTTTGTGGATTTGTTTCTAGGCTTTTATTTTTTTCTCAGTGAACAGCTTTTTGTTTTTGTTTTTGTTTTTTTACTTCATTTCTGGTAAAATTTGCAAAACATCACCTTAGTCTCGAATGAGTTAAGCCCTGAGGGGCCAGAAAAGAGCTAGAGGGCATTAAAGGCCATGAAGCCATGTTTCTAAAAGTGCGCCATGTTTGAAATGGGCCCCTTGCTTCAAAGGCAGTTTTATGGACAACCCCGGAATGGACTGGAACCCTGGCAGAACCAGATAGCTGACCGGAGCTGGGCCACGAGAGAGCGCTTTATCAAACTCCTGAGAGTTTATTAAAGGATGCAAAGAATTTGGAGGAAGGAGTGAGCGATGGTGCAGTAGCCTAGGTCAGTAGCTATTGGGAGCTATTGCTACCACTAGGCCTAAGGGGTAAGGCAAAGGAGCCATTTCTGGGAACCCAGGAGGAAGCCGGATGATGAGGGCTCCCAGGCAGGATCCAGTCCCAGCAACTAGTAGGGACAGAGCCAGGGGAATAAATGCCCTTCTGGAAGCTTCTGCTCATCCATCTCCTGCAAGGGTTCCTATTGGCCGAACTTGGAATCCAGAGGACAGGGGAATCCATTGAGGTAGTCCATATCCGTCAGGTTCCCAGGGCATAGAGCAGGGTAAGAAAGGTGGAGAGTGGACCTAGCAGACAATTGGAAGGTATCCACTTGCCACCCCAGCTTAAGGTTAACGTAAGGTAAGGGTCCCAGTGCTACTGAATCCGAGTAGCTAAGAGTGGGTCCTGGGAATCTGGAGTCCCTGATGAGTCTGATCAAGACTCAAGTTTAAAACCCACTCACCCAGAGGAAATGCAGCCCCCTCCTGACCATTCCACCTGCCCGAAGTGGAACAGACGTGAGGATGGGGAGGGGATGTGGGGAGGAACGGAGATCCCATCCCAACTCAAGGCCCCTCCCCCAACAGCTTCAGAGACATTCACAAGTCACCTTCCCGGAGAAGACAGACACACAACGGATTTCTCAATAGAGCCTTGCAAAGTCTGATGTCAGACAGGTTCCCCTGACCAAAAGCAGCAGGGTCAGCTTCCTATCAAAGCTGGCTCTGTGCCAGACTGACTCAGAGATGGGGGTCACACTCTTGAGTCCCATGAGGTGACCCATCCCATGGTTTTCTCTATTCCACTACAGTAATAGGAGCAGCTAGCATTTCTACAGGACTTTCTTGGATGGCCAGCATTATGCTAAGGGATTGACTACACTAGACTGCATAGGCGCCCACAGCACTTTGGATAATTCTGCTGCCCCATAAGCATACACTTGAGTCTAACTCAATGACCAAAACACAGAGCACGACTCCAGGGAGCTTCTGAAGGGCTCAGGAGTCTCAATGTCAAAGTAGCTCCCAGGGACCAGGGTCAGGTTTGCACAAAAATCCTCTGTTTATGGGAAGATCCTGCTAACTCAGCTTAGGACATATACATATAAGTGTGTTATTCACATACTCTGTGCAAATGGCACCCCTTAGGCTGAGCAGTGTCCAGTCTGCCCATCTGTGAGTGGGGGTCCTGCACTGCCATACCTAGATGTGGGCTGTCTGGGTGGAAGGGAACTCAAAATAGCCCCTTCTAGACCAAACTCTCCTTTTGAAAGCTGAGTGGCTCAAGACCCAGAGCAGGTGGATACTCGCCAAAGGTCTTGAACTACAAGTGACAGAAGCAGTGCTGGACTCTGGTCTCCAGGTTCCTCATCCTTTGCCATCTTCACTCTTACCAGGAAGCCTCCTGCCAAGTTGCTGGGGAACCTAATTCCCATAGGACTGACAGCAGATCTATAAGAATGTGCCCCTGACCTTTTTCTTCTAGTACCTGTGGGTAAATATCCAAGGGGAAGGAAAACCCAAAACTAGAGACTTAGAGGGCAGTCCTAAACTTACTTCTTCATTTATTTGTCTCCATCATGAAAAGCAGGTAAACATTTAGAGCTGGTTTGGATGGCAGATTTAGCTATTTTGGGATCTGGCCCCAGGGCCTATCACCTCTAAGTAAGTGGGTTTAGCTTAGGTGGTAAGCCCTAGGACCAGATCCCTACATGCACATCCAACTCTAGTTAAACTCTTGTGCCTCAGTTTCCTCCCCTGTAAAATGGACTAGTTACAGAATCAGCCTCATGAGGTAGTTTTAAGGGTTAGATTAGTTAGTGAATACATATAAAGCACAGAGCTCAGCAAACGAACAAAGGGAAAAAACAAAAGATAGAGGGAGACAAACCGAGAAACAGATTCTTAATTCTAGAGAACAAACTGATGGTTACCAGGGGGGAGGGGCATGGGGGGGGACTGGTGAAACAGGTGACGGGGGTTAAGGAGTGCACGCGTCATGATGATCGGCAGGTGGTGAATGGAATTGTGGAGTCACTATATCATACACCAGAAACTAATACAGCACTGCATGTTAACTAACTGGGATTAAAATTTTAAAATTTTTTAAAAAGCACTTAGTAGGGGCGCCTGGGTGGCTCAGTCGTTAAGCGTTCGCCTTCAGCTCAGGTCAGATCCTAGGGGCCTGGGATCGAGCCCCGCATCGGGCTCCCTGCTCGGCAGGAAGCCTGCTTCTCCCGCTACCATTCCCTCTGCTTGTGTTCCCTCTCTCACTGTGTTTCTCGCTGTCAAATAAATAAAATCTTTAAAAAAAAAAAAAAAGCACTTAGTAATGGAGTGTGGTAAGCACTCAATAAATGTTAGCTATTAAGTTCTCTTTAAATATTTAATTTTGCTTCAACTTCACAGATGTGGTAATTTGGGCTAAACTTTATGCACAGCCACATTGATATGAAGTTCAAATGAGCTCCCAGCTATAATGTCAATATAAAATGAACACAGCGACCACCAACTTACCTGTCGTATAAAGATGGTGACATTTTGAAAATATGTCTTGCAACCCAATCTGTTCTGCTTTTAACCATTCATTTTTATATCTGCTAATAAGTCAGCTTAGGCAGTTTTTTTTTAAGATTTTATTTATTTATTTGATAGAGAGAGATAGATCACAAGTAGGCAGAGAGACAGGCAGAGAGAGAGGGGGAAGCAGGTTCCCCGCTGAGCAGAGAGCCCGATGCAGGGCTCGATCCCAGAACCCTGAGATCACGACCCAAGCCGAAGGTAGAGGCTTTAACCCACTGAGCCACTCAGGTGCCCCAGCTTAGGCAGTTTTTATCAAGGCAGTCAGAACCCCATAAATTTTCAGAAGACTAATCCTAAATCGCACAACTTCCTGAGGGCTGACACTCACGGGCTCTGATGAACAGTGGAGACCATGCTTCCATTGGAAGAAGCCAGTGTGGTAGGTTCTCTTTTTCCATCATATGCCTAGATCCTGCCCAGAAAAATACTCGCATGTGGTAGAGGAAGACTAATCAGCTGTTCTCTTCATTCACATAAAGGTTGATCCATCCCTGTTTTAGACCTCATTCTTCCCCTGACTCTAAAGAAGAAGAGGTGAACAGGTTCAGTGTCTACCCCCAAGACTTTATGGTCTAATGGAGAAGCACAGGAAATCAATTAAGGCAACTCAAATGCAATAAGCATTCGAGTCAAGGTATGCGATAGATTCGTGGGAACACATGGAGGGACTCATAACTCAATACAGGGAGGCTTTCAAAACAGTCTAGCTTATGAGCTAACTTTTGAGGGATGAATAGAACTTAACAGATGGAGACAAAGGGAAGGGCATCCTGTGAAAGGGAATAGTAGACCAAAAAAGCTCAGGGATGAGAGTTTAGAGACTTCTTTGAGGGTATCACCCAAGCCTCCCTTTTTCCCAGCTATGTGTATTCTATCAGAAGCTGCCTCCATGGTGAAAGCTGGGCAACCAGAGTTGCCTTTCTGGAAATGGAAGGCTAGGATGTTACCTGGGATTTTTGTTTGATTTGGGGTGATGTAAACTTGTGCAGTAGCTGTGGGCAGAAAGAAGCAGAGAACGCTGGTATGCCTAGAAAGAGGAGTGAAACAGACTTGCTAAATGAAGTAGAGATGAAAAATCAGTAGTCCCCAAAGAGAGAGAGCCCAAGAAAAGAGATTCCTTTCTTAAATACTCTCTTTAAGAGATTTTAAGAGATTTTAAGAGATTTCTGTTCCTTGTTCTGGTCCCTCTTGGAGTCTCCTGACCCTTGGGGTCCATCAGATGACCCTTGAATCCTTCCACTAAATTCCTTTTAGGCTTCAGTCTCTTCAAGGCAGATTTCTATTATTTACAAGCAAAGAAATCTAGACTAAGGCAGACATCATGATGTATTAGGGGAAATTTAAGGAAAACAGTCTGGCCAAAGCAAATGTCATAACAGATGTGGGATAAGATAAATAAGACCAGGCCAGCAGGCAAAGCCAAACCTCAGGGGGCCTTGAATGCTATGCCAAAATGTTGGAGCTTTATCCCACAGGCAACAGGAGATCTGGAAAAGCTTTTAGCAGATGAATATGCAAACGGATCATTCCCTGAGTGATGTATGAATGCACCACGAGGGCTCGAGATTCAGGCAGGAGTCCAGTCAGGAGGCTATAGCAGAAATGGTGAGAGTCTGAACAAAGTAATGGCAATGCGAGTGAAGTTTAAGAATTCTTTAAGAGCAAGACAACAGGGCTTAGCTAGCCATCAGGGATAGGGATGGGGCATCGAGAAAGAAGGAGTGAGTCAAAAAGATATCTTCCACCCATAGCTTGGACAAACAGCTAGAAGAAAGCAGGTTTTGGAGAGAAGATACTGGCTTTCATTTTGGATTTATGGTAATGTCCAAGTAGATGTGCATTGGAAAATTTAGCTCGGGAAGCCCAGGAGAAATGGCTAGCTTAGAAACACATTTTTGAAGATCATTTTCACAGAGGTGGCAGATCATTAAAGCCACAGGAGTAGATAACATCCCCAGGGGAAGCTGATAATAGAGAAAGGGCAGGAAAGGGGGGACAACGGAATCTGGAAGAACACCAGTATTTAAGAGTCTGAGAGAGGAAGAGGAGCCTTCCAAAGAGACTGAAAAGAAGACAAAGATACAGGAGGAAAGCAAGAGCCTAGGGAAAATAAACTTTTAAGAAGGAGGAAGTGAGGCGTGTGGAGAAATAGCTCTCCTATGCTACTGGTGGGACTGGAAATCTGACCACCATTTTCTTCTTGAGCTCTTTCTCTGCGTACAACCTGTATATGGACACCCAATGAGCACGCTCTGGTTTGGGACCTCAAGGAAACTCTATGGGACCCTCTTCCCACCTGTCCCTTTGAGGATCTGTGGTTGTTTTGTCAAGCTGGCCTTCCTCCCTCTCCCAGTTCCAGCCTGGCCACCTAGAAAGAGGGGAGCCAATTTCCCTGAGTGAGTGTGTTGCTTGCACTGGCAAAATCTCCCAGTGTTTTTCATTTTGTCTCCCAGCCTCATCTCCCTAACACTTAGGTGAGAATCCATGGGCCACAGTCCATAGTCTTAACCACAGTGCCCACTCCCATCGCCCCCAATTCTGACTCATCACCCTTTGCAGGCCCATGGACTTTAGTCTTCTCCCATAGAAATGAGTTCACTTCCTAAAAAGCCCTTAACCTCTCGTTCTTTTCAGATGTGTCCGGATTTACATGAACCCCCCAGGGTGGCCCAGTTCAGGTGCCAACTGAGACTCTCCTAAATGTCCCTTGTCTCCCTTCATAGGCTTGAAGAGTCCCTTGAGCTGTGAGACTCAGATCTCAGCTGCAAAGTGGAGCAGAGAAATAGGACCATAGCTGAGAGGGATGTGGTGGGATCAAGGGAGGGTTATTATAAGAAAGGAGTTTGTATGCTAATGCAAATGATTCAGAGGAAGAGAAAAAAACGGTTCTTAGAGAAACATGAAGCTGGGCCATTGATCTTCTTTCTAAGTTCTGTCCTTTCATCTCAGAGCTGCCCAATGCCTATGAAAGTGGTTTATCCCCACTTTCTATTAGCCCCTTGCCCCTGCGACATCATGCAGGAAGCACTGCCATTAAAGGTAGAAGGTCTGGGGATACTTGCCAGTTCTTCCGCTGAGTCACCCTCCGGAGACTCTCTGCTATGGTAACAATGTCTGCCATTTGTCAAGGCCCTGGTCTGTTCCAAGAGTCTGGCATATATTACCTTGAACCTTGACAAGCATCTAATTTTACCAGCCTTTCAAGGAGACGGGAGTTCAGAGAAGTTAAGTTACCTACTCAAGATCATACAAGTCATGACAGACCAAGACCCAGCCTGACTCAGATCCCCAGCATGGCCGTCACCCTACCACAGTGCCTCTCCACCCACCATGAGCCATCCAGAGCTCAGACTCGGAAAGCACCTGGTCCTTGATTTAATCTCCAGTGTCGTCACTTATCTGCTGCTGTGTTACCTTGAGCAGGGTACTTAATCTCCTTGGCTCTTATTTCCCTCATCTGCAAAATGGGCGTAATAGTAATACCTACCATAAAGTCTCGGTGAGCATTAAATGAAATCAAGAATATAAGGAGTGTCTTTCACAGTGTCTGGCACAGATTAGGTTTTCAATTAGCAGAGCCATCTGTTAGTGACAGGCCAGGTTGACATGTCAGGTGGTGGCGTACAAGCTTCTCACGACCTTGAGAAGTCAACCTCTGAGCTTCGTGGCTCAGAAAGAGTCTTCCATGTGAGGGTACGATTCCAAGCATTCTTGTTCTTTGCGACTGAAAGAAAAGTATTTCCCTCACCCAGGGGTATCTGTCCTTTTTCCAGAGAGCCTGCCCACCCCAAATAACGAATTACTGACAGATGAGAAAAGAAGGTATTGGAAGGGGAGACGGAAGAAAGGAGGAAGGAGGGGAGAGCAGGAGAAAGAAAGAAAGGAGGCCTCTCTGGAACCCCTCACGTTAGGCCTGGTCAGCAGCTCCCTGGAAAGCACAAAGAAGTGGCCTTCTGTGATGTGCCTAATCACTAATGATCACGATCTGAGCAAGATAAAAACATTTTCTATAGAGTCATAGAACTCTACATCTGCACAAATATGGATGTGTTTGTACATTTCAGTAGACTCTTAGATTTAGATCACCTCCTGGAACTGGAAGGGAGCTTACCTAATCAGACCTCATTTCAGTAAAGAGGAAACTGAGCTTCAGAAAGTTTTAGTGAATGTCCAAAGTCACACAGCTGCTAAGTCCTTCTTTTCTTTTCTTTCTCTTTTATTTAATTAGAAGCATTTCCCCCAAAATCTTCAGATTGAGCTTGTAGCTCATTAAGACCCCCAGATAGACCTCTTTGCTCTGGCCACCATGACACTATACAAAATTTCATGAATTCTTCACACATTCTCCATTCATTCACAAGTTTCCTTTGTCCCCTCAGTTTCATTTCTACAGTGCATGTCCTCATCTCAAGGATCAAACACAAAGCTGGGCTCATAGTAAGCATTTGATACATAGTCAGTTAACTGGTTATTGGATTCTTACTCATTGATGTGTTTTCTAGGACATGTTGGTCAATGTGCACGGGGATAGCACATGCTAAGTATCATCAGGATCCCAGCCAAGAGGAGTGTACAGGACACTGACAAAGTGGGGAACCCTGCAGTGCATGCTCGGTCTCCCTCCACCCTCCACACTTTCAAAGCTGGAGTAAAGCCAGCTCTTTCAGGAAGACAGCCTTGTTTACAACATGGGAACCAAGAGAGGTACGGATGTGGCTTCATCTTGCTGTTGGGCAATACAACTTCTTCCCATGTCGGAAGTGACTGGATTTCTTCAGAAGCACCTTCCTACTTACCTTTTCTATCTTATTTCTCCCACCCTCACGCCCCCATTCTGAACCTGGTTAAAAGAAGGGGGTGATAATTCTGAGATAATGTGGTATCATTCACCTCCAACACATGCCTACACATTCACACTGTGAGTTAACTAGAAATCTGAACAATGTGTTTTTCAGGTTGACATTTAAGATTTATTGGGAGAGGGGCGCCTGGGTGGCTCAGTCATTAAGCGTCTGCCTTCAGCCCAGGTCATGATCCCTGCATCCTGGGATCGATCCCCGCATCGGGCTCTCTGCTCAGCAGGAAGCCTGCTTCTCCCGCTACCATTCCTCTGCTTGTGTTCCCTCTCTCGCTGTGTTTCTCTCTGTCAAATAAATAAAATCTTTAAAAAAAAAAAAAAGATTGGGAGAAAGTTTCAGCAATGCTTATCTTAATGGAAAGGAAGTAAAGAATAAAAAGGGAAACTTTGTTTTTATTTTGTGTGCTATTTGATTTTTTACTAATACCTGTCATCATGCTGGTGGACTGAGGAGACATGAGAAACAGCACATACGCACACACATTCTACATAGAGATATGTCAGATTACAAGTATTTTTAAGTTTTCAAACAAATGCCTGAGATCAAAAGCAAAAGAGAGAGAGAGATCTAAGGCCAAATGGGAAATGAACTTAGAAATGTATGGACTCCTCAGGAAGGAGTTAAAACCAGAGGAACAGGGGTGCCTGGGTGGCTAAGTGGGTTAAAGCCTCTGCCTTCAGCTCAGGTCATGATCTCAGGGTCCTGGGATCGAGCCCCGCATTGGGCTCTCTGCTCAGCAGGTAGCTTGCTTCCCCCCACCCCGCCTGCCTCTCTGCCTGCTTGCGATCTCTCTCTCTGTCAAATAAATAAATAAATAATCTTAATAAAAAAAAGAAAACTTTTAAAACCAGAGGAACCCAGGATGATGCTAGAGCTGATCATGCACCTCAAGGATGGAAATGGCAAAGCAACAGGTCTAAAGACCCCACACAAGCAGAGAACTGGAACTGGTTTCCCAGCAAAAGGCTAAGAACCAGGAAAGAGTTGGCCCACCCTTGTCCGGAAATAGAATAACACCAGGTACCTCTGAGACTTGACCCAAAAGGGAGCTGCCTGACCTAGGCCATAGGAGAAAGGGAGCCACCTGGGGAGAGTCCCAAATCCCAAGCCTGAGTAGTAAAAGGTGAAGACACAAATCTGCCCTTTGAAATGGTATGGAAACCCAAGACCAAGAAATAACAACAATAACAAAAACCACTCTGACTGTAAGACCCAGTAGAGCTCCAGCAAGGATGGCCATGACACTGCCCCTGTGTAGACTTCTTCATAACCTAAAACACATGCAAAACTCCCATGGAAAAAAATGTTCTTCAACAGATGAGCTCACAATCAAATATTACAAAGAACTAATACCACTGCAATCAATAGTCAGCCAACATAACAAATGGGAGAGTTTACACCTGAGGAACTGAATATAACAGAATGATCTGATAGTGCCCTTAAAATAAGTATATATTTTTTATTTTTTTATTTTTATTTTTTTTAAGATTTTATTTGTTTGTTTGACAGAGAAAGATGACAAGCAGGCAGAGAGGCAGGCAGAGAGAGAGGGGGAAGCAGGCTCCCCACTGAGCAGAGGGCCTGACGTGGGGCTCGATCCCAGGACCCTGAGATCATGACCCGAGCCGAAGGCAGAGGCTTCAACCCACTGAGCCACCCAGGCGCCCCTGTATATATTTTTTAAATCCAGGGGAATTTTATATCAAAAATGGGAGGTGGAGGGGCGCCTGGGTGGCTCAGTCATTAAGCGTCTGCCTTCGGCCCAGGTCAGATCCCAGGGGCCTGGGGTCGAGCCCCGCATCGGTCTCTCTGCTCTGCAGGGAGCCTGCTTCTCCCACTACCATTCCCTCTGCTTGTGTTCCCTCTCTCGCTATTTGTCTCTCTGTCAAATAAATAAAATCTTAAAAAAAAAAAATGGGAGATGGAAGGAATGTTTTTATCTCTGTTCCCCCTAAAAAATCTACTAAAATGACACTAAAGGGTTTTTTTTTTAAAGATTTTATTTATTTGTTTGAGATGATAGAAAAAGAGAGAGCAAGCATGAGTTGGGGGGGATGTCAGAGGGAGAGTGGGGCTCCAGGGCTTAATCCCAGGACCCTGGGATCACATATGATCTGAGCTAAGTCGCTTAACCAGCTGAGCCACCCAGGCATCCCAGCACTAAAGGGATTTTTAAGGCATAACCCCACAATGTACAAGAACAAAAAAATGTGAGAGAAAACATAAAAGAGTTTTTTTTTAATGGAAATCAGAAAGTAGATGTTATTGGAGAAAAGACACAGAGACAATGAAGGGAGCTAAAGAAATCTTCACAAAAACTGTAATAGCCTCAGAAAGATTAAGAGGAAATATTGCAACCATGAGGCAAGAAAGGGATGTTATAAAAGAGAACCTTGGGGAACAGAAAAAAAAAAAGCCATTGGAAATTTAAAATATGATATCAGAATGTTGCATTCCAATTAACAGGTTGGGCAATAAAATTAAGGATAACTTTATGTGAAGTGGAAAGATGAAGATACTGAAAAACAGGCAAAAAGCGATAATAAAAAATGAATTAGAGAATCAGTCTTGGGGAGTTCAACATCCAAGTAAAAGGAATCCTAGAAAGAAGTGAATAGAGAAAATGAAGGGTAGAAAATTATCTAATAAATAATACCAGAAAATTTCACAGAACCTGAGTTTCCGGATTAAATGGATTCACCAGAAAAATGAATGAGAAAAGAGCCCCCACCAAAGCACATCATTGTGCATTCTAAAACTAAGAAGATGAAGAGAATATCTTAAAAGTTTCTCTTTTTTTAAGTGATCTCCACACCCAACATGGGGTTCGAACTCGCAACCCTGAGGTCAAGAGTCACATACTCTACCGACTAAGCCGGCCAAGAGCCCCCTAAAAGTTTCTAGGAAAAAAGTCAGCCTCATACAACAGATCAAGAATTAAAATAGTATCAGCATTCTCAAAAAAACCCTAGAAGCTAGAAGAAATGAAGAGACAGAAAAATTCTGAAGGAAAATGAATTCCAACCTAGAATTCAATACTCAGCCAAAATACCAATCAAGTGTAAGAGTAGAATAAAAGCTTTTGGGGGCCTTGCCTGGGTGGCTCAGTGGTTAAGCATATGCCTTTGGCTCAGGTCATGATCTCAGGGTCCTGGGGTTGAGCCCCATGTCCAACTTCCTACTCAGCAGGGAGTCTGCTTCTCCGTCTCCTTCTGCCCTCCCCTCCACTCCATCCAGCTCATGCTCACTCTCTCTTGCTCTCTCTCTCTCTCTATCCCAAATAAATAAATAAATAAAATCTTTAAAAAAAAAAGGCTTTTTTTGGAAATTCAAGGTCTCCAAAAAGTTACTTCCCATATATCTTTTCTTACATTGCAAAATCTTACAAAATCTAGTAATCCAGCAAAATAAGGGATAAACCAAAATAACACTTATTATTGATGACATTTATATAGTACCTATTGTATGCTAGGCATTCTTCTAGATGTCACAGGTGTGTATGTGTGCTTACTTAATTTAATCGCCAAAGGAAATAACTGAACATTGTTATTATCCACATTTTATAAGGTAGTAAAGGGAAGCCAAGTAATCTGCCCTTGGTCACAAAGCCTGTAAGCACTTAAAGAAAGAGGAAGATTTAACACCCATTCATGGAAGGAACTTCCTCAACCTGATAAAGGTCCTCTATGAAAAAATCTTTAGCTAACATCATATTTAATAGAGAAAGACTGAATGCTTAACTCCAAAGACTGGGAAAGGGGCAAGGATGTTCACTTTCACAACTTCTATTCATCATTGTACTGGAGGCCCTATCCAATGAATTAAGGCAAGAAAAACAAATAAAAGACATTTTAAAAAGGAAGAAATAAAACTGTCTTTATTCTCAGATGACATGATTATCTACATATAAAACCCAAAAGGATTTTTAGAAATAAAAGCACTAGAACTAATAAGAGAATTTCCTGAGCTCCCAGAATACAAGGTCAATATCTAGAACTCAATTATATTTCTATTACTGGCAAGAAAAAAAAAACTGGGAAAAAAAACTTAAATACTATTTATAATAGCATCCTAATAACCACAAAATACTTAGAGATAAATTTAACAAAACATGTACAAGATCTATGTACTGAAAACTACAAAACATTGCCTAGATAAATTAGACAAGATGTGAAAATTTGACGAAATGTACCGTGCTATGGGTTGGAAAACTCAATATTGTTCAGATGTCAGCTTTCTCCAAATTGATCTGCAGGTTCAACATAATCCATTAAAATCCCGGTAAGATAATCTTATAGAAATTGGCTATCAGATTCTAAAATTAATCCAGTAAGGTAGTTAAAGCAATTTAGAAGAGAAAAAAAAAAAAAAAGCATAGACCTGAAGAGTAACCTGTCCGGATTGAAAACAGGACTGTGAAGGCTCCAGAGAGAGGTGTCCAAGAAAGAAAAAATATGTAGAGAGATTATCTGATGAAAGTGAATGTATTGAGGGAGACATTTGAGAACGACGTAATAAAAAGAAATGATGAAAATCCTATTGTTATTCCAGGGAAGGCAGAACTTGTACAAAGAAAGGAAATGCAAACCTTGTATCCAACTGTGAATAATTTCTTATATAGTCATTATAGCAAAAACACTGAATGTTGATTTAACCAGAAAATGTGTTTATCTGTCCTGGGAGAATAGGAGGGCCAATATTTGTTTGCTTGGACAGGAGTAAATGCCTGAGAGACTTTGAAAAAGTGTCAAATCCTCAGAACTCAAAGGAGAAAGTCAATAAATAATATCTAAAACTGGAGGGAAAAAAATCAAAAGCCAGCTGAATAAGCATGATATTTAGAAATATGTACACCACTATTAAATGAAACAGCTATGAGAGTTGAAAGTTGTTTCCTTCTCCCATAGGGAGTATGGCAAGAGGGCTGCTCTTGATGGCCATTATAAGCTTTATAAAGCTATTTCACTTTTTTAAACAATGTACATGAAATATTTTGATTTTTAAAAACTAATTTTAGAAAGTCTGAAACATACTCTGTTTCTTTTATATATTTTTAATTCTTAAATTCATGTTTACTCTCAAAGTTGGAAAAAGGATCTTGTGTTTAAAAGCAGAGTCCTAGGATACATAAAAGCAATTGTGGTGAGAACATAGTTATGTTAGCCACTTGTGGCTTTCTAGAAGGGCCAAACCCAGAGATCTTTGGCCACTCCAGTCTCTGTGTGGAAACAGCAAAGGCTGTCATCCATCGTGATTTCTCAGTTAGTGGTCATCTCAAAGAAAACACATTTCAGGAAAGACCCTTAGACCAAAGAGGAGGTGGTCATTTTATTTCATCTGCATCATTTTATTTCCTCTGAAAGTCCCTAGTTCAAATGCAAGTTGCAAGGAAAGGGGTCATCTTAAACCCCTACGGAATAAAACTTGAACTCTCAATTAATGTTTTTGCTGGAACCAGTAAGAACGGGCCACTGGATTGGGGCAAGGGATGGAGAGGGGCCATGGTTTGTCAGATAACTAGTATAGGAGAAAATAGTGTATTTCAACATAATTACATGGAGTCTGGAAAATGTTAATTAACTTAGCCTACAAAACAAATTTTATTTTTTAAAAAAATATTATATGCTTTATTTTGTTTAAGTTCATTCACACATTCATTCATTCATCCATGTTTAGTCCTCTCTACACCCAAGGTGGGGCTCAAACTCACCACCCTGAGATCAAGAGTCACATACTCTTTCCAGCAAGCCAGCCAGGTGCCCCCAAATCAAATTTTCAAAACTTACAAACAGTAAGCAGGGACGGAACATACATTCACATCCCAATCCCTGTCCCCGACTCTTGATGTTCCCCACATCCCTAACTTAGTCCCATCCCTGGGACTCTCTGAGACTCCCATCTCTGACAGCCCAGTCCCCTCCCAAGATGCACCCCATCCCGGATCCCAGCCTCACCCTGGACATCGATCCCCTCTCTGAGGTGAACCATCCCCCTGACCTTGCCCTATCTGGTGGTTGAAACACTTGTTTTTGATATTTCAGGATGCCCTGTTATTTCACTACCCACATCCTGACATTGTTACAGATCTGAAACCCAATCATTTATGTGTTGAGCTCTACCCAGAGAATTACACATTGCATTGAAAATCTAATGGAACAATGTTACCCTTGTTCAAAGGGAGTTCTGACTACAGTTGGCCCTGAAACAACAGAGGGGTTAGGGACATGAACCCCACCACGCCATCAAAAATATGTATGTAAACTCTTGACTCCCCAAAAATTTAACTGCTAACGGCTTCCTGTTGACCAGAATCCTTACCAATAACATACATAGTAGATGAGCACGTATTTTGTATGTTCTACATACTATATTCTTACAATAGAATAAGCTGGAGAAAATATTACTGAGAAAATCATGAGGGGGCACTTGGCTCACTCAGTCAGTGGGGCATGCAACTCTTGGTCTTGGGGTCGTGAGCGCAACCCTCATGTTGGGGGAGTAATTATATTTAAAATTTTTTAAAAATCAGGATGAAAATAGATTTCTACTACTGTACTTATTTTAAAAATCCACATTATCAGTGGACTCACACAATTCGAACTCACGTCGTTTGAGAGTCAACTGTATATCCCTCCCTGTTTAAAACAATTCCGGGCTATTTTATTGCCGTTTCATTCCCACTTCCCAGGTTACTAGCATCTTTTCAGATATATATTAGTCATTTGTGTTTCCCCAGACCCAATATTTACTTACTGAAGCCCCTGAGAGTTGTCTTTGGGACAGCAGAGGATGGAGGAAGATGGGTAGTTAAGCTTGCAGTTGGGAGGTGGAAGGGCATTAGGGGAAGGTGGGAAGGAAGGCAAGGGGAGATTCCCAGACCCATTTGCCAGCCTTCCTCCCTGGACTTCTGCATTCTTTCAGCTTCTCTCCTGAATCAGATCTACCTCTTAGGGCTTGAGCCCTAACTCCTTTCTCATCAACCCACTTGGAGACCATTGGCTGGACATCCAAGGTACTTCCATCCTGGCCCCCAGAAAAACATCCTAGACAATGCTCTCCAGAGAATGGTGACTCTACCAGTGATGTCTTTTTGCTCCAGCCACTAACTGGACTTCAATAGTAGCCCCTGACATTCACTCCCATTCTGACATCTCTCCCTGAAACTCACCACGCTCGCACACACATCCCATTCCTACACTTTACCCCATATTTGGTCCCAACCCCATTGAACCTCCTTGAATCTCACTAACCCCAGCCCCAGCTTCTCCCTATTCTGGATCTCCCCCTGTTCCTGATATTCATCCTTTTCTGACCTTCTGCCTTGTCCCAAGCTGCCACTGCGTCTCTGGCTCCCTGCCAGAGTTCCACCTCTAACTCCTCTAACTCCTCTAACTAACTCTATCTCCAACCTCACCCCTGGTTCCACTCTCAACCTTGATCTAAACCTCATGTCTGAACTTCTCTCCATCCCCAACCTCAAACCAAATGAAGCTTTTCCTTACATTTTGTCCCAAGAGTTTTATAGTTTCAGCTTTTATCATTAGGTATTTGACTCACTTTGAGTTAACCTTTGTGCATAGTATCAGGAAAGGGACCACATTCATTCCTGTGCGCGTGAATGGCTGGTTAGCCCAGCACCATTTGTTCAACGACTGTCCGTTCCCCCACTGAGTAGTCTTGGTGCCCCTTGTTGAAAATCATTGACCATATATGCCTAGGTTTCTTTCTAGACTCTTTATTCTCATCTGCTTCGTCTCCCTAAGTGTGTTGAGCACACTTTTTGCCTCTTTGTCACATCATATCCTACAACCATATTCAAAGGCGAGAACCAAGGGTGTATGTGTGTGTGTCTCTCTGTCTTTTTTCAATCAGGAAAACTTCCCAGGAGTCCCTGGACTCAGCAGACTTCCTCTTAAGCAATGGTGTACTGAAGCCAGTTTGTACCTGCTTGTGAAAGAAGCCCATTACATTTCCTAAATTTTTGTGAGCTGGTTGCTAAATGCATGAACCCTTGACATTGCCATGGCGGGAGCATTTACCTCAGGCAACTTGGTAAATGCTACAAACCAAGACTTCGTCCCCCTGGGGAGAGTGGTTTACCAGCACACTACTGCCCTGATATGCCATTAGTCAGAAGTGGATGACAGGGCCACTCCTAGCTAAGAGACTCCTCGAAAGTGTCTGTCCTTCTCAGCCTGTCCCAAGGGAGGTGGGCTTTGCCGGCAAGCAAGAAAGGGGGAGTCTGGAAAGCAACTACTGCTGTTC
>CM053605.1:14701153-14714635 GCA_028646535.1 Procyon lotor | reverse complement strand
AAAAAAAAAAAAAGTTGCAGGAAGTATCAGGAGACAATTGCCCTGGAGCCACTCACACTTTGCTTCTACTGGTATTGGATTATTGTATTCTGATGCCTAGACCAGAAGAGACTTGAAGGTGGGGAGTCCCTGAAGGGAAAGGACGTTCCCTTATGAATCATCTAGGGGAAAAGTAATTCTGGGGCAGCAAACAGTGACTGGTAACACAGGAGAGAACAGACTGTCTGGGTCCTGGCTGCCAAATGCCTACGAATACGCTAGTGTGAGCGGAGGCCACGGGAAAGGCAGGGTCTGCCAGCAGGGGGCGGTAGTCACAGGGCGGGAGGACGTCCTTGCAAGGGACCCAATGAGACCCTACCTAATACTTTAAGTCCCTCTTTGTCAATATTCCCTTCTGCTTTTCTTAAGCCCTGACTCCAGTCAGTTTAACATTCCAGTCTGATCCAACAAAGGACTGAGGAGGGAAGGGTCCCGTCCACCCCCCCTCCCCCAAGGAGTAAAGGAGAAGCCATCCCTCTGGGTGGTTGTGGGAGCGGCCACGGCGGTAGCTTAGGTCTCCAGCGGGAAGGCGATCTGGAGGAGAAGAGTTAAAAGGACACTCTTTTTCATGGAAGGAGAGAAAGGTAAAAGCATTTCGCGGAAGGAGGAGAAAGGCACATAGAGATGAGCTTGGAATAAAATGTTACCCACTTGAAAACATTCCAGCAAGTCCGCCCACCCAACATATCCTCCCTACCGCACCTTCCCACTTAGAGCAGCTCCCTCGCCAACGGATCTATGATGTTCCTAGCGGGAAAGCAGGTTTCTAGTCTGTGCGGAACAGCTAGTGCCACCAAGATTGTTGTGACATGTGTCGCCTGAATGCCGCTCCTCTGGCAAAATGCGGAGGCCCCTTCTTGCCACCCTGATTTGAAAATGGAAGCTTCGCATGCAAGAACATGGGAGCGGCACGACGTGGCTGTGAGTGTATCTATCCCGTCCCTGTTTCAGCTTGGATGCCCGCATCAGCCTCCCTTCACGGTCCTGCGGAAGGGTCCGCTTGGACCTGGGGACTGAAATAGAGGTAGGGGAGGTGGAGGAGAGGATTCATGCCTCTCCCGGGTGATCACCCCATTGCCATAGTGACAGGTGTGGGGGGGGGGGGAGAAGTATGTGACCTAAGTTGGTCCACGAAGAGCCAAGTTCGGGTTGGCTGGTCGGCTGTTTGGCCACCTCGGAAAAGTAATGATGGCATCTTAGTTACAGTTAAAAGCCATCTTGGCGTATCCATGGCAAACCAGTCCAAGGGTCAAAACTAACACACAGAGGAGGGCAGAACGGAGAGAATCACCGAGAAACAGAGCCAGGCTCCTGAACAAACCAGAGGCAATCTTCCCTAAGACTCTTAACGATCTTTATTGTTAAGACCAGTTCAGGCTGAGTTTTCTGTCACTGGCAACCAAAACTGTGACCCACTGAAAGAGTTCTAGGAAACAAGTGGTCTAGGATGAGAGGGGAGGGGAGGAATGCCAGCGCCTCACAGGGGTCCAGGCTGCGAGAGTCGGAGTGAGAGAAGACTTAATAGGTATGCCCTGGGCAGGTGCAGACCTCCGAGGCCTGACTGCTGAGCTCTGGCAGAAATCAGAGAGGAACCTCAAAAAGTAAGCACCTAAAAACCCATCTGAGAACCCACTCCCGAATGAATTCAGACATCCACACGAAGGACCCATAAACCTCGGCTTTGGAGTCAGACAGACGGTGCTTCGAATACGGGCCTTCCTTTATTGATTTATGACCTGGGGTAAATTTCTTAATGTGTATCAAAAGATCTTTATTCTTGGAATTAAAATTAAGACGTAAAAGAAAGATTTAAAAAATTCTTATCCATAGAAGTGGGATCAGGATACTGGCCTCATGGTGCGGTGTGATGATGAACCGGGATAGAGTGGCGGGTTCTGGAACCAGACCAACGTGGTGCGAATCCCAGCCCCGTCCCTGGCCAGTTGTGTGCCCTTCGGAGGTTTAGATACTTGCTCAGTGCCCCGCCTCCCCACATTCTCATCTGTAAAATGGGAAGAAAAGTGGCACCTAGCTCCTAGAACTGATATGAGGGTCGATAAGTTAATACATGTAAGGGGCTTAGCACAGTATCTGGAAGATAATAAATGTTCAGTCACCTTTTGCTGTATGTGTTTTGTATGTGTTTATACACATACCCCCACGCACACACCCACAGTCCTGCTAGGAGAATATGCATCGAACACACTAAACAGTGCAGACCTTCTGACCTGGAAATCCCACCTAATGTGAGGAATGGAAGGGAGGGAGTAAGAGAGGGAAGACAAAGCTCATCACAGGCTTGTTTATACAACACAGGTTCATAATAACTTCAGTACCGTCCTAAAACTTTTATACAAATTATAGCAGATCTATAAAATGGAACACCGTGTGTCCATTAGACTCAACACGGAGAGCTATAATTAATGTTATGGAAAGGTTCCTATAACAGGATGCCAAGGGCAAAGATGGGTTAGCAAGCAGAATGCACAGCAGGATTACACTTTGTAATAAATGCGCGTACCCGCACAGGGAAAAAATTAAGAGAGTCAAATGTTAACAGTGGTTATCTTTGGGTGGGGGGCTTGCAGATCATTGCTTTCTTGTTTGTACCTTTTGATGTTGCCCAATTTCTCAAATGAGCATGACTTTTGCAATTAAAATAATATATGTATTTTATATGTATTTAGCCTTTTTCACACACACACACACACAAAAACCCCACAGCAAACTACCGTCCAATGGTCCTTTCCCCCTCTCCTCACCCCAAATTGCCAGTTCGGCCGGGCTCGTGGACACCCAGGTTGCTGAGTCTCCAGTTCCACTGAGCCCCCAACTCCTCCAGTCCTAAGGGCCCCGCGTCCTCCCTCCCCTCCCCTCCTGTGTCCCCCGCCCACGTTCTCCACTGTTGTGGTTTCCAGATTGTGTTTTTGAATCATTTTTAGGAGTCCTTCCCTCCTACTGGGCTGTGAATAGGCAAGACTCCGGCACAGAGTAGTGATTCATAAACCATCCCTTCGTTCTTTGCCCCTCCTTAAAGGCAGAAACCATAAAGGAGTCTATTTTGCATTCTTGGTGCCCCGCAAAGTATGTGACACATACAAGTAGATGCCAAACGGGAAGTGGGTGGATGATCGGCGCAGCCACATGGAGTCCTGTGCTCAGAGGAGCCCTGGGCTCGGGACAGAATGCTCTGCGGTCGCTGCCTTGAACTTCTTAATAACTTCATCTTGGAATTGGTGTCTTCTGAGCGAAGTCTGGTGCCACAAGGGAGTGCAACAGGGGTTGGAGCTCTTGCCTCCTTGGGCTCAGCCTCCCGCTCCCCTGCCCCACAAGGGCTTGTGCCTCTGGGAGCACAGTCTTAAATAGCAAATAAAAAACACGGAGTCCATTAGTGACCGTCTTTAGGGGCACCTGCTTGGCTCTGTTGTTTCAGTAAAGCCAGGTCTTGATCTCAGGGTTGTGAGTTCAAGCCCCACACTGGGGTGATACCTGGAGCCTACATAGAAACAAAACAAAACAAAACAAAACAACCCACAGAGCCCAGTTAAGAGAACGCTCACAGAAGAAAGAAACAAGCTTTTCTCCTGCTTTTGGAATGAGGGGCCCTATGCTTTTATTTTGCATTGGGTCCTGCAGCCAGCCCTGGCACCAAGTAAATACTGGCTGAGTATTTGAAATATATGCATGAAGTACTGGAGGGAAGCGAAGAGGCAGATTAGAATCTTCACCTTAGTTCACTCAATGGCCCCTCCGTCCTTCTGATAGCTCAGGCCACTTTGCAGACTCTTCATTGACACCTGTCTCTCACACCCAACATCCAATCTACCAGAAAGTTCTGTCAGCTCTACCAAAATACATTCCAGCTCCTATTTCTCGTTACCCCTACAGTGGATGCCCCGGCCCCCTCCACCTTCCCTTCTCACCCAGACTCCTGAAGTGACCTCCCAGTCCTCCTGCTCTTCTAGTCTCTTCTTGTGAAAAAAACCCAAATCCTTTACGGGCTTTGCAATCACTCCCCACCCCCACCCCGATCCCACATCACCATCCCTGTGTGTTAGCGGGCTGGGGTGGCTCACCCAGCAGAGAGTTACTGTCTCCCACTCCTGGAGGCTGGATGTCCAGGATAAGGGTGTCTGCAGGGCTGGTTCCTCCTGAGGGCTGTGAGGGAAAGTCTGTTCCAGGTTTCTCTCCTAGCGCCTGCTGCTTTGCTGGCCATCTTTGGCTGTGTTGGTCTGTAGATGCATCAGCCCGATCTCTGCCCTCATCATCACATGACGCTCTCCTCGGGCACCTGTGTCTGTGTCCCAATTTCCCCTTTTTATAAGGACACTAGTCATGTTGGATTCGGGCGCCCTCTGGTGGCCTCATTGTGACTACTGACATCTGCGGCAGCCCTATTTCTAACTAAGGTCCCATTCTGACATACTGCAGGACCGTAACACATGAATGGGGGGAGGGACACAATCCAGCCCATAGCACCTTCTTTCTAACTGTAGCCTCCTCCGTCCCCCACTTAGAGCTCTGCTCCAGCCATATTAGCCCGGCTCCTGCCTTAGAGCATTGCTTCCAATGCTCACTCTTCTCTGCTCTCCTACAGACCTCCCACAGGTAACTCCCCCACCTCCTATGAGAACTTGCTCAAATGCTACTTTCTCACTTAGGCCCACTCTGTGCACCTATTCACAACTGCACCCCCCTCCCAGCATTCCTGATGTCCCTGGCTATGCTGTATTCCAAGTATTTTTCTCCTCTCACAGCACTTACCACTTCTAGCATTTTCTGTAATCCGCATGTGTATTACATACCCTGCTGTTTATCATCTCTCTCCTCTTTAGACTATAAGCTTCGGGAAGGCAGAAATCCTTACCTATCCCAAGTGCCCCAGGAGACAGCTTGGTGATTAGGATGGGATAAAGAGCCGTGGAAGAAAGAAAACCAAAAGAGAAAGGGGGAAAAAGAAGAAAAAAAGGGGGGGGGGTCGGTTTCCATTTCTAGAGTCTAGGAGACCCCCAAGTAACTTGTCTTCTGTTTATCTCAACTCCAGCCGCTGGGATATACCACTGAAGAGAAAGCTGATTCCACTGTGGCTGTAAGAAACGACTTAGCAAAGCCTGAGACAACCCCCCCCTCCTCCGCCCCCAGCTATACTGACAGCACCTGAGATCAAGCAAGGGCTCCGATGCGGTGGGCGGGGAGGGGATGCGTGGGGGAGGGGTTGGCTGGGGCGTGGGAGGGAAGCGGTGGGCTGGGTCACGCCGAGTGGCCAGCGGCTGCAGTTGCAAGATCATCCCAGGAGAGGGCAGCATTCCCTCCATATCGAAACAAACGACAGTGGGAACGGGAAATGAAATCATCTTCGTGAAAATACCCTCTACCCCATAGAGGCTGAGTCAGGCAGCCAACATCTAGAACCCAACATCATCCTTGAATGTTTGCAAATCCTTTCCCATGCATTCATTCTCCCCCTCGAAAGTCTTCCCAAAGGGGAGATTATCGCGCAGCTGGAGACCGCCGAAGTTGATCACCCTTGTGCTCATAGCCCACCCAACTTCTCGGCTTCTGGTGCGGGCTTCTGGTGCGGGCTTCTGGCACTTCTGAGTCCTGTCCCTGTGGTCTTCCCCTTCCCCCACAGACCCTTCCCCCAGACCAGTGGTTCTCAGTCTCTCTGTGTGAGCCCTCACTTTCAAATACAGCACATTGGGATGCTCTTGGTGAAACCACTCAAAGGCATATTTCCAAGATCTGGAAATCTCTCCACTGTTTTCTCAGAGCGCACTTTTTGGTGCCAGAGCCCCCGTCTTGGGCAGCTGGGGCTGCTGTCACAAAATAGCATGGCCTCCGTGGCAGGTGGACATCAGGGTGCATGGTTGGGTTCTTACTGGCAGCTCGCTTCCTGGCCTGCAGACAGTTGCCTTCTCCCCGGTGTCCAGTGCAAAGGAGACAGAGAAAGGGCTCTGGGCTCTCCTTCTCCTCCTAAGGACACAAAGCCCATCTCAGAGGCCTCACCCCGTAACTTCAGCTAAACCTGACTGCCTCCCAAAGGCCCGCCTCCAAATACCATGACATTGGGGGTTAGAGCTTCAACATAGGGATTTCGAGGAGACACAATATAGTCCATAGCAAGCACCACGTCACACTTCAAGGAGGATGATTTCCTGTCTTGATCGCACTCTCTTACATATTCATGAAGCAAGGTTCTAGCAAGTTCTAATGAAGTTCTAACTGGCTTTAACGAATCGCAGGCTTGCTTATTTTCTCTTACATGCCGCCAACTGCAGCGAGCTCTACCCTGCGCAGCCCAGCCGGCATGCTCGGCATTCCGTCTGACAGACACGGCTGCCAAAATAGTGTCCTTGGTTGTGGTAAAAATAAACTATGCAAATGGTGCCTGGGGGTGGAGGGGTTGAAGACAGAACTGGGCAGATGGGAGACAGGTGGAAAAAGACTTTTCATTGATTATTTTTAATTTTTTTAAAAATTTTTCAAACATATGGGGGCACCTGGGTGGCTTAGTGGGTTAAGCATCTGCTTTCAGCTCAGGTCATGGTCTTGGGTCCTGGGGTCCAGCCCCAAGTACGGCTCCCTGCTCAGCAGGGAGTCTGCTTCTCCCCCTCTCGCTCCCCCTGCTTGTGCTCTCTCTCTCTCAAATAAACAAATAAAATCTTTAAAAAAAAAAAAAAAAAAAGAAAAGAAAGTAAGAAAGAAAGAAACATGAAGGGGTTCCCGTTGAAAATTTTAAATGTAAAATGTAATCTTAACCTGTTAAAAACTAGGAACTTGAACTTGGGGATGACGAGGAGGAGGTGCTCCTGAGAGCACTCCTTGAAGCTCTGGCGTCTAGAATGGTCTGTCTCCTGGCTGCTCTGTGTCAGCCGCCACCCAGAGGGCCGAGGAGACCTTCAGCAGATTCCAGGAGGCGTCCTTCTGGGCCTGGGCTTAGAGAATCATCCCTTCTTAGTTCCCCGCACTCCGGACCCTTGACTCCAAATCAGCTCACCTGGACCCTCTTGGTCCTTGTCTCTTTCCTGTCACTAGTCTGTCTAGATGTCTAGACTCTCAGTCCCCCCCACTGTAACCCAGGGCAAACTGGCCTCTCCTCATCTCCCATCTGGCCCTCTCCATCTGGTGTTTCTAGATGCAACTCCAAATAACTCTATTATATACTCCCCCAGTCTCCTGGACACCAAAGAAACCTGAGGCCCCAAGTTTTCATCTCACCCTGGCAGTGAATTCTCATTCCGCCACGGACTATTGAATCTCCCCTGCCCACCCAGCGAACATTCCCAAATCTGTCACTTAAAATAAGGCCCTTGGTTTATACTTGAATATACGTATATCCAGCTTCCTCCTGAAATTGTCTCCCCTGCTCCCAAGGTCACAGACCCAAAGAGTTTGTTTGGCCGCAAGGAGTTGGTCTCTTTGTTTGTTCATTTAAATTTAGAGTTGGTTTAAAATTTAAAAATTTAGACTCATTCACAGTAAAAAACCATCAGAGTTTCTATGCTGTTCTCTAAAATTTGGGAGGTCTGGCAATACTGAGCCCATGGCAAAAATCAGCTGACACTGGTACAGGAGAGAGATCTTAGAAACAGAACCACACTCATGCCATGATCTGATTTTCAACAGAAGTGCCAAAGCAGTCAAATGAGGAAAGGAAAGTTTTATCAAACAAACTATTGCTGCAATAGCGAGGCATGGGGAAAATATGAACCTTGACCCCCTACATCATACACAAATATTATATTGAGATGAATCATCAGCCTAAACATAAAAGCTAAAACTGTAAACCTTCTAGAAGAAAACATGAATGAATATCTCCATGACTCGGGGGCAAGTAAAAAGTTTCTCGCAGAAATCAAAGAAAACAATAACCACTTAAAAATGTCTTTGCTAAAGTAGATTTCAGGGGTGCCTGGGTGGCTCAGTGGGTTAAGCCTCTGCCTTTGGCTCAGGTCATGATCTCAGGGTCCTGGGATCAAGCCCTGCATCGGGCTCTCTGCTCAGCAGGGACCCTGCGTCCCCTTCTCTCTCTGCGCCTGCCTCTCTGCCTACTTGTGATCTCTGTCAAATAAATAAATAAAATCTTTAAAAATAAATAAAAAATAAAAAATTTATTTTTATTTATTTAAAAATAAATAAATAAATAAAGTACATTTCATCAAAATCGCAGGGTCAATCGCAGCAAATTGAATGGTCATTTGCTCATTCAAAAGACACCATTAAGAAAAGAGCTAGACAAACTACCTCCTGGGAGAAAACAGTTGTGAAACATGTATCTGACAAAGGGCTGGCCTTCAGGATACAGCAAGAAATCCAACAATAATAAAAATTGTAAAAGACTACTCAGAGAAAAAGTAAATAAAAATAAAAAGACTACTCAGGAAAAAAGTGGGCAAAAGATCTGAACAGGCAGGGGGCACTCGGATGGCTCAGTCGGTTGAGTGTCTGACTCTTGGTTTTCATGGCTCAGGTCATGATCTCAAGGAGGTGAGATCGAGCCCCAAGTCAGGCTCTGTGCTCAGCACGGTGTCTGCTTGAAATTCTCCCTCTCCCTCTGCTCCTCCTCCCCATCTCAGAAATAAATAAGTAATAAAATCTCTGTTTTAAAAAAAAGATTTGAACGGACACTTTACAAAAGAGGATACACAAATGAGCAGTATGTCCATGAAGGACACAAAGGCTACGAAGCCATGGGAGCCTCATACATCATTGGTGGGGGTATAAAATGGCATAAGGTAAAAGGTCTGGCAGTTTTTTCTAAAAGTAAACACACTCCTGCCCTCTAACCCAGCAATTCCACTCCTAGAAATGTACCCAGGAGAAATGTAAATGTGCACTCCCAAAAATATTTATACAAAATATTAATAGCTTTATTCATAAGAGCCAAAGACTAGAAACAGCCCAGCTGTCTGCACGCAGAGGACGGCTGAACAAACTTGTCTGAAAAAACAAAGCAGAAGATTTCTCCGTGACTGAGAGCCGTGAACCATGGAAACACTCACCAACACGGATGAATCTTTAAAACATCAAGCTGAGGGAGAGTACGCACTGTTACAAGTCTGGTTTCCTGAAGTTCCCCGAACAGGCAAAACTAATCTATGGGAGAAAATAATCTGGTAGTGGCTTTGTTCTCCATCGTTCTCTTCTCATTGCTGAGACCACCATGCTCTAGCCAGTCTCTGGCCCGCAGCCTCCCTGAGACCGAGCGCCGTGCCTTCCATCACGCAGCTGAGTTCTGATGGAGAGATATTGGAAGTGGATGTTGAAATTGTCAAGCAATCTGTGACTATCGCGACCGCGTTGGGAGATCAGGGAATGGATGAGGAAGCGGATGATGACCCAGCTCCCTGACCAAATGTTGCCAGAACGATATTAAAAACGGTCATTTAGTGGTGTACCCACTGCAGGGTGACCCCTACTCCACGCCCCCTGAGGAGGATGAGAACAGAGCAAAGCGAACAGATGATAGATATCCCTGTCTGGGACCAAGAATTCCTGAAAGCTGACCAAGGAACACGTTGTGAACTTCTTCTGGCGGCCAACTACTTGGACATCCAAGGTTTCGTTGATGTTACACGCAAGAGGGTTGCCCATACGATTAAGGGGGAGAGGGGATTCTCAAGACCTCCAATATCCAAAAGGACTTTTCCTGGAGAAGAGGCCGCCCAGGTATGCAAAGGGGAGCAGTGGTGTGAAAAGTGAAATGTCGTGCCTAGCCTTGTACTGCTCTAAGGACTGTCCCAAAGACTAGTTGTGCTGCTGTGTTTATAATTGTTGGCATTAGACCAACAGTAGATAAATGCAGCAAACTGGTGGTTTGGGCAGAATACTGCCCTCTTTGCAGGTTTGGCTTGAGTACAAACGTTTGGCTCCATTTCTTCCAAGATGATCAAGTCTCTTTTTTCTTTGCTCCACATAAACCTGAACCCTGGGCTCTCTCTAGAAGGCAGTATTCAGGGCTTTGCCTCTCTTTGTTGAGCGATTTCTGCCTAGTTTATTGTCTAGTTAACTTTAGTGATCTGATAAAAGTTGGCATTGTATGTAAACAAGGTGCAAAATAGAAAGAGAGAGAGAGAAAGAAAATTGGAATAGTGGCTACCTCGATGGAGACAGAAGCAGAGACAAACAGGAGGGACTCGAGGCGATCTTCAGGGATAATGGTAATGTTTTCTATATTGATGGAGGTTGGGATGATACAGGAGCACATATTTGCCAAAACTCAGTGAATATACGCTATACATTGTGGGTTTCATTGCCTATAAACTTTACATCAGAGGAAAAGCTAAATACTGATCTCTGGTTCATGCTCTACAACCTGATGTATTTAGAGAGAAGAGCACGGCTGTCTGCAATTTCCTTTGAAATTCATCAAAAAAGCAAAATGGATTAATGGGTTAATGGATACAGGGATGGCTAGATGCACAGATACAGGATAGGGCAAGTCAAATGTTAATGGTAGATTCTAAGTCGTAGATATACAGGCATATACTGTAAAGCTCTTTCAACTTTGCTATACGTTTGAAATTTTTCACAATAAAATGTTGGGGACAGGAGTCGGCCAGCACTCCGTCTTGGCACTCTTTTAAGCAAGGTGTACACCCTTCAGTTTGCCACACTCCCTACCCTACCTTATTGTCTCAAGCCCTCCCTGCTTCACTCATTTACATTTCCTGCTCCTCCTGGTCCAGGGATGTTTTGTCCTAGACACATACTGCATAGTCTAATGGTTGTTAAAGAAATCTCTGGAAGAGGTAGAATTAGTATTGCACCAAACCCACCACTTACCAGTTCTGTGATCTTGGGCAAATTAATTCCCCTCTGAGCCTTGATTTTCTTGTCTGTAGGATGAAGTGAAATGGTGAACGCAAAGTCTCCTCAGACACCAGATCCATGTTGACTATTATTACACAGTTCAGTATATTGACATTGTAAATGTAAACAGATAGGAGAGTGTTTGATTTTCACAGTAAGAAACTCTCTAGAGTTTACACACAGAGGAAAGAATGAGAACACTTTTTGCTGGAAACTGCCCAATGTGCTTTCACTAAATTTCCTCTCGCACAGGAAAAGCAAAGGCCACCTGTACCTGTGAACTAAACACACTCTCTGAGATGGAGAATTCAGTGGGATGATTGCAATAAACATACAACTGAGTCGCAAGGGTGGCAGAGAAAGCTTCAGGGAAGAAGGAACACTTGAGTTGGGTCTTGCAGGATGGATAGGAGTTTTCAAGGTCGACCTGGAGAAGGAGGGCTGTCCAGGAAGAAAGAACAGCATCGGCAAAGGCATTGAGCAATAAAAAAGTAATGAGATGGGAGCCTGGGTGGCTCAGTTGGTTAAGGGTCTGACTCTTGATATCAGCTCAGGTCATGATCTCAGTGTCCTGAGATCGAGACCCAAGTCAGGCTCCACACTTAGCGGGGAGTTTGCTTGAGATTCTCTCTCTCTCTCTACCTCTTCCCCTCCCCTAGCTCTCTCTCGCTCGCTCGCACTCAAATAAATAAATCTTAAAAAAACAAAAAAAAAGGAAAGAAATGGAACCCTCAAATTTGACAAGCAGCCTTTACTAGTAGAACCCAGGGAAGGCAGGAGATAAGACTGGAGAGGGAGGTGGTGGCTAAACCATGCCCCATTTGGCTTGTGGCAGGATTGGGTTTTGTGCTGCAGATTAAGAGCTATGGGCCCATTTTAGGAAGCTACTTCTATAGCAGAAGAGGGCTAGACTGACCACAGAGCACCCCTAGGCAGGGAAAACAGCTCGGTACCAACACCACCCAGTGCTCCCCAGAACTGATCGGGATCCTTGTGAAGCCCGTGGATTCCAAGGCCCACACCAGGTGTATTGAATCAGAGTGTAGGAGCCGGGCCTGGGAATCCAGATAATGAACAAGCACCCGAGGTCTCTGACAAGCTTAGAAAACAATGAGTCCAGGAGATGGTGTCCATTGTCCTCCAAAAGGAGATTAAGGCCAGAACTGAGGCATCAGGGGAAGAGGAGAGGAGGCATATTACAGCCTGATTAATCTTAAATAATGTGGCTAACATTCGCATGTGGGGGTGACAACTGCCGGGCATGACTGTGCAGACGGCTGTACTGAGACAGGAAATGCAGAGGAAAGGTCAAGTTTAGGGAGAGGAGATAATGACTTCTGCTTGACCAGATGAACCCCCATCTTGATAACCGGCACTGTCCCGCCGGCGGGAGCTCCTGCCCGCGAAGGTCACCCAACGACAGATGATGGCGTGAGAAGATCAGTAGCTCCCAAGCGTGCTCATCTCTCGTGCTTCTCGCACAAACCCTAACGTGGATATCTCACATCTGCCAACCATGTTCAACAGCAATCAGGATAATAAATTACAGGCATAGAGTTTGAAAATAGACAAGCGGAAAAGTAAACATTCCCAGAGTCTCCAAAATGCAGATGCATGACACAGTCGAGCCTCGTCCTGCCCTTTGACATAAGCCAGGGCTCTTGGGTGACACTAGCGGGCCCCGGACGATACGCCGTCCCTCACCTGCCCTTGAGGCTCTTTTTTTTTTTTTTTTTTAAAGATTTTATTTATTTATTTGACAGAGAGGAGAGAGATCACAAGCAGGCAGAGAGAGAGGGGGAAGCAGGCTCCCCGCCGAGCAGAGAGCCCGATGCGGGGCTCGATCCCAGGACCCTGAGATCATGACCTGAGCCGAAGGCACAGGCTTAACCCGCTGAGCCCCCCAGGCGCCCTGCCCTTGAGGCTCTTTACAGACCAAACACTCCTGCACAGATGACCCTCCCCAGACGGCATAAAGGCTAGGACATACCGGTAGCCAGGACACCTGGGCCAGAAGCACATGAACGTGGGTCACCTAAGCTCTCAGAGCCTCTTTTAGTTCTTGGATAAGGATGACAGCAACTGCTCTAAGGAACAAATGAGGAAACACACATTAAGACTTGTCAAAAACTCTGCTCATGCCTTCTACGGAGTCATAGAAACCCGCTCCCACCAGCTCGAGTCGAAGGAGTTTATGGGCATGAGAAAACAGGCAATGTCACCAGCTCGCCAGAGCAGGAAACGGAGTAGAGCTGGTCACACAGGCATGGGAGCTGAAAGCCTGGCACGAGTCCGTACTGCGGCCTTCTCTCTGGGGCCACACGGCCTCCCATCTCTGCCTAGCTCTGCCTGGCCACGCGTTCCCGCACGGCAGACATAGCACTCGTCTAACCCGTATGCATTCTTCCTTCCTCACTCTAAGGGGCTCAGCTTGATGAAGAGGGGGGTCAAAGGAGGCTCTGCCCATCTGTTGTCCCCGCTCCCAGCCTCCTTTCCACGGAGCAGTGGCCCCCTGTGTGGTTCTGGCAGATGCTTAAGGAGAAGACTGCTGGGAACTCTAGGAAAGCTCTTGCTTTTCCTGACAAAAGGGAAAGCCGCTGCTGGGTGCCACCTCTTCCTTTTCCTTCCTTT